>JARHVA010002285.1:1802500-2445000 GCA_037957365.1 Torreya grandis | reverse complement strand
TCTAGCCTACAAAAGGAATGTGCATTGTTCAAATAATGCCCTCAAATAAATAATGATTTCAAGATATAAAATGAAAAACTATAGAAAGGACATCCTAAAAACTTAAACTAAATAAGAATTCTATAAATAACACCTAATCATGTAATTTTCCTCTGTGTTCTACATACACATACCTAGGTAGATCTACTGGGTGATCGCTAGAAATTATTTGCTCACATAAGCCAAACATGTTGTGTTATTACCTATAATGATTTATTAAATATGTAAATTTGGTTTGTAACATAGAATTTTTGACATAGGGTTCCTTGCTAATAAAAGTGTAAATGTAGGATAATGGGGGATAAAGAGGTGGGAGGGCTTAAAGCAACATTTTTTTCTTAAAATAAAAATAGTTCAACTTGGAGAGAATATTAGAGACCCTTCAAAAAAGAATTTGATAATGACACAAGAACATGAATTATGAAATTTTGAATGTAGTTTCTAAATAAATATTTTTTTTTCAATACCCATATGATAAAAGTGTGTGAAATAGATGCATTTATAAAAATAAGTTGGTCATTTTTTGTGAAAAGATAAGAAAATTGCATGTGTACGAACACACCTTTTTTGAGTAAACGAATAAATTTTTTTATGAAACTTTTATTAGGAATAGCCTAACGTTAGTGCTCACATTTACATATTTGGATAAATTACTATTTACTGGGTGATATACACCATAATAAGTTAGTAGTTGGTTATTATTAGTAAAGTTGATATATTATTATTATAATAATATATCACATATTATTAATAGTTAGTTTGTTGGTGTGTGAGATATTGTATGGATCTCACTATCTTGAGTATACGAAACATATTTCCTATGTAAATTATGTAATTTTTAGTGAATAAAAAAAATGAAAGATAATTATTATTATAAAAATTATACTCAAATTCATTATTTATGTGATTGAATTTTATGCAGATCTAAATCAGACTTATTATCTATTATTAGAACACTTATGAGTTCCAAGCATTTTGGGAGGTAGATCCATGTTCAAAAATTGACATATGGCATTTTGCATTGGGTCATTGGTCGTATTATGCTAAAGTTAGGCTGTGCACTATCTGTATTATTTTTTATATGTCATTTCTAATCTGATTACTGTGGTTGAGTAATATTATCTTCAGATCTACCATGAAAATATAGTTGTGCATTATATATTTAGATAGGTCTAAGAAATCTTAAAAGGTCAAAGGGATAATTATTGAATTGGTTACATTTGGTGACCATCGTTCATTCATTTCATAAATATGCAGTCATTGACCACTCATGATAATTCACATTTAGTGGAAACTACATGTATGTGATTATTCTGATGTCTGTCAATCTAGTGATAGATGTATCTCTTCAATGAGTGAAGTCTGTACAGTGGAAAATCAAGATATACAATCAGTTATGTGCAATCCACATTAGTTGTGCTCACCATAACCCCAAGAGAAGAAAATAAAATTATATATATATTTTGTATTAAATAACATCATTGGTAGATCCTGACTCTTTTCACTTTATTCAATGCCTCCTATACTAGCTCACTACCATTTCGTTTAGTTCTACACTTGCTAGACCTGTATATCTTTCACTATGCATCCAATTCTCTTTAGTCGAGTCAATGAATTTTTAGTCATAGCTTTTTAGATTTTATTATGATATATTTTTAGTGTGTCATTATTTTTAGATATGTTGTAAAGTGTCAATTATTAAAATTGATCCATAATACTTTTGTATTGTCGACTTTGTAAATGTCAAATTCAAGTCATATCATTAGGATTTGTTATAATTATTTTACACATTTGTTTTATACATGTGTCTTTAGTGGGGTGGGGGGAATTGTTCCCCCACAGCCCTCATTGCCCCCCTCTCCCCCCTGAAGAGTGCCAATAAACCACGCAAGAAAAGGATCCAAAATTTAACTTTGTTATCACATATCTAACATGGACTAGAAACAAGTGTTGCATATGCATGATAAGTATTTTGTATTAGTAGTTATATTCTTGAAAGTGTACTTATATGTTCATGAACACTATTGTTAGATCTAGACACTACTATCGATGCTAGTGTCTAACTATGATGTAGGTATCTAGTATATAATAATGAATAGATCAAGATGCAACTAACTTCTTTGTTCTAAATTTTTTGTTCCATATCTATTGATTTATTTAGATATTGGATATAGGCTGTCACTCTTTATTGATTGATTAAAACCCTAGTTCTTCACCCATCTTCATATTTAGAATGAGATTTACTAAAAATTAGATTAGTGGGTTCATAGTGTTGAGCTACCCAAAGATCCCTCTACCAATGGGCACTGCCTACATAGCTAATACTCCAAGGAGGGCCTTAGACTTATATTTTTTACCATATATGTAGGAAAGTGTGTGCACAAGGGTGAAATATACTATATAAAGATGCATACAATGATCTATCTTGTAATTTGACAAATATCACTCATGGGATACTCTTTGAATGATTTAGACCTATAATATGATTAATTTTATTCTTGATATGAAAATAAGAAAGAATTAGGAAGAATAAAGAACTTGTACAGTTGATTGATTTAATTTTAGTATGTATTTTTTGGTATTTTTTAGAAGGGGAATGAGAAGGCTTAAAATTGTATTTATACCACACATTTTGATAATATCTCATAGTAGGGTTAAATAAGATATTAGGTTAACCAATGGATTTTAATCAATTTTTAATTTAGATGAATTTTGGCTACTAGACACTAGATAAGGATCTAGGCACTACCATTGACAGTAATGTCTCTATAGATGGTAGTGTTTAAAAGGCGAGAAAATAGGTATAGATCTGAAACTAAAAATGAAGGATGTTTATCAAGTTTTAATATTTATGCATACTACATGATACCTGGGTCATTAGAATAAAATGGATCAAATTAAGAGATAATTATTTAGGCATAATAAGATGGTGAATGTGAGCTTTTCAACAGCAGAGAGGTTTAGAACTAAAGGATAGAGCCCTGATTGATATTTGTCAAATGTACAAGACTGATATGTTATAAATATTTAGTTTTAGTATCTACATCCCCACTTGATCTAATATTGTGTGAGAAGAAAATTACTAAGTTAAAAGAAATAAATGCATACCTAGGTGTGTATAACACACCTCACCTTTGCTTGAGATCACTTTTAATGCTTTGTTGGTATATGACTTGTAACCAATAGCATGTTATAGCATAAATCAATGCATATAATATAAAATTCAAAACAATTAAAAATGTTTGAAAATAAAGAGAGCAAGGATGGAGTACACATGTGTATCAATGCAACTATGTTGCCTCTTGATGCTTTGACTTGGTAAAGATGATTCCTTACAAATATTAGAGTTGGACGAGGTTGAAACATAAACCTTGAATATTTAGAAAGGGATATTAGAATTTATTATTCTTCCAATCCAATGCAAGGATGAGTTATAACACAACCATTGAGATCATTAAATGTCAATCGCATAACTCAAGTGTGAATATATATAGTCTAGTGAGGGTGAGTGATTTAATCAACTCATTTTATAAATTTTGTGAGTTTGGATGATTTAATTATTCCAATCTATAAATTTGGTGAGGGTAAACAATTCAATCACTTCAACCTATTAAATGGACCCACTGTTGCAGCACAAAAGGCTCGATAACAATACATCTTGATGTAATTAGTGCATCTTAGATAGTAGTATAATTGGTAACTATTGAAATTTTTGATGTAATACATAGAATATGCACCTCTAATATTTTTGATTTATAGTATATGTGTCATAAATATTAAAAAATATATGCAAAATCAGTGTAATGTAAATGATTATGATCTAGGTGTATATTTGAATTATGAAACTAAATTGAAGTTTATGTAAAGTGTGGAGGCCATGTCTTTATGACATGCCCTTGCTTAAATCTTGAGATACTGAGAAAGTGTATAAATATGAAAGTCATGTTTGTATGACATGCCCCCATTGAAATATGGAAACTAAGAAGGTGTATAAGTGTGGATGTCATGTTATTGTGACATGCCCCAACTAAAATATAAAAACTATGAAAATTTGGAGGTCATGCCTCTATGACATTCCCCCATTAAAATGCACCCCATTTTAAGGTGAGGGATATAAAAACTAGTAGGTACCTTACCTCAAAATGATAAGATAGTTGTATAACCTATGTATGAATCATGTAGTATATAGAAATAACATGTTGAAGTAGATATATCAATTAAGCTCGTAATATGTGATCACATCAAGTCCTAAGATGTATGATATAGACCATGGTAGTATATAGAGGTTAATAATACAAGCTCAACAAAAAATCAAGCACACACACAAGAGCAATCAATGTTATGTAAATTAATGGTATAAGGATACCTCATACAAGTGGCATTTCAAATTCTACACAATCAAAAGGGATGACATATTTAAATTTCTAATCAATATAGAATGACATATTCAAATGCCCAATCAACATATAATGGTATGGGGGCCAACAAGAAAAGAACATATTCAGATGTTCTATAAGAAAGATAATAAAAATCAATTTAATACACTCAAGGAAGTGAAAATGTAAATAATTAAAGTATAAGTAGTCAACATAGGCATATAATACTAGTCCCTGCATATATGTGTTATAAAAAAATATTATGTAGTATAACATATCAAGTACACTAAAAAAGATATAATCATAGATATAGACATGTATGACCATTAGCGTGTAAGCTTAAATATGATAATGTATAAATGATATGTAACATGTATCAATCGTGATCAAAGAAGCAAATGCCCCCAATGTATTACATGACATGTATAGAGGAAAGGTCCAACATATGGAAATCCATAGATCATGTGTCTCGATATGCCTATATGACACTCAAAGATGCGTGAAATGTATGTGTATATAAGAATGAAATAATATGTTATCTACTAACATAAAATAAATAACATAAATGCCAATGAACTAGTAAAATCTGGGAATGTTGAATATTTTGTATTTTTAAATTACTTTTATGTTTGGAATATTTGATTTTTTTATATTTTAAAATATTTTATAGGAAAACGGTTATCTTATGATCCCATCTAAAAGATGCTCATAGATATCTCCAAGCTCAGAATATCATATGTGAAATTGGAGGTAATACCAAGGAGCATATGTAGGTTTTATATTTGTATATTTAGAATCTTTGGTATCATGCGTATGTGTAATAGGACTCTATGATCATGAAGAAACAATATGAAAATTAAGGGTCCATGGAACCTATCATTTAGTTCACTATGTGGTTTATTTGGATTAGTTGTAATTTTAACATGTTTAAGTGTTCTACGTCAATGAGTATGGTGTGTAGGAGTAGATGAATATTATTTGGAATCCACTGTGTGTCTCTAGTGAAAAGGATTCTCAAGCATGGGTTGCCTAATAAAAGGGGATTGCCTATTATTACCTTTTTTATAGAGGATTAACCCTAGTAGGTTTAATGATTAGATGTCTTGGGATAAAATTCTCTTGTTCAAGTGGATATTTGTATGAAATTTTAGGAACTGTGACTACCCTATTTATATGAATGTATTTAATACACCCATGCACTATGGAAGGTACTTCATGAATTTTATATATCCAAGGTTGTCCCAATAACATATTAAAGACTCTTATATATGGTATAATTGAGAAAGTGATAACCACATGTTTTAGACCAACTTGTAAACTTAAATTAATTTCACCAATAACATATTGTGTTGTCCCATTGAATGCTTTGATAATTTTGGTTGAAGGGTATAAATCCTCATGTGTATATCCTAATTATGTAATTAGTTTCATAGTATATACATTATCACTAGCACCATTAGCCATCATAACACTATGTATAGGTTTATGGTCTAGGTATGCTCGAATAAATGAATAAATATTTGAGTCATCATCCATTATTTCACCATAATCAAATGAAATAGAAGGTTTCTAAACTATTAGAGATATTATGTGTATAAGTACAAATAATCCCATTTGATGGGTGCCCATAATGTGATGGAAGAAGATGTGCATTGTATGTCATTTGTACTTTTGGATCTTTATTATAATGATATTGTAAAGGATTGTCAAATATCTTCTGATACTGGTGATCACCAGATTATGAACATGAATCCTTTGGAGGATCATCGAAGGAAATATTTTGGTCATCATTAAGGTCTTGGATCTTATGCTTAAAGATATAAAATTTGTTTGTAGAATGCCCAAGGCCTTGGTGATAGTCACAATATGTATTACCATCATATCATTTTGAGTAGATGTCGAATCATATCAACCTCTATGGGAGGAGAAAGAGAGATATAAGATGACACTTCACAAGCTTCTGAAGTAAATAAGCTAGAGACCAAGTTAACTACATAAATTCTCTCTTAAGTGTATTGGATAAGATGAACTGATTAGGTTTTTATGACACTGCATTAACCATTGTGGTTGTTTCATTTTTAGGTTGCATGAAACTTGGTATAAGATGTAGTTAGTGTGTTTGTTACATACTTGAGATTTTTCAAGGATATAAGTTTTATTTTATGGTCTTGAACAATATGGCATAATTCATCGAAAGATTTGAATTTTTTAATACAATAGATTAATGTAATGGGGCAATCAAGATTTGGTTGAATATGTCTTGCTGATTTTTATCTATCATTAGATTTATTATCTTGGCCAACATTATTTTATATTTCAAAACATATTCATTTATAGGATCATTGGTTCGTTGTTTGATCTTTTTAATTGGAGCAAATGACATATTTTCAGTGATGTTGATAGAAAATGTGCTAGGAACTGATTAGTAAGAGGTTTGAATGCTTTCACTAATACAAAGATGTGTCCCAGCACTAAAAGTTGTAGTTGATCGGATACATCCCTTAATATCATATTATTGTCCCAAAGTGACAAAACTGAGAAAACTTATATCATTTATTATAGGATAACCATGAGTGATATAGATGAATTGTCTACACCTACATGTGCATGGATAATTCCTCTAAACAACCCTCAGAGGATTCTCTCACACTTGACACAAGTGAGAGATTAAAAAAAATTCTCTCATAGCTAGATGTCTCTTAAAGGACCAACGACTTTTTAGTGGGGGGCATATCTTCTAGCTCATTAGCCTAATTGATGAGCCATATTTACAAACACATCTAGATAGGTATTTTAAGGATAGAATAACCATTATCTGGTCTCTAACAAGCCTCAATACTGAAAGTTGTAGTTGATCAGATGTATAAAAGAGTTGAAAGTTTTAAAAGGGAAATATGGAGGTCTTTTATATCTTTATAACTCCTCCTTGCTTGCTTCTGGACTCCTTAATCTTCCAACATAGGAAATGCTCTCTCACAGGACCATGAACTAGTTTTATAATGGTTTTTTAATATATTTACCACTCCTTGCATCTAAAAGTACATTTTTCAAGAATAAAACATGAGTAATGGCCAAGTTGTATTCATGTATGCATGTTCTCAAGGGTCTCTAAGCAAGTATGCAAGGTTATGAGGAAGAATAGAGTGTGTTTATGATAGTTTTAGGTCTGCAAGGTAAAAGAACATAATTTACGGCCTCAAGCAAGGTTTTAAACATGATGAAAGAAGAAATATGACTATTACATGGAAATTCACATGTCTCCATCATTCTTAGACATCAAGCAGGATTCAAGCATGTTTCTAAGGCTTTAGAAGAGCAGGAAATAGGTTTTTAAGAAAATGAAATATAGGAAATGTAATGCTACAAATGTAGAACAATGTTTCATGATCCTCCCAAGTTCTATGTTTCTATATAATGACTAGATCATAGAGAGGAAGTAAGGTTTCATCACTGTTGTAAGACAAATCATGGCTTTCATCATCCTTCATAATGAGAAAACTAACCATGTAAATTGCTTAAAAGTTTGTAAAAAGGTGAGTTAGGAGTAAAGTGAATTATTGAAATTGATTTCAAGGTTTGAGGGCACCTGTAAGTGAAGAATATCATGTCTGTAGTCCTAGAGCAACGGATAAAACACAATTTTTTTTGACTTATAAAAATTAGGCATAAATAAAGGTACCAACTTGTTTTTTGAATGAGACAATATTAGTAGAAGATTAAAAACCTTCATAAGACATAAATATTTTATGTTTTGTGTGAGATATTCACTAAGTAAAGTGACAGACTATGAGCATAAGGGCTAGAAGCTTGTCAAGTGTGTTTGTTGAATTAGATAAGTAATGACTAGATCATAGAGAGGAATGTATTATTTTTTTCACTTGTCTTTGTTTCAAGAAGATAGTATTCTCTACTCACAACACCAATCACGTGAAGGTGGAATCTCATCTAGTTCCTTTAACCTATATTAAAATTGCTAGTAAAAAATTTAAATGGAAATAAACACTTAATAATAAAATAATTTATAATTAAAATACATTAAATTGAATTAAATAACTATATTAATTCAAAATTAAAGATGAATTTTTCATACTAACCTTACCAATTCAATCCAACATACCTTCAGGATCAACTTTATTTTTAAGTGTTTCAAGAATCACTTCATGCTCGGATTCATGAACTTTCCACAAACTTTTATTATTAAGTTTTCCATGATATTTGATCAATTGAATATTTGTAGTGATAATTAGATTTGAATTATGAAGCACCACCCTATGTGTTTTAAAGTCTTCTAATAATTATTATTTTATTTTTTTATGATAGTACCTACGAAGCCAATTTCCTATAACCACTACGGATCTAGTGGGATAAACATGGTCTTCTCCATCTATGACATTTGTGGTTAAATTTGTTTTTCCTCTACACAACAACATAAGTAATAGTATGTTTTCTCATCATTGTTCTCAATTGTAATGATGATAAAAACATACCCTGCATTCAAAGTATAAATAATTTGTAAACACATATAGAAAAATAAAGATATCATTGATAAAATTAAGGCTACATTTAAACTAGAAATAAATTATACCTAGTTGTAAAAGATCTGAGATGAGGTCAAAGTCAACCAATAATTTCATATCATGATCCATCAATTATTACAGTGAATGGCTACTCTCTATAAGTTTCATGGGTCTATAATACCATTCATCAATGTATTATTTTGACTCACCTTCATTCCAATTAAATTCCATATATCCCAAAAACACTCCCTAGTATAAATAGTTTATGAACTAGAATTTGAGCTTTGAATGGAGTGGAAAACTCTCAATCCATGTACTATACTATAGTCTTCATACACTACCTTGTCTTTTTCTTCTATTAACCAAAAGAATATTTGCATGTGAGAATATTTATCTAATCCATGACAAAAAATTTCATTACACCAAGTCATAATACTTTCATCATCAATCAAATTGTCACCATCTTTGTGCTTTCCCCACTCTTTTTAAAGGGATCTTTTTACACATTCACGTGCACCATCATGTTCTCCATTTCTATTCCTAACCTCAAAAATTCTTAAAATATTGAACTCCATTATTCTTATGCATTGTGCTTAACCAGTAATATATTTGAGAATTCTTAAACTATCATGCACAATTACCTAACCAAATGTAGTGTGTATCAAACATGATTTATCTTGAATTCATATTCCTATAAAATATCTTAAAACAACCTTAGACAAATTTTGGATAATGTAATTTGTCATTGCTCATATAATAGTAGTACTCCCTAAAAATATTTTTTTTGTCGTATGTGCTATTAGGTGCATGTTTGAATGTAATGTGTACTAAAATTCTAACTTGAATTGAATTATTGTATTGGAATTGAACCTCATTATGTGGTTGTAGTGTGTAGTTATCATCAAAGTCAACAACCAAAATAATGGTGCCAACTAGGAAGTTGTCCTTACATAGATTGAATTGATTATCTAATTATTTGTATTTATGTGCATGTTTTACATAATGGTAGATAATATTCTTCTTGAATTCAAACATGAAATCAAATACAAAAAAATTTATCATAACCAACTCACATCTTGAAGACTCTTTTCTATCTTTTAACACATACTTTACAAATTTGTACTTCTTATAATCAATTAGTTTCTTTTCAAATTCATCTAAAATTTATTCATGTATACATCTGGTCAAATTTGACAAACCACCACAATTGGTACATGTTCCATCTAAAAATTGTTTGGCAAAAACAAATATCACTTAGCGCTATGACAAAAAATATTTTGGATTAATTATATTGATGTTTTAGGTGAGGAAGCCACCATACATTCCTATAGAATATCATCAGTGTGTAAAGTACAATGTATATGACAAAAAACATCAAAATGCATAACAAATTCAACATGTAACCTACAACATGTGTTGCAGGTGTGGTTGATTTTAACATAGAAAGGCTTGCACATCTCAAATGACCTTTGACTAATTATCAATTGGCCATTTAATTTTTTTATAAAATTATATTTAGGTCATGTCCAAAAAATGTTTTGCATGTGGCTCACTATTTTTTGAACCTTTTTTATTTTAACATCTTTTACATTAGATGAGACCCTTGTGTTCTCCTGCCAAAAAATTTCAATAAAATGTCTTGTTCCTTCAACTAACACCTTACCTTTTCATGGGAGTCTACCACTAAATGCTCAGTAATCCGTGATTAAAGGATCATCAATCCTTGTTCTTATTTTCATGGCATTTACCAATTTTTGTATTCAATTTCAAGGATTTACTTATTTCATGAAGAATTCATGCTTTAGATGTTTGCTTACTCATTATAGATTCAATTATTACTCATCTTACCATAGTATGATACTTTATTTTTACTTTTATTGCCTATCGCCTTAAATGCATTAAATAGATTATTTACTATTGCATTATTTTTTCTATCTATATTGCTTTTTTTTAATTCTAAATTATGTATCCTAAGGTGCCTTTTTTGCATTTTTATTAATTAAACAAATAGTTGACATCATTTTGTATGACTCTTATTCTCAGATGCATAGTCCCATACATGTTGAACATGACATTGAATTGATATTTTTGACATTTCACCTTCCATAAGTTATGTTATTTTCTCATCTATTTAAACTAAATGCTTTGGTATTATTCGCATTATTCCTAAAGGTGTGGGTGTAAGAGCTATATTTTTTATTAAATTGGATGGTGTTACCACTTCAACCTTATAAGAGATATTACAAGGTTTGGTAAGTACATTATACCCTACAAGTGAAGTGAATTACTCTTCATTAGGGGATATATGAATTGGTCATTCCTTATGTTGATTATTATCATGTTCAAAATTTTCATTATAGATAGATGTTTCGTTATATTATATTTTATCATATGTTTCATCTCTCATTACAAATTCATTACTTGCATGCTCTATATTTTGAATTTCATCATTCAACAAGGATTTATTAAGTTCTCTTATCTCATTTGAAGACTTATCTAAATTAAATTTCATGGAATTATGCATATTATTTTCATTTGAAATATTACTTGGTGTGAATGAAGTACCTTCACCTTGTCTAGAATCTCTTATAGATGCTCTCCTATTTACTTGTAATTTTATTTTCCTCTCTTCTCTTTAATTTATTGATTTGGTAGCTCTTTAATTGGTGTGTTACGATGACTTCTTGATCCCATTGTTTATCTTTACTAAAATAAGTCAATTATATAATAAAATTTAAAGAATTTGTAATGATTGAGATAAATTAAATGTAGATTTTACATAGTTACAGTAGTAAATACTCGTTTGAAGTTTGTAAAATTAAAAACAAATAATAAAATTTTGTGGGAATGGAGACAAACTTTTGAATCATAAAGGGCATGCATGCTTTTGAAAAGGATGCACATCCTTTGTGGTTCATAAATGAAACATGAAAATAATTTATTATGAGGATGGAAAGTTTGAAAAAGGCATATTCCCTTTCTAGTTTTACAAAAAAATCTATTTTCCCTCTAAATTTGGTTTAGTTTTAGGCATGGAGGGGGCTGAACCTACTCCAAAACCTATCATGAACAAGCCCATTTGATTTTGTGAAAAATTATGTGTCTTTTCTATCATTCATGACCCATCTAATCACTCATATCTTATTATTTAAAAAACACTATATGGATTTGTGGAGGGGAAAATGTAGTTTTTTTAATATGTAATTTTTTTAATGTTAAACTATTATTTATAATTATTACTTAATCTATAGATAACGTACCTCATTATAGACTATATGCATATCATTACAAATGTATTTATACCATTGTGAATATTAATCTAAAGTTTATAAAACTTATTATCTCAATAATATACACATTGTCAACTATGTTTTTAAAAATAAAAAAATGATTTTCATGAAGTTAAGGTAAAAAAGTTGTGTTCGTAGACTTGCAGTTTTAATTTTATAGTTGTCTTGACTTGTAAATTTTTTTAGTATATATTATAAAATTAATAAAAAAAAATTCTCAACTATACTCAACATTTCACCTATCTATATATGAAGTTTCATACAAAAATTTATTTTTTTACTTTAAAAAAATGTGTTTTTACACATGCAATCTTCTTATCTTTTCATAAAAAGTAACCAACCTATTATCATAAATGCATTTATTTCATATTTATTTTTCATTTGGGTATTGAAAAAAATTATATATGTAGAAACTACATTCAAAATGTCATAATTTATGTTCTTGTGTCATTTTCAAATTATTTTTTGAAGTCTCTCTAACATTGTCTCCAAGTCCAACTATTGTTATTTTAATAAAAAAAGTGTCACTTTAAGCCCCTCTTTTTGTCCCCCATTATCCTACATCTACAATTTTATTATTAAGGAACCCTGTGTCAAAAATTATATGTTATGAATGAAATTTGCATATTTAATAAATAATTATAGGTAATAACACATGTTTCACTTATGTGAGCAAATAATTTTCAGCAATCACCCAGTAGACCTACCTGGGTGTGTGTATGTAGAACACAGAGAAAAATTACATGATTGGGTGTTGTTTCCATTATGCTTATTTAGGTTAGATTTTGAGGATATCCTTTCTATAGTTTTACATTGTATATCTTGAAATCATTATTTCTTTGTTTGAATAATGTGCATTCCTTATGTAGGCTGGAATTTAGCAGAAATCTCAATCGTGTCAATCATAACTAAAACATTTGACAAAATTTTCTTTCAATTATTTTTTTTATGAATCTCTATATCTTTTTAAAATATAACTTGGAAGATATATTTTTATTTTAAGTGAAAATTTGTGATGTGTTATAGTATGAGAGATTTTAGGAATGAATTATATGGATAAGTCTTTTTATTTATAAAACTGATCATCAAGGATAAATTTGGACCCAATGATGATGGGTCATGTAGAGAGACTTGAAATGTCTAGTTGAACATATAATTTGGTACATATAATGTCTAAATGGTACCCCTGATATAAAGAAAATATATATAAGTGTTTCCTTGATTGAATGTCATATCACATTTCCATTGAAGAATACCACTAATATAACCCATCATATTTATATAGATGCATTGTCTTTGAAGTGTGAAGTTGCCTTTGGTGAGCAACATGCAAGAAGTAAAATTTGATTGCAATGTTGATGAATCCATGAATTTTATTAATGAATTTATGTATCTATCCCACATGACCTTTGTATTGGTATTCAAGTCTCCTTTGCTTCTTTCTAGCATTGGAAGGGTAGGGGTACTTGATGGGAAGAATGAGGAAATTATACTAAATGCACATGGAACTACTCAAGGGTAGTTTGGTGGAGGGTTTTATATTGATTTGGTTCAAATAATTATGCTTAGAAAAGCTCACTCAGTTATCTACAATTGCTTTCTCTAATCAATCTATCCAATGAAAATTCAATACTTTAAATTCATCATCATCAAAGGCATGCTAACCCTCAACTTTTATCCCAAAACATAAGGTGCTTAAATAATTATTTACTTAGATTATTTTCTTATGAAAGCTTGATTTCAAGACTTGAAATTTGTGAATAGTCAAATGTGATTTAGAGGATTTATCATCTTTTATATTAATTCACATTTCTTACCAGTATATAATAAATTATATTGAAACTTTGTTTCGTGAGTTAAATTAATGCAATTTAAGTGAATTTTTCAAAAAATATTGGGTAACTCATAAATTTAAAGATATTTTTTATATACTAATGCATTTTGTAAAAAATCATTTGCACTTGAACCATGTTAAAGCATTATTACTTGAGATGAACTACTATGATTTGGTTGTATTTCCAATAAAATATTTACTAATTTACTAAATTTGAGATATTATTTAAATATTATCATCTTTAGAGACTCACCATGTATAATCTAAAGTGTGTAATAACTATGCTTCTTCTATAGATTTAGTAGAATTTGAGTGGATATAGAGATATAAACAATTACATGAATTTCAAGTTATTATTTAAATATGAATGCACTTAGCAAATCATCATTTGTAGTATAAACTATGTCAAAGATATTTTGAGGAATTAACTCACTATAATTTGAGTTCATTACTTAGGAAAATATTAAGTAAGACTTAATTTCATAGCGCTTATTTAAGCATTAATACATTTAGAAAATAGTCATTTACAAAATTTGGTAAATTCAAGGTTCTTTTTCAAATCTTAACACATTTAGTAGGTCATCATTTGTAATTTAGAATATCTTTGATTTCCCACAACATGTAAAATATGAAAAAAAATATGCTCGACCAGGGGATTTATGCATTCGCTGAGAAGGAAAATAAGTTTTGTAGGTTGGATTCCAATTCAAAGCCCAAAAACCATTAACTCAATGTTCAATTTTGAGGATAGATCTCCAAAATATGGCACCATCGACAAAAATTCTATAGAAATCACTTCCTCATCCCCCTTTTGCACAAATGCATAGGGTAATTTGGTTTTCAAATAGACAAAGTCTAAACCAGAAAGGAGAGAAAAGACTTATCATGTGGAGGTTCTAAAGAAGACATAGGGAGCAAAACATGAATAAATAAAACAAATTGTGCTAAAATGGGTGGCCATAGAACATAAGCATGGTAGAATAGTGGCACATTCTTGATTAAACAAATTCTTGTGTTGATGAAAAGAGCCCTAAATGTTTGTTTGTAAGGTTTCATATGTTTTATGATAGTGAATAAAGAATGTTAAAAGGAGTTTTTAAAATATGAATATATTTATTAAGAAGAGGGTTTTTATTGTTAAATATTTTTAGTTTATAGTTAAACTATTGGTATTTTAAGGGTTAAGTTTTGATTATAAGTTAAAAAATTGTATGTAATGATCTTTCATGATAAAATTGATTATATCATAAAATGTATAATAATTCAAACATTCAAAATTTAATTATAAATAGTTAAGATGACATATTAAGATGGATAAAAATTTAAATGTCTAATATAATAATACTATATAAAATCCACATAGTTATTACGTTAAATTGCTCAACTTCTAGAACCTTCTCCCTACATCTAAGAAGAGGCATTTTTTTTACAATAAAATATATTTTCTTTCTAATTCATATATACAATCTTTTGATCAACTTTTTTTTTAATCTACACAATGGAAAATTAAATTGATTGAAGAATTCTCTGCTAAGTAACAACTTAGGATATTGGAATAAATATTTATGTTTCAAAGTCTCACAGATTCCAAGGATTATTGAATTCAAAAGTTTAGATTTTTTGAAGTTTAAGGACAAGTAAATCTAGTTAGCATCGTTATTTGGAAAATGTACACAAGTTAGATCAAGAACTAATTTGAACTAATTAATAAGACCAACCAAATAAAACACAAAATAATTGTCTACAAGATTTAAATAACTAAACAAAAATGAAACAAAACCAAAAAATTATCACATTATTTATTTCTCAATTAACATCAAATTAATAAAAACTCAAATGGCTTTGTTGGCTCTTAATTTTCTATTAGGCTTGTATAAAGGTATTGTTTGGAGCTTGATCTTTAGGGATTAAATGTTGCACATTTTGATAATTTAATTTTTTTTATAAGGGTAGAATGTTTTCGACTGAGTTATGACCCAATTTTGGAACATAAAACATGGGGTCTATTTCTAAAAAAATCAAACCACTAGAAGAGACACATAAGAAATAAACAAAAACAATTGAAACAAAAAAATAAATTAAAATAACTAGAGGGGCACCCACCAAAGAGAAGATGAAAAATTAGAGACAATATTGCTCCATGCTATCAATAAAATATCAACTAAAGGTCAACAACCATTACAAGATTAAGTAGAGGAATAAATGGGAAGGACATCCCACCAAGGAAAAAAATGTCTAAAGCAAGGAACAAAGGAAATAACTGCACGTTAAGACTAATATTTTTCCTCATCTAGAAAGGGGGTCCTTTAAATTTTGTTGAGGGTTATCTTTCATCATTTCCTTTTGATCTCAACCTTTCTGCCTCTGATCTCTACCCTTAATTTTTAGTCTTGATGCACAAATTTGCTTTAAATCTCGATACTCTAGTAGATCGATTCTTAGTGCAATACATTAATTTGATATATCTAGTATTGGTGAAAATGTACTATTCTTGTTGTTGCCTAAGATCTCACTTCTTTGATAATGCTAGACAAAAGTGCTCATTAACAATCAACTATTTGACCTCTTAGTGAAGTGCAATAACCTAGACATCATCAAGTCCAATTTCAAATTAATTTGGTCTCCAATCATATTAATGGTGTGAAAAACAAAGTCCTTGTAGAGACTAGTCCCAACATTTGTATTGAAAATTATTTATGTTTGAGTATTTGTTTATAAGCATAAAAATTACAATATGGCTAATATTGTCAGTAAATATTTTATATTGAATTGCATAGAATTAGATTAATTAAATCTAATATATGAAAATGTAGTTAATAGATGATATCTCTCTTAAGATCATGTGATTATGTTTCCCAACATTAATAATATTTATCCATAACTAATAAATGAACCATATTAGTTATATTAGTTAGATATGTAGTTAAATTGACTGACATTAGTTATATTTAATAGTAACTAAATACAAAATTAGCATTTTAGTATATAATAATAATACTCTAATCTAACATTAAAAAAAATTTATTTTGTACAAATATCACTACTAGATTTTGTGGCATTGGCATTGCAATTTTATTTCAATTCGCATTAGCAAACATTTTTAGATTTTTTTAATTATTTTGTGGATGACCTAAGGAAAAACATGGATGTGTATCCCCTGAAAAATATTTTTATAAAATGAATTTTATTTGTGTTACGATGTCTTTGTATTAATGGCAAACATATTATGTTGATGAAAGTCATTAACCCCACAGGCTTTGAGTGAATTTATTGTAACTAGGAAATATCCAAAATAGGGTTTGAATATGTTTTAAGTATGTGATAATATGACACCAACGTGTTAATACATATGGAATTCACGCTTTAAGTTGACAAGCATAAATATTTTGATTTAAAAAAATATTATTCTCAATATTTTGGCTTTGCAATGTCATTATAAATGTCACAAAACCCTGTGAAGTAAATTAAATGTGACTCGATCTCCATAATTTTTTACATGGCATTTAATAGTTATTTTGTTTTTAAAATTATGTATTTTAATAATATTAAAAAAATATTATGAAAGTAATATATACTTAATAGTATTTATAATAATATTAAATTTAGAAGAATATTCTCAAATAACATCTATAAAATATTCTATTATTAATATGATAAATTTTACTCAAAATTTTATAATTATTATCGTGATATGCATTTAGATTTTTTAATTGATAAATAAATAATTAAAAAGTGATCCCATTAATCTTACCTTAACAAAAATTAATAACCACATAAATATTTCTTAGAAAAAAGGTCTCTATATCGACCACAATTATTACATAAAATATAAGTTTTACTACCAAATAACAACTTAATATTCATAGAATGAGCTTAATATTCACTAGAAAAGGTTACATAAAGAGTAAATTATACTACCCAATAATCCATAGAAGGAGCATAATATTTTTCTATCAAAATAAGTAATTTATGACACTCAATGCTAATCTGACAGCTCTACGATGAATATACTCTCACATGATACTTCAGAAAAACCATTGTTGTCTATGGGTTATGTTCTACAATGAATTTAGACCTAAAATAATGCTTGGGAAAATCAAAGTAGTTATGAGTTTTCTAAAATAAAATCAAAGTATTAATTTGTTATTAGTCTCAAAGGGTAGACTAAAGCATTCAATTTGCTTTATTTGTCGATTAAATTATGTTTGTTGGACCAATCAGAATGCATTATTTTCCATGCATAGAGAACATTACTTTTTTCCAAATGTTGAGTTGTATAATTGTTAACAAAAAATAAGAAAAAAATATTTATTTTTGTTTTCATTAGCTGGAATCATTTACATGTTATTACAGGGTAGACTGCTAATGTAATGAATAGTATCCATCTATCAAAATCATAGTAAATGGAATTAGTTGCAGTTGGTGTAGAGCAAGGACACATCAATTCAAGATTATAATTTTTTCACCTGCAAGGGCATGGATTTCTACTTTGGCAATCAATTTAGTTGATGTCATGGCCATGGTATGTAGGGCTCAACAATTACAGGCAAATAATTTGTCCTAATCTTTTTGGCATTTTATTTGCTATGGAATTATTTGTAGGGCATTGTAAAAAGGAAAAATGGAGAAAAAATGAGCCATCTCAAGAGATTCAACAAGCTTACTATCAAAATTTTGTAGGTAATAGTAATACCCATAACTTGTATTTTATGCATTTAAAATTCCACAAATTTTGATCATCTCTCATATAGCTTGTTTTGGCCCCTAGCATGGTTCCAAATTTGCTTTTAGCTTGGTTGTTGTGACAAGCTCCTTATATGATATCCATGGATGCTCCACCTTTTCAAGAATTTTAGGACTTGCTTTTGATAAATTGAGTCCTTGTCTATGCTAAAAATATTTCCTTACCAATATGGTTAAGAAGTGTCTGCATGCATGTGACTTCCCCATTTGCTAGTACCTATCAACTGTGGTGCTACATGTTCACTAGCGCCTTCCATTTATCTTTTTGCCAACTGTCCCTTCCAACTATGAACTGCTACCTATTATAATACTAATATTATTTCCTTTTCCATGTAGTTATGTACTTCTATAAAAATATTAATCATGCACCATTTATCTTCTTGAAATTTTTTATTATATAATATAAATTACTAATTATATATAATAATATACAATATAAATGTAATAGTATTATTATTAAGTTATATATAAATATAATTTAGTAAATAGTCTTACAAATAAAATTATGATGTTACAATATATAGTATAACGAATATTATATATTAAAAAAAATATAATATGTAAAATATTAAAATTATTTATAATATTATATACTTTGTATAGTATATAGTTATTGTATTAGTTTTCTTATTATTATAATATTTATTTCTCTTATTAATATTTTTCATATAAAATTAATTATTGATTGTAAATATATAGTACAATTTTTTTGTATATTATAATATTATGTATAATATATTATAAAAAAAAGTTTAATTTAAAATATATTATGTTAGAATATATAGACAGAAGTCAGAAATCACAATTCGATTATTTATATTTCTTAACGTGATTAAGGGTGGCCTTGGACATTCAAGTGATTTTGGTATAATCGATTCCTTTTATGTTGAGATGAAAGAGATAGATATTCTTCTCAATATCATCACTTAGAACACCATCATTAAGGATTTTTGTAAATGGACCCTAAAATAACACAAGATAGCTTTCTTCTAGATATTATAACTTACAATACCTTGCTTAATAGTCTCTGTAAGGTGGATATGGAAGATGAATCTCTCAAGTGAGTAGTTGCAATGAGGTTGTCTAACTTTTAGGTTAAAAATATTGTTTTGATGTGGATGATTAAGAAAACTTCTTATTTTCTTGTTGATGTGTTAAATGACATTAATTATGATTTTTTTAATGTTAAGAATATTTTTTCTGTAGCCAAAATTATTTATTTCTACTACATATCTTTTAAGATCGTGGGTGCTTCTAACTCTAGAGGGTTAGTAATACAATTGATCTTATTTCATCTCATGTCCAAGTTTACTTTCACTATTCTTGATCATCTTCTAATTTTTAATCTGTTATTATCAAATACATTTACCTATTTCTTAATGCATTTATTTCAATTTACTTTAAAACCATAAAAAAAATAAAAATTCTTCTATATATGATGTATGTTACCTCTCAATTAAACTAGAAGACTGGTTTAAAAAACTATACATATTAAATTTTGTAGCCATTAACTCAGTATGAAAATATTTGGATGTTGAAAATGGGAGTTCCTTTTGTGACAATATTTGAAACGGAGGGCATTAGATGTGTCTAACAAGTCTAATAATATAGAGAGAGGCGGGTGTTAAGTGTATGTAGTGAACCAATGTGCACATTGAGATTCAAAAATAAAACTTATCTCAAGCATAAGGCTTCAACTATTGCATTTTTTTCTAACATGTTATTGATGCTTCAGGGATCAAACACCATAAAATATCTTTTTTTTTTTTATCCCTTTAGATATATATTTTTTTATCCCTTTAGATATCATTAAATCATGACTAGGTAATTAGCCATTGTAACCACGTGTCTTGAATGTCATACCATAATCTTTTCAAGTTTTCTAAATATTTAGCTATCATATGTTCTATTTTTTTTTTTTTAAATGAAGTATTATGTGGAATTTTCTAGATCCATTTTTTTACGAATATACAATTCAAAGGAACAAGGTTTTTTATAATACTTGGTTGTACCTTTTTTTTCTCAAAATGTCAAGCAAAGTTACCATGTTAATTTTTTGTAAATTGTTTATGAATTTCATATGGAATCAACCTTGTTGCTTTTTTTTAATAAAATTTAAAATTACATTCAAATTAATTTTAAGACACATTTAGATTAAGAGTTATTTTTCCTTGAAAAGATATATTTTTTTCAATATCTATTAAAATTGTTTGGTTTATGTTAGACATTTATATATTATACTAGCAGTTGACCCAAAGGTGCATGATTATGTCGGAAGAGATATAATATATATTTTTTTGGTAAAGTGTGGTTTTATAAGTGAAAGAATATAAATTAGTAGGAATAATTTATGTCAAACCAATGATTATGAGAAGTTTCACTTTTTATGCACGAAATATTAAATAACAATAATTTGATATTTCTAATGAACCCAATAATGCATACTATTCAGTGCACAATTTGGATATGAAATTTCATCACCAAACAGTATCGTTTATCTCTATTTTCTCCCATGCCATCTCAAATTTGAAGAGACCACTTCACCTGCAATAAATTTATCATAATTATAAATTTGTAATGCACACATAACTAAACAAAACCCTCACAGAAAATAATGGAGACTGTTAAAGGTTTGTCGGTGTTGCTTGTTATGTGCCAGTAACACACAAACCCGAAATGCTCATTTGTATAAATGATAACATGGCCTGATGAGAAGCATTTCTATTGGCATGAAGGCATTTTCTGACAGCCGGAAATGTCTCATGAATCTTCCGCTTAAGCAGTCCATCGAGTGACAGCGGTTAGACTCCTGCACCTCCTCCTTGTGCCTCTCTCCGCTTAATCTCAAAGTGCCCTTATCCACCAATTCCACTTTCAGTTTTTCCTTCTTCACACCTGAAATTAAATATATTTTCAAAGGACTTCCAACAAATAAAAAAGAGATACCAGAAAAATAAGAAGAAATGTTTGAAAATATAAGATTTACCAGGCAATTTGGGGTGAAAATAGATCCCTGGAAATGTGTTTACTGTAGCAGCTACCATGTTGCCCTTGCCTGAAGCGGTTGATGGGTTGTTTGCACATAGCGTCATCATCTTTGTGATTTCCTTGTTTGGCACCACCTGGCAACCGTGGTGTTGCATGGCAAGTATTTGGATTCCCTTTCTCTTTCTGCCAACTCTTCCCTTGGTGGTGCACAACTACCTTTTATAATCGAGCCAAGTCAATAATGAAATGAATCTACAAATAATGTTGAAGTACATACACCCATCTTACATTTGAAGACATTAAATAGATAAGGGTAGAATAAGTAAATTAGTGTGCTCTTTTATATACATCACCATAAGAATTGCATTGTCGTCTAAACTATAAAAATAAATGAAAAAAATAATATATAACCAAATAAAATTGTGTAAAACATCCCACCTCTATGCAATGTCTAGATAGAACATTGTATTATGTGTCAAATAAATGATTACATTTTACTTAAACATTGTAAGGGATTTACATATATTAAATTATATGTAAACATAATAAATAATAAAAATAAAATATGTAATAATTATATTTTTACTATAGTTTGGTGGTTGAATTATCAATTTTTTATTTAATATGAAAACGTAATTAGGAAATATCATTTATACTTTGAAATATAATTTGATAATTAAATTTTTAAAAATTTATTTAGAATTAAAATAAATTTGAACATATTTATAATAAACACATAATAATTGTAGAATTTGAAAATCAAAATAACCTTGAAAAATATTTATAAATAACACATAATAGTTATAGAATAATTATAATAAACATATTAACCTTAAAAATCATTGCCATGAATGGTTGTTATTATATGTGCCATTTAAAAACAGTGAAAATAGTTTAAAATAAAACTTTGAAACATGGAGAGAGGCGTACAATTTGTAAATCAAGACCATAATACAAAATGAGTCTAAGTTCAATCATAAAACCAACCCTAAGTGGGGAAACATGCAAGATGTTATTTCCCATATTGAACTTGATACTAAAATCAAAAGCAAGACAAGATTCCATTTCAGCATAAGCAAATCTATAGAAGAAAAGTATGATTTACATATGGACTTGCCATTGATAAAACAAAGTTTGAAACCCTTAAAATTGGACACCATCCATTCATTAAGGATAATGTTGAATACTATAAACAAAGACGAATGAATGATGAACATGCCATAATTATTAAAGATATTGCTTTTTAAAAATGTCTAAACAAGAACAAGCCATTGTACTTCTTCTTAAAAGGAGGTGCAGGCACTGGAAATAATTTTACAACAAAATTTATATATGAAACATTGATTTGTATTTATACACAATCTATTGACAGTGATCCATCCAAGCCAAAGGGCCTCATTCTTGCATACACAAGTAAGGTTGCATATATTGCAAGTGGCATAACACTGCATTCTACTTTTTTATTGCTTTTAAACAAGTTAGAATTTATTTCGTTAGGTAACATATAACTTGATACATTATCCAAATGCTATAATCAACTACATATAGTGCTAATTGATGAAATCTCACTTGTAGGAGCAAGAATGTTATACTATATTGATAGGCATTTACATGACATAAAGTAATTGCCAACCATGCATTTTGGAAACATTGACATGATCTTCTATGGAGACTTCTACCAAGCTCAACCTATAAATGATTGCCTTATATTTAAACATCCATAAATGAATAAAGAAATAGTCCCATATGTTTTTTGGCCAGAAAATGTGAAATGATACCAGCTACACTGAACTATATGACAAAAGGATCAAAATTTTATACTTGTTCTAAACATAGTACGTACATGCTCACATATAGAAGATGACATAACATATCTTAATCATAATTTTTTATGTCCAACATTAAATAACCCTTTGTTCCCTTATCTTTTTTACTTGAACAATGATGTGGATGTG
Source organism: Torreya grandis (assembly GCA_037957365.1). Lineage (NCBI taxonomy): Eukaryota > Viridiplantae > Streptophyta > Pinopsida > Cupressales > Taxaceae > Torreya > Torreya grandis. Next base: position 2,421,258 of record JARHVA010002285.1, on the reverse strand, counting down.
CATAATGCCAAAATGTTAGTATTAATTACGCATAAATAAATTGTAATTGATGTAATAGGTAAGATAAATGACACATATAATGAAGGGCGAGGATATGCTAATGCTAAATGCTTGCCTAAAAAAATGGTTTGAAACCCGATATGCTAGTTGAACTTTTTACTAAAAATTATGATATGCAAGATGGCCTAGTCAATGGCTCTGATGCTATATTTAAAACACACACCAAAGAAGATAACAATGACATTGTCTAGGTGAAATTTAATGAAAGTCACATCAGGCATTCCTAAAGAGAAAAATATAGTCATTGTATAAAATCCATATCAAATTAAGATGGACTCTAATTTTTCATATTTTAAAACCTACTCACCAAAAAAATTAATAATACAAATCCAATTCCTAATATAACTAGCTTGTGCAGTATAATACACAGATCCCAAAGTCTAACCATAGAAGGCATTGCATTCAAGCTAATAGGTGTTCATACGCATGGATTAACATATACAACACTTTCTCGTGTAAATACCATGAAATAATTATATTTTCTAAGCCCACTTACAAACAAAACATTCAAGCTTAAAAAACAAATTTTGATGAGATGTCAAGATTAGAATTACAAGCAAGATAGGTATTATAGTAGAGCTTATGATCGCATGTTATTAAATCATCTATAGTTGTATGTTCATTGAACACTCACAACCTCCAACCACATTTAGAAGACATTATCAATTACTATGATTTGATGAAGTGCGACATACTATGCTTACAAGAAACACACGTGTCAAATGCTAGCTTTTTCAACCACTTTATAAATTTCAAAACTTGTAATTCAATACAAAATGTTCATGGTATTATGATATTTTAAAAACAAATATTTCTACTTCAAATCTAATCCAATACACTGTAAACAAAATAGAGTCATTATTGATAAAAATTGTAATATGCCAAGATGCATTTACAATTGTAAACTTCTATGCATCTCCATCTGCTTCTATTTTAGATTTCAGAAATGTTGTGGAATAAACACTATCAAATGCAATCCCATAAAAAAATTATATATTGGGAAACTTTAATATTGATATGTCCACCTCCAAGAAGTCAACAATGCTTCTTGAGAAACACATGTTAGCTTGTAACATGCATTTCTTACCTGGAAAACATAAACAATATGTAAATAGAATCATAGACCATGTATGATTAAATATTGTAAAATAACATAGCTAGATTCTAGCAATAGATACTTATTAGACCGATCACAATGTTATTTGTCTAGTCATGAATGACACAACTTGAACACTAGTACAAAAATAGAGGTGCAATCATATGATGAGAACAACAACCTGATGCCTTCATTTAAACATCAAAAGCAATGTTATTCAACTTGACAATGAGCTAAGGTCCTTCCTTAAACTCTTGCTTGTTTAGGTTATTTTATGTGTTTATGATTTGTGTAATCTACAATAACACTAGTAAGAAGTACATCATCGATTATATCAAGTACAAAACAAAGAAAAGTAATAAGCTAATGTAATTATTGTATAGTGCTTATTTATAAATAAAAGATTCATGATTTGTCCAAGTTATGTGCCACCTTCATAAAAAAATAGAAACACATCTTCAAAAGCTCATTAGGCATATACCACATCATTGGTTTGAACATAGGTAAGTTCTAGGCCTAGTTTCTATTACTCAAATATTAGTTGTTACATAATTGAAAAAATAAATATTTGTAACAATTAAAAACAACAAACATAGTAAATTCTCAAATATAATTTTATATCCTAACCACTAAGTGCTTAATTTGAATGAAATGATTCTGAACTTATCCAACCTAAATGTTGGCTTCATGAAGACAAATAAACATCTTGACAAGTTTGTCAAGCCTACAACTCATCTAGAGTTTGGACATAGGTAAGTTCTAGAACTAGTTTCTATTATTCATGTTTTAACTACTCTAATGAAATTAGTGTTGCTATGATTTTTTAATGTGATATTACTTTGTGTGTTCGTCAATAGTGTAACATTCAAAAATTAATGTTTCTAACAACTAGGAATAGAAAAACAATAAATTTTGACATATAATTCTATACTGACCACTAAATCTTTATTATATAAACAACAAATTTAGAGTCAAGGCTATGCTATAACTAAAAAAAAGGGACTATTTCCATGTGTTGATGTAGAAAATATATATTCAAACAAATATTGATCTGCATGGCCATTCTGGTCTGATTATTAGTAATTACAATGACATAAATTTAGTGCCATCATTCATTGTCATAAGCAAAGAATCAACCAAGATTTGTCTTGCTATTCATTATAATTTTTGCATCGATATTGGAATGGAACTAGTACTACTTTTATTTTCATACTGAAACTCTCAAAAAGAAATATATTTTATTTGTCATGTCAATTAATTATAGCTTTATATGCTTGTAAACATGTTGGTGTTTAGAAATGAATCTTGTTCATCATTGACATAAACCTACATTTAATTTATTATTTCTCACAATTATCCATGGCTTTGTCATAACCCCTATAAGAAGCAAAATATGGAGCCACAGAAACAGAGTAGCCAAGCAACAATACTAGAACAACAAAAGTCACTAAAACAATGAGGTTTTATTTGTTTTGTTGCTTTACATAATAAGAAGAAACATAATGCACAAGTTATTATTATTATTATTATTATTATTATTATTATTATTAAAAACTCACTATCTTGTTCCTACTATTGTTATCTTAGCATTGTCAAAAAGAAGATGTTTATGCAATTGTCATAATGCAAATAGGAAACCAATCATAGAGCGAGACAAACACAATAACTAGAATACAAAAATAGAACAACAAAAAATATGAGAGCAGTAATGTTCTATTTTTCAACTTGCTCTAAATAATAATAATATATGAAAATATCACTTCCAAAAAAATATGAATATAACAATTTTTCTTTAACTTTCCCATTTCAAAATGCTCTACATTGTATCCCATTATACAATATTTGTATTCAAAATTTGCATTTGCAAACCATGATTGTAGCTTAAAGACAGGATCATATATGCCAATTTCGATCATTGACCTCTCCATAAAAAGATGTGGCAATATTTTTGAGGGCAATGTATTAGTTGTTTATGGACCTGATTTTATAAAAAATCCAAACTCTCCAACAAATATAGAAATAGTGCACGTTGATCTTATTGATAGAAATGGTCAGATGACAATAACAACCAACATCAATAACAAGTTGATTGATAAATTCTTATAATATTTATCTCTTAGAAAAAGTGTTTGAATCATAGATTTCACAATAAAAATAGTAGTACATGTTAAGCACGAGATATACTGAGGGCGGGGGGGAGCGGGTGAATCAGTATATCATAAATCTTATAAACTTTCACTTAATCAAATTTCACTTAACCATACATTCAAGATATGCAATAAAACTAAAATAATAAACACCACACAAGATAGAGAGAGATACCAGGTATAACGTGGAAACCCAATGTGGGAAAAACCATGAAGAACAATCTCAAGTATATGAATGAGCACCAACTCAAAGTAAAATATTTGCAAGCACCAACTTACAAGGGCACTAACCCCTTTGTTGAGCACCAACACATCAATTATTCATGAGCACCAACCCATAAGAGCACCAACCTCTTTGTTGAGCACCAACACAAAAATTATTCGTGAGCACCAACCCACAAGAGCACCAACCCCTTTGTTGAGCACCAACACAACTATTTGTGGCCACCAACCCACAGGAGCACCAACCCATTTTATGTATACCACACAACTATCTCTCAATGTTGTTTTCTCAACGAATGATAGCACATTACAATATCTCTTTCCTTTATCTCCTTTGCTCTTCTAAGGTAGATATAACAATTACAAATCATACTCTTTCTTCAATATTACAAATGGCTTCTCAAGCCTTTATTTATAGCTTTCCAAATGAATTTTGGCATTCACCCTTTGTGACCCTTCAATCCTCATAAAAAATGGCACCAAACTTGCATGACCTTTCGTATCCTTGCATTTGAAAATTCATATGGTGACCCTTCATAAGCAAAAGTGTTATTTCCTCTTTTATCTTTATCTTGGTGACTTTTCATATTCCTCAAAGTGTCCCTTCATGAGAAATTGCACCCTTCCTCTTTTGACTTCACTTGGTGACTCTTAAAATTCCTCAAGATGACTCTTCATGGGAAAATGCGTCCCATTCTTCTTTTGTCTTTACCCCATGACTCTTTGACTTTACCATGGGCCCTTCTTTTGACTTTATGCAACCAAAAATATATTTGTTAATATTATATAAATATTAACACACATTAGCCAATATATAACTATTACAAACATCATTAAATGTAATGGGGCCTTTATCACCAATAATGTTAGACCTTTGACATCAATGACAATATTTCTAACAATACGAAAGAGGTGATACTGATTGTTTCTTTGTATTGCATCCTAATATCACTGTGGAAAATATGACAATTGTTTTCAAAGAACATAGACTTACCCCTAACACCACCATACAAGACCTTATTGAATCAAATAACACATATGTAGTGGGTTCATTTGGTGCCATTGTGATTGGACACCAAAATAATACAATCAACTTGAGATCTGTCTCAGGGATGGTGAATCTAAAAAAGACATGGCAATAGTAATGACTCTCACCCAAATATCTTATTTCTATTTTTTTCATCATTTTCAATGTTTTTTTCTCTATACCAAAACATACACATGTATATTGATTTTTAAAAAACTAACATTTTAACTATTGCTTCCCAGTTTCTAATCAATGACACCTATAAACATTTATATCCTAGCCTGCACCAATCGCTATCATCAGTAACGACACCAATAATGCTTTTCAAAAACATTATCCGAAATGGAAGTAGAGGCAACCATTTGCTCCATGCAAGCCAATCCACTTTTCTAAACATGTTGAATGACTAATATACAAAAACCCATATGTAAAGTTTGGTTAAAAAAAAATATTGAGGCAAGCACCTATTTCACACTCATCACTCTCAGATACAAAAATATGACTTTGCATAATTTTTAGCATTTCAATTATTTCATAACATGACTAACCACAATTTTGGTTTTTAGGTCAAGGTTCTATTAAAACCACAAAATGTTCACGCATCACCTTTCCAACCATTTTGTAATGATTGTGGGCATCCAGTCTTGACAAATATTCATTCAACAGATGTTTTGGCACATTTTGCAAACTATCAATAGAGTCAAATGCACTCATACTAGCATTTGCTGCAATGCATCATACACACACAAAATGAACATATTAACTGCACTTTGAACCACAGGTTTTTTGAGGAGAATTTGACAGCACTAAAATTTGTTTCAGTGATTATAAACAAGACATCTCAGCTGTGGTATTTTTGCTACATTGTTTCCAGCTACAGGGCACTTTTACACTTGCCATGAACAACATCGTCACATCTATTTCTAAACAGTAAGTGCTTCTAAAAAATAGCCATCACCACTACTTTTTTTTAAAAAGGGAACAAAACAAGCATCATAAGAATATCCTAATACATGTGTTAAAACTCTTTTAATTCCACTAATCTTTTCTTATTGTAATTTTATGCAGGGAAAAAATGACATAAATCTACATGTCCACAGAATTCTAAAATACTCACTTCGTAGAACTCATTTTTCTTTTGCAAAATGATTTTTTTTTCATAGACAAAAACAATGTTTTTGAGTGTGCGAAAAAAAAACTTTTTTTGACCCTGTTCAAAAGAAAAAACTTAATGTTCTAAATCAACATCAGTCAGTAAAATGTAGAAATAATGTAACATTGAATTGTTGTGCATTCACTTAGTATTCCGTCCATTGTCTATAACGTATATTCAACATAAATATATCAATATAATTAAAGACATGAAGCTATGTATTTTGCACTAACTTATGCTACAAAACTCATAATTTATTGCGTATATTCTTCATAAATATATCAATATAATTAAATACTTTATGCTATGTATTTAATCTATTGATCTGCTGGCTATTAGAGATCATGTTATTAGATCTTTTCAAATTTGGTAGTTTTTCCTGGTCAGAGGATTTACTGTATCCCTGGAATCAAATTTAGAAGTTTTTTCAAAATTCATTCTTTCAAGTTTTGCAATAAGATGACGAGATGAAAAAAATGTGTTCTTCTTTATGTTTCCACGGTACATTTGACGAAATAAAAAAATCTTCTGAATTTTACTTTCTCTCTCCATAATAGTTCTGTAGAATTGACGGAGATATTTCATTGATTATAGTTATACTGAATTTGCTTATCAGATCATACTTAGATGCCTAAGAGTCTGCCCACGTTATCTTTTTTTAATAGAAGAAAATATTAAAAATTGTACATTAGCTGCTATCATAACTTGTATTTGTCAGAAAAGGAAAATTCACTGGCTGGATGCTTGAGAGTGAGAACATACAGTGGGATTAGAGTGAATCGCATCCTGCTACTTGATGCCCTTCTCTGTAGGTATAACATGTCTCACAATTTCTCATGTTGTCATGAACGAAACAATATGAGTTCTGATTTCTTTCATAAACAAAGGATCATGCTAGCTGAGAAATAATACAAATTGAAAAACGCTTGTTCTCTATGAAGTGCATCTAGCGTTCACCAATTTATGGTGCCCAATTAGATCTATTTTTTAGCTTTGCCTCAAAAGATGAAAATTTATATTGCCTATACATACAAAGGAAACAAGCCCTATGCAAATGACATATGATTCCTCTCGGTATCTCAAATATCTTCCCAACATAGTGGATAAGGCCGTTTGCCATTTTTACTTTCAATAACCCTATTCTTTGTCTTCTTAGTCACATAGCAAATATTTGGCTAAACCTTTTACGCTTTCGGAACCACGCACATAATCATAATCGTTCAACTATTAAATTTTTAGTCTATTCCCTGTAAATAAGTTTAACCCTGTAACAGCTAAATTTATAGAAGATATTTCCCTCAAACATTCACTGCCTTCATCCCATGGAAACATTTTATTCTTTTAATCCCTACATTGTAAAATGCTTGGAGGACTTCTGTACAATACTTTGATGACTACTGATTTCTAGAAAATATGTTTTAATATGAAGGAACAAGTGTTTCCATAGCAGAGCTTAAAACAAATTAGGGGATTTCAAGTTTTTTTAAAGATTCATTTCCAGTATGTAGGAGGCTACTTCTGCTTTTCAATACAATGCATACATATTCTACTTTTTAGATTGTAGTTTCAGTATACAAGGTTTCTTTAACATTGAGTTAGAGAAAATATATTAATGTTTACAACCATTAAGTCAATGAAAATATATTAATTTCTACAAAAGATCAAAGAACATGATTTATCAAATATATAAGATCAAAGAACATAATTTATCAAATATACAAGTTTAAAAAGAAAAAATCAAAGTCAATGTCGACACTATTGAGTTTTATGGCCTCTTAAAAATAAGCACTACATACACTATAACACTTGTAATTACATAGAGTGTATTTTTTTTGGCGAAATTAATTACATGTTTGTAATGTTGTTGAGGTTGGGAAGTTGAATTTGATAAAGAGGAAGAAAATGTTAAAATTTCAAATAAGAAATTGTGAGAAGAATTATAGAAAACTAGATGAGCATTTATAATTCAAAGAACGATTATCGCAAAAATTAAATTAGTAAGAGAAATTATCAATTGTAAATGGGTTTTTCATCAAAATTGGTTATGTTGAATATCTATATATTCATATTGCACCTTGGAGAGAAATCTTGCAAAATTATATCAAGATGCATTTTAAGTTAAATGATATACTTGCTAAATATGAAAAAAACATTGTGTGCCCCTTATAACATTCGTCTTATATGAAGACTGAATCATATTCAATATTTTCAAGTTTCGTTCATCTGAATAATTCCTTCGATTTTAGTTATATTCCTTACATGGCTTGATGTTTTTTTGGGATTCTAGGCTTTTACAACTTATATAACTCTGCATAATTGCTTTACGCTTAAACAAATTTAATTCTTTTTTTCAACTTTATAGGGACTTGGTGCATGGTGCCCTTGTTTTGATGTACACCAATGGTGAGCTATCATTTGTCAATTCAAGTAAAAAGGTCATACAACTTTCAAAAATGGTCTAAAGGGTAGATAGTTCAATCCACATATGATATCTAGATCTGGACAACCCTTTAGGATGGAAATCAAAACTCCAAGCCTGCATATAATATACTTGTCCACAAATAAACCAAGTGCCATATTGGAGAACCACTTGAGCATGTGTGCAGGAAACATATCCTTTCCTAATCCTCTTAAGGATTCAATTTCCCAACCCTTGTTCAAACTTAATACTAACAAGTTCGCTAGCTTAAGGGTGGATCCTAGGGTTTGCATGGAAGTAGACTTGAATAAATAGTTGCCTGAGACTATCAAGCTAATTGGTCTTGGGTTTGAGATAGAACAACCATTAGTATACTTAAATAAGCCTAATGCATGTTTCTTTTGTTGAAAAGAAGGACATTTAATAAGATATTTCTCTATTAGGAAAAGTATACATATGCTAACTTCCCCATCCTCTACCCCAGTCCTTCAAGGATGCCCATCACTTTCACAGCCATTGTCCAGTCTTAAGGATCAACCAAATCCAATTAAATATTTTATTACTTCCCCAAATAATAGTAGAAATCAACCAACTATCAATCCCATCTCTAATGTTGTCACATCCTTCAAAGATGTAGTTATGTCTGACGAATGGAGAGTGGTTAGGAAATGAAAGGAACCCTCTAGCTCTTCTATTCCCTTAGTTTTTTATTCATCTTCTCGTGCCAGACTTCCTTCTTCCTCTCCCACCTCTCAACCTCAGATTGTAAATAATTTCATCCCTTCCTCTCCTTTATCTACCTCACAAAATTAATTTTCTAAATCTCTATCTCCTCCTTCATCTCCTCATCCTAGGTCTAGATCCCCCTCTTTAGCTAACATGAATATTTATAATGAAGATCCCCAAATTACTCTAGCCAATCAGTTTGATGTGTTGCCTCAAGAAGATGATCTTATTACATCTTCTTTGACATGAAGCGTAGTGTTCTATCCTAGAATGTTAGAGGGATTTCTCTCCCTCATAGGAAGTTTAAAGTTAAGGATGCTATCACCAAATGGAAGCCCGATATTCTATTTTTGTAAGAAGTTAAGGTTAATGGCAGTTGGCTTGAGGTTTCACTATTTCATGTATGGAGAGATGTTTTTCTACATACATCTCATAGTGAGGGCAGAGGAGGTGTTTTTTTATGAATAGCTCCATGGCTAATAAAGCATATTATTGATAAAGGGGAGGACCCCTCACACAATTGTGTTTGGGTCCTTGTTTTTATCAATGGTTTGCCTTTAGGATTTTGTTCAATATATGCACCAATAATGTGAAAAAATGTATTATCCTTTGGGAATGGATGTCTAACCACTTACCCAATGTTGATTGGGTTCTTGGAGGTGATTTTAATATGGTAGAATACCATAATGATCATAGCTAGTTCAATCAGGCTAAACTCAGCAATGAGGAATTTGATAAATGGATATTTTGTCATAATTCTTTGGGGGTTTTTAATCCTATCTTTGATAAAGCTTATAGCCATGCTAATTGTTGGTACACCTTGACCAATTGCAGATTAGGAGGTGAAAGGAAACTAAGTAGACTTGATAGATTTTACATATCTCCTAACCTTCATTTGATCTAGGAGACAATGGGCAATTTGGTCCAAGTTGATTATTCCATTACTCTTTCAGATCACTTTTTGATAATTTGTACTTTTTCTGCTTCCCAATTACCAAACACTAAGCATTCTCTTCCATATAAATTGAATATCTCTCATCTTAAAAACCCAAAATGTTTGGCTACTTTGAAAGGTATTTGGGAGTCTATCCCAAGCCTCAAGAAGGAGAATCATGGATTGAATGGTGGGGTTCAACTATTTCTCAATGTATATTATTTTTATGCCCTTTTGGTAGAGGATGGCTTGGAAGCATAGGTGCAAAGAAAAAATGCTTAATAGGAAGTTGGAACAAGCAAGAATATAGCTTAATATTGACCACAGTAACATTAATATCCAAACTACTATTGTTGAGATCGAAACACAACTGCTTAATCTTGATACTTATAGAGGTATGGGGGAAAAAATCAAAGCTTGCCTTCATTGGATTAGAGAGGTTAATAAAGGCAAAAATACCAATATTATATAAAATTAGATTAATTAAATTTAGTTTGTGGACATGTAGTTAACAGAGTGTAGCTCTCTTAACTAGACCATGTGATTAAGTTACCCAATGTTTATAAATTTTATTCATCACCAATAAATGAAGTGTAGTAGTTATCTTACCCAGACGTGTAGTTAAATTATAATTAAAGTTAGTTTGTGGACATGTAATTAATAAAGGATAACTCTCTTAACTGGACTATGTGATTAAGTTGCCTAACATTTATATTTTGTATTTGTAACCAATAAATGAATTATAATCACTATCTTACCCAAATGTGTAGTTAAATTACCTAGTATTAATTGTATCTATTAGTAACTGAATATAAAATTAATGTTTTAGTATATATTAATAACATTCTAATTTAACTTGAAAAATATATTATTTTTTGTTAAGTATCAGAACTAAATTTTGTTGCATTAGCATTGGAATTTTATTTCAATTCATATCAACAAAAAAAATTATATTTTTTAAATTATTTTGTGCAAGATTTTACGAAAAACATAAATGTATACTACCTGACGAAATATTTTAATAAAATAAATTTTATTTGTATTACAATATCTTCACATTAATAACAAACATGTATTACATTGATGAATGTCATTAACCCCACAAATTTTGAGTGAATTCAATCTAAGGTATAAGATTTGAAGATGTTTTAGGGACATGATAATAAGACATTATGTGTTATGCTTTAAAGTTGACAAGTATAATATTTGAAGATGTTGTGTTATTACGTGTTTCGATCTTAACACAATCTTGTTGACAGCTTTTCAGCTCTACACTATGACTATAAAACAAATTAAACATAACTCGATCTCTACGAATTGTCTACACATACTATTTGGGATTTTTTTAATTTTTAAATTATGTATTATAATAAAATTAAAAATTTATTAAGAAAGTACTTAAATACTTTTTCAACACAATGACATGCAGAAGCACACAAATGCAATGTGAAAGGTATAGCATCCCTTTGAGGCTTAAAATAGCACTGAAGTACACATCATCTTTTTCAATACAATGAAATGCAGAAGCACACAAATGTAATGTGAAAGGTATAGCATCCCTTTGAGGCTTAAAATAGCACTAAAGTACACATCATCAATGACTTTGTCTCACATATGATGGTCAGTGCTGCGGTAAATGCAGTAAATACGAGGTGGACATGTCACTGTATTGTGAACAATATTTTAGGGTCATCAGGTGTTAAATTTGATGGTAGTTTAGATTTTTTAAAATTTTTAGTCATAAAATATATCCAATTAATATTTTTAACTATATTAAGAGATGGGTAAAAAATTATACAAACAGTTAATATGATGTTCACAATAAAAAATCAACCATCATAAAATATTAAATATAAAAATATTATAGTTACTAACGTGCTAAATATTCTATTTATAATTGAAGTAAAATTATTTATTATGTGACTTGATTTATCCCATCCATGACATCCTCCACTATGTTTGTCTTGTCTTTACAATAATGCCCTTCTCCCAATATACATTTATTACTATAGCAAAATCAATTTCTCAAGCTCTAGTGAATGTATTGACACTAGATTTATCAAACATTATTAATAGGTGGACTATCGAGATTCATAAAAATGGCAATACGGGTGCCAATCTAGTCACTGCTTTTCATTAAAATTGAATGGCCTAATTTTTGATTCATTCTCTTATTTGTAAGCAAAGTGTGTCTTTCATCATCTTTCATTTGGTTGACTTTCACAACATATTTTTGACAGTGTAATTTCAGCCATTGCCATTTGATATGAAAGGTTGGAGGCACATTTGTAATTTTTTATTATTGCAATTTGAGGGTACTCTTATTCATTTTCATGTTTGCAGCTATATTTCTTTATTTAGCTTTTACATTGTTTTTAAGAAGGCAAGGGAAATGCAAGGCCTGGTATATACTTGTAATTAAATAGATCATTATTTATTTCTTTTAAATTCCTTGTTTTATGGTATTAACTCTCAATTTTGCTTGTTACGGCGGAAATTTAACCATGTTATTCCCTTACTCTTTTACTTGACTAAGCTAGAAATTGAAGGGAATAGAGCAGGTGAGAATATGTTTTCAATCATTGCATAGTCTATGAACCTTTTCTCTCTACACAATCATTTATTTTTTACTCTCTTATTTGCAATGTGCCTATAAAATTTTAGTGTTACACACATTCTTAAAAAATTGTACACAATGATTTTAAGAGGAGTTGCTAATTCTTTGTATGTTCGTATACTATAATGAAGATTAATTGCTATTTAATTTTTATGCCCCGTGATTTGATAGAATGCCATTGTAAGCTAATTCATCTTATAGATATAAAATCTTCTTCTATGACATTAGAAACCAAAAAAAAAAAATTAAGTTTTTAAATTATTGTTTCCCATCAGACAATGTGATAAATGAACAATATAATTTCTTTTGCAAAAAAATTATGTCAAGAGTTAAACTAAATGGACAAACTCCTCCTTGTTTGATTTTTTTCATTGTATAATGGTACCAATCTATCATTATGTTAATAGGAAGGCCACTTCCTTTGTTCCATCACTCATTTCTTTGTCCTTAATTTCAGAGAGGCAAACAAACCCACTATTTTAATAGACAGTCAGATGTTGACAATGGAAGATTTTAACAACTTATCTGTTATGTTTTATGTTTTATCACCTTTATTTCTTGTATGTGCTTATTTGAAATGTACTTTTTCTATTAACCTTTTATGGTTACTATTTCATATTAATAACATATTTTACATTGGAAGCATCTTCATTCATAATGGTTTGCCTCTATTTCATCTAATCACATTATTAGTAAACTATTACATCATATTGTGTCGCTTCCCCATCAGAGATACATAGATATTTAAGGGATATGCCAAGGAAATCTTAATAAATATCAAAATATTAATGTCAGATAATAATGAGGCATGCCCTCATTATTGAACAAGATAAAGTGGCAGTTGGTGTTTAAACAAAAAAGTGACAGTGGTTTACCAATTACGAAGCCTATGATATAAATTAATATTTGAATTTAATGTTGATCACACCATAAATTTTATGGGTGGGCACTCATTCGGGTAGCAAGTGTGATGAAAGGACAAGGGCGGTTTCTTGGATAGACTTTAATTTGTCAAAAAAATTAGCAAATAGTAGTTTCTTTTGCCTGACATAGTTGTTATAGAATAAACTAAAAATTAAAAGGAGCTCCAAAATAAGAATTAAGAATTAATTATATATAGTAACATCTAATTTTTAATATCTAATTATTTTTTATTATTTAGTTTGTATAGATACTATATAATCTAAAATGTCTTAAAATAAAATAAAATATGATTTCATTTATATCAATAATATCTATATTATTTTATTATATAAAAGTTATATTTTAATATTTATAATAAAAATATGAAAGTCAAAAATGATAAATGAATGTCATGTGCTAAGTGACATTTACTTAGAAATCGTCACGTAAAAATTTCTTGACAGGTAAGGGTGGCCGTCAAATTTAACCCCTATTTCAAAGTCAGTAAAAGGATTTACTCTAATATATAGTTATTGGTTTTTTAAAGGTTAAATTTTAGACATAAGTTTTAAAAATATATTTTATAAATTGATTATATCTTAAAATATATAATGAATTATAGTTTGAAATTTTAATTATAAATAATTAAGATAATATATTAAAACTAATAACAATTTCAAAATCTATTATAATGTTATGACACCTTAATTAAATATCCAAAATTAGGGTGCACCACTACTAAAACGTCTTTAAATAAACTAATTTAGATGTTATTCCCACAAATTATTTTTATTTTAATAAAATAAAAAATTTAAATGTTTATAACTGTCCCCAATGTCTGAAGAGAATTTAATGGATTAGACCTTGGGATACAAAAACTTCAAAAAAAAAGGAAAGGCATTAATGACTGCACAGGCAAGCTATCCGGCATAAGTACTATTCTTAATTAGGTGGTAGATTTTTATCTACTCTAGTTGTAGATTGGGAGGAATTGGCCTACATGGGTTACATAGGATGAAAAGAATACAAGGTGGATGGAGAGCTTTCTATGCACTTCACAATAGATGCAAAAATATAGAGTTATGGGACTAAAAGACCACCAGGGTTTTATTTGGGTTACTTGTCACACCAATGGTATTATATGGTTGCGAGGTGTGGGCTAATAGAACAATAAGCTTGAAATGAAGGCAAATATAAAAGATTTAAAAATGACTAATCACAAAAAAAAAATTAGAATTAATAACTTAGTCCCATATGAAATCATTCTTGTCAAAGTAGGTACTTTCTCTCTAGAAGTAACTGTTATGACCAAGTTATTATGTTACTTGAAAAAAATGGAAAGCATGAAGTCTAACAATTGGCCTAGAGCATCAAGAAAAGAAGAGTTACATAGGAGGAAGAACACTTAGATGAGGTAGAACCAAAAGTGGATGAATAGATGGGATTTCAACCTAACTAAATACCCAAATTATAATAAAGACATAAAAAAATTAGGTGAATGAAAAATTTAGAACAGTAATGTGGAGGGAGGGGACAAGCAATAAAAGACAACATTATATCTCAATATTCAATCTGAACTATGAACATAATGAAAAAGTATATATAGGGGTTGAAATCAGTTGGACGGAAAAGATCCTCATTACTCAATTAAGAACTAGCTCTCATAGACTTTGATGCGAGACAAGGAGATGGATAACCCCTAAGAAGTAGTGGGATGAGAGGGTTTGTGTTTGTTGCATTATAGGGGTGGTTGAAATGGTGGAGCACTTCATCCTTGAGTGTCCTCAGTACGCAGACATACGAGCCAAATATGCAAAAAAATTAAGAGTTGGCAGCATGGTAGATGTATTTGAGGAAAAAAGATTTAAAAAGTTGGGGGAGATGCTAACTCAGTTCAACAAGAGGCGGAGCAAAGTTCTAAAAGATGCCTCAAATCCTAGGAATCTTTGACCAATTGGAGCATTCAGTATAATTGATTGTCCTATAAACTTTTCAGTCTCATGGACATAATTAAAATTGTTTCATTTCATAGAACAATGAAATAGATCCTTTCACTCACTTTGAAAGTGTTCAAAATACAATAAGATGTCAATCTAGTATTTACTGCAT
Organism: Torreya grandis; assembly: GCA_037957365.1. Lineage (NCBI taxonomy): Eukaryota > Viridiplantae > Streptophyta > Pinopsida > Cupressales > Taxaceae > Torreya > Torreya grandis. Next base: position 2,405,845 of record JARHVA010002285.1, on the reverse strand, counting down.
TTACCATTGATGGTGTGTACTTCAATGATCTTTAAGCATGACATACATTAAGAAAATAAATAAAAAATATATTTAAGTCTCAAAGGGATGATATGCCTTTCACATGGTTTCGACATTGTATTACAGTTGTACAACCTTTTACTCGAATTAACAAATGATAGCTCACCACTGGTGTACATCGAAATAACAATTAATACTTTGATTTACTTTTGGAAAACTCATAGGGGATAGGTCCCAATAGTTGTGCATGTTCTAATTGCCGAACATGACTTTTTTTAACATGTGCTTTATTGATGGAACATATTGGTGTGTAAAAATATTAAAGTGCACCAGAAGCTGAACATATAGTATATAATACTTGTTCAACATTTATTTTATAAAATTAAAAGTAACCAATCACATCTTGACAAGTAAGACTCAAGTATTGATACTCTAATGCATAGCTATTATTAGTCCAAAAGTTAAGTTTTGGTCATAGGTTTTTAAAATACATTTTATGACCTCTCATGATAAAATTGGTTATATCGTAAAATATATAATGTGTTAGACCTCGAAACCTTAGTTATAAGTAGTTAAGACGATATATTAAAATGGGTAAATGTTTGAAATCTAATGTGATGTTATGGCACCTTAATTTGTTGTCCAAAGTTAGAGTGCATGGCTACTGGGACCTTCCCCCTAACTACTTTGACTTTCTCAAGCCTAGTTTAGGTCTAAATTAATCGTAGAACATAATCCACTAGACATCAATGGTTTTTTTGAAGTATCATGTGAGAGTATATTTGTCGTAGAGATGTCAAATTAGCACTAGGTGTCAGAAATTGCTTATTTTGATGAAAAATATTTTGTCAAAAATAGGTTACTACTACTACATAAAATACTAAACTTATTTTTAGCAGTCAGATTAGTACTAGGTCATAGTAGTAATTGTTCATACAAAGACCCTTTTTCCAAGGAATATTTGTGGGGTTATTACTTCCTGCTAAAAATAGGTTTAATGGAATTATTTTTAATTAGTTTTTAATAAATTAAATAATTTGAAATGTGTATTATGATATACATTATAAATTTTTATGTAAAATGTATTATATTAATAATAAAATATTTTATAGATGTTATTTGAAAATATTCTTTTTATTTTAATGTAATTATAAGTACTCTCACAACAAATTGTTAATATTATTATAATATATAATTAAAAATAAAAAACTCTCAAATAAAATGTGTAGATAATCTATGGTGATCAAGTCACATTTAATTTGCTTTATATGGATCTACCAAATTCAAAATCATAGCGTAGAGTCGAAAAGCTGACAATAAGATTTTTTTTAAGATTAAAATATTTATGGTTGTCAAATTTAAAGCATAAAGTCCACATGTATTAATAATGTGAAACATCTTATTATCACATCCCTAAAACATCTTCAAATATTATTTTATATATCTCTTAGTTAGATTGAATTCACTCAAAATTTGTGGGGTTAATGACATTTATCAACATAATACATGTTTGTTGTTACTAATACGAAGACATTGTAACACAAATAAAATTCATTTTATTAAAATATTTCTTCAATGAGTACACATCCATGTTTTTTCCAAGGCCCTCCACAAAATAATTTAATTTTTTTAAAAATGTTTGTTGATGAGTATTAAAATAAAATTTCAATGCTAATGCAACAAAATTTAGTAGTGATACTTGTTAAAAAATAATATATTTTTCATGCTAGATTAGAATATTATTAATATATACTAAAACACTACTTTTATGTTCAGTTATTAATAAATATAACTAATGCTAGGCAGTTTAACTACAAGTTTGAGTAATATAACTACTACGGTTCATTTATTGGTTACGAATAAAAATTATTAATGTTGGGCAACTTAATCATGCGGTCTAGTTAAGAGAGCCACTTTATGTTAACTACATGTCCACAAACTAAATTTATTTATTCTAATTCTATGCAATTCAATATAAAATATTTACTGGCAAGATTAGCCACATTGCAATTTGTATGCTTATAGACAAATACTCAACCATAAATAATTTTCAATTCAATATGAGGTAAAATATTTAATTAAAGTAAGAATTTGGTTTCATTTTATGTCCCAACACAAACTCTAATTTTACATGCATATAGTAATATTTTTGGATTTGGTTAGAATAAGGTAAGGTTGATACAACTCATGGGATTGATAGCTTGTAGATCTTTGATTGATATGCTAGGTATTCTAGCTACTAGTTAAGTTGTTGGATTCAATCAAGTATGGTTGAATATTGGGTTTGGGGATTGTAGGTATTGGATGTAAGGCTATTAGCATCATGGAAATGGAATGGATTTGGACTAAAAGGGTTTTTATTGTTCGTTCAAGATGTCATTAGTTTAGGTTTGATTTAGTTTAAAATAGGTTATGCACAAAGGATGTAATCAAAACACACACACACGTGCATAACCCATGCTAGCTCAAGTGGATTACAATTGACTAGTGCCCCACCAATCATACCCTGAAAGGTACGTGGTGAGTGATCTTGGCAAATGTTGTGTTCTTTGCATCTCTATTAGTCTATGTTAAGTAGGCTCATAAAATAGGTTAAAATAAGGTTAACTAGGGGCATCCTTTGTATACATTTTAGTAAGTTGAGACCCAAATATATGATATAAGGGTGTCATTGAAGGCCTAGGCGTTGGTGGATGAAAACACCTCACTTCACAGTGCCAATAAAACAAGTGATCACTTAGCCAATGACAACATCCACACCCAAGAATTTATATAGTCCACTAGAACATGGGTTTTGTCTAAATGGTGGGTGATGAAATCCATGTTGCTAAACCCTAAAAATATAAAATAAAGAGGGTGAAAATTATTTTTGATTCCTAAATTTACCTTGCAGTATGAGGGAAGAGTATACGAAACTACGACCTAGGTCAACACAGAAAACTTAGATAGTTTATGATTTCCAAGTCCACCTTGAGGTGCAAGAAGAGCATACATGACCTTAGGTCTGCCAAACACATACAAGCAAGGATAAATAAGAGATATACAAGAAAGAATGATTAATTTAACATTTAAAATGTGTGTTTTAAAGATATATTTTTGACAAGCAAACCTAGAAGTCCAGATGTTAGTAGTTTGAGTTGATTGTGGTTATTGACAAATGTAAACCTAAAAAGGAACTGTTAGAAAGTGTATATATCACAACATAGGGCTGAAATGTTATTTATTAAGGCACAGATGCCACTATAGGCACATACTCTACGATGTCTATGTAAATGCTGGAATAGAAAAAATAAAATACAAATAGATGTAGGTGCTCTTTGACCTGGCACAAACAATATTTGACCACACATAGATGCTATAATAGACACAAACACTGTAATGTCTAAGAAGATGCCAAAAATAGACAAATCAAACATATCAAAAAGAGTTGGCATAGATGTCATTTGACCTATGTGGATGCTATAACATACACAAACATTGTGACATCTGTATAGACACCAACACCAAGACAAACAAATGCAAATAATGACTTAACCTACATAGATGTTGTTCCCAAATGTGGAAACATCCTTTAACAAGGTGGAGATGTTGTGAGACTAGAAATGGTATTTTGAAGTTAACAATGCCAAATTTGTCTTAGATTGGTGCTAATTAGACCTCAAAGATAGAGCACCCAAGCAAGGAACTCTTAGCAATAAAAATTAAACAAGGATTATGGGTATGGTCCCGCTAGGCATATTAGTTGTATACATAATACAAATGTTAGTACAATGCAAGTAAGAAATCAAACACAATGTAAAATTCAAATTTCAACAAATAAAATGTACCTCTGATTTATTTTAACAAATAAAATGTACCTCTGATTGAGGTTAAGAGAGATTTAGGATGCACCTTCACTTACCCAAATAAATAATCCTCTCTTGATGTGAATTTGGTCATGTTGAAAGTTTGGGATGTGGTTGCTTGAGTAAATTGTATGCTAACAATATGACAACATGTCTCATTGTAAGATGAGTGATTTGTTTGATTGATGATGTTTGATCTCAATATTTACAAAATGTAAGTAGGCTCCCTTGGTTTTTTAGTTAATTTAGCATGGTTTGATTAGGCTACCATGGTTGGTTAAATGTAAAGGATGGTGGTCCAATTTATATATTTCTATAAATGATATGTATTGTTGGATATAATCCAAGATCAAGAGCTAGGAATGAGTCAAATTCATCATTAAGTGAGAGGATTTAGAAGTGTAAGGCTTGATTCGAATAGGGATGGGCATGATTAGATCTTGTCTCATGACTTGTGATTTTGAGTGATTGACTTGGGATTTGATCCATGATGGATGATTGACTTGTGATTTTTCGGGCGATGTGATGATAGATGCCAGATGTGATAATATTATGATTTTATTTATTTATTTTAGATATTTGGTACATAGATTTTACTATTAGACTAATCAACTAAGTAATATGATTGATTAGTTAACTAATCTGGAATTAATAAGATAAAAATTAGATGGGATTTATATATTATAATCATGACAAGATTAATTGATTTGGAGAATGAATAGTGTTAAAAGCAAATTAACTATGGGTGTGATGATTAGGGTTATGGAATGCAATGATGATCGAATTTAACTTTTAGTAATATTAGTGCATAATAGTGTTGACACTGAGGTGGCAAGATTTAGATTAAGAGGAATGATGAATGTAATTCAGTGTTTTGGGCTTCTCATCTTCTAGTCTCTTTCTGCATTAACAAAACTTGTGGTAGATGTAGTGCCTAATATTTTTAATGAATACTCAATTTTTAAAATTTAGTCATCATTTCATCCGTAGCCACCTTATTAGTTTTTAACATGGAAGATATTATATGAATCATTAGCTCCAATTTTTTTTCAATAAACCAATAAAAAACTAGAATTTCTATTCAATGCTAATATTTTTAATGTTTATATTTTATTTTAATTTTTTGTATTACATTAAATGTTTAAAAAATAATTTATTTACTTTTTTTAATTATTTAGTGAGTTTTGATTTGACAATTTTGAAGTGTTAATTTAGTATTCATTTTTAAATTTTTTTAGAACTTAAATTTTAAAAGTGATATGTACACATTTTAATATTTAAATTGATTTTGAAAGTACGAAACAATTAAATATTAACTCTATATAAAATTTTCAATCAATTTATTGAAAGTGTTTATTAGTATTATGCATGTATTAAATAATTTTATTAAATACAATTTTTAATAAACATATTGTGTGCTTAGCTAAAGATTTTTACCTTCTTATTTAATAAAGAAAATCAACATTTAACTGTTTTTAATATATTTATATGTTCTAACGTTCAAATGATTTTATTTTTAAATCTAAACACAAGATTCCATAATTTGATAAATACAAAATAAATACTTTATGTTTAACTAATTTATATAGCAGTGTTGCAATTATATTGATCCTGAAGAACTTGTAAATGCACATTCTAAAATATTCATGACGGACAATATTTCTTTGTATAATATACACTATACTAATATTTGAATACTAACTAATATTTGAATAACAAAGATTCTTACAACAAACACAAAAACATGTTCTCTTCTTAATTTTAACTTTTATTATTCTCCAACAATAATACATCTTTCCCACTAAAACTTGGATTGAACGCTATACATCTTTTATTATCCCTCTGGTAGGCAAATATTTTCACTTTCACTGTACAAAATTAACCTCCGACAAATCTACCAATAAGTAAATATTATTTTTTCCAAACATCGTACCTAAAATTTTATTTTAAAATTTATAATTCATAATTTTTTTAAATCAAAAATCAAAAAATTACTATATATATCAATATTCATTATTTATATCTTTAAATGGACTAATTTAGATGTTAATCCCACCATCATTTTTAATTTTAATAAAATCAAAAAATTAAACGTTTATAACTGTCCCCAATGTCTGAAGAGAATTTAATGGATTAGACCTTGGCGTACAAAAACTTCAAAAGAGAGAATTTAATGGATTAGACCTTGGCGTACAAAAACTTCAAAAGAAAAGAGAGGCATTGGCCTACACAGGCCAACTGTCGGGCAGAAGTACTATTCATTAGTAGGTGGCTCTTTAATGGTTGTAGACTGGTATGAATCCGCCCACATGGGTTACACAGGACAATGAAATAAATCCTTTTATTAGCTATACCTTTCACATGGCTTCGGCATTGCATTGCATTGCAGTTGTACGACCTTTTACTCGAATTGGCAATTGATAGCTCAAAATAACAAATTAATACTTTGATTTTCTTTTGGAAAACTCATAACTATTTTGATTTTCGTAATTATTAGTTTAGGTCTAAATTCGTCGTAGAGCAGAACCCAGAGACGACAACGTTTTTTCTGAAGTATCATGCGAAAGTATTTTCGTCGGAAAGCAGTCAGATTAGCATCGAGTGTCAGATATTGCTTATTTCGATGAAAATATATTAAGCTCAAGCTCCTTCCATGGGTTATTGGGTAGTACAACTTACATTTTATGTAGTAATTGTGGTTGATACAGAGATCAGTGGTCAAATTTGAAGTATTGGTTTTAATTTCAAGTTGAAGGTATTTATGTCTTCAATATTTTGGTGATAAAAAGTTGTAAAAATTAATTGTTTTTTGATTGTCAAGAATAAATTTAATATGCTATTATTAAAAATATGAATTATCGGAAGTTTAGTTTTCAATTTATTAGTAAATGATTCAAACACACAAAAATAAAATATTTATTTATTTAACTTATATCACTGATTACAAATTTCTATTCAAAAATATCTTTCTCATAAATCACAAAATTTATTTTTTTACTAAGTGTTGGTTCGAAAATGCAATTTTTTTTTATTTTTTTTTGTTTAAATCAAGTTAAACAAAAATACTTAATAAAAATTTTAAAATACAATTTTCAGAGTTTATTCAATAATATTATAGCTTTCACCCAAAAGGGTAAAACAATCATAATTCATAATATCTTACTTATACAAATCAAATGTACTTCTATTTTCTAAGGACAAACCAAAAAAAAAAAAAAATCACAAAATCGGGTTGAATAAAATCTAACTATGCAATGTTACACTTACAATATCAACTCGAATACTCATAACTTCCATACCCAGATGGTTCATTTCACAATCATTCTTCCGCATGCCAAGACCCAATCCATGCACCTACTGAGCCCATCCATTAATGGGTATCCCTACCCATATTCAATCGATACCCATCCCAACCATCGGTTGAAGATAGAAGTAGGAATGCAGTAGCCAACTTGAAGCATACAATTAAAACCAATAATGTGATGCAGAATGGCCATAGGTACAAAAATAGGTATATTCAAAACCAAGATTTATCAATACACACTAAACCCAATAAAGTAATTTTAGAGAAAAAAAAATGAAGTTCGGAAACCTCAATTGATCTTACAAATGGAGGAGTTCTAAAACTTTCAAAGATCCCATGACCTTCAACATATTTTTAATTTGCATACAGATGATAATGAAATCCATTTGAATCATGTCCGTAACTCAATGTTGGTTGGTTTCTCACTTACGAAAAAATTTAAAATCCACAATGAACAAATCAAATAATACAAAAATGACATAAGACTATCCCACATCAAAAGATGAAAAACAAACAATTCAGTTCATAAAAGAAAGAAAAAAGGGTTTGGCTATGGGGTAATCATACTGCATCATGCTTTTATGTTTCCCTATATACACCACTTTTGTCACTGCACAACAAACTTCTAAGACCAATCTAACTCATTGTTGTTTCATCTAAACCCAATCCAATAAGAAGGGCATTAACAATACTTGTTCATAGTCTAGTAATAAATCATATATAAATGTAAATATTGTTCAATGATTATAAACAATTTTAAATAATATTTAAATATTCTAAATGTCTCAAAAATGTCAAAAATAAAGTAAAATAACCTCAAAATAATCATTCTGAGATTTGTTCATATCTTTTTTCTAAGTAAATATCTTCAAAAGAAGTTTAACATTCTCATGTTACTTCTTAGCGAAATTACTTCATTTTGGCATCATTTTATTGCAAATATATTATAAAAAAATCACTTCCAATCAACTTTCACTTCACTTACATAATGTTGGTCACTAAAACTCTGAACTATAGAAGCTTGGATTCTAATTTATTGGAGAAAGATTCAAACACATAAAAATAAAATCTATATTGATTTAACTTATATCGTTGGTTACAAACTTCAATTCAAAATTTTCCTTTGAAGACTACAACTATTGCGTTTAATCATTCTCATAAATCATAATACATAATTTATTTATTTACTAGCAACTACCCTAAAGGAATAATTCATTTATTTTTGTTTAAATCAAATTAAACAAAAATACATAATAAAATTCTAGAAATATAACCTTCAGAATTTATCTAATGATATTATAGTAGTCACCCAAAAGAATACAACAATCATAATTCATAACATCTTACTTTATACAAATCAAGTGATATTATAGAAATCACCCAAAAGGATACAAAAATCAGAGGAGATGTATTAAGTATCCCTTACTCCTAAACGTATTTTAATTTGGGGAAAGATATAAATGCAACACATATAATAGTTTGATGAGAATAACATCCATATGATACCAAATTGTATCTATTAGATAGCCTTGAGAAGTATTTGAATTTTATAAAAATTGTAGTGTATGAAATAATATATATGCCCTACTACTAATAAGCCAAACATACTAGACATATTTTATGACTAAAATATTTTATTAAAATATAAATGTTACTAAAATCATTTCCAAAATTCTATGAATAAATTAATCTCAATCAATTTTTTTTAATCTTTTATTAATTTATAATGGAAACGGTATATAACATTAAGATTTAAAATCATTTCCAAAATCATTTATATTCTCAAGAAAAAACTTTTATATTTTAATATTTTATAATAGAAAGAGTTTTAAATCATTTTCAAAATTCAAAATATTATTCTTCTACAAATATTTAGAATTTTAGGATTTAAGTACATAATGGCCGTCAAATATTTATAGTAGTATAAATAAGTTGATGTAATAAGTATACACTTTACCTTGCAATAACAATAAATGAGTTGTATTGTTTCATTTTTATGAAACCAATCTCCCTTTGAATTAGTATATTAAATATATATAATAATATTAAATTTTATATATATATATATATATATATATATATATATATATATATATATATATATATATATGACTAATTTAAATTAAGATTAGTCTTGTAACTCTTATTTCATTTTCATATATATTTATAAGACTAATTTAAAGTGAGATTGGTCTCTCTCACACATACATATATACACACACATATAATAAACAAATAAAAAAGAATTTTCACTAGCTTTACTTAAGTGGGTTCCTGTAAAGAGTTTCATATCAAAAAATAAAATCATCTCTAAATACATAAAAAATAGACAAACCCAGAAGTAGTTCATTTTGGACAAATGTCAGAATTATTAAAAAAACCTTAAAAATAGATAGTTTGAAAAGATGAGACATAGGTCCCAATTTCCCAAACTTTTAACCACTAAAACATTGAAAATAAAAAAGAAACTATGATTTAATAAAGAAGTAATTGAAATTTTAAACAGAAAGAGTGAGAGTATAAAATTTTATTAGGGCTTGTTTATAGATGGTTATAGTTTTATAGGCTTTGCATGAGTTTTTCTTTTCTCTGGTACAGAGTTTGATATCCAAATAAAAAATATTGAAGTTTGAAAAGACAAAGAAAGAAGCTGAATATTAATCAAATTTGAAGCCATCTTAGCCCATAAGCAGTATTTACCTAAATTTGTTGACTATAATCAATCTCTGTAAACAACTTTGCATAGATCTAACAGGTTTGGTGAATATTCCATAGTGTGTACTTGTAAACTGGTAGAACATTAAAATGAATTTAGCTAAATTGAAATGTATTATGAATTTATGACTTGTGAGAGACATAGTAGCCCTAAGCTCATGCCGCCACTCTTACTAGCCACCACCATTATTAATTGCTGGTAGTTGGCAGTGCATTAAAACTAATTTAGTAAATTAGTTGGGTTAACGGTGCTGACTAGTAGTGGAACATGGAACTAGAAGAGCAAATTAACATTTAGCAATGACAAGTTTTAGTAGAATGTATTAGCTGATTTTTTTTAAACAACTTAAAGTTATAGCAAAAATGTGGGACTGAGAATTTCATGTCACATAAATGCCATTAATAGTGATGGGTACTGGGAGTGGGTGTTAGTAGTTACCGACTCAGTGACTCACCAATAACATCTACCACTTACCAAATTACTAATCCAAATGGGTATTTTTAAACTGGACCTTTATTTTATCATTTTAATAATGACTTGATACTTTTATATTGTCACACAGTTTATGGATTTTACATTTTTTTATGACCATTTTTTAATATGTACTTTGACGGGTTTCGAGCCCTTAAATGGGCTAAGACAACTTCAAATTTACCCACTGACAGAGACCCCTTTTCCAACATACATTAACCTCATTACATGAATATTAAGTTCTTTCCATGGGTTACTGGCTAGTACAATTTATATTTAAAATGTAGTGATTGTGGTTGTTTCAGAGACCTTTTTTAGGGGGAATATTTGTGTGGTTATTATTTTAAATGTAAGATTAATAAAGCCATGTTTTATTTATTTATTTTTTATCAAACAAAGAATTTGAAATGTATATTATAATAATAATTATAAATTTTTGTGTAAAATTTATCATATTAATAATAAAATATTTTGTAAATGATATTTGAAAATATTCTTCTAACTTTAATACTGGTGTAAATACTATTAAGTATATAGTACTTCCATAACAAATTTTTAATATTATTACAATACATAATTTTAAAAATAAAATAACTCCTAAATGACATGTAGATAATTGTGGAGATCGAGTCACATTTAATTTGCTTCACATGATTTTATGACATTTATAATGACAATGCAAATCAGAAACATTGGAAAAAAGATGTTTTTTAAGATTAAAATATTTACGCTTGTCAACTTTAAAGTGTGAAGTCCATATATATTAACAAACGTCATATTATCACATACCTAAAACGTCTTCAAACCCTATTCCAAATGTTTCCTAATTACATTAGATTCACTCAAAATCTATGCAGGGTTAATGACTTTCATCAACATAATATGTCTGTCATTGATGCAAAGACATTATAACACAAATAAAACTTGGTTTATAAATTTTTTTCCATGGGGTACACATCCATGTTTTTCCTAAGGTCATCCCTAAAATAAATTAAAAAATCTAAAAATGTTTGTTGATGTGAAGTGAAATAAAATTCCAATGCCAATGCAATAAAATCTAGTAGTGATACTTGTAAAAAAATAATAAATTTTACACGTTAGATTAGAGTATTATTATCATATACTAAAACACTAGTTTTGTGTTTAGTTACTAATAAATATAACTAATGCTAGTGAACTTAACTACATGTCCGACTAAGACAACTACTATGGTTTATTTATTGGTTATGAATAAATATTATTAATTTTGGGAAACTTAATCACACAGTCTAGTTAAGAGAGCTACCATATGTTAACTACATTTCTACAAACTAGATTTAATTAATCTAATTCCATGAAATTCAATATAAAATATTTACAACCAAGATTAGCCACATTACAATTCTTATGCTTATAGACAAATACTCAATCATATAAATAATTTTCAATACAAATGTAGGGACTAGGCGCTACGTGAGCCTTGTTTTTCACACCTTTAATATGGATGTAGACCAAACTAATTTTAAAATTAGAGATAATGATGTTGAGGCTATTGAGCTACACTAAGAGGTCAAATAGTTGATTGCTAATAAGTACCTTTGTCTAGAATTTTAGAAGAAGTGAGATATTAAGAAATAATGAGAATATAACATTTTCACTGATGCTAGATATATCAAACTGCCATATTATACTAAGAATCCCTCTAGTAGAGTATCAAGAATTAAAGCAAATTTGAGCATCATGACTAAAATGTAAGGGTGGAGATCAAAGGCAAAAAGGTTGAGATTGGAAGGAAATGATGAAAAATGACACTCAATGAAAGATAAAGGACATCATTTCTAGATGAGGAAAAATATTGCTCTTAACATGCAATTAACTCTTTTGTTTGTTGCTTTGTATGTTTTGTTCCTTGGTGGGATGTCATTCCCATGTGTTCCTCTACTTGATTTTATAATGGTTGTCTACTTTTAGTTGATCTTCTATTGATATCATGGAGCAATATTGTCTCTAATTTTTTGTCTTCTCTTTGGTGGGTGCCCCTCTAGTTGTAGTTTCTTTTTTTTTTTAATTATTTTTGTTTGTTTCCTATGTGTCTCTTTGGTGGTTCGGGATTTTTTGGGGCTAGGCCCCATGTTTTATGTCCCAAAATTGGGTCATAAGTTAGGTAAAAAAAAATTACCCTCATTAAAAAAAAGAATTAAGTTACTGAAATGTACGACATTTAATCCTTAAAAATCAAACTCCAGACAGTACCTTTATACAAGCCTAATAGCAAATCAAGAGCCAACATATCCTTCTAAGTTTTTATTATTTTGGTGTTAATTGAGAGACAAGTAATGTGATTATGTTTTTATTTTCTTTCATTTTTTTCTAAAGCTTGTAAACAATTATTTTGTATTTTCTCTGGTTGATCTTATTAATTATTTCAAATTAATTCTTAATCTAACTTGTGTATATTTTCCCATTAACAATGCTAACTAGATTTACTTGTCCTTAAACTTTAAAAAAAATAATTTTTGAATTCAACAAGCCTTGAAATCCATGAAATTTTGAAACATAATGATTTCTTCCAACATCATAAGTTGTTACCTAGTAGATAATTCTTCAATCAATTTAATTTTCCATTGTCTAGAAAAATAAGACTTATACCATGATTAAAAGATTGTACATATGAATTAGAAAGAAAATATTTTTTATAGTAAAAAAAATTCCTTTTTTCAGATGTAGGGAAAAGGTCCCAGAAGTTGAGCAACCTAACTTAGTGACCATGTGGATTTTATATATTATTATATATTAGACATTAAAAATTTTATCCATCTTCATATGTCATCTTAAATACTTATATTAAAGTTTGAAAGTCTGAGTGATTATACATTTTAATATATAACTAATTTTATGATGAAAAATCATTACATACAATTTTTTAACTTATAATCAGGGCTTCACCCTTAGAGTATAATACTTTACTTGTAGACTACAAATATTTAACATTAAAAATAGTCTTATTAATAAATGTATTCATATTTTAAAAAATCCTTTTTACATTCTTTATTCACCATAACGAAACATATGAAACCCTACAAACTAAAACAACCCAAAAGAAATATTTGAATTGCCTCTCAGAGTACAAAATAGAACAATGTTTAGGGCCCACTACATAACTTTAATGCAGCACAATGCATCTCAACAATCAACTACACAAAATGCTAATAATAAATAGCCATATTAGTTCACTTTAGATGCCTACTTAGGGATAAACACCACTAGGAAATGCCATAGAGAAGTATGCTTACCTTAGAATGATATGTTGTTCGAGGGGGTATTAGTTTGTGGATCCATATTGACAACCATTCAAACTTGCAAAGGCACTTTCCTTCTCTACCTAAGTGTTTGATCAACCTATGTGGTCTTGGTTTGATGGTCTAAGGGACTGCATACATCATACATGTATAGGATGCCAATAAAATGGAAGCCAACATTCTTATTGCTCCATTAGGCAATGCTAATAAAAATAAAAATAGAATTTAATAATTTCAAAGAATGTTTTGATGGCCATTTGATATATAAGCAAATAAGATATAAGAGAAATGCAACACTTAAGCATGGAGGCTCACAATGACCAAACAAAAGAATTCATCTCACTAGCTTACTTAGGCAAGTCTTACCACATCTTAAGATCAACAAGTGGAGATCTCTAATCCACTAATAAAGTAAACATGATAAGCTATTGAGTTACCATAACCTTTCAGGAATTACTCAAGCAAAGGGTCAATCCTTATGTTACCCCCATTGGATCACCATACCATGATACAAAGTTTTTTAGGGATCATTGCACCTTTGTTCCCTTATTTGACGAAGGTCACACACAAGATATAACTCCATGATGAAATAATTGTTCTCATTAAATTAGATGAGACACAATATACTTAACTCAAGGTAGATGACATCTCACAAGTGAGCATCTTATTGAATAAGCATACATATGGCATTAAAAACCCAATTTACTTCTCATGATATAGATATACCATCCCATAATTTAGCTGTAGGAGTCTTGTACCTAAATGTTGCTTACTTGTCCCTTGGTTAAATATCATGCCATTGAAAAGAACATAAGCATTCAAGACAATAAATTAACATGCATATGCTCATGCAAGATTCATTAATTAAGTAATTTCATCCATTAACATGAGCGACCATTAATAAAAGTTATGATATAATAGCTCATAACCGAGGTGGAATATTAAACCACTTATCAGAGTGTAACATTATAGTTACCCACAATGTACATTTGATCCTCATCCCTATTCTGGGATTATTCATTATTTTAATGATCACAATATAAAGTGTATTAATTTTCAAAGGTATATTATTAATTTTAAACACATACATCCACCAATAATCCAACAACCATTTGATTCAAGAATGCCTTACCAGCTCATATGAATAAATTAAATGATGCTACCAGTTGAGATTCTATAAATGAATCGTCAACTCTAGGTCCTTGCATCACATTGCTTGGATAAACCAACTTACAATTCAATAACTTCAATTAGTTTAAATTAACATAATGAATGTAACAACAACAACAATATAACCAACATTCTATTAATTAAGAGCTGAATTAAAATGAACTGAAATAATAACTTTATGAGTCATACCATTAGTCTATACCACTGCATGTCCTTAATGGTACGAGCCACAAACAAAGGTACCAAATACAATAAAGGATATCATTAAATCATGCTCTTATTTCATTACTTAAGCAATATAAATATGCTTGCTTAAGTGAATCCACAATAGCCTAGATAGCCTGGACTATAATAAAATACATTGCTTCTATCATCAAGGAAAATGATTGCAACATTTTGATTCAACCCAAGTTATAAATACATCATGGGTCATACTTCCAATTAGTAATGATTCACATTAGCCCTATCATTTGATCAAAATAAGCTATTTACAATAATGAAACATAATAAAGGAAGTAACATATATTAACAGTTGATCTCCTCTCAAAAAAATATGTCACTAATTAATTTATATCCTCTGGCATGTATCTCAATTCAGCTAAGAATAAGAGTGTTTTAGCCTATGAGTAAGCTCATCAAACATAATTCAAAATCATTGATTCATATGTGTAATGATAATCTACAACAAGTGTAACAACATCCAATACTAACCATGCTCAATATAATGAACCATTACATACCAACCACACATAAAGCATGATGCCCACATAATATATGAATTCAAATCACTATGTATTAAATTCCAATATACAATAACAAATTATTCATGTTCATAATCATTTCCCGCTGCATATTATAACCAATAAATTCTGCAATTATAAATATCTAAGAAACAAGATAGACTAGTAGCTAATGCCAATCAAGTTTGACATAATAAGATTATTGTTGGAGGAAATGGAAACAAAATCTAATAACTGGAAAAACCAAATACAAGACTGAATATACATCTTTTTCACCATAACATGTAAGTATAAAAATGCAGGAAATCAACTGAAATCTTAGATACAATCATTAGTTCAAATATAATTGTTTTCATCTTCATGCATATTTCACATCAACAAGTGAATCTCTATGTTATCATAATGTGTATACGACAACATATAGAGATCAAGCATAACACATTATAATTGGAGTTATAGCTACCTTTTTATATATAAGAATTAGAACCCGATATATATGCATATCAAGAGGAATAATCATAGCTGGTTAAATAATTAAACCAAGTTATCATCATCAATAATGCCACCAATAACATCATCATATACAATATTTTTCTTTTTCAAATAGTAAATGTTACAAGCCTACATATGGTAAGAAGATAGATGCATAACATAAAGTGGGCAGCCAACTACAATCCAACATGCCAACCAAGAATCATGTACCAATTAACACGGCCTAAAAACATGTTGCTACACGCAAGTATAAGTGCATCAATGGAAGATGATGAATATAGAAAGGATAAAACCCCTTACAACCAAACTTATGAGCCAACCATTGATGGACCTTACCACCCCAACCATCATCTAGGTGGAGGGTTTCAATAACCAGGGTACTCAGGCGAGATAAGAGGTATACAAAGACACTAAGCCAACAATAAAGGCTTATAAAAATAATCAACAAAGGGTAAAAAAATATAATGCAGTCAACATAGAACCATAATACTCAACCGAACCAACTGACTTGAGTAATACCCAAGGCATACCTTGAATCTTTATAGAAGATGATTTACACCATAAATCAAGATATATCATATCCATTTAACAATAGTGGAAGGTTTAGCCAAGTCTATTGCTCAGCCCAAGATTTTTACCTAAGTGTAAAATGATTAACATAATAGTTTCAATCTACAAAAGCCAATTCAACTCAATTGATTCAAAAAGAGCGAATACATATAATTCATTAATATAAAATAACTTGGTTTGGCTGAAAAATAGCCATGTATAGCCAACATTTAATTCCTTCAAATATTTTAGCAAATCTAAAACCAAAATAATAATGTAGCCTCATTCAATCAAGTGAAATAAAATAATCACAGTCCAAGATTGATAAATTCAGCCCAACTAGTTTGAGGAAAAACTAACTCCAACCAACAGGTGTAAAATAGAGGTTTACAATCATTAAGGATAAATCGGTTTCATTATAAATCAAACTTAAAATTTGTAAAATGGATATGCATATTAGAGGGTATGGTTTCAAGTGGTAGCTAAATATTTTCGAAGCATGAACATAATCATAAATCAGGAAGATATCAAAGCTTTCAAAAATTCTATTCTCGTTTACATAAAATATCTAGCAAAATAAGCTTAATAAAATGATATATAAGGAAGTCATCAAAGCTTTAGATAAATCCATCCTCTTTCATATGATATATTAGCAAAACATTATCAATAAGAAACAAGCCCATAATAATAAATAACCTAGCTAGGTGTTGAAACCAGTGTTGCTAGTTATGCAGGAGACTACGTATGATATCTAGCATAACAAGCATGAATGAAATCACATAATAGGAAGACATCAAAGCTATAGATAAAATTTCCCTTATTTTCATATGATATCTAGTAAAACATGTTTTGTAGAATCATATATAAGGAAGACATTAAAGCTTTAGTTAAATCTAACCATAGAATAAAACCCTATAGTTGTATTAATTTATATAGGGCAAGATAACCTTGTTACGCCCATTTAGGGTTAAGATAATAAAGAAACATTCCCATTTAATTTATTCTCTTGGGTAGAAACCCCCATAACACATAACAAAAAATATATAAATCCTAAGATTTAAACTCTCATTTGTTTTGTCAAAATGTAGTGACAATTAAAGCCAAAGTAGTCTTATAGCACCCAACAAGGGATGTAATCAGGTTTTGAATCAATTTTGGTCCATTACAGATTTATAAGGAATTATCACAACTTCCCCACGAATTTTAAATGGTTCTCTAAATATTCTAACAGTAGCAAAGCCCAAATAAGAAATTATAATGCCCCTCCTCAAAAACAAAAAACATGACATACTTGGAAAGAAAAGAATTGCAGGCCGCCATGGTAGAATTTGTGGATTTATTGCTTCAAAAGGCCACTGCTCTTTCCACAATAGGATGCTCTTCTTCTCAATGAATATCACCACTTAAAACCACCCATGCGCTAGAGAAATAGGGCACCAAAACTCTTTCTCTTTTCCACACCCCTACTTGGCCTCCCTAGGGTTTCAACCCAACCAAGTCATCTCACCCAAAAAGGGTGAAGTGGAAAAAAATCCTAGGGGCACGAATCAACCTTCCTTCCCAAAATTCCCAACAAAAAGATAAAAAAATTAAAAAATAAAAATAACCCAAGTCTAAGTTAATCGCTACATACCCCTAAACACAGTGATGAATAATATAATAATTCCATGACTTAAGGAGTTCAAGTCGAACCATATAATCAATAAATCATAAAATAAATAAAAATAATGATTCATAAATTCCTTAGTTTAATTAATAGAATAATAAAAATAATAGAATCATTAAATAATGAAAAAAATTAACAAAATCTATAAAATAATATTCAACAAAATTAATAAAATAATATTAGCTATTAAGCCCCTCAATCGATCAATAAAAACAAGTAAAATCATTAAGATAATAATAAATAAAATTCATAATATTGATCAAAGTTCCTGGCAAGTCTATTACCCATGAAGGGGTTACCAAAGACATTTACGAAGGTTAAGTGACCCAATATGGTCTAGTCATACCCATACATGGTATAACCAATCCAGTAACATAACCAGCTAAAATGCAAGCCACTCCATTCATCTTAATAGCTAAATATCAACTATGTTGAGGAGGGTAAACAAAAAATAAGAATTGAATACAATCACACAAGGATAGGCAAGAGAAAATAAGGATGCTAAAACCATTTAACTCTAATAAGGGACCAGAACATAATGCACACGCATAAATATAAGGTGAGACCAATAAAAGATAGAAAGCAATAACATAATAGAAATATAAAAATGATGGATCAATAACATATCATACACATTATACATGTTGGAGTGACTTCTGACTACTCAATCACCTCTTGAGTGTACTTGAGATGTCCAAACCCACTGTTGAGCCTAGCTCACAGCGTGGGTCTTTCATCCACTAAATAAGGAATCAATAGTACCTGAATGATATCTATATAATAATAATAATAATAATAATAATAATAATAATAATAATAATAATAATAATAATAATAATAATAATAATAATAATAATAATAATAATAATACATGAAGCAATAAATTAAACATAGTAATCTATAGATGTAAAGGGACCAGAGTCAATACTAATGATTGTGACCCCAAGCATGCCCTATGAACATTACCAATAGCCACAAGAGTAATCATTGTCAAACCGCATTAGTGAAACATGATAATGTAATAATATACATTAATGTAATTAAACTAAAGCAGTATATATAATAGGATATAATGAATCCAATGTAAGAAGTATATATATATATATATATATATATATATATATATATATATATATATATATATATATAAAATGAATCCAATATAAGCATCAATCATGATATAGTATAATCACAACAACTACCTGAGATATCTCGTATCTCAACCATCTGAAACAAAACCAACATCAATAGTTGTTAGTATAAGTGTTATCACACATGCTAAAACAACTATAAATCAAGTATCTGTAATGGGCTACAAGATTGGGTCATGACACAAACAAATATTTAGGGCTCTTTTTATCAACACAAGAATTTATTAAATCATCAAATATGACATTATTCTACCATGTGTGCATTTTATGGCCACCCATTTATGACATTTTTTTTTAATTCATGCTTTGCTCCCTAGCTCTTCTTTAGAACCTTCGCATGATAAGTCTTTTCTCTCCTTTCTAGCTAAGGCTTTATCTGTCTAAAAACCAAATTACCCTATGTATTTGTGTGAAATGATGAGGATGAGGAAGTGAATTCTATAGAATTCGTGTTGATGGTGTCATCTTTGGGAGATCCATCTTCATAATTGAATACTCAGTTAACAGTTTTTGGGCTCTGAATTGGAATCCAACCTACAAAACTTATTTTGCTTCTTAGCGAATGCATAAAGCCCCTGGTGAAACATATTTTGTTCACAGTCTGCACATTAGGGGAAATCAAATATATTCATTTAAATTATAAATGATGACTTTTTAAATGCATTAAGCTTTGAAAAAGAGCTCCAACTTTACCATAAGTTGCAAATAATTATTTGCTAAATGCATTAATGCTTAAATAAGAGCTATGAATTTATGTCTTATTTAATAATTTCCTAAGCAATGAACTCAAATTGTAGTGATTTATTTCTTGAAATAGATCTTTGACATAGTTTAGACTACAAATGATGATTTGCTATGTATATTCATATTTAAATAATAGCTTGAAATTCATGAAATTGTATATATCTCTATATGCACTCAAATTATAGTATATCTACACAAGTAGAGTTATTACACACTTTAAAATGCAAATGGTGAGTCTCTAAATGTGGTAATATTTAGATAATATCTCAAAGTTAGTAAATCAATATATATTTTCTTAGAAATACAACCAAATAATAGTAATTCATCTCAAGTAATAATGTTTTAACATGGTTCAACTGCAAATGATTTTATACAAAATACATTAGTATATAAATAATAGTTTTAAATTAATGAGTTAATATTTTTTGAAAAATTCACTATAAATTACATCAATTCATCTTACAAAACAAAGTTTTAATACAGTTTACTGTATACTTGTAAGAAATGTGAATTAATATAAAAGATGACAAATCTTCTAAAGCATGTCTAGCTATTTAAAAATTTCAAGTCTTGAAATCAAGCTTTCATAATAAAATAATCTAAGCAAAGAATTATTTAAGCACCTTATGTTTTGGGATAAAAGTTGAGTGTTAACATGCCTTTGGCTATGGTGAATTAAAAGAATTGAATTTGTACTGGATAGATAGAATAGAGCAAGTAATTATAGCTAACTGAGTGAGCTTCATTTAGCATAATTATTTGAACCAAATCAATCTAAAACCCTCCACCAAGCTACCTTTGAGTAGTTCCCTTTTCATTCAGTATAATTTTCTTGTTCCTCCCATCAAGTACCCCTTCCCATCTAATGTTGGCAAGAAGCAAAGGAGGCCTGATTACCAATACAAAGGTCATTTGGGATAGATACATAACTTCATTAATAAATTCCATTACCTGATCAATATTGCAATCAAAATTTATTTCTTCTATGTTGATCACTAGAGGTAACTTCACACTTCAATGGTAATGCCTCTATGTAAATATGATGGGCTATATTACTGTCATTCTTTAATGGAAATGGGAGAGGACATACAATCGAGGAAACACTTAAATATATTTTACCTATGTCAGATCTACCATTTAGACATTATATGTACTAAACTATATGTGAAAATAGACATTTAGGTCTCTCTACATGACCCATCATCATTGGGTTTAAACTTATCCTTAATGATGGGTTTTACAAATAAAAAGACTTATCCATACAATTTATTCCTAAAAGCTCTCATACTATAACACATCACAAATTTGTAATTAAAATAAAAATATATTTGCCAAGTTATATTTTAACATGATATATAGATCCACAAAAAAAAATATTGAAAGCTAATTTTGTCAAATGTTTTAGTTGTGACTGCCACGATTGAGATTTCTGCCAAATTCTAGCCTACAAAAGGAATGTGCATTGTTCAAATAATGCCCTCAAATAAATAATGATTTCAAGATATACAATGAAAACTATAGAAAGGACATCCTAAAAATTTAAACTAAATAAGCATTCTAGAAACAACACCCAATCATGTAATTTTCCTCTATGTTCTACATACACATACCTAGGTAGGTCTACTGGGTGATCGCTAGGAATTATTTGCTCACATAAGTCAAACATGCTGTGTTATTGCCTATAATGATTTATTAAATATGTAAATTTGGTTTGTAACATATAATTTTTGACACTGGGTGCCCTGCTAATAAAAGTGTAAATGTAGGATAATGGGGGATAAAGGGGCAGGAGGGCTTAAAGCAACATTTTTTATTAAAATAAAAATAGTTGAACTTGGAGAGAATATTAGAGACACTTCAAAAAAGAATTTAACAATGACACAATAACATGAATTATGAAATTTTGAATGTAGTTTCTAAATACATATATTTTTTTCAATACCCATATGATAGAAGTGTGTGAAATAAATGCATTTATAACAATAAGTTGGTCATTTTTTGTGAAAAGATAAGAAAATTGCATGTGTATGAACACACCTTTTTTGAGTAAATGAATAAAAAAATTTATGAAACTTTTATTCGGAGGAGCCTAACATTAGTGCTCACATTTACATATTTGGATAAATTACTATTTACTGAGTGATATTCACCATAGTAAGTTAGTAGTTGGTTATTATTAGTTAAGTTGATATATTATTATTATAATAATATATCACATATTATTAATAGTTAGTTTGTTGGTGTGTGAGATATTGTATGGATCTCACTATCTTGAATATATGAAACATATTTCCTATATAAACTATGTAATTTTGAGTGAATTAAAAAAAATGAAACATAATTATTATTATAAAAATTATACTCAAATTCATTATTTATGTGATTCAATTTTATGCAGATCTAAATCAGACTTATTATCTACTATTAGAACACTTATGAGCTCCCAAGCATTTTGGGAGGTAGATCCATGTTCAAAAATTGACATATGGCATTTTGCATTGGGTCATTGGTCGTATTATGCTAAAGTTAGGCTATCTCACTATCTGTATTAATTTTTGTATGTCATTTATAATCTGATTACTTTGGTTGAGTAATATTATCTTCAGATCTGCCATGAAAATATAGTTGTGCACTATATATATGGATAGGTCTAAGAAATCTTAAAAGGTCAAAGGGATAATTTACATATGGTGACCATCGTTCATTCATTTCATAAATATGCAGTCATTGACCACTCATAATAATTCACATTTAGTGGAAACTACATGTATGTGATTATTCTAATGTCTGTCAATCTAGTGACAGATGTATCTCTTCGATGAGTGAAGTCTGTACAGTGGACAATCAAGATATACAATCAGTTATGTGCAATCCACATTGGTTGTGCTCACCATAACCCCAAGAGAAGCAAATAAAATTATATATATTTTGTATTGAATAACATCATTGGCAGTTCCTGACTCTTTTCACTTTATTTAATGCCTCCTATACTAGCTCACTACCATTCCATTTAGTTCTACGCTTGCTAGACCTGTATATCTTTCACCATGCATCCAATTCTCTTTAGTCGAGTCAATGAATTTTTAGTCATAGCTTTTTAGATTTTATTACGGTATATTTTTAGTGTGTCATTATTTTTAGATATGTTATAAAGTGTCAATTATTTAAATTGATCCATAATTATTTTGTATTGTCGACTTTGTAAATGTCAAATTCAAGTCATATCATTAGGATTTGTTATAATTATTTTACACATTTGTTTTATACATGTGTCTTTAGTATTTAAATTTGAGTCTTAAGAGTTTAATAACATTATTTATTTTAACAAAAGTATCAATATCATTTTTTGTTTTTCAAAAGTCAAAAAGAATTTTTTATGTATTTATTAATATTTAATCCAAAATTCATCAATGGTATCTATCTGTTGATCAAAATTCAAAGAATGTTGCGTCAATGTTGTATCTTTATCAAGAGTCAAAACTCAAAAATTGTAAAAAATAACTTCATAGATGCATTTTTGATTGTACACAATGTCTAAATTATGGGGGGGAGTCTTATAATTAAAATGCATGCAAAGATTGAAAGGACTATTTTGAATAATTTGGACTTATACCCACTAAAGTGGAGTGGAGAAAATTTTCTCCAAAAATAGTTTTTCTATATTACAAATAAATTGGATTGTTTCAAACCATTTGGGTATAGATCATTTCAAATAAATTGGGCTATATCAAATTATGTGGACTTATACCCACTCAAGTAGAGTGGAGAGAATTTTTTCCAAAAAAAAAAATTTATACTCCAAATCAATTGGACTATTTCAAAGCATTTGGGAATAGATCATTTTGAATAAATTGGGCTATTTCGAATAATATATACGTATACTCACTAAACTGGAGTGGAGAAGATTTTCTCCAAAAATAAATTTTTTATATTCCAAATAAATTAGACTGTTTCAAACCATTTAGGCATAGATCATTTTGATTAAATTAGGCTATTTTGAATAATTTTGACTTATACCCACTAAAGTGGAGTGGAGAATATTTTCTCCATAGATATGTTTTCTATATTCCAAATAAATTGGATTATTTCAAACCATTTGGGCCTAGATTATTTTGAATAGATTGAACTATTTCAAACATGTGGAAACCTTTTGGGCCTTCAAACTAATTGATCCTTTGATGTAGCTTCTATTACTAAGATACATGAAACCATTTGACTAGATAAATTATGGATGAAAACATAATAAACAATAGTTCATCTACTAATAGAATCTCATTTGATGTTTTCTAGGGTTGATTAGTCATGTATACCAAAATAATCAAGACGAAGAGAAAATCACTTTGGGATAGTAAGTGGGAAAGAAATCCAAACTATTTTTTTGCTCTTCTACTGACTGGGTACTGCACCATATTCAGATAATTGTTCCAAAATATTCTAACCCTTCTGACTTCTATTGTTAATGTGTTTCCAAAAAAATAGTTGAAAGTGGTATTCTCTAGCTCCATGAATGTTAGGGTTATCATAGTGAAGGTTATACTCTAGGGTCTGTCTACCTTGTGAGTTCTCAAATATACTTATCTCATTCATAAGTGTGAGGTTTGATGAATAAGCATTCAATTTTGGAACCAATGCAACATAGGGACCACAACTACATTTTCATTAGGTTGTTAAGGTTTGCATGAGTTCAAGGTAACTAACTTGGCATTGATAAACAAATTTAATGAGAGAGACTTGAGAATTGTTTGTTATTCATTGGGAAGTTCTTCATGAGTATGTGTCAATATAGTAATGGATCAACGTGGGCAATTTCAAGATAAACTGATGGAGTATCTATTAGTGTAGGTTTTTATTTTTTCCTATTTATTAATTAGGGAATATCATATATTTGTGCATACATGGAATTTTCTTACATTCGTGGGATAGGCTAGCTTATGTGGAGATTGTGTGTCATAAGGTGTCATAAGAATGTCATAAGATACTCCTATTCCGGGTATGGGAGTTACTTCTCTATTCTTGGCACCTTGTCACCACCTTTTTTGGAGGAGTCTATTCTTGGGGTGCTTTGACCACCTTTTGTGGAGGAGTCTATTCTTTGGGTACTTTGACCACCATTTGTAGAGGACTTACTAGCTCTCCTATATGTATTCTTCATTTTGGCCATTTCATGTTGAATAATCAGATTTTGGTTTTCTCCATTTTTGTCTTGTGCAATTTATCTTCTTATTTTCAAATTGATTTAGCATCTTGTGGTGTGCACTTGTTCATCTTGTGTGATCATGTCTCCATTGCACTCGCGTTATCCGGATTCTGGCAACAACTCCGACATGGTTTCAGAGCAAGAATGGTAATCGTGTGTATGGTTATGCATTTTAGCTTATTTTGAAATCAAGAAGAGTGTTCATTTTTTTATTTTTAGATTTGATCAAAAATAAAAATTAAAAAAAATTATGTCAATATCTGGTTAGTTTTCTTGGAAATCCTTGGTCTTTGGGTGTTTTAGCTGTCTTCACTTCAAGGGCTGGTTCAACAGTTAGCCTGGGCACCATTGCTGTGTGCAAGAAGCAGAGAGAGGAGTAGCTCTAAGCAACTTCAGTTTTAGTAGCAGAAGTCCTTCCTCCCAGCCACGCCATCAGCTGTACGGCGTCCAAAACAGGCTATTTTTTTGTGAATATTGTGTTTTTTTCTTGTATTCTTCTGCCTAGACCTGCTGTGCATTGAAGTCAGCAGATTCCAGCTTATTTTCTTGCCCAACAAGGTGCCAAACAAGCCGTACGGCATCCAGCATAGGTCTGCAATTATTTTTTTGTCTTTTCTAAGTCAAAATTCTGCACTGTTCATTTTTGGACGCCCCTTCCTACTTGGCATCCTATTTGGCAACCTAGGACACTTGTCATTCCTTCAATTCTGTCTATACTTTAATTATCTTAGTTAAAATTGACTTGATAAAATAAAAATCAGTCAATTTAACTGAATATTAAAGATTTTAGACAGTTTTGTAATTTGGGGATTTTCACATTAAAACTTGTATTTTCCCCTGTCGAAGATGAAGGGTGAGGCCCAGGTTGGTAGGAGGCCAATTCCCCCTCACACAAACCTCATTTGGATTCTTCATTCCATGCCAAATCCAATGAGTCGTTGGAAGGCCACTTTCTCTCCCCATAATAGGCATTTTTTTAATGTTTTAGTGCTTTTTTTTGCAAAAACACTAGTTTACGGGAAAATTATAACTTTAATATCTTGCAAACGGTAGCTCAATTTTGGGTGCCATTTTTTACAAAAGTGTTTTTAATTTAATTTTCCACAGCGTAGACTTATTATTTGTTAAAAATGCACTAGTTTATAAAGTGCCAAAAAAATTGGGTCTCTCGGGATGCATTTTCAGCTGAGTCCGACGTCCTGTTTGCTTAAATCTTGCACTGATTGCTCTAAGATGTATTTTTAGCTGATTTCAATGTCTTTTGATTATGCACTTGCATATTTGGGGGGGGCTCAACATTTTGGGGCGGTGTGATTTCTTTTCACAACTTGCTTTCATTCTCCTTTATACATAAATTCACAACTTGCAATCAACTCAACTTCACCTAAATTCAGCTAAAAATATATTCTTTTCAACTTAAACCCCTAATACCCTTCAACTATCATGAATATAAAGTCAAAATGTCAATCATTCTTAAAAGCAAAGGGTTGTATAGGATCACCATTGGTACAGAAGTAGAACCCAAAACAGATGCTAAAAAGGTTAAGTGGTACAACCGTAGTGATGAAGCCTTTAGGTTACTGAGCTTGTTTGTGTCTCCATAACTTCTCTTCTAATTAGAATCCTCCCAAACTCCTAATGACATATGGGACACCTTAGAAAAGTTGTTTGGGAAGCTTGATGAGATGAGAGGTCATGAGCTCGAAAATGAACTCATAAGTCTAAGTCCTAGTAACTTTGACACCCTACAGGACTTCTTCACTAAGTTTAATGCCCTTAGATTGCAATTGAAATAATGTGGGATAGAGAAGAAAGATGATTAACTTATACTTTCTATTCTCACAAAGTTAGGTCCTAGCTATTCAGTCTTTGTCTCCACTTTCCATGCCACTAAAAGTGCCCTTGGCACTACATGGAAGCTGCCTTCTTTGGATTCATTCATTGCCGACTTGAATAGAGAGCAAGATAAGCTAATTCAAATGGGCACAATGAAGTCTACTCAACCCCAAGCTTTGATATCTGGAAATGGTAAGGATAAGACTTCAACAAAGGAGAAGAGAAAAAAAATAAGGACCAGGAGAAGAAGAAAGAAAACAATAATCCTACCAAAAACAACACTGAGTCTTTATCCTCCAATGCTAAACATAAGAAGGAGAAGGTTAAGTGTGTCTATTGTAAAAAGATAGGGCATGATGAACACAAGTGCATGAAGAAACAAATAGACCACCTAACTCATCTTCTAGAGAAGAACAACATAGGTGTTCCTGAGTCCATCAAGCAGAATTCATCTACCCAAGATTCTACTAAGGCAAAAGGCAATGGTAAAGAGAAAGAAAAGGGCAAGGCCCTTGTAGCAACTACAGCTTCTACATCTTCATGGGTCATAGACTCGGGTGCTTCTCACCACATGGGCTCTTCCCTAGTTGAGTTTTCATCTTTAGAGCCTTGTAGCATGACTTCAATTAGTTTGGGTGATAACACATCAGTTTTTGTTACAGGGAGAGGGTCAGTTGAAATGGAAGGAGGAACATTCAATAATGTTCTAAGTGTTCCTTCTCTTTCAACCATTCTCCTATCAGTGTACCAAATCACTCACATTGGTCGGGGCATGAGAGTTGAGTTTTCACCAGATTCAGTGGCTATCAGGGAGTTTCATAGTGATACTACAGTGGCAGTGGGTAGGGCAAATCACCAAGCTAGGTTATACACCTTCTCACATTTTGCATCAATTTTTTCTCCAACAGCATTGCTGACTCATTCAGATGGAGTTAGCAAATTATGGCATGAGCAGTTCGGCCACCTTAACTACCGCTACCTTGAGCACTTTAGAGTTTTTAGATCCCCAGCCATGGCTTGCATTTCAAAGAAGAAACATAAAGCTATGGAATGTTAGTCCAAGCCTTACATCTTTGTAGGATATCTGGATGGTATTAAGGGATATTGACTTCTAGATCCTGTCACTCATGAGTTGTTCATCGAGAGAAGTGTCCATTTTTAGGAGAGTCCTAGAAAATCAACACTTGACACTTCTTCTCCCTCATCGGATCTACTTCTTCATGATGATTCCTCGTCAGATTCAGATCAGCCACAACAAGTTCTTGAGCTAGAGACATCTTCTTCTTCGAGTTCAGACAGTGAAGATAGTGATGCAGTGTCATCCACCTCTATTCAGTCAGAGGATGAGGAGTTAGCACCTGACTCGCCCACTTCTGGGCCACTTTGGGCCAGACAGACACTTGAGAGTGTTGGCATTTGGGTAGGAGATCCCGCAGATGACAGACGTACTAGGGGGGATTTTCAGAGAGATCCACATGCCTTCTTTGCTTTAGTTTTGGATCCACTATCTTTTCAAGAGGCATCGGGGGTACCTGAGTGGGATAATGCTATGGAGGAAGAATATTCTTCCTTAATCAAAAATCACACTTGGGATTTGACATCACTTCCTAAGGGAAAAAATATGGTTCGATGTAGGTGGCCACATATATCGGACCAAGTTTGCAGTAGATGGGTTGGTTGATAAGTATAATGCACGATTGGTCACCAAGGGTTTCTCACAGGTGGCAGGCATTGACTACTCAGAGACCTTTGCACCTGTTGCAAAGATGACTTTTATCCGATTCACCTTGGCTATTGCCGCAACACATGGTTGGAATGTGCATCAAATGGATGTGAAGAGTGCCTTTCTTCATAGAGACCTTGAGGAGGAGATCTACATGGAGCAGCCACTAGGATTTGTTCAGGATTCTTCCTTAGTATGCAGACTTAGGAAATCTATCTATGGCCTCAAATAGGCCCCTCAGGCTTGGTATGCTAAGATGGATTCCTTCCTTCTCATAGTGGGTTTTACTAGGTGCCATTCTGATCCCAATGTCTACTTCTTGCGGCAGGATGATTTGCTCTTGATTTTGGTTTTATATGTTGATGACTTTTTGATCACCAGGAGTTCTTCATCGGCTATTACAGTGGTGAAGGCACCTCTTCAAGATAGATTTTACATGATAGACTTGGGTTTGCTGCACTACTTTCTTGGCATCGAGATCTCACAGTCAGATTTAGAGATTTCTCTTGCATAGCCTAAGTATGCTCTCGACTTACTGGCTCAGTTTCACATGGCTAATTGTAAGCCATCTCTGACTCCCTTTCTATCAGGAGTCCAGCTTGAGGCTGACTGTTCTTCACCATTGGTTGATGCCACTCGGTATCGACAACTTGTTGGCAGTCTCATCTACTTGACTCACACCAGGCCTGACATATCATATGTAGTGGGACTTGTCTCCAGATTCATGCAGGAACCCCATGAGCTGCATTGGAAAGCAGCTAAGAGGATCTTGCATTACATACAGGGTTCACATAGATATGGGATTCATTATAGATTTGGCACAGAGGTTGACTTGGTTGGATATACAGATTCAGACTTGGCTGGTGATTCACAAACTCGTAAGTCCACTTCTGGTTACAGTTTTTCTCTAAGTGCAGGTCCTGTCAGTTGGTCTAGCAAGAAGCAGAATGCTATTGCTATATCATCTACAGAGGCAGAGTACAGGGGAGCTGTTAATGCAGCTACTGAGGCTATTTGGCTTCAAGGGATTCTTTTTGAGTTTGGCATTCCTATCAGGCAGCCCACCATCATCTATTGTGACAACTAGAGTACCATACAAATTTGCAGGAATCTAGTTCAGCACCAGCGGACCAAGCACATAGAGATTCACATGCATTCCATTCAGGAGCTTATTCATAGTCAGGTCATTGACTTGAAATTTTGCCAGTCTTCAGAGCAGGTTGCAGACATCTTCACCAAACCTTTCACCGAGAGTAAGTTAATTCATCTACGATCTCTTCTTGGGGTGCGGTCTACATCTGCAGTAGCATCATCTTCAGGGAGGCCTTCTAGCCTCTTCTTTCTTTTATGTCTCTCTTTTGGGGGGAGTTTTTTCCTACGGGGTTTCTCCTTTTCTCTAGCTTATGAGAGATTGCATTTGTACATAAGTACCTCATCAAGCCTAGTTGCCAGGACCCATTTCTTGTTTCCACACTACCCACCTAAGCTGCGTTTATAGGGGGTATTAGTGTAGGTTTTTATTTTTCTCTATTTATTAATTAGGGAATATCATATATTTGTGCATACATGGAGTTTTCTTACATTCGTGGGATAGGCTAGCTTATGTGGAGATTGTGTGTCATAAGTTGCATAAGAATGTCATAAAATACTCTTATTCCGAGTATGGGAGTTACTTCTCTATTCTTGGCACCTTGTCACCACCTTTTTCGGAGGAGTCTATTCTTGGGGTGCTTTGACCACCTTTTGTGGAGGAGTCTATTCTTGAGGTGCTTTGACCACCATTTGTGAAGGACTTACTTACTAGCTCTCCTATATGTATTTTTTATTTTGGCCATTTCATGTTGAATAATTAGATTTTGGTTTTCTCCATTTTCGTCTTGTGCAATTTATCTTCTAATTTTTAAATTGCTTTAGCATCTTTTGGTGTGCACTTGTTCATCTTGTGTGATCACGTCTCCATTGCACTCGCGTTATCCGGATTTTGGCAACAACTCCGATAGTATCCACTTGCAATGGAATTAGCTTTGAAACTTAGACTTGATTTAATACTTTCAAGGTATCTCCTACTATAAATCAAATTTCACTTAACGAGATCAAAGTATTACTAAATTAAAATTGATAAATCTGAATAAATTGGACTACATATGAAATAAATTAGAATTGATTTGTATAAAATTGATGATAATGTTTATTACTAAAATTATAGTTTATAATTAGTAAATATACTTGAAAGAATCATATGGTGAAGTGACATCCTTCTAAATAATGGTCCATAGTTGCTAGCATGTATTTTTTACTTTCACCCAAGAATATGATGATAGACATAATTTTGATTCTCCAATACTTTTCATCTTTTCAACTTTTATTTCCAATATATCTACTTAAAGTAACATAACTCATTTTTAATTTTTGATTTGTAACACAATTTTGAGAATTACAATCAATGAACACCATGTTGGCACTTAAAAAATCATCTCCAAAAGTCCCTTTAAAAATAACTTCATCCAATTTATTTGTGTTTATATTGAAGGGCTTAAAATATATTTTCTCCCAAAAAACATGAAATTTGAACTTGTGTAACCCGTGGATTGAAGGAGTAGCCTCAAATGATTGTCCTCTATTAATGACCAAATGCCAACATGAGAAAAATATTGTAGTGCCACCTTCAAAATTTCTTTGAAATGATCTTGAATATAGTATCACATATTTTTTATTTTATAATATTTTTTTTTCCATGTCATTCATTTGCATATCTTTTATTTTGTGCACAACAAATAATAAGTCATCCAACCCTAAAATCAATGTTTTTTAGAAGTCAGTTTTAGCTCCTCCTTTGAAATGTCTGTAATTTGTTAAAAAAGAAAACAATTATTTATTAACAATATTATATTATAAGAAATATAACATGTAAATTTTCTAAGAAAATATTTTACATGTTACTAGATTAGTCATTGATGCACTTTTGATTTACATTTCACATTATAACATATAAACATAATGCATTTCCTTTGATGCATTTTTTATTTTCATTTCCTTAAATCCTATAAATATTTATATAAATATATATATATAAATAAATACATGCTCAAGCACATGCAACTATACTCATTATATATGGATGTACCATTTCTATTGCCACTTTTGTAACATATATATGCATATACATGTTCATATTAAATCCTTTTAACTTGACCATAACTTGATCATATTATGAAACAATCATATTTTGCCATAACTCATTTCTCATAGATGTTGATAAGAATTTAACATTGATCAACCAACATCTGTATTCTTATAGTATTGAAAGTATCAGCTATTCTTATGCATACCAATACATATTTATGTGTTTATACAGCTCATCACAACAAATAAAATAGGATTTACTCGTACTAAACCAAAGTTCATTATCACTAATTTCA
The DNA here is from genome assembly GCA_037957365.1 of Torreya grandis. Taxonomy (NCBI): domain Eukaryota; kingdom Viridiplantae; phylum Streptophyta; class Pinopsida; order Cupressales; family Taxaceae; genus Torreya; species Torreya grandis. Next base: position 2,373,544 of record JARHVA010002285.1, on the reverse strand, counting down.
AATGAATCTACACCTATATTTGAACCCTCTTAATATAATTCCAATAAGACACATCAAATTAAAAATTGTTTAAATCAATAGTAATATAATTATTTCTACACAATATACTTTATTCATTTTTTTTCATATCAAAGAATTCTTATATCTAGCGTATGTATATATATCTAATTACTTCTGAAATATGTGATTGTAAGAAACTCGATGAAGAATAAATTTCATATTAAGAATATTTTGATGAAAAAGGGTGTGTGTGTGTGTGTGTATATATATATATATATATATATATATATATATATATATATGAAATTTATTCTTCATCGAATTTCTTACAATCATAATGTTTTTGTCCATTCAAATAAATCATTTTTATATTGATAAAGATCACGGATACTTAACATCAAAATTTGTTATATTAAAGACACAATATAGTACATATTGTGTTATTTTAAACTAGATAAACTAAACATGTAAATAACATTTTAATTGGTAAATACAACCACATTCAAGTCGACACAATAATAAAATGAACCCACATTTCTAAATCCCAAGCTGATGCAAGTCTATATTTTATTATCTTCTACAATATGTTGTTCATGAAAAAAAATCAATTGTAATATGTTTAAATAAATAAAGATAAATAATAGTTTTTATTGTCTTAAATTATATAATTACACACTCATTGAAAGGGGTTATCATCTTTTATTTTCCTTTTTGTAAATTATACAGGTGCACTCTTTTGTTGAACCTTTGATTCTTTATTCCCTACAAGGTATTATATAATGTAGTAACTAAAAATTCTCATCATCAATTGATTTGATATTTGTATTTTAAAAATCTGTCTTATTGTAGAGTTTTACTTTGTGTTGTTTTCATGGAGGCAACAAGCTGCAGAATTGTGTCATGGGTTGTTATGTTGGAGACACAAAGTTGTAGAGCTATGTTGTGAACTATTTTAATTGAGACATAAATAGATGAAGATATATTTTTTTAGTGTTATAAATAGTTGATAAATAAAAAATTATATAATTCTAAAAATATGCATGATCTTAGCTTACCTTATTTAACTTGCAATGTGTCATGTTCATTGATTTAATTTTTCGTTATTATTGTTTCTTTACTTACATGCAATGACATTAGTGTTACACACCAAAAGATTACTAAGTTTTTAGGTTTGAAAAATAAATCATACATGCTAAAATATTGTTAAGATGGTATATTTAAAAAATGAAGCATGATTATAAAATAAATTAAAAATGTTATGCACCTAATACTGATCAAGTAGTTGTTCTTATATTGGTTGCTCTAAATTTGTCAAACAATTTTGAAATTGAACATATACATTGTTTGTTCTTCATTTTATGAAATGCAAGATAAATTCTTTTACAATTATGTACAAGCATGCACCAATCCAACTTTTGTATATACCCCTAGCACTTCACATATATATGAATTGTTGAAAGTAGAGATAAGTCTCTCCCAAAAGAAGTTATCTATTTCATTTTTTGAATGGCCTTCCTATTTTGTGTGAACCAATCATTTGAAATGTTGGTACATCTTTGTTGATGTCAAAACATTCCTCTAATTTACTTTGTTGTGAATTGAAGATGAAATTTTTAAGCTAAAAATTAGTGGGATCTTGAAAATTTTAATATTTGTAATATGAGTCCAATTGAACCCATCACTATTTGGACCCCAAAGTATGACACCCATTTTTTGCAGGTAATGGAAATCACCACAGATTTTTAAGAGAGTTTTGAATGCCAAAAACATATTCAAATTTGTGAATGATGAATACATTAAAAGCCCCAATAATAACTTTATAAATCAATTCCTGAAGAAATAGGTGATGTTCTTCCTTAAAAACTTAAATGAGATTCAAAAGATCAATAATAATCAAATAAAAATTCACATCAATAATGGATATTGCAATTAAATCTTCTAAAATGGATGACTAAAGATATGGGGGCCCATAATGACAACTGAAAAAAAAAATTATCTATTCTAGGAAGCTAACTTCCATCATGATGTAGATATTTTCTCAATATGTTTATTAAATCTAGAGATAATGCTTCTCAATTTTATTTTATTTTTTAAAATACCTTCATTTAGAACACACAAATCATCAATTTTTTTTGCAAAAATTGTATAATGTTCCATTATTTTTTTAGGTGTGATTGTTTTTTTGCTGGCAGTGTCAAATCATGGTTGGTGAAATAATCTAATTTTTTTGATAATATGTTACTTTCCAACTTCACCTTTTTGCATCAAGTATCCATGTTATTATACCCAGGGGTTTTCAATAAAGAAATAGACCCCTTTTTCAATAAATCTACTAGTTCTATTTTTTGTTTGTCTAAAATCCCTTGAATATTTCTAAGTACTATTGTACCAATCAGATTTAAATCTTATTTATCTGAACTAGGTAAAGTATCACTTTCAAACAAATCAAATGCCTAATCAAAATAATTCCAAATGGGTTGTTCCATGAAAAGAAGGCATTTTCTTTCTTGTAGTTGTTGTGCTAAATAGTTCATTTGTGTGAATAAGTGTCTATCTTGTTCATGTATTTCTTCTATCATTTTTCCCCTACTTTAATATTCTTCAACCTCTCATTTAGATAAGGTCAGATTAATATCTAATTGTTTCTATAAATGAAGCTTTATAAATTATTTCATTGACTTCATTATATTAATTACATATTTTGTGAACAATATGGAATGGAGTATAAGTTTTAAGAAATATTGCCCTTCTAACAGAACATTTATTTCTCAATGCTAGTGAATTATATTGCTCCTCTAAAAGAATTCTCTATTATGCTGTAATTGTGTATTGTCTATTTACAATTTTGATCTTTATGATTTTCTTCTCCATCATATCTTCAAGGACATTTTTTTATTTGATAATACAATGAGAGTTATTTGGATTAAAAGGAATTAATAAAGCATCCTTTATTAGAGCCTCATTATTACAAATGAATGAATTATAACATTAACCACTCTTTCATTCAAATTTATTATTTTGATATTAATATCCCTCAATTCATAGAGCTCTATAGGGATGTTCAAGGTGTGATTTCTAGAGGAAATATACCATGCATATAATTCACTATGTGTCTGATCAGAAGTTTATGTCAACAAAAGTGTATCAAATTTTTGTTTGATCTTATTTTTATCTACTAGTGTTTGTAATTGTATAGCCTTTTTTAAATCTATATACAAATATATTGTCCTTGCTTATCTTATTTTCTTCAATATTTTTTCTATCATGACTACAAGGTATCTTAAATACATGTTTATATGGTGGCAAGTAGAAGAAGTTGTTGCCCTTCATATTTTTATTTCAACATATTTTTTATTCTAATGACAAAATTATATGTATCTATCAACCTAGACATTTGAATATTGTCAAAGCTATTCAAATGAAATCCAAATGTTTTACAAGAAGGAGAAAAATATTTTTTATTAATTCCATTTTACTAGGTGTAAATTATTGAAATTAGTTGTAACACGACAGAGAATTTTATCTTCTTCATTCCATACTTCCAGTTAGAATTGAAGGGCATCTTCAAGTTCATTCTTATCATAGGCGAGGATTATTCCAATATGAAAATATTATTCTTTTCCTGATGTAGTGTTAAACAAATAAATATCTGTATGTATATTTGTTGGACTAAACAACTCAAAATACCAATCAATAAGAGGAATTTTGTCACCACCATAAAATAGAATATGGTGATGTGGATTTAATTTTAGTTTTGGTAGTTTAAATAGTACTATAGCCAAATTATCTTAGAGTGAGGCCTTATTCTACCTTTGAAGTGTGAGAATTCCTTTATTACATGAAGACATTATGCAAAGCAATTGAAATAATTTTAATATTGATCATTTGTAAAATGCAAGTTGCATATTATATCAATTAATGAAATTATTTATGATTAAGTAATAATTAATTATATATCAACATATGTGAACTTTAAACTATAATAAAAAATACATATTAAATCTTCATAATATATACACTAACTTGCACTTAAAGTAATAATGTATGACCAAACCAAAAATAAATATGTAGAGAAATGTAAAAATAATTCAAATGGGATGGCATAAAAGTTGACTGCACATTTCTAACATATTAGGCACCAACCAATATCATCTGATGGGCAAAGGAATCCACAAGCATTTATTTCAAAAGAAAAAGATGATGGGGAAGTATGTTTCTAATATGTGTCAAAATGCCCATCAATAGGTAAATTCAAGGTATCTCCTAAGAGATACCTTTCAAACATGCATAAGAGTGAATTTTTCCTTCAAAGTACCTCCTACGAGATACCTTAAAGTTAACCATGATGGTATTACAAGTGTATTTCAAGGCCCTTGAAGAAATCTCCTAGACACCTCAAAGGGTGGTGTCAATATTCAATGGGACATTGAATGTATCTCCCAGTAGATAGCTTCAATATGCACACAAGTAAAAAATTTATTCACCTTGAAAGCACTACTTGGTGATAACTAGATAACTTGAAGGGCCTTATAATACTTGCAAGGGTACCTTCAAGTTATCTCCTAGAAGATGCATTCAAGTTACCCATGAAGGTATTTCAAGGCCTTTCAAGGCATATCTTAGGAGATATCTTGAAGGTTATTGTCATACATTCAAGGGGACATTGAAGGTATCTCCTAAGAATTAATAATAATCACAAAAGCAATTTTTTATGCAATATGAAATTGGGCTCCAAGGTGACTCATAGTGCATGTATAAAGTTCCCGTTACTGCATCTAGGAGATATGATATCATATAAAATTAGCCACAGGTTGCTTATCCTTATGTAAAACTTATTGTTGTAGCCTGATGCTAATTATTCCCCTAGGGAAAAAGTTAAGGTTAAGGTCATCAACATGTCCAAAATCAAAACCTAATGGATACTTTTCCCATGGAAAATAAAGAAAGAAAAAAAGAAAGAAAGAAAGAAAGAAAAAAAATGGATACTTGAAAATCATAAAGTCTATTTAGGAGGACCATCCCGATGTGAACTTAGTGATATGTACGGAGTTATTCTCTTCTAGGATGATAATTTCATTAGTGATAAGATTGATTACACCATATATTCTTGCATGATAAGGAATCCTACATGATATGCACATTAGGACAAGATGGTCAAATTAGAATTGAATGAAGGTGATGAGCTCATAGATGTTAACGAGTAATGGTGCATGAACTATAAATCAATGCAAGAGTTCTTGAATATTTTAATCAAGCCTCCAACCAATTTAACATCATTAAATAATTTCAACTCAAGTATAATTTATCTTCAAGCAATCCTAAGAGCCTTAACCACTATCATAGTGAATTGTGACTTGAGAGATTTAGCTAAGTGAAAAAACACAATTATTAAAATCTTGTGATATACTAGTACTCAGCATAGTTACCATGGCATCATCTTTCAGTACTTACAAGATAGCCTCAACACCATTTAGGTTCTCGATAAAGGACTCTATAGAATATCTTGATACTGTGTTTGATCTTACTACATTCGAGGGGTGTTATTTGAATTATTCAGTGTTATGGGAAGCATTCAAAGAAACTAAAATTTTTGCACTAGAAAAAAACATAGTAGATGAGGATAAGTAGCTGATAAAAGGCATACTCCTACTCAAGTACCAGGCCCTATACTATGCCACTACAAAACCAAAAGTGATGCCATGCATCAATTTGCTATGGGGTCTATTATTCAAAGGAAGAATCATGGATGGAATTTATCTGCATTACATAGATAATACATTATTATCACCCGCATATCTGGATAAGAATTCAAAAGGTATTTAATTTTTCCTATTATAGATGTTACATATGATTTACATACTATAGTTACATGGACAAAGGCAAACCATCCAAAGTGATCTCTTTCAAAATAGTTGCTAACTGGGGAGAAATTTACCTTTAAAAAACATGTTAAAAGACCAATCCCCATTACTAGTTTTAGAATGGGAATCTGTGTAGGGATGGCACTACTGAACAATATCTTTGTCATACTATTATCTAGTATGTACATCTAGAATGGGTTCCCCTTCTAGACATTTTAACTACTTTAGAGTGTACCTACACATTGGGGGAAATCATTAGTGCACACATCTAGGAGATGATTATGGAGAAGGATAAGTGGCCATTAGGGGATAATTTTTATATGATGTCCTATCTACTAGGCATAGTCATGGGCACTATGGATAGGCATAAAAAAGTTTTATGGGAGCCCAATGATGAGGTCATAAAAAATAGGATATGTGACTACCACATCTTTGTGTATATTCATTTGTAAGTGATGAACATAATCAAGATTGTTGAGGATATTTATACTTAGGTATGTATGACTCTTCATGATGAGCCATTGTCAATAATTTCCCCAAGCTATCCCAGACACTAGCTAATAACATTAGAGATTACTGGATATATCTAGATTTCACAATGATTATGGTAGCGAGGCACAAAGCAAATCCTCTTCAACTTCTAAAGTTTGTTATAGACAAAGTGGCTAAACAGGAAATTGCTCATCAAATTTTAAACAACATAGATGAAGGGCTTACAAAAAATAAGAAGGCCACATTCCATGGGTCTCATTTAACCATTGAGCAAATGTAGTATACCATTTACAGATAGTTTAAAGAGACTGGTACTGCTATGAATGCCTATGCATTACCCACCCTTCCTCACATAAATGTCCAAAAGAAAATTCACACCCTCAGTGATGAGAATTCCATATAGCTTATTATATCTAATAAAAAATTTATATAAGTGTTGCCTTTTAGTTATATATTGTATTGAATTTAATAGGTAAAGTCTTATCTAAGTAGAAAATGAGTGCAATTGTCCTTTGTTTGTATATGATACATTATCAATTATTTATCTTATTATTTATCTATAACTTGTATGAAATGAGCATAATTTTGTATACATAAATACATCCCTATGGCAGGATCATTTTGAGAAGACAATAAATAGTTTTGGCAATCTTTTTTTATAATAGTTTTAAAGATTCGGTGAAGAACACAATGAGCTCTAAAGATCTAAAAGTTCAAAGACACTTTCAAGATGCTCTAAAGTTGCTCTGAAGATGCTTCAAATATTATCTAAATACCTATATAGCAATGCTCCAAAGATGCCTAGGTATGCTTCAAAGATGTACAGTTGGATCTTGTAGATTAGGATAGTAACTCTATACACACACACACACACACACACACACACACATATATATATAGACTTTTCATATTTAGATATTTTCTTTTAGACATTACTATTTATAGTAATAGTCTAAAATGATTTGGATATAAGTATACTTATATTTTGTAAAACCATATATAATCTCTTAGGATCCATGTTAGTTATTTTCTATCTATTATTAGTTGAGTCAGTTCCAACACTTCCCTATAAGTTTGGGATATGACTCCTAGATATTCAATTTTAAATAAGTAGATTTGGATGTTTAGATCACGATATTTTGTATTCTATGAATAGTTGTTGAGATATGCTTTAAATACATGTCTCCTTCTCATTACATATAATGAATCAATGAATCAATGAATAGGTAGTGATTAGAAATAGAGAGAATTATTATAGTGTAGTTTCATGTATCTGTATATGTTCCTTTGATAATGATATAATGTTTAACATTCTTTTTCATTACTGAGTAAAGTTGTTCATGTTCTGAGGAAGGAGCAAGGACCCACATCTGTTCGAAGATCAAGACAAATTGGTATTTTTTAGTTTATAGTTTAAAGTGTCTTTATTTAATTCAAGAATATTTTATTTTGTTGTAAAGTGTGATTTCCCTTTCAAAACAAGTGTGATTTCCTTTTAAAAAGTAAAGTGTGAATTTCCTTTTAAAGCAAGTGTGTTTCTATTAATTGTAAAAGTTATTTCAATTCAATGTTAGTGAGTTTTCTTTATGTAGAGTGTGTCTTTCAATTTCATAAGAAGTAAATTTTGTTAACTCATCATCATATTTAGAATTTGTCAGAAGTAGTTTAAGTGACAATAGAAAACATTCTCACATTCTGAAATATCACACTATCCTACCCAGTCAGGCAATTAAAGTGAGGACATCATAATGTCTTATGCTAGATTTTTAAGTTCCATATGTTGATGGTGTGAATTAAAGAATCAGTTTAACAAGGAATGTCATAGGAAATATTTAGTTATCAAACCTTATATATTTAATTTTCTATAATATAGAGTTGAAGTCTTATTTATTGCCCTTAGGATTTAGACATTATAGCAGAGTAAACCCCCCAAATAGTGTATTGTAAACTCAAATATCCAAAAATCTCATTCCATATAGCCTTGGACACTGAACCTAGTATAAAATGATACCAATCCATTGATTGGTTAAATGAGAGGTATAATGACAGCCTATCATTTTTGGCACCATTGTCAGAAATACTCTTAATCAATAAGTGTTAGTGAGATTATATATTAGAATTATACATGGAGTATTCAAAAACATTCATAAAACCTAAAAACACAAAACTAATCTAGGATTACTTAGATTTATAAACTGCCCATGAGATTCTCAAAGATGATTTATCTCTAAAGGATCCCAAATAAAACAAGAAGAGATTATCTATCCTTGATGGAAAGATCAGGAAGTGAAAGAAATACAATTTAAATATGTATACAAACTCTTTTTATTATTCTCTTAAACAAGGTTCATCCTCAAACAAATCCTACAAGAAGATTCAAAACATCTTCTCCTATAGGGAGAATTGATCCTGAAAATCCCCTTTCTAAAATATTCAGATTTGATACAAAAACTATACAAGAAGAACTAATCACCAACGAATATTCTCCTCCGGAGGTAGGCCATAGGCTAATAACCCAAGAAGAAAACCTAGATTGGATTGATAACCAAATTTGGGGAAAAACATGGGAGACAAACATGTATATGTAGAGAACCCTGATCGATAGCCTCAACAAGACATAACTTTTTCTTATCCAATCAGCTTAGGTCTTGATGGTAGAACTTACATGAAAAAATATCTCACCATCTATTTTACCTACTTTTAGAGGTAAATCCTCAAAGGATCTAGATCAGTTCTTCTTTCAATTTCAAGTTCTCTGCCAAACATATGATTATATCACTGATAATCAAAAGTTGAAACTATTCCCATCTACACTGAAGGATGTAACTATAAGATGGTTCATGGGCCTTGAGGGTAATTCCATAAGCACTTGGGATGAAATTAAAACTATATTTATTGATAAATATAAAAATTATTATAGAGTCAGAGAATGAAAATAAGACTTTTTAAAGATCAAATAAAATGAAGATGAAACCTTAGAAGACTACTTTGATAGGTTTATATTTACCCATAAACGGAGTGGTTACCAACTCATGAGGAGGTCATCAAGATAGTATTTATTAAAGCTTAGATGATGATACACATGATGCTTTGAACATAATGGGAAAGGGTGACATTGATAAGTTAACCTTCCATCAGATTTCAACATTATCTACTAACTACTCTAGGACAAGACCTAACATAAGGAAATCAAGGTTAGGAAAATCAATTGAAGTTGGTAAATTAATGGAAGAATTTTTTAATTTAAAAATAGATATTATATTAAAATTTACATCCATTTTAGATTTCCTCAAATCAAAATCCAATGCCACCAATGTTGAACAGTTTTCAATATATTGTCCTAGATGTAGACTCAAACATGAAGTAAAAGATTGCCCTTTTGATAAAATAGAGGTATGTGGTATTTGTGACCTAGACCATGAAACCAAAAAATGCAAACATTTTACTACCATGAGAAACCAAGTAAAATAAACAAGAAATATAATTGAGGAAGTGAACTTTATCCAAAGATAAGGAAACTAGTACTCCTATCCTGAAAATCAATTTGGTCTAAGATTTCTTCCCAATCCATGGATGGAACCATGGGTTGGATAAGTCATACCACCAATGTGGGGAACACCACAACCAAAACCATGAGATACTTAAGAATGGATTCCATAGATGTGGAAAATGCCTCAAAATCTTTCACAACCCTAGGCATAACAACAAAACCAACAACCACATTAGGTACAACAATCACCACCTCAATGATCAAATAAAAAATATCAAACACAAAGAAGGTTTCCTCCACAATAGGCCTTGATGTCTTCACAACCTCAACCACCACCAATTGAGTAGTAGGTTAACCAACCACAGTTACCTACCCAATTAGTGGCAAATCCTAAGAATAAGCAAAATACACTTATTTATGGAGATGATCAAGAAAATAATGTTGTAATTGGTTTAACTGAGGGTAATAATATTTAACTCAGATCAAGAAAGATAGTAGAAGATTCACCCATTACCATAACTAAAATTCTCAATGATGAAAACACTCTTGAGTCATCTATAGTCTAAGAACTAAATGAATACAAGGTAGAATCCATAACCACACCAACCAAAATTCAATATCCCCCTGCTGTTTCATTTCCTAAGAGACTTAAGGAAGAAAAACTTGGGGAAAATTATGAATTCATGCATGGATTAAAATAAATAAAAATAAAAATTCCACTATTAAGAGCCATTAATGATATTATTAAGTTGAATAAAATCATTAAAGGATTGTGCATCAAAACACAAGGAAGGAAGAATCAATATTCTAAAACAATTTAGGTAATCGACAAAATGCTGATTTAATTACATAAAACATATTTGTTCCTAAATATAAAGATCCTAGCAGCCCTATGATGACTGTGACAATTGAGAACAAGTTTATTCCAAATGTGCTTATATATCTAGGCACCACTATCAACATAATGATTACCAACACAATAGAGTCTTTATCTCTCATAGGGATTCAACCTACCACTACAGTCTTATAAATGGTAGATCAATCCATTGTTTCACCTGAAAGAACCATAGAAAATGTGCTAGTCACCATAGAATCTTGGGAATATCTTATGGATTTCATGATCCTTCAACCTAAACCAAAGAGGGTGGGATATATAATCATTCTTGGTAGACCTTGGTTAGCTATAGTTGTAACATGAATTAAGTATAGATTTGGAAATGTGACCATTTCTAATATAATTCATGCTAAACAAATATATCTTTATCCTCCTGGTAGACCTTCAATGGGTCTTTCTAAATAAATATAGGTGGATCATCCTAAAAATAACTAGACTAGTGTGTCTTCTTTAGCCATGGTTACTATCAAAGAACATGTCCAAGAGTTTGAGGAACAAATAATAGAATATTTGAACCAAGAAAGCCTAGCTCCAAAGTCTGACAATTTTTATCTGAAGTTTAAAATCCTAGCTTCGAAGATTGATAGCTTAGCTCTGAAAACTAGTAGCTTAGCTCTCAAGACTGAAAACTTAGCTCTAAAGATGAAAAATCATGAATGGGAAAAACATAATTCTACTACTGAGAATCAAGAGAATTCCATAGGTTCCCCAAACATATTATCTGGTCCATACGACATTCAACAAGCCATAGTTGACTAGGCTCAAAATGGATAAAATTCATTTTTACATGATTTTCATTGTCTATTGACCAATACGATCTTCACAAGTGAAACTTCTTACAAGGATGTAGCTACAATTCACATGTTACTAACACACACCTGTCCATTGAATGCCTTGATGGAATCAAAATAGTTAAATTCCATTGTCCCAGGCACTAAACAAATTGTAATCCAACCTAGTAAACTATTGAATATCAATCACTGCTTAACTGACAAGCAAAAAAGAAAAATGTTTGATGTATTGGTACAACAAACAATCTTTTTCTTAGGATTACAATGATATGAAAGGAATACATCCCAATTTTTATACACATCACATCTACATCAAAGATGTTAGACCAATCACACAACCATAATGGAGAATTAACCCAACCTTGAAATAAATTATAAAGAAAGAGATAGAGAAAATATTGGAAGTTAGGTTCATTAAAACCATATATAATAGTTAATGGGTTTCATCTTTCATCATTGTGCCTAAAAGAATGAAAAATGAAGATTTTGTGTAGACTACAGAGAACTGAATAAAGCCACTATGAGAGACTACCTTCATTTGCCTTTTACTAATCAAGTTTTAAACCATTTGGTAGGAAATAAATATCTTTATTTATTATATGGGTTTAATGGATATAATCAAATCAGAATAGCTCTTGAAGATTAAGATAAAACTACATTTACCTACCTCTAGAGAACATTTGCTTACATAGTCCTTCCTTTTGGATTATGCAATGCATCTGTTACCTTTCAAAAAGCAGTGCTAGTAATATTTTATGATCTTAAAAATGATTGTGTGGAAGTATACATGGATTATTTCAGTTTCCATGACACTACGTTTGATGAAGCTTTAAACAATTTGAAAAAACTTCTTACCATATGTGAGGAACACCAAGTATATTTGAGTCATGAGAAGTGTATCATAATGGCTGATGAAGGGATAGTCTTAAGACATCATATCTTTTATCAAATAATAAATATATATCCAAACAAGATTTAGGTAATCTCTAATCTCTCCATTCTTCAAACATAAATATATGTTAAAAAATTTCTTGATCATGCAAGATATTACAAAATATTTAATTTAGACTTTAGCAAGATAGTTGCACCTATGTTTTCTTTGCCAATAAAAGATAGTAAATTTGTATGGAATAATAAGGGTTAAGAATATTTTGAAACATTAAAAAACAAACTCATGATTTCTCTAGTCTTGAAAGGACCTAATTGGAAAATGCCTCTTCATATCTATATTGATGCTTCCAATAATGCATTAGGAGTAGTTCTAGGACAAAGAAATGAGGACATAAAAATGTATGCCATTTATTATATTAGTAAAAATCTTGATCCCATAGAGAAAAACTACACTACCACAAAAAATAAATTTCTTATTGTTGTTTATGCCATAAACAAGTTTAGGCATTACATTAATGGTTATCAAGTGTTTATCTATATAGATCATTCAGTTATTAAGTACTTAATGAATAAACTAATAGTAGTTGGAGAATTATTAGATGGATACTACTATTGGAAGAATTTGACATTACTATCATAGACAAACTAGGGAAGTATAATGTTTTTTTTTACCTTTTGTCTATATTGATCACTAGAGGTGAAGATGAACATGTAAAAATTTATTTTCTAGATGAACAACTATTTTCTATATCTACATACTCCTCATGGTTTGTAGACATGGTAAATTACTTGGTAATAAGGAAGTTTCCTCATTCCTTTACTTTTAAAGAAAGAAAACATTTGGTTAGCTCTAGTTCTCATTTTAAATGGTTTAAAGGCATGCTATTCAAAATTAGACCTAATCATGTACTTCACAAGTGTGTCAAAGAAGATGAAGTATTTGACATGATCAAAACATGCCATAGTGAACCATGAGTATGACATTATTCAACAAAAAGGACCATTCATAAGATCTTTGGTACAGGTTACAACTTTACATCTCTTTACAAGATTATAAAATAGTTTGTATGGCAATGTGATCCTTGCCAAAGGATGGGTAAGCCTACTCTATCCTCAAAAATGCCTCTCCATCCTCAAAAAAATTTAAAACCATTTGAGAAATGAAGTTTGGATTTTTTTGTAAAAATTAACCTACCATCTCAAGAAAAATAATATTTATTAGTATGTACTGATTATGTTACTAAGTGGGTTGAAGTGAAGGAATTCACCTTTGCTAGAGAAGAAATGGTTGATGATTTCCTATATCATAGGATAATGTTGAGATTTGGATCTCCTAGATATATTATTTCTGATCAAGGGCCTCAATTCATGTCTAACATGATCAAGGTCTTCAAAAAATTGTACCAAATCAATCACAAAAAATCCTTACCATATCATCCCCAAGCTAATGGGCAAGTGGAAGTCACCAACTAAGATCTAGTAATTTTTCTAGCCAAAATAATGAATAATAGTAGAAAATATTGGATAGATAGAATACCTGAAGCAGTTTGGGCAATAACACAACATGGAAGACTACCATAGGATTATATCCATATAAAATTATGTTTGGAAAGAAACTTTTGTTACCCATAGAATTTGAATTATAGACATTGGAAATAACAACTAATATGGAAATTGATCTTGATGAAGCACAAAAATAGAGAATCATACAACTAAATGGTCTGGATGGATTCATAATGTATGCACTCACTCAAACCATCATGATCCATAAGTGAAAAAAGTAGTGGCATGATACTCACATCAGAGAAATATAGTTCTAATAATGTGATTTGGCACTTCTATTTGATTCTAAATTCTATAATTTCAAAGGTAAGCTTAGAACAATATGGTTGGGGCCATACTTGATCAAAACCATTTATAATAATGGCTCTGTCCAACTTCAACCAATTGATGGTGACCAAAGGACACTTTTGGTCAATGGTCATAGGCTTAAAGTGTATAAAATACCTCTCAATAAGGAATAGTTCATTAAGAAAAATCAAGACCAATTTGACCTTGTAGAAAAATTTGGTTCTTCCACTAAGGCCAAATTATCTTTTTAGTAAACATCTAATAAAGGAGGAGTGCCAAAAACTAATAAATGATGGTTTTATTCTCTTCAAAATTCAAAAATATATAAAAACTACTGAAAGGTGAAAACCAAAAATGACACTTTTCAAAATAAATTTTGGAATTAAACATGAATTATTGTCAACTAACCTATCTTTTCAAACTTGTTTACCCTTGCAGGACACATGACAACTTTAGGAGATAGGAATGAATTCTTACAATAGAGGTAGAATTGTATTTATTTCCTAAATGGTTAGGCATTTTCTATTTTATGTTCTACATGTATGACCATTAGGTGGAAAACAAATTTTAAATGGATAAGTTCTTGTGATGCCACGTGGATGTGATTAAACCCACTACCATCTATGCACTTCAAGATTTGATGTGAAGTTGTTTTTAAAAAAAAATTAAAAAGATATGAATTGATGCATAAATCATTGTGGATATTATTTCAAGTGCTATCAATTATGACCCTTCACACCATGTTATTGATAGTGACCCTAAAAAGTGGTTTCTCATTAAACCCCACATGCTTCAAAGTGATCAGCCATAATTGTTTCCATAATTTAATGATATGTCTTTATTTGCTAGTCATTATTTCTGCTATTCATTGTTGCATCACATCCCCAATTACTTTCCTTTATCTGTACTGCATGCAATTTTGAGCTCATTTTTTCATTACACAAACAAGTTTTTGAGAGAACTATGAACAAATCCAAAAATGGGAGGCAAGAAGATGAAAAGTGAACTAGAGTTAGCTAATGCATTGCTACAAGATGAATCAGCTAGGGATATTTTTAAGATAGTAGGATGGTTGAATTTTATAAAAATATTTTAGGGTTTTTAGGAAAATATTGTCCAAGAATATTTTAAATTTTTTTATGAGGATCATTATGTTGTCAGAGGTGAGCATATTCTGGTGGATTCCTCTGTGATCAGTGCACTCTCTAAAATTCCTAATGGGTAGTTGTCATTGATAAATTAAGTTTTGTCAACTTAATTCAAATGTTCATTTAAGGAAATGAGTTATATCCCAAGTTATCCAAAACCACACAAGGTATGGCTAGAGGAATCATGTGAGACAATATTCCATAGCCATGGTAGAATGTTGCATTTTGGGTCATGAAGTATCTTACCTATGATGGCCAATTCACCATGATTAGTGGAGATACCATGAAGCTTCTCATTCATTTGAGGAAATGAACCACCAATCCAGAATATGAGGTAAACTTACCATCCTTTCTTCACCATGATATAATTAATGTTGATCAAAAATTAAAAAGGGGAACTGGGTCAGTCAGACATCATCATTTGATTAACCTCATCTGTCAGCATCATTTTATATAAAAACCTAAAGGTGAAAAAGTTTAGTCCTCATTTCTAAGAAAATCCTCCAAAATTTATGATAATAAATCATCATGTCCTTCTTCTCCTCCTCCCACAACAATGCAAATAGAATAAGGGCCATCTTCAGCATCCTCAGCTCTGAACATATTGCACCAAAGGTCAAAAAGATAAATGGAAGTTTCATTAGAAAACCTTAATCCTCCAGTCAAACTCCGATAAATTTATTAGCTAATTTTGTAGGAGGAAAAAGGAGATGTTCAAGTAGTCAAAAATTTGGGAAGTTTAAGTTCTCCCATAGAAGTTATGGATGCCAAAAAAATAGTTAAAGAAAAAACCCTTGCATAGGAAATTAGAGCTAAGAAAGAAACTACATAAACATAATATTTTCAACTTTTATCAAATAATAATGTTTTACATATTACAGGTACCCATCAAGACTCAATATATTTGAGTGCATGCCTTAAAAGGTGCACTAGGAAAGGGGTGGGTAGACCTTTGGTACTTTGCAAGATTATTATCCCTTATTGCCACATTATTATCAATCTAACTATATCTTAAAACCATTCCCTAAGCTATTACTATTCCCTTACACACTCCTCTAGCCTTTTTCCCCTTTTCATCCCATTTTTCATCACCTTAATCCCCTTTTACTAGTTGAATGTACTAGGTTGATTGGGTTAACCTTGTATAGTTTTTAGCCTCTGATTACTGTATAGGGTTGACTGGGTCGACCTTGTACTATTTTTGAGTATTTTCACTTGAGAGCTTTGTTATCCCTTCGGCTAACCTAGTTCGAGACCTAATGATTTATCTCCCAAAAACATACAGGGTTGACTGGATTAAGCCTGAACAACTAACATATTTGGAAGGATTTAGGGTGAGATCCACCTATAGATACAAGATCATTTCATCATTATTTCAATATGTAATCAAGAGTTATTATTCACTCTCATTTCTTTACAATCTTCTCTTTCACCATTGTACTTGAGGAGTCTTAGCTTAGGGTTTATACTTGGAGAATCTAGTCTTGTGGATAAGTCTTGGATTTTTTGGTCTTTATTAGTTATCCTTATAGACCATAACAACCTATTACAAGGCCCCTTTATCCAAGGGAGAGATTGAGTCTCAATGGGTTCACATTTAGGTAAGTATATTATAACTTTATTCTCCTCTATTTAGTAGATAAAAGTAGCATAAGTATTGGTTTGAATAATATTACTCTTAATATTCCATGTATTAGGGCCTTACTCATACTAAGATTAATTGAGATTCTCCTATACATGTTTTGATTGTTTACAAACTCCTCATGTTGTGCCACAAGATTTAGTTTGCACTAGATTAGATTTACTTTCTTACTATTAGATATATAGTGAAACATTAAACCTAGGACTCTTTTAGGGTTGTTGCATGATTGTGTTATATTGTAGGCCTTGGAACCCTTCTTAGCATGGTATATTGTGAAAAATGATCCCCTGATCAGGTCTAGTGTATCCCAATATTGTACATGCTCTTGTTTAACAAATGTATTCCCAATCATAAGTGTAGGTATGCTCTATCTTCTCTAAGCCGGAATTGATTTATAGACATGACGCATTTTTGATTGCATGCGTTCTGGTAAACCTGACGTGAACTAACCCTTATAAGATTTGTTTACCTTATTTCATTATTTAATTCTTTAATCCTTATTTTTATCATATATTTTCCATACTAGATTGACTTTGTCGATCTAATATCTAATTTCTATGCATAAAATCTCAGGTATAGGCTACTAAATCGAGCCTGTCAACCTAGTACATGTTTTTTGTATTTTTAGACATCCAGTCTAGATTATTAGGTCAAACTATTCAACCCTATACATTTTTAGGGACTCAGGAGGAGGTCTCTATAAAGCTTGATCAACCTAGTCAACCCATTTAACATAATTTTTAAGCATATATCAAGGTTCTTAAACATCAATCTTCATTCTCTACATCTCTGATCTACCAAGGTTCCTTTCTTTATTTTAATCTCTTTATTTTTTTCTTTTATAATTTTTAATCTTTAAAACTGCCCTTGCATAGTCAGCTGGATCGACCCTACTGACTCAGTTCTATGTGTTATTTAGATAACTGGGTCGACTTTATCGACCCTATTCATTTTCAAACCTTGCTTGCACAGTACATGTTTGACCCTGTTATGTATTTTTTGCATACACTATTGACTATATCAACATTGTACCTTGTTTCAAAGTTGGAATTAACCTTATATGCCATTAATTAGTTCACACTTTCTTTTTTTGTTGCTTGCAAGCTTAGAATAGATCACATAGTTTAATTAGGTGGTTTTTTAATTAATCATTTAGTTTCACTATTATGTATTTTTTTGCATACACAACCAAATCACAAAATCTAAACAAGCATTTTAACAATTATCTACCCAAGGCCAACCTACTTGGATTTCATTACCAAGGGGAAAGCCGAATTGATGTTCTAGTCAAGTATAAAATGTGGTTACTGGTATATTTTGTCTAAGCACTCGACACCCTTATTATTATGGTGTGTGAATTGAGGGGGTAAGCCCCAATTCCAAGCTTGTATCATTACCACTATAGATCCCTTTTAGCCCAAACTACCTAAAACCATCCTTAGATTACCATTCTATTTCCTTACTTAAAACCAACTTCCCATCACATTTAAAAATAATATCTTAATAATCTAATAAACATTCAATTTGAGCAATTAGTTAGCTCTTTACTTTCCAATTTGATTGCTTGCTCTTTGATCAATTGTATTTTAAATTAAAAAAACCTGCATTAACTAGTGTTGGTGTAAGATTTTGTGTTGTGTGCTTCAATTAGATTAGCTAGCATTAATCCAATTGATTATTTGTTTACCTTCAGCTCTTAATTTTTAAATTACTTTCAAAAAGTATCTTATTTTAGTTCATAGTCTATTATATGCTTCTTAAAATTTCATATCTATTATACTAGGTCGACCTAGTCAACCCTGTATCTTTTTCCAACTTTTATTCACTATACTGAATCGACCCAGTCAAGCCTATACTATTTGCATACCCAATTTTTTGTGCTTGGTCTACCTAATCGACCTTATATTGATTTTTTCCTTGCATATTTATCAATCTGGTTCTCTATTTTTACTTCTTTGCATTCTATTCATATCTCTTCAGTCATAATGAAGTCTCCTATCAAAATCTTCTTGGATAACTTGAATCCATTTAGATATTATATGGGATGTTCATTTCTCCCTCTCTTTTCCTCCCGAGAGCACCATCACTCTTGGGTTAATTCTCCTCCTTCACCCATGAATTATAATATGGTGCAAATAACACCTCAAGATGAAGTTGATGGATCTAATCCTTTTTATACTTACCAATAAACTTCTCATATTCAAAATATTCAAACTAATGTGGGAGTAATTGATACAAGTTTACTTAATAATCCTTCTTATATTAATCCTTCCCCTAACACAAATTTGGGGAGTGCTCATACCAATACCAACCCACCTCCTAATGCAACTCAAATTTTATCCCAAGTTATAAAAGAAATGAACATAATGGAAAATTCTAACACCATCCAGGTAATGCAACTTCGACAATATTTAATTTATGTGGCTAATCAACATCCAATTATGCCTCCTCAATCTAATCCCAATTTCATTCCTCTACCTCTTTAGGATGCCTTAAGGAATGTTATTCCTCAACCCATAATGAATAACAAGATGATTCAAACTATTCAAAATGAACCTTTGGCCCCCTTCATTATTTCCATTGATATTGGTAATATATCTTTAACTATCAAGTATGATGGGACTAAATACCATGCCTACTTTCTCAAAGCCTTTGCTAACCTTTATAAAGAGTGGATCCAAACTAATACCTTCACCACAATTAAACTCTTAGTGAAAACCTTCATTAGAGATATATTAGAATGGTATAATCAACTTCCCAAACATTTTATTTGGTAGCTTGAAGATTTTGTTAATCCTTTGGTTAAAGAGTTTCAACACAATGATCTTCCCAAAAATTATCTTAACCACTTAATCAATGCTAAGAAATATCCCAACAAATCAGTTCATGACTTTATCAAAATATGTAAATATTTAGATCATAAAGTTGACCATAACATGACTGATGATAACTTATTCAAAATCTTTATCATAACTTTAACTCCCACTCTCTAATATAAGGTTTAAACCTTTGCTCCCTAAACAATTAATGAAGCTCTTGATCAAGCTAAACGTCAAGATTTTATTATGAAGCAATTCAAACCTAATCATAAACTTCTTAAAGGATCTTGACAAACATATAATGTTATTACTAGTAATACTCTGCAAACCAAACCAGGAGTTACCAAAATTGATGTTCCTTCACCTTCTCATACACCCCTTTTGGTTTAGCAAATGAAACATTTTTTACCACCCTCAAAACCTTTCATCTATCCCAATGTTCCTCCTAAGTGGTATGACCCTAATATATTTTTTTGGCTCCATGATGACATTGGGTATTCTCATGAATCTTGTAGAGGGATCACTAAATTTTTGTCTCCTATATGCTTGGTGATTCATTCAATCATGAAGCTATGATCAATCTTCATCATCAAGAATACATTGCTTCTTCTCAAAAATGATAAGATTCTAAATCTTATACCTCTAATAATGAAAAATATTCTTCAAATAATCAACCAAATACTAAGGATGTTTGTGTTATTATCACCGATTATGAACAATATTTCAATAATTATCAATATGTCAATATTGCTAATGTTAATTATCATTGTAAATCGGGTCATAAAGATTATCATTGTAAACCGGCTCATAAAGATCCCATTACCAAGCTTAAGAATCCATCTTTGGAGGAATAAATTATTAAAGATACTACCACTACTAATCTTGCTTCAGAAGACCAAGATGAACCATCTCCTCCTTTTAATACTCTAACCACATCTATTCTTCCAAAATCTAATTTACCTTATAAACCTCGTGTTGGTTCTTCTATGTCACATTGGAACTTTCTTGAAGAACTCAATTCTATGCCTTGTAAGAGTCCACTTATGGAGTTGGTTCATACTTATCCTTATCATCATAAATTCCTTATGTAACAACTCCAATAAATTAAGGATCTATCCTTCTTAGTTGAAGAACCACCTTCTATTGAATCCCAACTTATCGATGTAAATACCATTGAAACTATGTGTCCTTCTTCAAAACCTTCTATTGAATTCTTTGAAGAGGACATGATCAATGATGAAATTATCTTTCATGTTTATGATGCACCACTTTTCATCAAATTATCCATTAATACCACTCTTATCCAAAAATTTAGAGTGTATGAAGGTTATAGTATTAATGTGACATCTTAATGGCTCATCCAACAACTTGGTTATAATAAGGATCATTTCAAACAAACCTATCTTACCTATCATGGTTTTGATAAGACCAATCAAAAACCACTTGGTTATATCTGGCTTTCATTAACCATTAGAACTAAGATTATTCAAACCAAGCTTATGGTTCTTGACTTAATCCTATCTTACAACATACTCCTTGGTCATCCATGGACTCATCGAATGAGGGCCATTACTTCTTATGGTAGTCAATGTATTAAATTCTTACATAATGGAAAATAGTATAAGCATGAAGCCGATCCTTATCCATGGAGCATTCAACTTCCCAATCCTAAATCACAATATTGTATTGCTACCATTCCTAAAATCAATAGTCCTCCTTTACCCAAATTCATCAATATGAATCTTGATTTATAAGTTAATCTTATAGATTTCGATGAGGATGAGCCTAATGATTTGAAAAATACTTACAATAATACCAAGTTATCTCCCTACATTTTACAATGGCTTCCTCATTCTCTATTACCCAAGGATCATACTATTCCTCTTATTGATGAGATTACTGATTTTATCCCTCCATTAAATGCTCAAGAGATTTCTTTAATAGAATATGCCTCCACTTACAATGATTTTATATTAGCCAAATTATTTCAAGATCCTTTTATCATGTCTCCTCACACATTCAATAATATTGGGATTTCACCCTCTAAAAATCTCCCTGATTCTCAAGCATGTATAATTTTTCCAACATATGATGATAACTATATAATGGCCCAAGCTCAATCTAAAGATTTGGATGTCCATCATTATCAAAAAACCTTAGCCCAAATTTATGCTTTTAATTAGGATGTTCATACCATTTCTATGAATCATACCTTAGATCCTAAGGGTCATGTGCCTCCTGCTAATTCTCCTATTATTGATACTCCTTGGGTGGTAGAGCAAATTATACATTCTGAACCTCCAAAAATTGCTACATCTCCTTTACCACCTATCGATCCAATCATTACATCCAATCTTTCTCCCATTATTGAACACATTGATATTCTAACTCCTAATCCATCTACTTCTAATCCTAACATAACATTAGATGCCAAGGCAAATGATGTTCATCAGATACATTTTGAGTATGATCACCATGGAAATAAAATTCTAGATCTTGAAGTATATGTCGAGTATTACAGTCCTCTTCCTACCTTGCCTAGTGACGAAGCTATCCTTGAGTTACTTTACGCATGAGAACCTCAACTTCCTTGATAACATCATAAACATGGAAATTTTAAAACTAAAAATCCTTGTTTACACAACTTTGTTTCTATCATTGATCCTAAAATAAATCCCATTTATGTCTTACCCAATGCACCATACCACTTTCAAGATAAAAATGACATGCTCATTGAAGAAACCACTTGCATTTGAGTATGGTTCTCCATCTTATCCTTGACCAATTACTGTGTCTCATGACATCTCACCTACTGAACATGATAATTTTAGCTTATTCTTTGACAAATATCATGAGGCCTTCACTTGGTCCTATGAGGACATGTTTGACATTGACCCTAGTATTTTGGTGCATGACATCATTACCTATCCTGATGCCAAGCCTATTCATAAAAAACAAAGAAAATTTCCACCTGAAGTTTCCACTTTATGTCATAAGGAAATCATCAAATTACTTAATACTAAATTTATTAAACCAATGGATTATTATGAATGAGTTTCCAACATTATTCCTATTCAGAAGAAATTCAATATGGTTATTCACATTTATATTAATTTCTATAATCTTAATCTTGTTTGTCTCAAGGACAACTTCCCTTTACCTTCAATATATGCCATCGTTGATTCCACAACTAGTTAAAAAATGTTATCTCTTATATATGGTTTCTCGAGATATGTTCAGATTCATATCACTCCTGAGGACCAACATAAGACTACTTTTACCATGGAATGGGGAACCTATTACTATGTCAAAATGCCTTTTGATCTTAAGAATGATAAAGCCACTTACCAATGAGCAATGACTCACATATTCATGATCTCATTCATAAAATTGTTGAAACCTATGTGGATGATCTAATTGCCAAATCCAAACATCATAAGAATTATCTTTCTAATCTTGCTATCATCTTTGATCATCTCCTCAAGAATCATCTTTTGGACTATGCTATCAGCAACATGCCCATTCCTTGTTCTATTTCAAACATTCATACTTATTTAGGAAAACTTGGGGCAATTAGATGATTCATTCTTGAAATGGCATAGTAAATTCACTCAATCAATTCCCTTCTCAAAAAAGGTACTAATCTAAAATGGATGGATCCATGTCAAAAATCCTTTGATAACATGAAAGAGTCATTGTTTCATCCACCTACACTTCATCTTCCTTCTAATGATAAACCTTTGATTCTATATACTTCTTCCACACCTATTTAAGTTGGGGCAATGCTTTCCCAACAAGATAATATGAGAAGAGAGTATGCTATATACTACATTAGCTGAGGCCTCATCAATTATGAAACATGTTATACCAAAATTGAGCATGATTTCCTCATCATCTATTTCACAACTAATTTTTTTTGCCATTACATGCTTTACCAAACTACTTATGTCATTATTTATTCTGACCCCCTTCATCATTTATTCTCTAAAGCCTTTCTTCCTAGAGATAGAATTGGTAAATGGATGGTCTTCCTTATGGAATTTGTTTTCCACATCATCACTCAAAAAGGTATCAAAGGGAAAATCATAGCTGATCAAATTGTTGTAGCTCCCATACCAACCACTTATTATCTTCAAGATAATATTTTATATGATAATATCCTTAACATCAAAGGTTTTAATCAAGATATTTCTATCAAAGATTGTTTTCATAGCTTTACCATCGATCTTTAAGCCAATAATCTTGATGAATCTACTACTCCCTCTCATACTACTAAACCAGAAGTAGTTATCGAGGAGATTCCTAAAATTAATGTCATCTTGCATGAGAATACTTAGAACTTTCAATTTGATGGTGATAAATGCTTTCAAGGAGCTGGAGCAGGTTGAATTCTCACAAGTCCTCTTGGAAAGATCATTCCTTTAGCATTTTACTTCACCTTTGATGTCACCAATAATATGACTGAGTATGAATCACTCATTTTAGGAATATAAGTTGATCTTTATTTATACATTCAATACCTTCATGATTTAGGTGATTCTCAGCTTATTTTCCACCAAGTTAGTGGGGCTTATCAATGTAAAAGTGAGAACCTCATCACATATCATCAAATTTCAACCACTCTTGCTACAGATTTAATCTATTTCACTATTGAGCCTATTCCTAGAGATCAAAATTCCATTGTTGATTCTCTTTCTTCTTCATAATCTCTCTTTCATCCACACCAAGTCCTTTTCAATCCTAATTTTATTATTCACATATAAAAATCTCCATCTTCTACTCAACCACTGGATTTGCTTATCTGCCACATCGAGGTTGTTACCATTCGACAAAGCTTATGATACCTATTGACCATTTTAACCACAAGTCAAAATGGGTCAACCCCCTATAGTAAAAAATATTATAGGGGTCTAATATTTTGTCATAGGGTGTGTTATAGTTTATTTAATGTAATTTAATTCTAATTTATCCTTGATCATAGTCTAAATGATCTATATGTCATTTTGAGTCATTTAATAGACATTTAAGGGTCATAAATGCAAGTGGAATAGTTTTCAAAGTGTCCAAGTGTCCTATTTTACTTCAAATTTTCCAATAAGTCAAATTCCATATCAATAATGTTAGTTCATTTGAAACTTGTAGGTTATCTAACTGAAAATTAGGAAATCAACTGAAAAAGGAAGAGTTTGGCACTTGTACAGCGCATGAAGGAGTGTGACACATGGGAGAAGGTTGTGAGATGAATATTAATATTTATTAGACTCATTTACATGCTTGACATACTTTTTAATTGTCATTTTTGAGCTAAACATATTCTATTCCTTCACCCTTCTAAACACACAAAACCAATCAATAGGTTTGTGCTTAGTGCAGACAATTGGATAAGTTTCAGATAAAACACCTTTGGGAGATGAAATAAAACTTAGAGATTTTAACTTCCATAACAAAAATTTTAATATTGGTCAAATGTGATTTATGAACCATCTCTAGCAAGTTGACTATGTTTTTCTGCTAATTATTTTCTGCACCCTATAGGTTTTAATTTAATTTGGACAGGTCTGTACAACCCACCTGGTGGTTTTGAGTCTTGATGATGTTGGATATTTTATAAAATTATTTACATTCTTTGTTTAATTTTTGGAAAATATCTCTTGGGATAATTAGCTCAGTTTGTAAGTTGATGTCCTACATAGAATGGCAATCAAGTTTAATACTTATAGAAGGTTGTATTCTATGCAAGGGATTCATATGAATTGAAAATGGTGTTTTCCATGTTTAAATTTAATAAAAACCACATCATTTAAATTTTTTGTCTTAAAACACCATTATTTGATCAAAATTTTAGTCTTGCTATGCTCACAGTCAATTCTTTGCTCAATTTCACTTGTAGCCATGTTGAATCATGTGTGTAGAACTTGTTTAGCATGTTCATGTAGGTGTATTGGGAGTATCATGATGTTTAAAATACTCTCACATTAGGAACATAAATTAGGAACCTTCACTTGTAATAATAAGAGACTGTGTTAGTACCTTGATCACACATATAGTCACATAACATGAGCATGCACGTATAGGTGCTTGGAAGAGAAGATCATGTTGAAATGAAGGTTTTGAAACTAGGTTCGGGATCCTCATGGTGATAAACATAAATTTTAAAAGAATATAATGGGATGGGGTGATCAAAGGTCCATACATTATGTAATTTGAAATATATTTACACTATATGCCTATATTTTAGAATAACCACCTATAGGTGGCTTAACAGATCATGAAAATACTTGTTTGGAAGTGTTGAACAAGTGGTGGAATTCTCATTGAAGTCCTGACATGTGGAAGAGACACTAGCATGATTTTTTTTTTATGTTAAGTGGATAAATAAATATTGAGGAACCTTTTTGAGGTCAAAAGATTTGTTTAGGGACCTTTTCCTTAAAATAGGAAAATAGAGGTTCAAGCCATTTTGTGGATATCTTATAGAAGTGTTGTTAAGAGTTTTGAAGCCTAATAATGTGTTTGAATTGTATCCTCCACATAGGACATGAACCATGAAATTTTTTGAGGGTATATGATCATTGGATAATGGTTTTTGAGATCCTCAAAGATGCAATTTCATGTATTAAACTCAGGTAGTGATCACCTACATGTTTGAGCCAAAAGAGTCCTTTTCACCTAAAATTGCAAAACTAGACCTTAGCCAATGTATGTGAATGATTCAAAATGGTGAAAGTGACATTTATGACCTAAGATATCATATAAATATGATGATATACTATTATTTGAATGTCACATACACCTACAGGTGTCTTAAGCCTTGAAACATACACCTATAACTGACTGAAGTGCATATAGTCTATGACCAAGGATTTAAGCAAGTAAACACATGCATTGGTTTATGGAGGATATTTATTAATGGATCAGGAGTTTCAAAAGTGACATGAAACTTATTCTAAGGGAATCTTTACCTACATGATATTTTTGACTCCAACATAGTTGACTGGGTTTGACTGTGATGAATAGTCAATAGGTTTAGGGGCTGTGAGTGTGAAAAGTGCATAAAGATGATATAAATAAGTTTAAAAAAATGTCAACTAGTTTTATAAGATTTTAAATACACATATATACATTAAATCTATGCTTGAATCATGTGTGACCACCTACAGGAAAGAGGAATATAGTCATAGTCTATGACCCCAATCGAGGCTAGTCAAGGTAAAGCAAGAACAAAGTAGAGTTTGGAAAAGTCATGATGGTTTACATGATAAAAAAGTGACCCAAATATGGGTAATATTATCTCATGGATATATCATGGTGAATAATAAACAAAGAGATAACTCTACCAAACATTACACAATCTACTTTCCAAAACCCCTGCACAGTCTTCCTTTTCTAAGGGTCTATCTTGAAAATATAAGAAGTTAGGAGGCCTATTGACATGAAAAAAATTTGAGTTTTGGTTTATAATTTAATTATAATTTTTTTAAACTCCTACACTAATTTTTTTTAATATAAAAATAGGGTAATTTCCCTCTATTTTATCTCAGATAGAGGGCACTCCCCTTAAATGCAAACTAGTAGGCTTTGGAGAGTAAGATGAAAAGGGTCGGCCAAAGGTTGATTAAACATTGAAAATAAGAATATGGAGTTTAAAAATACCTAAAAATATATAAGAGACCAATTAAATAGGTAATAATCATTATAGAGAGGTCTAAACCCTTAAAATTATAGACAAGCTTATGAGGCATGGTTATGCTTAGTGTCCAAATGAAAGGTCAACTTCAACTCTAGCATGGGATGAGATTTATAATCCAAATGAGAATTTTTTTAGGGTCATATTAGACATGTATAATATATTTTTATGTTTTGGAAACCATGAGAAAGTCAATTTTAAACTTTAGGATAACTCAGGCTTGTTAGAATGGAGAAAAGAGCTCGATAGGGTGAATTTGAATGCTCATATACCCCTTGGCACCTTACATGGAGATATAAGAAGTTTAGGGAGGTTGATGTAGGTCATTAAATTTCATTTAGTGTATTTTTTTTTTTCAATTCTAAATTCCTATCTTTATGACTAAAGCTTAAGAGGGTAAAACAGGCCTAAGCTCATAAAAAACCCTTACTAGTGACCAATTTGAGAAGATTGAGCAAGTAGTACATCTAAATGGCATAGTTTGCCTATAATGATGATTTTATGTTGTAGATAACTCTTCAATTCTACTCACTATCCTTTTGGAATATATGGAATTATATAAATGGAGTAAAAAATAGGGTTTTCTTGACCTTTTTATGTCTTCTACAGGTTCTAAAAGGAGTCTAAAGATGCCAATCACATGGAGGGGAAGTTTAAGATTTAAGATAACTTCATATGTAAATTTGATTCCTCAAAAAAACTCCTACATTCCTAAACAATATCTCTCATCTTAGCCAGTCAAAAATGGCATAGTGAACATGATGGTGAGAAGGGTGAAAGCTTCAAGTGTTAGCCTTTTTAAGATGTGCCTAATGATTCTAAGGCCATAGAGAGTCTTTCCAAGTGTCATACACTAAATTTTATGTATTTTCATGAGAAATGGAAGCCATTTTGGAAGCCAAGTGTGCAAGGTGTTTGAAAGAGGAGTTTTCTTTGAGTTTAGGCAGTGATGGCTCATTTTTAGAGGAATCCAACAGATCAAGAATGCAACCAATGCATGGAGAGGCATGTCTAAAACCATTACCTCTCATTCCAATCATGAGACATATCCTAAATCAGTTTTGGGATGTTAAAATAGGGCTAAATAATGAAGGAAGCTTTATGATCCAACAAAGGGAATTTCATGCCACATTTCAAGAGTTTCATGTCTTAGATTGATACTTGTGCTTATTGACTTTGCATAATCAGTTTCACACTCTCTTACTAGTCACATGTAACTCCTTCTCTTAGCATTACAAGTGTCTTTATGACCTTTGTAATTCTTTTTTCTCCTCTCTCTCTCAAGTTCTATAAAAACTAGTTATTTTGGCCTTTGTAGATATACCACACCATGTATGGCAAAGACCTATTAGTTTTGACATTATAATTTGTCTTAAACAATAAATAAATATGGTTTGAGTTCATATTTCATCTTTTCAAAGTGTGTGAAGAGATGTATAGTGAATGGTTAAGAGATATTCATCTATCCTTGCTTTCTCTCAATCCTTCCATGTTTGATGCAAGTGATTCCATGCCTAGAAGGTCATATGAAGTGTTGTAAAGTCTATGTGTATGTTATTAAGTGTACAAATAATCCTTCATATCTGCAACTGATCTATGGTTTCACTTACCTTTGATATTCTTGATGCATGTCACCTTTTTATTGAAATACTAATGTTAGTGCATTTAAGGACTATTAGATTAGTGTTGTATGCCTTGCCTCTTTGTGATAGAGTGTGATAGTCTTGTGGTAAACATCTTGGTGTGTCACCCCATTAGATTAGGTTTGTTTCATGTAAAATCTATCCCTTTCCCCTATAAACAATAAATTATTATAGGTGAAAGCACTTTAAGATACATTCAGGGAGATAACCCTTAAAATCTAGAGGCTTACTTCCATTATAGTTACACCCACATACTTGGAAGTGTTCCCATGTTGCCCAAATCTGGAAAAGGATTGAACACCCTCTTCTAGGGTGTGATATTTGGTGACAATAGTTTTGGCACACCCAATGGGATAAAGGCCCAAGAGAATGGAAAGATTGTTGGTATGGCTTTCCTATATCAGATTTTAGAAGTAAGTCAATCTAGCACCAATGGAGATTTTGAATGATAACTTTTGGTTGTAAGCAACCTAGATATATCTATTTGAAAATTTTAGTCAATTTTTTTATTTTCTTTGACATATGAGGTTGATATGAACAACTATGGCCAATACCCCTATCATGAACCTCCTTATCAACCTTGCTATGAGCCACATTTTACTCCTTAATAATCCTATCAAAATGGCTATCAATCTTATGATCCATGACAGCCCTATAGCCCTTTATTTTCCCCTCCTTATGGACACTGTGTTGTTGGACAACCCTATGAGGAAGGATACCAAGATACCTATTAAGAAATGCCTTCCTACCAATCCTAATATGAGTCCTACCAACCATACCACAATACCTATGAACCTCAAGAGTACTCCTATGAGTCTTGTCATGAGGAACAAAATGTTTCTATGCACTCTATATCAAGGTATTATAAGGTAAGATATAGATTCCTATAGACTAGAATGCAACAAGTTAAAGCTGGTCTTGATTCCATCATTACCATCTTCCTCCATTTTTTCCATCTTATATCAAGTCTTTGTTGGCATCCATATCACATTTACTAGTTAATGAAGATAATATGATAACATGGGATGATGAGTGTGATGTACTCCCTAGTCATCTTATGGAATGATTGAGAGGTGTTTCCCAAGGTCATATGTAGACTTTGGATATGTTTGAAGAGTTAGAAGGAACTCAATGGGAGATCAAAGAAGAAATGGACTTGTCAAAGACGTGCCTTAAATGTTCAATAAAGAAGATAAGTATGTGGGGGGATAAAGAGATAAAAAATCAACATGCTTCTATTGAAGAATTTCAAAAAATTATTGGCTAGATGCAACTCCTACTTATGTAGATGCTAGTCCTTCTAATCAGCCCAATAATTTAATTCCCTATGATCTTACTAGTGCTTTTCTCTTTCCCAAATCCACTCATAAGTCTTCTCCTTCATCCCACACTCCATATCCAACTCATAAACCTTCTAATACACCTCACATTCCATATCCTTCACATGAGCCCATCCATCAACCTCCCATCTCACCCCTTCTTGAGGAAGAACCCATCTTGAGAGAAGCAAGTGAAGAGGATCAAACTCAATTCATAGTTGATCAAGAAGATCTCATGAGTGAATATGAAGAGGAAATCACTATAGGGACTCCCTTTGGTAATCGTAAGTGTAATTCTACCTTCTTAGATAAAAATAAACATGTTGAAGACTCTTTTACAGCTATCTATGAGGAATGTGACAAAGACTTGAAGAGGGAAGTAATTGAAGAAGACTCTACATCTGATCACAAAGTTTTTGATGATCATCACAAACATGAATATGAATGTGCTATCAAGGATGGAGAACAATTTTAAGTCATCCCTCAAGAGGTTGCACTCATAGAAGAATCTCTTAAGACCAAGATGGAATTTGTTTTTATCAAAGAGGACCCAATACCTATATCTAATTTTGAATCACCTTCAGCTGCATCAGAGGTTGAAGAACACTAGCTTGATGACCTCATTTATCAAGGAGAGATTTTCAAAGAGGTAGTGGCTCTAGATGAAAAGGAAGACAAAGATGATTGGAAACTAAAAATGAAGCCCTTTCAAGAGCTTGAAGATATTTACCAAGATGAGGGTCAAGTACATAACAAGATGAAGGAAGAGTCTTCCATGGAGGACAATGATCAAGATTGGGTAGAGCTTCTTGATGAGCTTAAATAACTCTGCAACTAAAAAGAAACCCAACCTCATTGAGAGCACCATGAAAATCAAGAAATTATGTCTTGTTGAATCACTATTAAATATCATAGTTGAGGAGCCATATGATAAAGTTGAGACTATTTGGATATAAGAAGAATTTAATTCCACATCTAGCTTGTTTGGAGCTACTTGGTTCTCATTGAACACCATGCCAATGAAGTTGGAAAACACCATGAAGAAGATGGAGACATCAATGACAATGATCAAAAGGATACATGCCTCATTCATTCCTCTATGTCATGAATCAAGAGAGGTTTCAAACTTCCCCTTTGATCTAGGAGGAAGTGTTCATCTCAGGTTAGTTAGTGTTTGAGTTAATTAGTTTGGTTTGTTGTGTGTGTTACATAAGTGCTCATGAAGCACAAGTGTGTTTTTACTTATTTTATTATCTTGTGTGTTTCTTCTTATTGATTTTCATTGTGTTTTGTGTGTTTTGAAATTCAAAGTGTGTGTCAACCCTATGCACATGTGAACCCATAACCCAATGGATAGGATTAGGCAATTACTCATGGCATAACAAGCATGCCACACTTGAGAAATCACCAAAGATGTTAACCATTTTGACCACAAGTCAAGATGGTTCAACCCACCTAGAGTAAAAACTTATATATGGGTCTAATATATTGTCATTGGATGCGTTAGAGTTTATTTAGTGTAATCTAATGCCATTTTAGCCTTGATCATAGTCTAATTTATATATATATATATATATATATGTCATTTTGAGTTATGTAATAGGCATTTAAGGGCCATAAATACAAGTGGCATGGTTTTAAAGGTGTCCAAGTGTCCTATTTTCCTTTAAAATGTCCAATAAGTCAGATTCCCTATTAGTAATGTTAGTTCATATAAAACTTGTAGGTTATCTAACTGAAAATCAAGAAATCAACTAAAAAAGGAAGAGTTTGGCACTTGTACGACCCATGAGGGAGCATGACATGTGGGAGAAGTTTTTGAGATGACTATATAGATTATTTAGACTTATTTACATTCTTTAAATACTTTTTAAGTGTCATTTTTGAGCTAAAACTATTATTCTCCTTCGCCCTTCTAGACACATAGAACCAGTCAGTAAGTTTGTGCTTGGTACATACAGTTGGAGAAGTTTCAGACCAAACTCCTTTGGGAGGTGAAATTAAAATTATATAGATTAATTTAAGTAAAAATATTAAAAATATTGGTTAACTATGATTTATGAACCATCTCTAGTCAGTTGATTGTGTTTTTCTGCTCACTATTTCCTACACCCTATAGGTTTTATCTAATTTGGATAGGTCCATACAACCCAGCTAGTGATGTTGAGTATAGATGATTTTTTATATCTCCTAAAATTATCTCAATTTTTTATTTTCATTTTTGGAAAATATCTCTTGGGATAATTAGCTCAGCTTGTAAGTTGATGTCCCAGGTGGAATGATAGTCAAGTTCGCTACTTGTAGAAAGTTATATTCTATGCAAGGGCTTCATATCATGGGATTTTTTTTTCATTTTTTAATTCCATAGGAACCACATCCTTTCCATTTTTCATCTTAAAACAACATTCTTTGATCAAAATTTTAGTCTTGCCATGCTCACAGTCAACTCTTTGCTCAATTTCACTTGCAGCCATGTTGAATCACGTGTGTAGAACCTATTTAGCATGTTCATAGAGGTGTGTTAGGAGTATAATTATTTTTAAAATAATTTAATATAAGTAACATTAAGTAGTAACCTTCACTTTTAATAATAAGGGATTGTGCTAGTACCTTGATCACACAGCATGAACATGTACCTATAGGTGCTTAGAAGAGAAGATCACGTTGAAATGAAGGTTTTGAAACTTGGTCCATGATATTCATGGTGATAAAAATGATTTTTATGAGAATATAAGGGTATGGTATGATCAAAGGTCCATACATTATGTTTTTTTAATTATATTTACGCTATCTAGTTGTATTTTATAAAAACCACGTACAAGTGACTTAATAGAGCATGAAAATACTTGTTTGGAAGTGTTGAACAAGTGGTGGAACTCTCCTTAAAGTATTGACATGTGTAAGATACCATAGAATGAATGTTTCTTATGTTAAGTTGGAAAATAAATACTGAGGAACCTTTCATAGGTCAAAAGACTTGTTCAAGGACATTTTCCCTAAAACAGGAAAACAGAGGTTCAAGCCATTTTGTGGATGTCTTATAAAATTGTTATCAAGAGTTTTAAAGCCTAAAAATGTGTTTGAATTTTAGCCTAAACATAGGACATGAAACATTAAATTTTTTTAGGGAATATGATGAGTTTATAATGGTTTCTAAGAGCCTCTAAGATGCAATGAACTAAACTTAGATAGTGATCACCTACATGTTTGAGCCAAAAGAGTTCTTTTCACCTAAAATTGTAAAACTAGACCTTACCAACATATGTGAATGATTAAAAATGGTGAAAGTGAAATTTTTGTTCTAATATATCATATAAAGAGAATGATATAATATTATTTTAATCTCACATACACCTACAGGTGTCTTAAGCCTTGAAACATACACCTACAGTTGACTGAAGTACATATAGTCTATGACCAAGGACTTAAGTAGGTAAACACATACATTGGTATATGGAGGATGTTTCAAAATGTCTTGATAGTTTCAAAAGTGACATGAAAATTATTCTAATGGAATATTTACCTACAAGATCCTTTTGACTCCAACATAGTTGACTAGGTTTGACTGTGATGAACAATCAATAGGTTTAGGGGATGTGAGTGTGAAAAGTGTGTAAGGATGATATAAATAAGTTAAAAACAATATAAAATGATGTTATAAGATTATAAATACACATATAGACATTAAATCTCAGATTGAATCATGTGTGACCACCTATAGGAAAGAGGAATATAGTCACAGTCTATGACCCCAGTCTAGGCCAGTCAAGGTAAAGCATGAACAAAGTAGAGTTTGGAAAAGGCCTAACGATTTACATGATAAAAAAGTGACCCAAAGATGGGTAATATTATATCATGGTTAATAAGGAATAAAGAGAGAACTCTATCAAAAAGTACACAGTCTACTTTCTAAAACCCCTGCATAGTCTACCTTTTCTAAGGGTCTATCTTGGAAATATAAGGAGTTAGAAGGCCTATTGACATGACCAGAAGCTAAGTTTTGGTGTAAAATGTAATTATCACTTTATAAAACTACTCCAATAATTGTTTTGTCTATAAAAATAGGGTAAGTGCCCTCTATTTTGTCTCAGACAGAAGCCACTCCCCTTAAATGCAAACTTGCAAGCTTTGGAGAGTAAGATGAAAAGGGTGGGCTAAAGGTTGATCAGACCTTCAAAAGAGGAATATGGAGTTTAAAAATAACTTTAAAAACATAATAGATGAATCACAGAGGTAAGAATCCTTATAGGTTGGTCTAAACCCTCAAAAGTGTAGATAGGCTTATGAGGCATGGTTGTGCTTAGAGTCCAAATGAAAGGTCAACTTCAACTCTAGCATGGGATGAGATTTATAATCCATTTGGGCATGTTTTTATGGTTATAATAGACATTTATAAGCTATTGGGATGTAGGGGAAACCATGATAAAGTCAATTTTGGACTTGAGGACAACTCAGGTCTGTTGGAATGGAGAAAAGAGATGTATAGGCCAAATTTGAATGCTCATATCTCCCTTGGCACCTTTCATGGAGATATAATGAGTTTAGGGAGGTTTATGGAGGTCTTAAAATTTTATTTATTGGATTTTTTTTCAATAAGATTCCAACACCCTATCTTTATGAATGAAGCTTAAGAGGTTAAAACATGCCTAATCTCATCAAAAGCCTTGCTAGTGACCAATCTGAGAAGATTGAGCAAGTAGTGCACCCAAATGGCATAGTTTTCCTAGAATGATTAGATGTTGAAAATAAATCTTAAAGGTTACTCCCCATCCTTTTGGACTGTATGGAATTATACAGATGGAGTACAAAATAGGGTTTTTTTTACCTTTTTATGTATTTTGTAGGTTTTAGAAGGAGTCTAAAGATGACAATCACATGGAGGGGAATATTAAGACTTAATATAACTCCCCATGTAAATTTAATTCCTTATAAAAACTCCTATGTTCCTAAACAAGAGCTCTCGTCTCAGCTAGTCAAAATTGGCATAGTGAACATGATGGTGAGAAGGGTGAAATCTTTAAGTGTGAGCCTTTCTAAGATTTTCCTAATGCTTCTCAGGCTATGGAGAGTATTTAAAAGTGTCATCCAATACCTTTTATGGACTTTAATGAGAAACTAAATTCATTTTTTTAGCTAAGTGTGCAAGGTATGTGAAAAAGGAGTTTTCTTTGAGTTTAGGCAATGATGGCTTACTTTTAGAGGAATCCAGGGGATCAAGACTATAAATAATACATGAAAAGGCATGTTTGAAACCCTTCCCTCTCATTACAATCATGAAACCTATCCCTAATAAAAAAATTTATGTTCAAATAAGGCTAAATCATAAAGGCAGTTTTCTGAGCCAACAAAGGGAATTTCATGCCACATTTCAAGAGTTTCATATCTTGAATTGACACTTTTGCTTCCTAAATTTGCATGATCAGTTTCAAACTATCTTCATATGCACATTTAAATCCTTCTCTCATCATTACAAGTGTCCTTGAGACCTTTGGACTTCTTTCTTCTCCACTCTCTCTCAAGTTCTATAAGAACTAGCCATTTTGGCCATTATAGATATACCATGCCATGTATGGCAAAGCCCTACTAATTTTGACATTTTAATTTGTCTTATATAATAAATAAATCTAGTTTGAGTTCATATATTAGTTTTTCAAAGTGTGTGAAGATATGTATAGTGAATGGTTAAGAAATATTCATCTATCCTTGATTTCTCTCAATCTATCCATATTTGATGCAAGTGATTCCATGCCTAGAAGGTCATATGAAGTGTTCTTAATTATATGGATTTGTTCGTAAATTTACAAGGAAGCTTTAGTATATGAAACTGATCTATGTTTTCACTCACCTTGGATAGTCTTCATGCATGTCACCTTCTTATTGAAATACTAATGTTAGTGCATTATAGGACTATTATACTAGTGTTGTATGCCTTCTCTCTTTGTGATAGAGTATGATAGTCTTGTGTTAAAAATATTGGTGTATCACCTCCTTAGATTAGGTTTGTTTCATGAATACTCTAATCCTTTCCCCCATAACAATCAGTTAGTATAGGTGAAATCACTTCAAGATATATTCAAGGAGATAACCCTTAAAATCTAGAGGCTCACTTCCACTATAGGTACACCAACATACCTCAAAGTGTTCCCATGTTGCATAAATATGGAAGAGGATTGAACACCTTCTTATAGGGTGTGATATTTGGTGATGACAGTACCAAGACATCATTCAATTCTTAGAACATAAAAATTATCCTCCTAATTTAGACTCTCATGAAAAGACACGTATTTGTAAACAAGCTTTTAAATATGTATTTCGATATAACATTTTTTAGTATCACAATGTTGAAGGTACCTTAATCCATTTTTTATGGAAGATGAGGTCCTTTCTCTTCTTGAACAAGCACATGGGGCATTTTCAATGGCCACTATAACAAACATGCTACAACCTGTAAATGCTTATGTATGGGTTAATTTTGGCCTACTCTTAAAAAGGATGAAATTAAATATGCTAAAAAGTGTAATCCTTGTTAGCTTAATGATGATAAAATAAATTCACCTCCAGTCAAACTTCAAAGCATTGAATCTCCTTGGCCATTTTCCACATGGGGATTTGATCTCATTAGTAAACTACCTCACTCTCAAGATGGGCATGTTTTTATCATCACCGCTACCAAATATTTTACCAAGTGGGTAGAATCCATGCCCCTTGTTAACATCACTATTCCTACCCTTTCCAAATTTATTTTTAATAAAAGCATTTTCCACTTTTTTTTTCTCCATAACATCATTTTAGATAATGGTGGTAATTTTAAAAATAAACATGTTAAACAACTTTGCAACAAATTAAAAATCAATCACAAATTTTCCATGGCAATGCAATGGCCAAGCTGAGGTCACTAATAAAATTCTAAATAAATTTCTCCCAAAGACAATCCATGAAACCTGCATGTATTAGCATCTTCATCTTTACGTTGTACTTTGGGCTTATCGGACTAGCATTTGCATTGCCACTGGGACAACTCCATTCTCGCTAGTCTATGGTTCTGAGTCAGTTTTTCCTTTAGAAGTTGATATTCCCTCTCTTTTTATATATATTCATGGTATTATTCATTATGAATAAATGTGTGAAGTTCATCTTCATTCCCTTGATCTACTTGATGAATGTCATCTTTGCACCTTAAAACATAACTGCCAATACAAGGCTCGTATTGCCAGACAACATAATAAATGTGTTAAAGTTTGCACATTTAATGTTGGTCATCTTGTCCTTAAATTAGACTACACCATTATAAAGAAGGTAAATACACCCAAAAATTGTGGGGCCCATATTTATTCAAATATATTCTTGGTCCAAGCAGCTACCACCTTCAAACCAATGAAGGCCATATTTTCAAAGAGCCTACCAATGCATAATTTCTCAAAAATTAATTTACCTAAACATTTACTTCTTTTCATGCTTTCTATCTACATCTATCTAAAAACAATTTTAGGTTACTTACATGGGTCTCTCCCTTCTGCAGCAAGTTCTTTTTTTCACAAACCTTTAGTTGTCCCCTTTGGTCTTTTGGTTTCTTGATGTACCATAGTCTTATTTATCTTCTTGCATTTTCTCTTTTTGATACCCCTTGGGTTTTTATTTTGTGAGTTACTTTGTAAGACTATGGATAACACCCAACATTCCTCAAAAAATTACCATATTTTACTTGTTTTTCTCCTTTATCTTTTATTCACTTTTTTGCACCCCTTGGGTTTTTCTTTTATGAGTTGCTTCAAAAGACTGCGGATATGACCAGACATTCCTCACAAAAATACCATTTTTTGCTTACCTCATTTTATCTTTCACTTGATTTTATGTACCCCATGGGTTTATCTTTTATTAAGTTGTAGTGTAAGACTATGGATAGGACCTGGGCCTCCTTATAAAATTACCATCTTTTCATTCTTTTACATCCTTGTTCTCAAACTTTAGCTTTTGCTACTTTTGTTAGATGAAATTTGCACAACAATCTATGTTAGCATGTTTTATTTTATTTCCCTTATTCTTATGATAATTAATCACACTTTACTATCATATTATCCCTTTTTACACTTTATCATATTTTTTGCAATTTAAAAAAATTCAAATTGTTCCATGTGTCACTCCTCTTGATTTCCACTTTATTTCACTCCACATTGGATAAAACAAGGTTGAAGTCAAGATAACACTTTTATTTTACCTATATTTATGAGACTCATAGTATCCATGCTCTTTGAAGTTCTCTCTCTTAGAAACCTTGTGCCAAGTATTTAAATGAAATTCATCTTTAGCACCTATGATTGGTTTTCCAAATCCGTATGGAGGAGTAATATAAAAATCCATCAAGAAAGCTAAAATACAAATCGTTTGAAACAAAAGGCAATATACAAATCTCAGAAGTCAACATCACACCAAAAGACATGATTACAAGCACATCTCCTATCTCTAGTTGAAGCTCAAACTCCACAATTGGGCTCACATAGAGCTGAGGTCCCTTGGGGTTTGGTAGGATAGTAGATTAGAATGGGGGAATTTAATAAAATCTATGGTGATATCTACTTTCTCATGTAAGTACCCAATCTTCACAATAGACCAACGGCTCTATAAGGGGTCCTAAGAAATGGGGAATACATTGTGGGAAGGTAGGTCCATTTTAATTTTCATGCATATATCCTTCATGGGATGATATATATATTCCATTTGTTGACCTAAGACTTGTGTGGATAAGAGAAGTTCTCCAGAGTCCTTAAGGTCGAAAGTCCTCTTATTTTGATAAACCTAATTTGAGTGTCTTGACTTTGATAAAGAGTTCATCTACCTTGGTTTTTCCTTCATTCTCCCCTCTACCCATTTCATTTCCCCCTTTGATAGATAAATTTTGATTCCATATCTATTTTTCCTTCTTCTTTAATTCCTTCTTCTTCACCTCTTAAAAGCATGCTAGCACTACTTTATTTTAGTTTTATCTATCCTTAGAGTGCAACAACATGTTTGAGTAACTATGGATTATGTTCTTTACACCATGATTTACATTTATACACTTGTTTTACTTTCCTTTTACCATTTATCATTTATTATACTATCCTATTGTTACAGACATATGATTTTATACCCTTTTTCCTTTGTTGAGTGAGGTTGAGTTGTTATTTCTCATTCATCAATATTGTTTTCCCTTTTATGCATCTTTTTCCATTGTTGAGTGAGATAAGGATTGTTACTGCACACTCATAAATGTTATTTTACCATTTTGTTTTTTATTTTACCACTGATATTTGATTACCATCCTATTTGACATGTATCATTAGTTTGACTTGGTGAGTTTGTCTTTCTTACTTAAGGATTGCTTGTTTGAGTTTTTCGATATTTGGTAGCCTTGGCTTTTTGGTTACCTAATTTACTCTTATTTTTTTACTTGGTCATTTGGTCAAACATAATACTTATCATCCTAGCTTTCCAAATTTTCTAAGCACGTCCCATCCTCATAGCACCAACTATCTTGCCTTTTCTTATGTTTGTTTGGTTTTGCTCTTTAGTTTTGTATTCTTGGGTTTGTCAAAATCAGTCTCTACACCTTACATACTCAAAACTAACAACACAACACACAACCATTTAGTGATAAAGGTAAGTCAAGGTATGCATTGCATCTACTTTTTAGTTCTTTACTTTTTTTTCATTATTTTCAATTATTTTTGCTTTAAAATATTGTAACATTTTTTTTTAGCCTCAGCATTATATGTTACTATGTTTTTTCTCGAAGCACCATCCCCTCTTACACCTTAGTGATACATGATGATATTTGAGTCGGGCATATGTATACACATAATATTTTCAACTTTTATCAAATACTGATGCTTTACATCTTGTAGGAACCTGTCGAGACTCAATAGCTCTGAGTGTACACCTTAAAGGGTACACTAAGAAAGGGGTGGGTAGACCATTGGTGCTTCACAACATTATTGTCCCTTATTACTGTTGGGTGAATATTTTTTTGGCTAGCTAACTGGTGACCAAAATAGTTCCTATCACCACAACATAGGGAGATGGGTCATCCTGGTGTGCAGCTTCACTACATCAACCGGAGACAAATCTCTCCTCCCATCAAGGGGAGGTCCCCTATTAAATATGCAGATCTATATACAATATAAATAAGCGAAAAGTAAGACATAGAGGTGGGACAAACCATCCATCTCTCTTCTTTCATAGATGATGCACATAGACAAAGGAGAAAATCCTAGCTATAAATGCTAAAGGCACTTCTCTTCTTTCAGAAGTGTCCTTACAGGAAACAGTAGGAGTTTCTTTCAGATAGTGAAATAACCAGTGATCAAAAGGGCATAGTAACAACAAGATGAAATAGAGCGCAAAGTCTCCACCTCAACTACTCAAAGAGTATATCACAAAGGATAATGGGGGCACAAAGTCACCCCAGAATCCTCAACACAAAAAGAAAAGGAAAACACAGATTGAAATCAATTGTGAAAGCACAAAGTCTTCCCACAATTGGTTTTAAGACACTTCCCTATTACCTTCACTAATTCTATGTACCAAATTAAATGAATAAGGACACCTTCAGATGACACAATTTAAAATAACACAAAGTTTGTGAAAAACCTACTTTCTCATTCAGATAACAATGGAAATGAAATTACAACCTGAGCTCAAAGTCTCAGTTTTTCTCCTTCATAATGGGCAGAGTTTCGCTCTTGTAAAATGAAAAGTCTCCTTTGTAACAAATGAGAGATTACAATATATATCACTCCAAGAAAGACTTGGGCATTTTTTTTCCATAGAATGGCCCATGTTGTGCATTCAATGCCTTGAATGCATTTTCAGGTTTGTCAAAGGACTACATTGAAAACAAGGCAACTATCTTAACTATGGCATGTCATTTCATCCCATCTATCTTCTCTTGAGTCTGGATCATCTGGTCTGTCCCCTCTGATATTAGTGTAGCTATCCATTTTGTCTTTACTTCATGGGAGGAAAAACAAGCTGCGTCTTTAATTTTTGCAAGCTAGAAAATCTACTTCACAGACTATTCCAACTACTGGAATAATTACTACGTAGATATTTTCCTTTTTGTCCTCTTTCCACTTTTGTCTTTTCCAGCTTTGTCTCTTCTTGGAATTTAAGCTCCCAGGCTATCTTTTTAGCCACTCACTTGCTTCTTCCTTCAAGTTCCATGCTTTATTTGAATTTCAACTGATATTCCCTTACCTTAAATTTGACATCTACAGGGACTTCATTGGTTGACTGTTTCAACGGTTCAGGCGGCCTTCTCAACTCCTTGCTTCAATCACTTTATTGGTTCAGTCGCTTTCTTGCTCTTGGTTGAAACATTGCTTTCATTTAAACTTGCCTTTGGAATCATCCATGTTGCTTCTCTCTTTGCTTGAGGCCATCTTTGAACTTTTGAACCATGTTGAACCATTGAAATTTGAACTCTTTCGGTTCAAAGTTTAATCCGTTCATTGGTTTATTTTGTGTCTCACTCAAACACTACTTCCTTTATCTTTCTAAGCTTTGGTTGAACCTTTGAACCTACCGATTGAACCAACTTTGGTTCAACGGTTCAATGGTCCAATCGATTCATTCTTCATTATTTGGCTAAGTGTTGAACCCGTTTCTTTCCTATAGAGTCCATAAAAACCAACCTTGAGAGTCTGTAGATTTGAGCCTGCCTACAGAGTTCGTAGATTCAAGCCTGTAGAGTCTGTAGATTCAAGCCTATAAATTCCATAGATTCAAGCCTATAGAGTCCATAGATTCAAACCTTCAGAGTTTGTAGATTTCTGGAAAGCTTGAGAGATGAAGAACCTGAATGCTTAGAATAATTTTTGAAAGGGGAAGAGAGGATTTTGGTCTATAGGACCAAAATAGTTCAAATGTTGTCCCAAAAATGAGTGATATTTTTT
The DNA here is from genome assembly GCA_037957365.1 of Torreya grandis. Lineage (NCBI taxonomy): Eukaryota > Viridiplantae > Streptophyta > Pinopsida > Cupressales > Taxaceae > Torreya > Torreya grandis. The sequence goes on along the minus strand of JARHVA010002285.1, from coordinate 2,331,085 downwards.
GGAGGACAATAGCTGGCTCTAGTTGGGGAACTTCCTTTAGATGAGAACTTAGAATAGCGTAGGGGAGTAGAAACTAGAATATCCAATGCCTTGAAGTGTGCCATTGGGCTACGGAGTCGAACTACCCAAAAAGAAAGGCTCAAAAAAATGAAAATGAAAAGCACAAAATAGAATAAAGACTTTACAAATATACAAATGTACAGGTGAATTTATTTGGTACTTCAAGAATTGAAGCACCTCAGATGCTGCCCCTTGAGACGCAGTGAAAATGGCCTTCTATCTTGATAAACCAGCAAATAGCCATTTTACCCCCAGAATTGGTGACGAGTGAATGAAACTCTCCACCAGGAGTTCAATCTCTTGTGTCTTCCTCTTGGTTCTCTTCTCTTGTTGCCCCTTGGCAAGACTTGCTTTCTAGTCTGAGAACCATGAATCTTGGTTCTCCTGCGGAGTCCCTTTTTTTTATTTTGATGGGCAATAGCCTGGTCTATTACCATAATTTATTGTTCTAATAGTTCAATCCAGCACATGTCTTGATTGTCACCTTCAGATGCCTGGCAGACCACCAGCTCGACATCTCCTTTGTTTTGAGTAGCTCCTCATTCGAGTAACAGAGATTCATACTTGGTCGTGTTGTTGGTGTTGTTGAATTACAACTCATGTAAAGAAGGAAGAATATCCCCCTTAGGAGATATCAACACCAACTTGGCCCCAGCACCTATAAAGGAATTGTTGCCATCCATTTCTCGGATCCAAACATCACCAAAAATGGATCTTCTGTCAGATTTCTCTTCATTAGAGATGGAAGACCCTTTTTCATTTATACTGCGCCCTACCAATCCTTCTAATGTTTGGTTTGAATCAATTCCTGGATCACCACCTACCAGACTTTCATATCCAAGAACATGGACATCCTCTGTGGTCAAGAAGTAATCACCCCTACCTGAAAACTCAAACAAAATTTGAGCTTCAGGGGCTGACATTTGGGTCTTGACATCTTGTACCAACTTGTCCAATTGATCAGGGTTGGACTGCAGGACATCAAATTTAGTCATTTGACGTTTGGTATTTTTGACATGATCAGTTATGTTAAATGACTAAATTGGACTAGGCACAGAGGATGGGAGTTCATCCTTTTGGTTTTTGGGAGGGGCAGGAGGACTGGATTGTGAAACTGAAGTAGAAGTTGCAAAACTATTTGGGATACTTACTTCTTTAAGAACCACCAGGTCCTTTGGCTAGAAAGACAGAGTGGTTCCATGTTCAGCAATTGAAATTACTGGTTGAGATCACTTCTTTATTTTTCCTTTATCAGCTTGCTGAGCTTACTAGTTCTGGGACCAGGTGAACACAGCATATGGTCCCTCATCTGCATCACCTTCACTTCTAAGTTCATCCTGATAATCTAGGAAACCAATGATGGAGTCACTAGCTGACTCTTCTTAATCCTCCATGAAGAGGTTAGCATTATTTTCTTGATTAAACTTATGTTGGAAAGAGAAATCGTGCTCTATTTCCAAATATCCAACTACTGAGTTGGCTGGAGGTGCTTCAATGGCGAAGTTCCTCTGTGGAGGAGGAAGGCAATTTTGTTGTCCCTGATTCTTGGTAGCATTGCCTTGGTACACCTGATTCTGAAATGTCCTTTTGGGCATATCTTTGTATGTAGGAGCAGATGACATCCCTTGCACCATTTGCTTTTTTAGAGCTAGCATCTCATTTGCTAGCTTTTGTACCATTGGGTCAGTGGTGACTGCAGGTGAACACTCAAAAGATGAAGAGGATTTACCTTTATTAGGGTCTCTCCTTATCTTTTCTGCCAAGATAAGGTCATCTTCTACCTTAGTAGCCAAGTCTTGAGCAGCCTCAAGGTCTATATGTCTAGCCTATCTCAACAAAAAACTCACTTCAGGCAGCTGTGAGTTGATGAAGAAACACATGAGATTCTAAGGTGTCAGTTGGGTGATCATGGGAATCCTATGCCTCAACTTGTTGAACATGGCAATGAAGTCCCTCATAGGCTCATGGGGCTCCTTCTTCATTTGTGTGAGCTGGGCTAGCAAGGCATGTGCATCCTTTGCTGGCCTAAACCTGGCTTCAAATTTAGCTTTGATAGTGTCCCAGCTAGTCACTGATCCAGTCTACAAATTGTAAAATTAGTCTACAACAGCACCTTGTAATGTCTCCATGAAAAGCCTAACTACCATGTCTTTAAATTCCACCCTTATCACACCACAAGCTATTCTAAAATTTACAATGTGTTCATCAGGGTGAACTCTCCATCACCAAAGAATTTGGGGAAATTCTTTCTTGAACTAAGTGGTAGCTCATGCAAGGGTGGAGTTAGATTAAGTGGGATAAAAGAGTTATGCTAGGGGCCTCGAACTGCCATGATGGGATTATGAAAAATGGGGATAATGCACTTGGGTGGAATGGCCAGATTGCAAGACAAAAATGGAAAAAAACTGGCCCTGCTTCAGCTTGAGGCTTGAGGCTTCAGACTACGCACTCTTTTCTAGTGACTCTGGTTTTGCAGACCAGGTAAAATAATGGAAATGGAGATGGAGGATGGTAAGGCTAATGATAGTGGGTAAGACATGGAATGGAGTCACCAGACTCTATAATGGATAAGGGTTATAATGATTATGGGTAAGATGCAGGTGATGTTTCAATCTGAAACTTGAGGTTCCAAATTGCACAAAATTCCTGTGTCCCTAGCAGAGTCGCCAAAAACTATTGGGTGAATATTTTGTTGGCCAGCTAACTGGTGACCAAAATAGTTCCTATCACCACAACATAGGGAGATGGGTCATCCTGGTGTGCAGCTTTACTACATCAACCAGAGACAAATCTCTCCTCTCATCAAGGGGAGGTTCCCTATTAAATATGCAGAGCTACATACAATATAAATAAGCAAAAAGTAAGACACAGGGGTGGGACAAACCATCCATCTCTCTTCTTTCAGAGATGATGCACACAGACAAAGGAGAAAATCCTGGCTATAAATGGTGAAGGCACTTCTCTTCTTTCAAAAGTGTCCTTACAGGAAATAGCAAGAGTTTCTTTTAGATAGTGAAATAACTAGTGATCAAAAGGGCATAGTAATAGCAGGATGAAATAGAGCACAATGTCTCCACCTCAACTACTCAAAGAGTATATCACAAAGGATAATGGGGGCACAAAGTTGCCCTAGAATACTCAACACAAAAAGATAAGGAAAACATAGATTGAAATCAATTGTGAAAGCATAAAGTCTTCCCACAGTTGGTTTCAGGACACTTCCCTATTACCTTCACTAATTCTGCATACCAAATTAAATGAATAAGGACACCTTCAGATGACACAAGTCAGAATAGCACAAAGTCTATGACAAACCTGCTTTCTCATTTAGATAACAATGGAAATGAAATTACAACCTAAGCTCAAAGTCTCAATTTTTCTCTTTCAAAATGGGCATAGTTTCGCTCTTGTAAAATGAAAAGTCTCCTTTGTAACAAATGAGAGATTACAATATATAGCACTCCAAGAAAAACTTGGGCATTTGTTTTCCATAGAACGGCCCATGCTATGCATTCAATGCCTTGAATGCATTTCTAGGTTTGTCAAAGGACTACGTTGAAAACGGGGCAGTTGTCTTAACTATGGCATGTCATTTCATCCCATCTGTCTTCTCCTAAGTCTGGATCATCTGGTCTGTCCCCTCTGATATCAACGTAGTTGTCCATTTTGTCTTTACTTCATGGGAGAAAAAATAGGTGAGACAACAATTACCACATTATTACCAATTCAAACAGCTCCTAAAACCATTCCCTAAGTTTTTACTCCTCCCTTTCACACTCTTCTAGCCATTTTCCCCTTTCCCTCCTTTTTTCATCACCTTGATCCCCTTTTACCAATTTATTGTACTAAGTCAACTAGGTTGACCATGTAAATTTTTTAGCCTTTGATTACTGTACAGGGTCGATTGGTTTGACCCTATACTATTTTTTAGTATTTTCACTTGAGATTTTTGTTAGGCCTTCGACCAACCTAACTCGGGACCTAGTGATTTATCTCCTAAAAACATATAGGGTCAACTAGGTCAACCCTATATAGTCAATATATTGGAAGGATTTAGGGTGAGATATACCTATAAATATAAGATCATTTCATCATTATTTCAATATCTAATCAAGAGTTATTATTCACTTGTGCTTCTTTAAAATCTGCTCTTCCACCATTCTACTTGAGGAGTCTTATCTTAGGGTTTCTACTTGGAAAATTTAGTCTTGTGGATAAGTCTTGGATGCTTTGGCTTTTATTAGTTATCCTTAAAAACCACAAAAACCACTTGAAATTTCCCTTTGGACAATGGATGTATTAAGTCTCGATGGGTTCACATTTAGGTAAGTATATTCTAACTTTGTTCTGCTCTCTTTAGTAGATAGAAGTAGCATAAGTATTGGCTCAAATAATATTACTCTTAATATTCCATGCATTAGGGTCTTACTCATACTTAGATTAATTGAGATTCTCCTATACATGTTTTGATTGTTTACTAACCCCTCATGTTGTGCCACAAGCTTTGGAGTGTACTAGATTAGATTTACTTTCTTGTTATTAGATATATAGTGAAACATTAAACCTAAGACTCTTTGAGGGTTGATGCATGATTGTGTTAGATTATAGGATTTGGAACCCTTCCCAGCATGGTGTATTATAACAAGTGATCCCTTAATCAAGTCTAGTGGATCCCCATATTGGTCATGTTCCTACTTAACAAATGTATTCCCAATTAGAAGTGTAGGTATGCTCTATCTTCTCTAAGCCAGGATTGATTTATAAACATGATGCATTTCTAATTGTATATAGAAACCCTTACATAGGGAATTATAGTTAAAGAAGAAGAAATAAATTTACCCTCTATAGCCAATGAGGGTAAATCTCCACTTATAAAAGAAGGTTCATCTTCTCCCCAGCCTTCTCATGAAGATGAGGAGTTACATCATGTCATGGCTATGTCCTGACATGAGGAAACAATTTGACAACAACAAGCAGATTTGGATTCTCTCATCGATCTCACCAAGATCAAAGCCATCCTAGACATGCTCCATCCCACCAACCTCAAGCAACTTCATAGTTTTTAGGAGAAGCTTCAATCCTTTCATCATTTCATCTCCTAGCTTTCCAATCAATGCCAACCTTTTCACCACCTTCTAAATAAGGATGTCTCTTTTAAGTGGAATAATGACTGTCAAAGGCTTTTGATTCACTCAAAGAGTACCTTTTGTCACCACCTATCTTTACCCCTCCCAAGGATGACCAACCCTTTTGCCTTTATATCTTTTCAACTGACCATTCCCTAGGGGCAATGTTGGCTCACCGAGATGAACAACATAGAAATAAAGTCGTATATTACATTAGCCACATGTTGGTAAAATATGAGATTTGGTACACCCATATTGAGAAGTTTTTATTAGATTTAGTCTTTATGATAACCAAACTTCACCACTACCTCTTTAGCTATATAACCTACGTCATAACCAACATCAACCCACTCAAGTACATGCACTCCAAGCCATACCAAAACTAACATATGGCTAAGTGACTCATGATTTTAGAAAAAATTGATCTTGAGTTCCTTTAGTAAAAGTCAATTAAAGGGCAATTCATTACCAACTAATTAGCTGAGGCACCATTAGCAGATAGCCAACCTCCTCCTCTTGAGTTCCCCTATGAGTCCATCATGACCCTCTCTTAAGTAGATTTCCCCTATCAGATCACCATGTTCTTTAAAGGATCAAAGTGTTAACATGGTAGGGGGACAAGCATCATCTTTATCCCCTTAAATGGTGAACCTCTACCTTTGTCCTTCAAGCTTGATTTTGAATGTACTAATAATATGTCTGAGTATGAAGCCCTAGTGATAGGCCTTCAAACTGCCTTAACCCTATGAGTCAAAATGATCAATATCTTTGGTGGATCCCAGCTTGTGATCAATCAAATCAATGACTCTTACTAGTGTAATAATGATGTTTTCAATAGTACAAGTAACTATTTGATGAAATCTTAGCATCATTTGAATACTACCGCATCTAGTCAACCCCATGATCCACCAATAAGTTCATTGACACCATGGCTTCCCTTGCCTCGCAAATCCCATATACACCTTTAAACTCTAAGTTATTTATCATTATCCATAGGCTTACCCAAAATTCCTATGTTAAACTATATTCTCCCACCATTTTCAATGTGGAGGAGGCCCAAACTGACCATTGGTATCAGCAAACCTTCAACTATCTTAACCTTGGCATAGTTCCTTCTAACCTCTCTAGAAATGCTCAAAGAGTGTTTATTCAAAGTACATCACATTATACCATACTAGGAGGTATCCTTTACAAGCACAACTTTAATGGTCTCCTCTTCTGTTGGCTACGTAGTCATGAAGCCTCTCACGCTATCAAGTAAATATACAATGGTATCTATGGGGCACACTTTAGTGGCCTCATTATGGCTAAATACATCTTTCATCTCAGCTATTACTAGCCTACACTTAATAAATACTATTGTGATTATGTGAAAAAGTGTGTCAAATGTCAACAACATGCTAATTTACATCATGCACCTACCCATAGCTTCGTATTTTCGTCAATTTTTTACTCTTCTCACAATGGGGTCTAGATCTTATTGGTGAAATCAACCCTCATTCCTCATAGGAACACCATTATATTATCATTATAACTGAGTATTTTACCAAGTGGGTAGAGGTTATTCCTCTAGTCTCGACCAAAGCAGAGAATATTATCGACTTTATCAACCATCATATTATATATCACTTCGATGTTCCTCATAAGATTATCATCGATAATGGTCAATTCTATAAGAATAAGCAAGTTCAAGGTCTATGTGATGCATTCAGCATTAAGTTAAGTTTCTCCTCACCCTGTCACCCTCAAGAAAATGGACAAGCCAAAACCTCTAACAAAACTCTAAATAACATGGTAAATAAAATGGTCAATGCATCTGGTCAGGATTAGTATTTGCACATCCCCTTCACCTTGTGGGCATATCCTACTAGCATTAAAACCCTTATGGGTGCTACCCCATTTTCTCATGTTTGAAGCAGAGGTCATCTTGCCTCTTGAAGTTCAAATCCCATCTCTTTGCATATCTTTATAGGATCTCATTTTTTAGAGTGATTATCATCAGCACCATTTAGCTCAACTTACGCTACTCGATGAGCATCATTTAGTAGCCCTTACCCATCTCCATGTCCATCAAGAGTATATCAAATGTGCCTATAACAAACACCTTAAAGTATGAGAAGTCAATATCAGAGACTGCATCCTAAAGGAAATCCAACATGTCACTAATATGGGGAAAAGTAAGTGGGGCAAGTTTGCTTTCAACTATCTTGGAATTTATATCATAACCCACAAGTATGGATCAAGAATTTACTGTTTGTCTTCTCTTGAAGGCCACCCAGAACTTGAGTCCCTCAATACTTCATATCTACGTCTGTTCTTTTGTTAAGAAGGATCAAGTTCACCTTTTATTTAACTTAAGCTCATCCTTTGCTATCCACCCATATTTAATATCCCTATTTTAGGGGCAATCAATTAACGATGAATCGTGTGATTATCCATCACAGTCATAGCTTGATCTTAAACATTGGGTATCGTAACTCTACCCATGGTATGGTTCTCATGGTACTTTTCACCTCTTTTTCGAGATGGATCCCCATGGTTGTTTTCACCTAAACCTATTTACACCTAATCAAACTTCTTGTACTTTTAGTTTTGCCTTCACAAAGGTGAACCCTTAAGCCTATATAATAAATTCTATGTCTAACAGAGTCAAAGCAATCATAAGCAAAATCCACACTAATAGTAATCCTAGGTCATTCCTAAGCATTCATAGACTACTCTCTTGAAGGACATTTGCATAAGCATATCTAAAATTTCACAAATGTAAAGTAGATTGCTCCCTTGAAGGATAGCTATCACAAAGCCTTGGATAAAGCACATAAACTTAGACCACTCCCTCAAAGGATGGATGATTAAGCATTTGTCAAAAGCATAGCAATTTCTTGGAAGCTTCTCGCATTGATCAACTTTCCATATATAACAATCAACAAAATACCCATCATCAAAATCATAACAAAAACAATCTAATCTTGAAATCTACAATTGGCTCTCAAACAACAAAATAAGGTAGAAGCTACAATCGGCTTGCACAAGTAGTCTTCCTTCATCAATCAGTCTACACAATTTTGGCATAGGCTTATTTATCCTAGTTCTTTGCACACCTACAGAAGAGGTATTCAAGCCTCACAAGAAGATTCCATTTTCACCCATCTCCCCTTTATACTATATGCAATGGATTCTTGAGCTTACTTGACATTATGTGGTCAAGACACCTTTTAACCAACTAATAAATGCTAATGCAAAGCATTCAAAGGGATTATGTTCATTAAGCCTATCCAACTTTGGTTTGGTTCTAGTCCTTGTCAAAGAAGAAGCATCATGCCCTCTTCTTATCCTATCGTGACTAGTTTTTATTTCCATTATGACATTGTTCTCTTGGTTATGTTCTTTATTCTTCCATCTAGGGTTGTTAATTAAACCACCTCATGTGTTTCTCATAAACATTAACCCTAAGCATAAACATTAACCATAAGCATAACTATACCAAGCATGATAATCACATCTATAATCAATTACAATGATCAACCATTTTCCACCACATATCTAAATATAATGAAATCCAAATACTCATTTACAATTACCATGTCATAAGTAATCAGGCAACATAAACATAAACCAAAAACATCCCATGCCTAGTTAAGCATATATTAGTGTCTACAAAACCATAACAGAATCATACATAAGCAATGTAAACATCACATAATAAAGTAATAAACACCAAATGCAAGTTAAACCATGAGCATGAGCATAAACAAAGATCACATATATAGCTCATAAGTCAAGTCACATCATCATGTGTATAGATAAATAATACATGTACTAATGTTTATCCTCTCTCTCAATGTATGTACATATCGCTACTTTGACATGTAGGCCAATATCAAAATCATGTACATCTATATCTATATGTCATAACATAACATATCATGCCCATGCGGCACCACTACCTTTGGCTTCACCTATGCTACCACTACCATCTGGTGCTGGTCCTCTTGGGATGCCTACCTGTCTCCCCATCAAAATGACCCACTAACTTAGAGCCACTACACCCGCTCCACCTACTAAACTAGCCCTATACTAACCCCATTAGGGCTCCTGTGGACACTATGTTAGAATAATGGCTTCATAATACCTTAACTCCTCTACTATGGCCAAATACTATTCCATAGGGATTATGCCTGGTGGCCCTCATATTGGTGCTATCACATATCCTACCCTCTGTCTCAAGTTATCCCTCTCTTAGGTCACCAAAATTAGAGAGGTCCTCCCCTAATTTCTATGACCTATCACAGTGGCAATTTGACCCTATAATTCATGATCTAGCCTTGTAATGTGGCCACCTATCCCTATAATCCTACAATATGTGTGTATGTGTCAGCCAGTGGTACTCTTGCCTACCCATCAGGGCCACCTCCATACACCTATACTTGTGGACCCCCACAAGTTGGATCCACATCTATAGGCTATTGGCCACCATCATCCCACCAAAAATCAACTACTACATAAAGTGTTGGGTACCATGTCACATAGGCTTAAACAAAATAGGCATATTCAACCCCTGATCTAATAGGGAGCTCCTCATGATCTAGGACTATCTCCTCTGGTTGTTGCTTGGATAACAAAAACTCAACATCCTCCCTTCTGTATCTCAGGAATGGACTTGGGATCCCCTACACTAGGCCAAACTACCTATGAACTCTATCAAATGGGATAAGCTCAGTATCACCCTCTCTCTTCCCATATATCCATCTCCTATTGTACAATGACAATGTGTGATGGCTATAGAGGGCCCACCTAGGAAAGATAGCATATGGACTCCAAACCACATCCTCTATAACTAAGCCCTCTGTAGATACCAAAATCATGTCACACATGTGCGTAACTCCCTATGTCAAAACCCCCCTTTAGCCCATTTTTAATAATAAAAATTAACCTCCCTAACCCATGATTTTACCCCTCACACATTTAATTAGTTTAAAATATTTAACTAAATTAATTAAAAACTAATTATGCCACCTTACCTTGCCACCTCATCCTAAGACTAATTCTTACCCTATGAGTCACCTCAAGACTTAGTCCCCCTATCCTAACTACCCATGACTTATTCTCAACTCAAAAATAAATTCCTAACCAACTACATCCTTTTTAACCTCTCATTTCTACCATTTCTTAATGGATACCACACTTGGCATGAGAAACAATAGAAAATAGGCTAAAATAGTACTTTTACCTATTCTCATGCCACCGACATCGATTATTTAAGCCAAACTCTAAATTAATGTTCAAGTCAGTAGAAATGAAGAAAAATCATTCTTATTTGCATACAAGCTTTTGGCATTAAATTTTCCACATCTTGGTTTACTGTTACCTTGCATAAGTCAATATAGATCAGGAACCAAGCTCTTGAAAACTAACAACAAATGCTTATTTTATCTATTCAAGGCATTACTTCAACAAGCCTTACATAAGCCATCCATTCGACACTTATCATTCAATCACATCTACAGCTAAGTACATCATTTATTTTGTAAGTCTTTAAGTAGTTACTTTATAATCACTTTATACCTATTGCTTATCATTTTACACATTCCTAATCAAACCCCCATGAAGGAGTTATAAATATTCCCCACTTGTTCCCCTTATTCCAACACACCAAACCTCTGACCAGATCCATCCAAATAATACTCTCTCTCTCACAACTCTTCCCAGCTTCACAAACCTGACCAAAACCATTCCTAGACCCAGAAAAGCCTTCTGCAAGATCTTAGGCAATTATTTCCTCTACCAACATTAGTTGCTTAACTGATATCGATCACACTTCCTCACTGACCTCGACAACCTAACCAATATCAGTCACACTTTCTCACTGACCTCGATAGCCTAACCAACATTGGCAATTGTGGAGCTCCAGTAACCCTTCTAAAACCTACCCAAATAACTTCTAAAATATAAACTAAATATACCACTTACACTCTGTTACTCTCTACAGCACTCAAGTTGTGAATAACAGTAACATAATCTCTCTTTTACTCTCCCATTTCCTCTCTCTTTGTTATTTATTACTCTTTTGTTTCTTAAAAGTGGACTTTCATCCTTAAGGAAGTTTGACACTTCTAAGAACAAGCACGTAGCTTGGCATCCCACTCATATATCTACTAATAAACATTTTTATGGTAGTGCTTTCTTACTTGTAGGTAGTCCTCTCCAGCTAAAGAGGAGTGCTCACAATGTCTAGATACGATGCACAAACCAATATGGGTTCATTCTATTCACTTATCCTGTTCCTTCTTCTCTATTTTTATTTAGACCTCAAATAGATATAATTTTTAGCAAAACACCCTCCAGTACATCCCTAAACCAGTCAATATCTCTCACACCTCCCCCCGCTCCTATGAGGGTGTAATCTCCCTTCCACCACATGAAACCCACTCTAAATTCCATCTAGGTATAACCCTCCCATGGTAGCCCCAATGGTCTCAAAACCCTGATGTGCTCATATGCCTAATGATGGAGCACAAACCCAATGTTTATCCCATACCTCTTGTGAGCTCAAAATACCCATAACTCCATGTATATCTAGACTAGCAAAATTAGTGCTTACCCAAACATTGTCCTTCCACGAAGCATCTCCACCAACACACTCATTAGTAGATAAGGAAACTAGCCATTGCTCAAATCTAGCAATGCATAGTAGAAAACTACCATCATCGTCATGATCATCTAGAGCCCTCTAGTACAATGGCCTATACCTGAAACCATTGGAATGTCACTTGGTATGGGCTTGATCCTCACCATACGGTAGCTCTATCTACTCATCCCTCTCCTCACTCTCAATATGGTATATCAAATTCCCCTAAATGGGCATCCATGTGATCCTAAGCACTTCCTCTAGTAGGATGTCATCTCTCTTGTCAACAAGAGGAAGGTATTTATGGCTAAATCCCATCTCTCGATGAGGTCCATGATCATTACTACATCTTGTAGTAGGTATTGATAGTGCCTCATGACTCTGAGGCTAACCTCCCCAAATGTGTGTCCAATCATCCTTGATCATCCCTCCATGGATCTTCGTAAAGATATTAGAAACTCGATCCCTTATCTGAATCTAGTTTTATGCCTACAAAAATCAAGGTTAGCACACACACTTAGTTTTCTATTGACATTGCTCATTTCTAAATCAACCCCTTTATTAACCTTTATCCACCTAAATCAACCTATTCTAACCATTATCTCTGACTCTAACACTTGAAATTAACCCTCACCCACAAACATTTTAACACCTTAACCTACCCTAATCATCAAACTGACACCTAACTCTTTTATTAAAAAATAAAGCATCTACCCTAACCTCCACATAATTTCCACACATTTTCTAAACCTTTCAAACCAACACCTAACCCGAACACTCAACCTTTTCCAACATATCACTATCTTAACTTACCCTTTGCATGTTAACTAAACCCTCACCCCTTTCAAACATTTAACAAAAATTTGTTCTATATCTTTCTATTTACCCTAATCACTCGACTACTAATGGTCAATTGAGCTTGTTGCTTTGGTAGTCGATTATCAACAGTCAATATTGACATTTGACAGTCAGGTTAAATCATCAATGGTCATTATGTGTGATTTCTTGTGGTAAAACTACCTAAGCCTACAATCCCTAAAACTCATCAAAGCTTCCAAATTTAATATAAAAACTACTTACCCTTACCCTCTACCCTACCCCCAACCCAAATCATCTCTCAATTTTAAATTTCACTTGTTAAATTTCTTAATTTTGCCCAAAACCTAAATGAGGGTAAAACCCTACCAAAAACCTTACCCAGCAACCAAATTCAACTTCATGATAGCAAAATCAACTAAAACTAATAATTTTAAAGCATCTCCTACCTCATTCCTCGATCGATGTCAAGGATGAAGACCGTGTATAGCTGCTTGACTGCATCCTCATCTACCTTGCATCTTAGTCTTAGGAGATCACCTTTTCACACACCTCTAACCAATCAATAAAAACCAACTCAGATCAATGTTTAGTCAAACCTCATTAGTATTATTGCTCATAAAAATCCAAATTGCCTAGATTACAAAAAGCATGGAAATCAATTTGCAAAATTGAAAATGACTTTTCATTTTCACTTTTTATGTTCCAACCTTTTAGGGTTCCCCCTGACCATCAATGGCCAGGGTGACCATCGATGGTTAGCGTGACCATCAATGATCGATATTGGGATCCCTTGATCGTCGACAATCAAGAGGTCCACATGTTTAAATTTTTCAAGAACCTATACCTAAGTGCCAAATTTTTGGAGTTTACCTTCTCCAGCATAGCAAAACTAACCTATAGGTGATTACCCTTCTCTGACCAACCACTAGACCATGTCCACCTTGATGTTGGCCATTTTTACCACCTTGTCACTTTGCCATTGGTCCATTTCAGCCCAACTAGTATACATTTTATGACACTTTTTACCTGGTCCTTTGATTGTAGTGAAAACATTACCATGTTGACCCTTTTTGAATTTGCACCACCTAGTGCACAGCCTGACCTAATTGTGTCTTTTTTAGAGCACTTCCTACCTCAGATACCATGAAACTTGACCTATTTGTGTTTTCCATGAGATCACTTCCTTCCTCAAATATCCATGGAAACATTGACCTTGTCTAAGAGACTAATAGGTATACCCAATCACTATGCATAAATTATGGTCATATGGTATATTGGTCACTTATCCCTTAGCACTGACCTTTATTATTTTCAATCAGGCAACCTTATCTTTACATGATCTTGGATAGCATACCTCTTGTTGCACTTTGTGTACATGTTTGCACTTTAATGCCCAACCTCTCACCCACCTTCATGACATCCACCTTCATCATCACCCTCACCCACCTTGTCAAACCTACACCCGATTCTACTTTACCTCATCTCCTCCTGGTTTGAGAGGGAACACCTCCTCCCATACTCAAGGAAATTAATAGACCTTCGACTAGCAATCCATTTTTATTTTATAGCTAGTTGATTCCAAGCTACATAATAAAAAGGGGCAAAATATAGACATCAAAAATTTGCACACCATGATTCTGAATGTTGAAATACCCCTTAATAGTCTTAGGATACCCTTGGGACCATTCAACACTCTGACCCATAACCTAGCCTAACCTATAGTTAGTTTAATTAAACTACCTTAGCCTAACCTTTTATACATTTTAACCCTTCACCCTCGACAACAAATGGTTGAGTTGACTAGTGACGGTCACCCTGACCATTGATGGTCAGGGTGCACCTCTTTAACAACCAACATGCAAAATACCTGCTTTGATTTCCTAAATATAAGTTGTCTAAATCCATGTGAGAGACATTACATGGACAAGTTATAATTAGATACTCCAATTGAACCTTCATTTCCACCTCTTATTTTTGTCTATAAGGAGAGAGGAACTGGGAGGTGAAATCCATCTATAATTGTTATCAAGAGATTGTGCATTCAAGAGTTTTATTTTTTGCAGGTCAATCATTATCACAATCTAACAATCCAACAATCACATCAAAGAGCTAATTTTTTGTTTCATCTCCACCAATTTTTTAGCTACCATTACTCTATCAGAATCAAGCTAGATTTCACCAACTGGTCAACTACCTCAACCATCCACCCAATCAACTTCTAATAAGACAAGTACTTGTTTCTCAGTATTCATTTACTTTATTTTCATTTTGTAATCAACTTAGGTCTTACCCATCTCTTAGAATCCACCTTTTAAATCTTATCAACCAACTTTTTTTACCAACATAGATCTATATATAGTAACTATCAATAGTTGTTTTAACCACTGACGATCTAGCCAACTATCGACGGTCACCTTGACCATCAATGGTCACTATAGCAGTGAAAACTAATAAGCTAATTTCACCTACCTACCTCCAACCAAACCTAATTCTCTATGTTTCTATTTATTCATAGACCCCTTTTTTATTTTCTAAAGTAAATGCCAACCCTCTAGCATAAGCATTAATTAGTTTATCACTAATTTAATCATTTCTAGTCTATTTATTAAGCAAGAATTCTTGCATTCAATTTCATTACCTTTAATTTTTTGATGCAAGTACCTTATTTCTATTTTATAACTTAATTATTTAAAATGTGTAGATTGACAGCCCTCACGAAAGCCCTCACTTTCGAGATCTAGCTATCGCTAGGCAATCCACTCAACTATCTATCTAATAAACAAGTTTACTTTGGTGATTTTATATCTTTAGGTCATCTTTCTAAGCCAAAGAGGAGCTCTTCATAATCTTTTGATTCAACACACGCACAATCAAACAGGGTTTTCAACCATACCCTATTTAATTTTTTATTTTCTTTTTTTCCAATAATAAGCAAGAAATTCATTACAACAAAACCCATGGGTTGACCTAATTATCTTATTGAACCCTACCGTTAGATATTGTCAAAATGTATGGTATAAATATAAGTCTAAGCATTCTCATTCCTCATCTAGAAAATACCTGAAAAAACCTACTAAAATTAAATCAATCAATTTCACAAGTATTTTATTCTTCTCAACTCATCCTTATTTTCATATCAAGCATAAGAGCAATTATATTACAAAATCATTCAAAGAGTAGCACATGAGCGATACTTGTCAAATTACAAGCTATATCACTATATGCATCTTCATATAGTATAGTTCACCCTTGTACACACATTTTTCTACACATAGGGGATAACTACATAAGATTGAGGCCTTCCTTGGAGTATTGGCTATTGAGGCAACACCTATTGGCAAAGGGGTCTTTGAGAAACTCAACACCAATAGCTCACTAGCCCATTTTTTTAGCAAAACTCATTCTAATGATGAAGATGGGTGAAGAACTAAGGTTTTGATTACTTAACAAAGAATGCTAATTTATATCCCATATCTAAATAAATTAACAAAAAGGGAACATAACATCTAGAACAAATAAGTTAGTTGCATCTTGATTTATTCATTATTCTATACTAGACACTTACATCACAGTCAAACAATAACATCGATAGTAGTGTCCAGATCTAACGATAGTGTTCATAGCCATATAAGTATAATTTCAAGAGTCTAACTATTGATACAAAATACTTATCATGCATATGCCACACTTGTTTCTAGTCCATGTTATATATGTGATAAAAAAAAGTTAAATTTTAGATTTGTTGTGACATGGTTTATAGCCCACTCTTTAACAGGGGGGTGTAGGGGATCAATGCCCCTCCCACTATTATCATAGGGGGGTCTAAGGGTCAAACCACTATTTTTAGGAAGATGAATTCCATTAAATTCTATTTTTATGAAGGACAATCTTAATTTTGCATTTTTCTACTCTATTTTTAGGAAGAGGAATAGTAGTGATGCTTTGCCAATTAGGCATATTTATATTTGTGAAATTTGTATGTAATCTACATAGCGAGTTCGCATGTAATCTATTCATCTTGAAATTAATAAATCTTGATATCTTGCAATGTAGATATTTCCTTAGCTTTGCTATGATTTTACCACATAAATCATGTGTTTTATCTCATGCATGTTGAGTATTTTTTCTGTTTAATTATCTCTGTTGTTACATTCTATTATTTTTCATTGCTTTAGAGTGTGTGGTTTCCTAGCAGTCCAGATCTACTTGTGCATAGTAAACCAATTAAGTACCATTGTTTCTTATTTATTACAATATATTTTAATATTTGTACTTCATTATTTTTAGCAATCTCAATTATATAAATTTGAAATATTGTTTATCTGATTTTTCTATTGATTGACCTACTATAGATTCATTCATCACCTTTATGTTAAAACTATTTCTATATACTTAATCTTAGATCTCTGCATTTAAAATGTATTGTTAAACACATGCTACCTATCTTAAAATATATACCAACCTATAGTTTAAATTTGAAAAAGAGTCATTTATAGGTAAAACGTAAGATTAACCTAAAAAGAACGGGATCAGTGGATGATTCTAACCCATGTGGGTCAGTTCTACCCTAAAAGGATAATGTTTTACCTTTAGAATTTGATATATTTGTATAAATGTTTAGTAATGTTTTTAATAATTAATAATATTTTCATAAGTGTAATATGTCAACTTAAAATAAATGCATCTATACAAAAACGTAGGATAAAATGAGGTAAAGAAATAAGATCAATTTAAATATTCAAATCAATTAAAATAAACATAAATCAAAAATAACATTATTAAATATTTATAACCAAATTTGATTATTTACAATTTCTTAATTTAATTTATCAAAGATATTTTGACCTGTGTTTTCATTTGAAACATGACTAAACCCAAAAAAAATTAAAAAATGAAGCGAACATTGTTCGTAAAAGAAAATATGCAATTAATTATTCAACGGTCAATCATATAATCTATTATAAATAAACCATAATTATATTCGCCGCATTTCTTGTAACTATAATTAACAATCTATGTTCGACCTATCATCCAAATGTAACATTCACTATAGTCTATTAAAAAATGCATTAGGGGGCATTGTGATGGCACATCAATGGATGTACTTATTGTCCCTATCCAATTTATAGTGTATAATGTTGCTAAACATCTATGCCTTGTTTTCACTAATCTTTGCAAGGCTCTGACCGATAGATATATATATATATATATATATATATATATATATATATATATATATATATATAATTTTTATTTTATGATGGTGTACCAAAAAAAATAAGTTCAATTATATGTAAATACAAGATCAATAAATATTTGAAAAACACAAATGAATGAAATTAAGAAGTATTAAAATAAATGTAAAGAAGTAGAGACTATTAAGAAAAAGTAGATTGATTGTATCATTTTAAAATGAAGATACTTTATGTTCAAAGAATTTATATAAAGATTGTTGGATCTTACTATAAACATTTATTTTGAGGATCAAATTATTTTACACAAATCCTTTTTCAGATAGTTTGAAGATCAAAGTTGAAATTTTCATCCCTTAAAAAAGATTTTTTTATAGTAAAATTTATAAATAACCATGTCTTATAAAATTTTACAAATATTATAACTTATTAGAATTCAGCTTAATCATCTAAATATCAAATCTTAAACATTCATCTAGAAAATTAAATTGATATAGATATCAAAGTGAATAGCATAACTATAATTAATAGGCTTCAACAAATCAATATAAAAGTTTAAATAAATATGCTTTGAAAGCCCAACTCCATAAATTTTATAAACAAAACTTATTTTTAAGAGCTTCTACATTATGTAAAACAATAAAAGATTTTGAAAACACTAATCTCCAATGTAATTAAGATAAAATCATGGGATTACTTCCATTCTCAAACCTACCAATGACAGCAAAAATAACATTTCTCTTCAAATCATGAAACAATTTCCATGTGGAATCACTTCAAAACAAAGCAACTCTTATCACTTTAAAACCATGTGTTATTATGTATACAAAAACATGATCTTTGCAGATTATAGTTCTTTATTATCAATAATGAGTGCACATATTTTCTATACGAAAATAATTTCAATTCTAACCAAAAGTGCTACAATTTCTACTACAAAGAAAAAAAAGGCCTGTTACAGAGGATCAAATGGAAACCAAATTTACATCACAACCCCAATATGACAAAAATGCATTTGAATCAAACAAGGGCTGAAAAATTACCTTAATGCAAAGAAAAGACCACCTAATAGCTGAAAAAAAATGAGATCTTAAAATTTCCCTAATGATAGAAAAGAAAAACAGAAAACATTATGTCAATAAAATTATGACAAGCAGGTCTCCTCCAAAAGGCATTCTCATCGAAACAAGCTTAAATAATGATGAGAATTTTTAGCGTAATATATTCTTAAATTTAAAAAAAAGCTTCGCTCCTCCAATACATTAAACATGCATCATTTTCTACATTAAAAAAAAAACAAAAAAACACCTAATATAGCTAAAGGACTCTCAATGCTAACAGAAAAGGTGATAAAGCCCGACTTAAGCCGAATGGTCCAAAATGATATCCAAAATAATAAATAATGATTTGACAATCAAACGACCCAACCAAACTATTATTATGTCTTCTTAAACTATATTAGAGATATAAAAAATATAATAATTTTTTATAATATATATTGTAAATTATTTAAGTCGAGTTTATATATTAAATTACAATATAAATTCAATGCCTGAGTGAATAATAGTACATTGATTAAAACATATTTGTATTAAAAATTGTTTAAAATCTGAGTTTATATATAAATTTGAAATAAAATTTAATGTAATAATAAATAATACATAAAAATTAAATACATTATTGAGAAAAAATAATCGATTATAATCTTTCATTATTCTTTGAAGTTTGATGCTATAAGATCAAGTGAGTTCTGTACAAAACTTAAAGATCAAGTTATTTCTTGCCTTCGTATTGAAATTTGTTTATAGTTGAGTTTACATATAAATTTGTATTCTAAATTTAATGTAACAGATTGGTGTAAAATAAATATATAATATGATACTTTTGTTAAAAATGTCGTCATATTTATTTTTTATATTTAATTGCAAAGAATTGATATAATTAAATTTAGTCAGTTCATTGGCATGCATGTTGGAAGTAGAGCTTAAATTTGATGGTCGACCATAGTTGTCATGAATGTTTTTTATAACACTTATTTATTAAATATTACCCATCAAATGTTAGTTTTATTGATACTAAAATAAAAAAATATTAAATGATAATTTATATATTTATTATAATTTTATAGAGTTTTTTTTTACGGTTTGTTCAACATATTACATTACATCTAATACGATCTAAAGATGAGTCTCTTATTTTGTAATAAATATGCAAATCTTACAAAAATATAATTGGATGACTTTAATGAGTGCCACCGAATGATTTTAAAGCTTAGAATGGGGTTAGATTTGATATTAGTCACATGCTTACACAATAAATATTAACCATATATCATGTTGAATGTATAGCATTTAAAATAGAGAATAATTTAAAAATAAAAATAAAAAACACTATGATAACATTGCCAATATTAAAAACTAGATATAAATATTTGGAAGTGTTCACAATGTTTTGGAAGTTGTGTATTCTTTAATGTTTTTCAATATTGACCCAAGTTGAATGGTTTTAGAGCTTGTACCTTTGTTGACCTCTCCAAACTGCGCTTCCATTCAGTGAACCTTCTCTCCTTGCACGACTCATAGATTCAATTCCTTAACTATGAAGGTCTCCCCATCCATTGTTTCCATTGCAATCTTCTTGGGCATCAAATTGTTAGGTGACCTGCTAGGTCAAGAGGTCCTTCCTCCTAAGCATTCCTAGGTTTGGAAAAAGAAAAGTTGGGACTCTCAACCAGGTATCCCTGTGGCGCATTCACGAAAAATTCTTTCATCCTTCTTCCTCTTTTATGGCTTCTCAATCTAGTGAGGTCCTCGTGGCAGATTGTTCGAAGAAATATCCTTCTAAAGTGAAAGGGGGTGGATCAGAAACGGATCTTTGTAAAGAGGACATTGAGCTCTTGCCCACATCTCCCACCTACCCCTCGCCCCACTCGCTCACCCCCTCCCTCTTGCCTTTTCCCCAACCCATTTGCTTGATGACTCCCCTCTTCGGGTTGCTCCCCTTACTACCCATCCCTTCCCCTCTACTGTCCCCCCTCTCTCTTGTTGTTGTCTCTCATCCTAAGCGAGCGGAAAAACTCAAAGTTAACGTGGGCACTATCGCTAAGAATAAAGGTAGACGTTCTGAGACAGAAACGCTGAGGATGGAAGCAAAAGAATTGGTAAGAGATAGATCTCAATAGACGATGAAGGATCTTCTTTCAAAACATGAGTGAAGACATGCCCTACCCTGTGATTGAGGATTATGACACCCTTGTTTTAAACTTCCTCTAATTGACTTTTGCCCTTGTTCTCTATGAGTCCCTACATGACGGATTCATTGAAGTTTTACAAAAAAAAAATGTAGTTTTTTTTTTAAAATAGCTTACTATTATTTGATAGAAAATTAGTGATCTATTTCTATTTCTTGCTTTTATCTTATGTAGACATTTTCTTAATAAATAAAGTCTTGTAAGTTTTGATGAACATCTTAATTTCTTTGTAGTTTCACTTTATTTAGATGTTTCAGGTATTGGCCCTTTATTTGTACTCTAATAAAAATTCATAAATCTGGTAAAAAACATTAATCTTTTCAAATAAAAAAAAAATTACTCAAATTAATTTCACTAATGGAAACTGATTGTGCATTTGAATTTTTAATAAAGTTTTGCCGCCCGTACGACTGACACTGCTGCATGGTTGAATTTTTTTCTTAAGAAAGTAAAAGGCACTGTATGACAACTGCAGTATAAGTTAAATTGTTTCCTTTTCGTGTGGACAATGTAGCTAAATGTTATTGATCTATTATATAATAGTTGTCATGGCATACTAGAATGTTAAGTAGAGCGGCCATTATTCGAATCTTTCTGGTTCACGTTATTGTTTTCAGATGATGTCGCAGACACATGCTGAGGTGTATTAAATGTATTAGATGAACAAAGTATTTATTCACAGGACAGCTGCAGTTTGCAGGTTGCTTGTCCCCTTCACTTCACATTGCACGACATGGTTAACAGTAGTTACTGTTCCTGAAGGCCTCCTTACTGTTACAAGCGGCTAACATGCAGCAGAAAACTGGCCCTGAGCACGCTCCAAGGCACGGGTGAGCGCGGCCATACGTCCCTCCAAGCAGTGCCCACTGTTGTCCAGGCCCGGCCAAGGCTCCGACATTTTCTGAAACTTTTTTGACAGGTTTTTGTTTGTTTTAAACTGTTAACAAATAAACGAATGCCACATAATAGGAATGGGGCCAGCATTAATTTAACAGGATGTTGAATCGCGAATATTATTTGAAACACATGTGGGCGTTCGAGGATAAAATGCGTGCTTAGTTCTCATGTTCGTCTTCAGGGGTGAGTAGTGAACGCGCTCGGAGCGCGCTTTCCAGTAGCATGTGTGCAGTAATACACCGTGTAAGGAAAGTCATACACCGTGTAAGGAATGTTGCCGAACTGTTCGTCACGGCGCAATATTTTCCCTCAATGGTCAAGATTTTTTTTGATTTGCCGTGTTAAATTCTAAATAAATCACATCCAGTGCCAGTCATGCTGATAAGGTGCAACAAACTAACGGTGTAGGCTTATTTCGGAGATGCAGCAAAGGACTAGACCGACTTGATACACAGCGTAGAGGTAACGCACCGCAGCAACACACAGGCTTGAAGCCGTGCGTCATTTGAATTGCAGTATATTAATCGTGCCAAAGTAGATATCCTAAAATGTCTATTAATAAGTTAACTGTAATTGCTATTTATGTAGTATCTCAATGTCTGCTCTTACATATTTCAATTTTGCTTTGAATTAAATAGTGCCATTACAGGTGGTCTTCAGCTTCAGGGGGATTCCCGTTTCATGCCTGGAGATGGAATCGACCTCACAGACAATATCAGGAGTGAAGACGGTGGAAGCGCAGGAAGAGTTACTTACAGCGAAACAATTCAGCTATGGAGGGCTGATAGTAATTCAGTCGCCAACTTCACCTCACATTTTCAATTCCAAATGGATGGAGAAAATCCACAGGGAGATGGACTTGCTTTTTACATGGCCCCTGCAATATATGGTTACCAAGTCCCATACAGAGGAGATGGCGGATTGCTTGGCCTTTTTAACCCCGACAAGAACGGAAAATGAGGCAACCATCTTGTAGCTATCAAGTTCGATACATTTTCAAATCAGTGGGATCCAGATGGCGATCACGTCGGAATTGATATAAACAGTCTCACCTCTGTAGCCAATATTTCCCTGAATCAAAAGTCTGAATGACGGTAAAGTATGGAATGCTTGGATAAATTACCACGGCCAAGAAAATAAGTTGCAAGTGTCAGTTTCAGATAGTTCAGGAAATTACGTGTTGAGGAATTGGACACCAAGTATAGAATATATCCCGAATATTGTTCCTGAGAAGGTTGTGGTCGGGTTCTCTGCTGGAGCTGTTTTGTCAAGGGAGACGCATCGGCTGATTTACTGGAAATTTACTAGCGTAATCTCCCTGCCAGACAAGTCCTCAAATCGAGTTGCTATAATCGTGTCCCTCGCTTCTGCCACGGTGCTCATTTTGGTATGCTTTTCCATTTATATTCTGTATAGAAAACGAAGCCGGCAAAGATCTATTGACAGAGAAGAAGTGGAACAGTCAGACATGGAGGGGGCAGATATGGATGTGATATTGGATCACGTTCCCCGTAAATTTACATAAGCGGAGCTGAGTGCAGGCACCGACCATTTCAGCGAAAAAGAAAAACTGGGCCAAGGAGGCTTCGGAGATGTGTACAAAGGTGTTTTAGTACAATCAAATGAAATAGTTGCAGTGAAGCGCATATCTACAGGATCAAAGCAAGGGAGAAAGGAACATCTTGCAGAAATAACCACAATCACTCGTCTCAGGCATCGGAATTTGGTTCAACTTTTGGGCTGGTGTCATGAAAAAGAGCAACTTCTACTTGTTTATGAGTACATGCCTAGTGGAAGTTTGGACAATCTGCTCTTCGGGAAAAGAAGAGGAGAGCTAGATTGGGCGCTCCGATACAGAATCGCCTCAGACATAGCCTCTGCACTGCTTTATCTTCATGAGTTATGGGATGATTGTGTTGTGCACAGAGACATTAAATCCAGCAATGTTTTGCTCGATTCTGAATTCAATGCAAAGCGGGGCAACTTCGGATTGGCACGCCTGGTGAAGCATGATCAGTGGTCTCAAACCTCCACAATAGCAGGAACTCTAGGGTACCTGGCTCCCGAATGTGCAGTCACAGGAATATCTAGCACAGAATCAGATGTGTTCAGCTTTGGTGCTGTTGCTTTGGAAATTGTCTCTGGAAGGCGGGCACTCGATTTGAGCGAGATAAAATCAAAGATGCGGCTTGTAGAATGGGTTTGGGATCTGTATGGGCAAGGCAGATTATTCGATGCAGCAGACAGCACTTTAAATGGAGAGTTTGACAGGCAGAAATGGAGATGTTGATAGTGATAGGATTATGGTGCTTCCATCTAGATGCTTTCACAAGGCCAAAAAATAGGCATGTGCTGCAGCTGTTAAACTTTGAAGTACCCATGCCACATCTACCACCCACACTGCCTAAAGCAGCATATTCTCCTATACATGAAGGTCTTTTCTCTGATATATCAGATTTTCGGCAGGCTTCTACAAGTTCACAGGAGATGGCAGTGTCGTCCAGCTCTGCATTGTCCTCAGATATGGCAAACGCTCCACTCAGGTATTGACATCAACCAATTGAAGCACTGCAATCTCCAAATCTTCATAGTTATTTAAGCTATCACCCCTGATGTCAAGTTCCTGGATGATTTAGCAGTTGGGCTACTTTTAGCAGTTGTATGGATATTTGTGAAAACTTTCTTAGTTTGTACAAACCTGCTCTAGTATCTTCGCTTATTTTACTATGTTATTTTGTTAATTTATGCTGTGTTAGTGTACAGATTGCACCATTTCCATGGTTGTTGGAGGTACTCTTGGTTCTTTCTCGCTCTATTCTGTCGATAAAGCTGGTTCATTTCCGGTTCAGAGCTTGTTTGTCATGCATTTTCATTGAATTAGATTTCCACTCGCCGGTATCATTAAATTCTTTTTCTGGATCCTGAGTTTCTGATTCATCAAATTTTCACATGCCAAGTATATTCTCTTTTTCCCTACATTTTGGCACTCTCGCCTTGCTCCAGTCAATTAAAAAGTTCCATTATTTCTTAGTGGTACGTGAAGCCCAATTCGTTGGGCTTTACCTGGCTGGGTTGATATCCTTTTAATGCTGGATATTTTCACCCGTAGTGTAGTTCTTGAATACAATTGAATATTAAACTCGTCAAATGCATTTTAAAATTGAATACAATTGAGTTGTATAGATATGGGTATGTCTTCCTTCATAAAAAAAATTACAATATGCTATGTAAAGGTAGAGTCTTCTATGTCATGACCATGGTTTTTTAAAACTTTATATTTGTAGAAAAAGATTTCATGTTCATTATATTGGTAATGAAAAGTTCCAATATGATGATTATTAATCAAATAATAATATACAAAAAGTTATAAATTAAAATAATTGGTTGATATGTATGACTTAAATTATTTGTTAGAGGAAAATACCTAATCAAAATATGGTAATAGAAAAATAGAAATTACGAAGTAATGTGGGAAAAAATATGACACAAAAATAACATTAAATGTATTTCATATCCATTTAAAAACTTAAGTGCATACCACAATACCAAAAAAGGGAGGTGGAAGATCATCCTTGGATGATAAAGGAGACCAAGAAGGAACTGTCGAGGGAGGATCTGATGCCACCCAACCATCCATGGGGTCGGGTGAAGCTAAAGAAATGGTGTCCCATCCATCAAGACACTACATCACAATCCCTAAAGGGCCAACATTAGTGTTAACATGTGGTGGTAGTGATCTCCATCCTCCATATCCCAAAGGTGGACAGTCTAGGGAAACACGACTCGCTTTATAGGGGGCACTCCTCCGGTGATCAAGTAGATCTTCAAGATCACTGACTTTCATGGAAACCTTCTCACCCTAGACTGGAATCTAAGCTAAGCTGAAGATAATACATTAAGCTTGTAGTTAATAGAGAAATGACAAGAAGATTAATCATTTTAAACAAAGTAGAGTTTCTAGCTTTCCATAATGGAAATAGATTGATGACTCTGAAGAAATTTTATTAAAAAAATGGAGTCAGGGTAATTAGCAAAATCCTCAAGTAGGGCTAAATGCCATGAGAAATGCTCTAGGTGTTACCGCTGTGAGAGATTGTGTATCCACTGTCAAGCAAATTGGGTTTTGGGACATGTCCAGAATGTGTCCTTGAAAGACTCTGGTCTACTATAGGTTAGTCAATAGCATGTTCTTTGTCAAGTTTTCCAAGCCTCAAAACCCCCAATGATGTAGACCTAGGAGTCTGACTGGAGGGCCAAGATGTATTTATGATGTAATTCTTCAGCGACCATCAATCGTCACCAGCGAAGCCTACTAGTATACCATAAAGGGTGAATAAGGTGTCATTGGTGCCCTATGGATCGACCTTATGACCTACATAAATGGTTGTGTTGATGCCATATATAGATGTTACTATTGTTATTACTATTTTTTTTAGATAAGGAGGGTTAATAATAATAGGCCTCCCAAACCCTTGCCACCATTACTAAGGGTATCTCAGAGATTAAATTTTATTGAATTAGTGCCACATATAAGCTTGAAAATTTAAAACTAAAGTCCTACATGATTGGACCACCTCCAAATCCAATGGTGGGGAACTTGTAGTATCTTTGGATCGGTGTTTGATTGGGTCTCCAATAACCCATTTCTTTGCCAACACCTGTTGATCTACAGGGTCTATGTTTAAGCTCAGCTTCCACTCGTCAACCTTAGATAAAAGGTTTGTTCATTTTTTCATTTTAAAATGCCATTTTTTTGAATTATTAAATAGCAACTTTTTTATAACATTCTCAAGAAGATTCTTAGCTGAGTTAGCTTCTTTGACTTTGCACTTCTCAAATGTGAAGTCACGGCTTTGTACCCATCCACTAAAGTGGATTTTATTTAGAAGGCCTATCTTTTGAAAGAATGAGAGATTATTTTGAGGGGATATATTTTTGAAGTTTAGAAGGGTGAAATATTTATTCATATCTTTGTAAAGGGATAAAATATATTTAAGGCCATGGCAACATATGCTATGTAAGGGGCACTTTATTTTGGTAATTTTTCAAAGGAATATTTTTTTCTAAGTACAATTGTAAAAGAAGAAATTTATTTTGTGGGATTATATTATTGTTTTATCACACACCTTCCATTTCATTTGTCAAAGGATGGAGGGTGAGTTCTGGTATTACAGGTGATGAGACCCCCTCACAAAAACACTTCATTTTTTATGTGATTTCCATATAGGATGCATTTTTGGCAGAGTCTAACATCCCATTTTTTAGAGTGATTTTTGTCCTCTTTTGTGCCACTTTTACTTATGGATGTATTTTTGGTGGTAACCAACATCCCTCTTTGGCTATTTTCACCATTGTCAATTTTTCATGACTATGAGTATGGATTATTGTATGTTTGAACCACTTAGCTCCTCAAACTACACCACATAGAAAACTAAAATATAGAATCACTTACAGATGAAGGGATTGTGGAGAGTTGTCCTTGGTGAATTTCATGTTTTTACAGATAAAGATGATATTTTGTGGCTTTCATCCATGTAAAAGGAGGCACTTTTGTTCATTTGCCTCCATGTTTCTAAGAGTTTGTTGTATCATATTGAGCATGTCATGTCACCTAAAGGAGCTTGGGACATTATTTCTACATTGTTTAATGAGGTAACTTCACCTTCACATGTTCCTCTTTCTTCTCCTCTCTCTTGTAGTGAGGATTCTTTTGTTGATGACAGTGTTTCTCCACCATCTTCTAGTAGTGAGGATGTTACTCTTGATGATGATTTACACGAAGACTCTTTGGCATCTTCATTTTTTACTATTAGTTATTTTCATCTTTCTATTGTTAGTGAGGACATGTTTTTTGAGGATGAGACACTTATACCACCTATCACTACTTTTCTTGATGTAGATTTGATTACTAGTGGTCACTTGGATGAGGTACCTTCACCTTCTCCACGTACTGATGCACATTCTAATACAGTGGTTGTTGCTCCTATTTTTGACTTTGGTATGACTCTTGATAGTACCCTACCAAGTTTTGAGCAAACCATTGATCCTTGGCCTCTTAGTACTTAAGGAAGCAAATAAGAAAATTTTGATGCATAATTCTCTTTTATGCTCCCTGATTCACAAAAAATATGCCCTCATTTGTTCTATACAGAATAAACTAGCTGGCACACAACATTAGTCTAGCATTCCATCATGTTGTGTTACTGAATCTAGTACACATCCACTTGATGCACTTTTATAGTGTGATTTATTATATTTTAAGTAGCCCATTATTATTACTACTTTTGTTGTTACACACTCTACACATCCCTCTCTAGTTCTACCTACATATATGCCTTCTTCTTTTGAGAAGCATACCACAAGCTTTGGCTCCCACATGCTTCATTTCATGGGTCACACTACTAGACTTGTAGGCTTTGGGAAGCATTTGAGGGTATTACTCACCCTATTAATCATGTTACATAGACTACTCAACATGGCCTTGGTTATGATGTAGGTGTTTCATCTTCATTAGAATTTTTTGATAAATCTCTATCTTTTGTATGTTCCACTCTTAGTGAAGATTATGAGCTACATATGGGATCTTCTACACCTTCACTCAAGCTTGAAAAACTTGAGCTTATAGTGGTCAGAGATGATCTCCCTGACACTTCTTTAGATATTACCTCACATTATTCTATCACAGACTTTGCACCCACACATATGCAGGCGTCTTTATCCACCATTCATGTTCATTTGGGGTAGATTTATGATCATTCTTGGTGGCATAAGAAGCATTCTTAGTAAGGACACTATAGACATCATTCCTCTACTATTTAGCTTCTTTGACCACACATTGCTCCTCCTATTTATTGATGTTCCTTGTTGTTTGAGCTCCTTGATTAGGTAGATTTGTTATTTTTGAGCATACATCTCTCATTTCATAGATGATGTATTTCATAGATTGATTGCATTATGTATTTTATTTCATCACTTGGTGATAATTTTGTAGGATGGGACTTTTGCTTGTAGTCATACTAAGATTTATGGAGATTTTTTCTTCATGTGTGTGCTCCATGATTGAGCACTTTATTCTCTAGTTTCATGACTATCCCATCATCACTATGAGCATCATTCTTGAGAGATTTCATATATGTATCTAATTGTTGATAGTCTCCTTAAAAAAATTTGGTGGAGCTTATTCTCCTTCTGGAGCATAACTAGCCTCGTGTAGCCCAGTGTCAGCATTTTGTTGTTTGCATAGTGGGATTGGCCCACTCATTCAAATGGTTTTTTGAGTCATTAAAACCATTTCAACATTATGGGGGTGTGGACATACTACTTTAAGTGTTGTGTTCATTGTTAGTATACCGTATTTTATTTTAGAGGTAGTTGATTCATTGCATCTTTTGTTCAATGGGGTTCATTCCATCAAGTCCACCTACTATAAGATTGTATTGATATTTTGAGTCATGTTTATTGGGATGCCTTACAACATATGTTCTCTTCTTCACTCTCACTATGGTTCTAATGGTATTTGGGTACCTTATGGTGATACCTTTCATCCTTGGTAACTCTTTTTTCTAGTTTGGTGATCAGTGATTTTAGAGAATGAGACTCATAAAGACTACCAATTCTTATTTGAATTTGTGGTTATAGTGATTCAATATCCATGTATTGTGGTCAGATAGATTGGTTACCATATGGACACTTTATATTTCACTATGATTTGTATATGGGTACCTAATCATGCCTTGTTATTGAGACCCATTCAGTCTGTTTACTCTCTTTTTTTACTCCCTATTTTGTGCTTAAGGGAGGGTGTTGGAGTATGTGTTAAGTTTAATTAGGAGTTGGTTATTTAGTTGATATATTTTGAATATTTTCATCACTATTTTATGCATGAAAATATTCCAGATCAACTAATCTTGGTTTCATGCAATAAATTATCATTGCATGAAACCAACTCATTTTGCCTATTTACTAGGCACTCCCTATTCTTCTCCTATCATGTTGGTGAAGAGAGAGCTACGGATTTGTATTTTTTTTAGGAATAATGAGACTGGACTGTGCATAAAAATTATTGTGTGTCTTCATGATTATTTAGTTTTGGTAATGGTGTTACAGGAGTGGTCTTATAGAATTATGAGTTCATTCTAAACTTCAACATGAAATACCTAAACCCTACAACCACAATAAGAATGGTGTTAGAAATGGGGTTATTGAATCATGTCAAGTTTAGATGGTGAAAACACTAACTACATGTATACATCCATCCTCTCAACAACCACTTCCTCTATACATTCAACTAGGCCCTCCACACAACCAACTACCACAAAAACAAAACCAATTACAAACCCTTCCCCTAAGGAGAAGACCTCTCATTTCCCACTAATTTAGTGACTTTGGTGAGACCATTGACTTTGTGTTCCAAAGACTAGTTAAATAAAATATGATTAGTTAGCCTACACTAAAGCCATTTTTTGAATATACTCCTTTATTTGATTGGTACAAATAAAGTGAATTTTGTGAGTATTATCATGTTAGAGGACATTTTATAAGATAATGTATCCAAATCATACATCTAATTGAGAACATGCTAGCGAATAGAGAGATACAAAGAGATACCAATGCTCCTATAAACAACCTTAACTTAGGTATATACCAGAATCCATTTCCAAAACCTAAAAATAATAAAAATAACTAGTAATACCAACAACAATAATAATAATGGTAGAGAAATCCATTGTATAATAAAAAAAAGTAACTTCAGTCACAACAACAATAATAAAATGGTCAAAACCAAGGTTAAAATAATCAAAACAACCACAGAGGTAATCATTTCACTTCATATACCTAAAATAATGTTGTAAGATATATTTTAAGTAGTCATGTTACCACTATCACTATTAACCTTAGACTAACTACCAACTGACCTGGACCTTCACACAATTATACCTATTTGGCAACTGATACCTACCAAACTCCTTATGTTGATAATTATTCTGTGGGTCATGTTGATAATCAAACACCATACCATCCTAGAATCATCATTCTGAGCCTTCTTACTTACCTATCCAGCTACCAAAGCCAAATTCCAGATCACAATCATGCAATCATAACTCAAAGACCCAGAGTCACTATCAGATGACTGCAACCAAATACTAAAAATATTATGGAATAAATAAAACAACTGATAAAACTAAGGGGAAAACCTATGATATTATGGAATAACTAAAGAAGACATGTTCACACATACCCATTATGTATTTGTTGTGAACATATACCATCCAAAAATACATCCTGAATGAGTATTTGAACCAATATCTTGTGTTAGATGATATCACTCTAGACAAATTTCAAGCTATGGTAGGACACTTGGCCCCTATAAAACATCTCACCTTTGACCAAAGTGATATGTCTTCTCTAGGCCCTCTATATAATAGCCCATTTTATATTGAAGTTGGTATAACAAACCATAGATTTAAACATGTCTTTGTAGACAATGGTTTGGGTCTCAACATTATGTTTCTAAATTTGGTCAAACATCTCAGATATATAGCCACAAACTTGCATCTAGATACCATCGTTACTAAGGCATATGATAACAAAGAATGGGAGTAGCAAGGTACCATTAGCCTACCCAGATTCATTGGATCATTAACCCATGATAATATATGCCATGTTTTAGACCTAGAGGTATCTTCGAATATGTTATTAGGCCTACCCTAGATCCTTGAAATTAGGGTTATACCTTCTACTTTTCATCAATGTATAAAATTTACACACTTCATAATGGAAGTAACTATACATGTTGATGTTAAACCATATCATTATTGTAAACACCTTAAAGCCATGTATAAAATCTATAATTACTAGTTTGTCTTGAATTCTATGCCCAAAATAGATGGAGAAAAGGTTAATAAATGAAATTCCATTTAGTCAAGCCCAAAATCTAATTACATTGATCCAAAAATCTTATCCTATACATCCACCATGCCTTCACCAGACATTTCCAACCATTTCTATGTCACTAACAAAGGTATTGGAGAATATAGCACATGTAATGCATTCCATATAACCAAATTGTAAAAAAATATTAAATATTATGGGATACCTACATCTAAATCCACTAATATAGAATGGGACACTGAAGGAAAATCTCAGTTAAACAATCCCATTATCTTTAAACCAGCCTTTGGCCCAAAACATGACCCTTTAGCAGAAGATGAATCATGGATCTACACTGATGAGTTGGATAACTATAACCAAAGCATGAAGTATCATATTCCCAACTAGATTTTGGACCACTTATATTAAGAAGGTTGAGGCCTCAAGTTACATCAACAAGGAAATATTGAACTAGTCTTGATGACTAAGTACAAGGGAACTCATTTTATTGTATTTAAACTGCCAAGGGGTGAACCTACATAAGCTAAGAATAAAACTATTAATAGTTTGGAACTAAGATATGAAGATTATATTTCTAAAGTCAGGGTACAAGAAGTCATCATTACATTAGTTAATGCTAAGTAGACTAAAATACATGATCATTTATTTTCCCAGTCTCATGAATTAAGCACCTTACAAAATTCCCTTGTAAATAAGGATGTCCAAATTACTAGTTTAAAAAATTATGTTTTTGGTAAGGATACTTAGATTAATAATTTAAAACATTATATTATGGGTAAAAATACATTTCTTGATCAACAAACTACTCACATCCAAGAGCTAACTATTGACCATTTTTTCCCACAGACCAAAATGGGGTAACACTTTATAATCAAAATCTTGTGTAGGGGATTTTTATAATGTTATAGAGTATCATATAGCTCATCTGATGTCATTCCTTATGCAATTATAGTTTAGTCATAGTCTAGCTTGGTCTTTGTGTCATTTGGTGTCTAAGGGACCATTTTAGAGTCATTTTATGTAAGTGGTATGTCTTTAAGGTGATCAATGCAGTTAAGACATGGATCAGGTTGATAATGGATGAACATATGGAGAGTGTTGCAAATACCCTATGGGATGCTAAGAGCACTTGGAATGACTTAGGAAGCTCTTGGTTTTCATTTGATTCTTCATTATATTCATCTAGACATCTTAGGTATAGTGGAAAAATTCTAATTAGGGCTTTGTTGACATCATAATTGCTATGCAAGGATGAGTCAGGGAGAATCAGTCATATGGGTCTATTCACTTTTATGCCAAGATCATATACACTAAATATCAGGTCCTCCACCCAATTTCATCTAAATTTATGGAAATCCAAAGTTGGCCTCTCAACCACTTTCTACAATTTTTTTCACACAACCATTTTCTCAAAAGTTTCAAGTAGAGCCAAGTGAGCATCTTCACAAAGATATATCTTGAACATCTGGTAATTACAGGGGAAGATGATCACATGGGTTTATTTATTTTGGTCCCTAGTTTTTACATGCTAAGTCTCAGGTCCTGCACTAAAGCATAAATGAAATTATACATGTGTAAAGTTGGGATCCTAAGAATTTCTACTAAGTTTCCCATACTTATTCCTTTGATCTTGGTCATCACGGGATGTCATGTAGAAGCAGTTATGAACCAACCTTATTGAAATTTAAATATCTTCGCTTGATAAGCTCTTGAGACCATTACATCAAATAGGGTCATCTTTTTTCACAAGAAGAGCATCTTCTAAAAATTTGGAACATCCATTTTTCTCGTGCTTTAAGATCCAAGCTTTCAAATTTGGTCAAAAAACATAAGACATTTGCAAAAACATCAAGTTAAAGCTCAGGCAAAAATATACCTATGTTTAAATCTAATGGTCTGCAAGTGGTCAATCATGTTATGTGTAATGATGAATGATGGTCATGTGAACATCAAATTTAAAAATATAGAAAGATTATCCTTTTGAGCTTACATTTGATGGTCATACAACCATCAATGATGGTCACACGAACATCAAATGACATCCCATAGACTGTCAATTTTAAGACCATGGACTAGCCATTAGTTTTCAAATAATGGGTCCCATCAAGATCAATATTTCTCACTCAATTTTACTTCTCAATCCAATGGTGTAAGATGTGTCAAATAGTCAGAGAGCTCGAGGGGTTGACACATGAAGCTATAGATTGATAACAAGAACCTAAGGATTAATGCACATTTGAAACATGGAATAAAGGAGAGAAGGTTTAAATTTTCAAATAATATCCAAATGCTCACATTAATTCATACTTGGAAGATCTGATGATATGAGATTACTCAAGAGATCGAGGACCTGAGTCAAGTCTCGATGACCAATCAGAGCAAAGGTCGATAAGTAGTTTTGACAAGGCAAAGTAAGCAAAATGAATGAAGCCAAGCTTGAGTATGGTTTAGTTAGAGCCAAATCCAAATGTTTTAAAATATTCTACTAGAGAAAACATATAGACTCAAATGGTTTCATCTCTGGAACCAACTGCTCGAAAGGGACTGCATCTCTCCACTATACACATTGTGATAAACTAGTTTGGAGTGGTTTAGCATAAGGACAAGGCCCTAATAGATTAATATGGTTATTCTAACTAGATTGATGTCATAACCCAGTCATAATGCTTGATTCCACTGTTGCAACCATCAAGGAGGATCAAAGAAGGAATATTATAAAAATGTAGCAATTGAGAGTGATGGGGATCAATCAAATGCCTTGAAAGAGCATAATTTATAGAAGTAGTTGTTGTTATGGCTAAATAATTCAAATGGATAGATTCCCCTAGTGCTAAGGCCCTTATTTATTATGATTTTTCTCTTATAAATATATCCCTTGAGCTATTATTAAGGAGTTATACTCTAGGTATGGTGAAGCCCTGCTAGAATGACATCATATTGTGCCTTTGAACATTAATGCATTTCTAATTTTTTAGTTTCTGGATGATTGTCTAAGTATTTAAGTGATGTATGGTGGTGAAAATTGATTACTCTCTATCCTTTTCTCCCCTTGTCCTTTCATGTTTACATGATATTTTTATTCTAATAGGTCATATGAAGTGTTGTCAAGTGTATGGTTCTATCTTTCAAGTGTAAAATGAGACTTAGTGTTTGAAAATAGCTTACACTTCTCTTTCCTTATATATCTCTCATAAATATCACCTTCATATTGAAATACTCATGTTAGAATCCATAGGTC
Organism: Torreya grandis; assembly: GCA_037957365.1. Classification (NCBI taxonomy): domain Eukaryota; kingdom Viridiplantae; phylum Streptophyta; class Pinopsida; order Cupressales; family Taxaceae; genus Torreya; species Torreya grandis. The sequence continues at coordinate 2,295,984 of JARHVA010002285.1, read as the reverse complement.
TTGTAAATCAGTTTGTGCATCTTATTTCTTAGTGTAGGAAAATATGATGGTCACATGGAATATATCTTGGTGTATCACCCCCTTAAATTAGATTTGTTTCATGCAAATTATAAATCTTTTCCCATAATCACACACTAAAATAGGATTAATCATTTTAAGATACATCTAGGGAGCTAGCCCTTATACCTAGAGGCTCACTTTCCACTATAGGTACACCCACATACCTGGAAGTGTTCTAATGTTGTCTAAATCTAGAGGAGGCTTGAATACTCTCTTATAGGGTGTGATATTTGATGACAATAGTTATATCATGCATAGTGGGACCCCATTTTCTTTAAATTTAACTTGTCAAGGTAAATGCTGGTCTTGACAACACCAACTACAAACTGGTGTGTTACTCAGCATTTGGTGACTCCCAAAAGTAAATCTAGTTTCAATATCATCTTTATTATAATATTACCCTCTATAATTCATGGTCCTCACTAGGTCATCCTCTATTAGACCATCCAATCCTAGTAATCAACCCATTAAACTTGACATCCCTCTTACAATTCAATATCCATAGCCTAATCTACCCTTTGAAGAATGGGTGGATTTTTCTAGAGAGGAAGAAGAGGAAGAGGTTGAAGAAGTTGAAAATATTGAAGAAGAGAACATGGCTAAACCTCATGCTTTTCATTCCTTCAACATTGATAATATAATCCAACTTCATGCTTATGATTCCATCCCTCCTAATGCCACAAAAAGTGTGCCCATATTCAATGGTGAGAGTCATATCACACCTAGTAAGCACATTAGAGATATCTCTAATTTTTGCAGTTTCTACAACATTGTTTGAGACAACATTGATATTAGCCTTATTATCATGTCCCTTAAAGGGAAAACTCTTGATTGTTATAGAACTCTAGAAGGTGGATGCATCACAACATGGGATGAGTTTGGATTATTGCTGATTTCTAGATTTGGGAATGAAAGTGACCATGCTTCTCTCATACATCAACTCAATGTGATAAAGAGGGGACCCAAAGAAATAATGCATGGATTCAATAAAAGTTTTTAGAAGAATTGGCATAGGTTCCTCCCACTATGAGGCCACTTTCTATTTTTGTGTTCCCCACTTACTTGAGAGCCATTGGGACTGAAATCGTTGTTATGCTTCAATCTATGGGAGGATCCACCCTCCTTGAAGCATATGAGATTTCTATCAAAGCTGAAAATAAAATTATTCAAGATGGAAGACTTTCACCTAAAGTATCTATTCTTCCTTTGTCTCTTACTTTGGCTAGCACTCCAAATGTAACCCAAGTTCTTAATGCCAATACCAAAGCTAAGGTGGCTCCTAGATAAGAATAAAATAATGTTGATTGGAAAGCCAAGTTCTTGGCCTTAGATGCTCAAAATAGATAAGCTAATGTGAAACAAGGTGCTTATCAGAACTCTTTCCCCTATCAAAAATAGTATGGTTAACAATACAAAAGAGGGAGAGGCCAATGGAAACCCAACCCCTATAGGCTTGCTAATACACACAATCCTAATTATGCCACCAATACTAAGGAGATGGTACTAGTCTATGGAAATTTGGTATAGGGAGAAGATTGGTAGCATGACCAATTCATGGATGCTAATCAAAATGGAGAGCAAGCCCTGGTGTCTCAAGGGTTAGTCACTCCCCTCCTATCAAGTGAAGATGAAGTGATGATGTAAGCTAATGAGGGTTGGCAACCTCAATGAGAAACCTTCACCAATTTCCTTGGTTGAAGACACTTTTGTGTTAAACCAAGGATCCTCTATTACAAAAAATACAAGGGCCAAGAAGAGGGCTTGAGGAAATAACAATGGTATGCCCATAGACACTTCTAGTCACCCTGCAAGGCAACAAGGTGTAGCTACAAGTGTGATAGTTCTGAAGGTTTCTGTGATAGCTCCAAAAGCTTCCATACCTCGAACAAGTTAGGATGTGGTAGGATCTACTCAAAGTGCCTCTATTCCTAGATTTACAAGAAACTATTTACCTCCAAGGACATAAGAAAAGGTGAGTACTAGTGCTCTAAACATAGTAGATTCCTTGAAGAGTGTTAAAGCATCTATCTCCCCTTGGGATATCTTTCATATGCTTGGCCAAAAATAATTGTTACAAAAAGAATTGTCCACTATTCCTACTAATCCTTTGTCTCCAAATCAAAGTCACGACCATTTTTCTTTTGTAAATGCTCCTAGTATCATTATGGAACCATCCACTAGAGATGAGAAGCCTCCACCATTTTACATCACCCTCATTATAGATGACAAATTAGTGCATAAGTTCATAGTTGATAGTGGAGCTTCTACTTATATCATGCCCAAAATTATAGCTGACAAGCTAGGCCTAAAATATGAGCCACATAACAAGGGGGTCCTTCAATTAGATGGTACACTTATCAAGATAGTAGGGATGATAAAAGGATTAAAGGTGTTTTTGCATGGTTGTCCTAGTTTTCCTATCTTGTAGGACATAGTTGTTGTTGATCTCCTAGTCCACTTTGCAATTTACCTATCAAGGGATTTAGAACAAGATATGGGACCAGGGTGAAAATTAGGATGCAACCTCTTACAAGGTTTCATATTGAACATTACATTGAGACAAATTCTAATTTGAATTATGTCATTCATGACAAAAAGGGTTATATTCTAAAAGATGACACTTCCTCCAAGCTTGAGGGCATTGCAAATTTATTTCTTGATGAATATGGTACTAATACGTATGAGTAGGATCCATATGCTCTCATAGAGGAAAATGATCTAGGAACATATTGTATGCATGAGGAAGGAATAAAGAGACCTCTACTTGACAAGGAAGAGGGTAAAGATGATGAATTTTGGAAGATGTTTTTTGACGGTTCAAGAAGTAAAGTTGGTGTAGGAGATGGTGTTATGTTGGTCTCTCCATCCAAACAATAGTACTATGCTTCATATAAATTTCATTTCAATTACACTTGTAATGTGGATAAGTATGAAGGTTTGATTCATGGCCTTCAATGGCCAAGGAAAAAAGGATCAAGAACCTGAAAGTGTATGGAGATAGCAAGTTGGTTGTGCACCAGGTGAGGAATGTGATTACCACCAAGAACCATTCACTTAAGTCATACAGGCATAGGGTATGGGATCTACTTGAAGACTTCAATGCATTCAACATTCACTCAGTCCCAAGGGAAGAAAATAGTTGTGTTGATAGACAAACTATGATAGGAGCCCAATTTGATAGTCCAACTACCATAAATGATGAAGGAAAGTAGTCTCATAGTAAGGTCATTTTGTACTTGATAATGAAGTGTCTTGGAAAGTGTTTGATAGTGATAAGCACATTGCATGCTTCTTGTAGAATGAGGCTGAAGTTTCATCAAGAAATTAGGGGAGGCTCCATGAATAGTTAGGTGACCAAATTATGAAACTAAGGACCAATAAGATACCTAAAGGCTTGGGGACCTTGGAAATCATCTTTAGTGAAAATGATCATAAAATAAAGGAGAAAGTGAGTGTATCTACAAAAGAGAAGAATTATGAAAGAGTCTTGATCTTTAAGTATAAACTCCTCAAACTAGGCAAGGTATGTTCTGCATCAGAAAAGCAAGTATTCATTAAACTATGTAGAGAGTTTCATGATATATTTTCTTGGGATTATAAGGACATCAAAGGATTTGATCCTAGCCTAGCACATCATACCATTGAGTTGTAACTTAGAGTTAGATCGGTTAAATAGAAGAAAAGACCTATAAACCCCAAGGTTGAGCAATTCGTGAGGTTAGAGCTTACCAAACTCTTTGAATCTGAGATAATATTTCCCATCAAGCATGCAACATGGGTAGCTAACATTGTACCTGTTAGAAATAAGAATTGGGAGATAAGGCTTGTGTATACTTTAAGGACTTTAATCGGGTGTCACTTAAATACCACTATCCTCTACCCTCAATGGAGCAAATTCTAAAAATGGTTTTAGTTTCTTAGATTTTCTCTCTTCTAGATGGTTATTTAGGCTACAATTAGATTTTAGTCAATAAAAATGATCATTTCAAGACAACCTTTATGACAAAATGGGGAACCTTTTCTTATATGAAGATGCCTTTTGGTTTGTCCAATGTCAATGCCACTTTTTAGAGAGCAATGGACATGACTTTTAAGGGTTTGATCAATGAGATGGTACTGGTTTATCTAGATGATATAATAGTGTTTTCCAAGGATACATATGAACACATGAAACATATAAGGCAAGTTTTTGAAATATGCAGGTAATATGGGGTTTCTCTTAACCCAAAGAAGTACATCATTGTTGTTCATGAAGGTAAGCTCTTGGGACATATTGTTTCCAAATATGGTCTGACCCTTAATCCTAAGAGAGTAAAGGATATCCTAGGCTTATTATTACCTTTTCATAAGAAAGGTATTTAAAGTTTCTCAGGCAAGATAAATTTTTTAAGAAGCTTCATACCTAGTTTTGCATCTTTAGTAAAACCTATCACGACTATGCTCAAGAAGAACTAGGCCTTCTTTTTGACCAAAGAGGGTAAGAGTAATTTTGAAGCCATAAAGAAAGCAATTGTAGAAGCTCCTACCTTTGTGAATCTTGATTTTAATAAAGACTTCATGTCATATTCATTTTCCAACCTTGATACTATCAGCCATATTGATGTAGTAGAATCATGAGAGCGTGGAGTAGTCAATTGCATTCTTTAGTCAAGGTTTAGAATAATATGAAGCCAAATATACTTTTGTGGAGAAGTAAGTCCTTGAAGTTATAAGAGGACTAAATATATTAAAAAATATTGTGTCAAATAATAAGATTCATGTCATGGTCTCTCATCTTATCACCAAGTAATTTCTTTTGAGCAGAGACCTTAGTGAAAAGAGGCCAGGGTGGATCACTAAAGTGATGGAGTATTATGTTGATATCAAAGTGAAAAAATTGGTAAGGGGTAAAGGCCTTTGTGAAAATATAGCACCATATCTTTATGAATCAAAATAAGAAGCTCTAGTCAACCATGAGTGTCCCCAACTACCTGGCCCATTGCCTCCACAAGATTCGACATAGAACATGATCAGATTTTTCCAAAATGGTGAGTACCCTGATAATATGAATAGATCAAAAAGGAGGTATTTTAGATTAAAATATATCCCATTTTGTCTTGTATATGGTGCTCTATTTAGAATGGAAATCAATGGTGTGTTGTTGAGATGCATTGATAATGACCAATTTAGAGTGTTACTTAAGAAGTTCCATGATGAGACAACAGGAGGTCATTACTCTCTAAAGACCAAAACTACCAAGATCATGAGGGATGGATACTATTGGCCCAATATCTTCAAAGATTTCCATGCTTTAGTGAGAATGTGTAGACAATATGCCTTATTTATAGGAAAGCAAAATCTTTCAGCTCTTCCTCTAAGGCCTATCCAAGTGGACCAACCTTTCATGCAATGGGGTCATGACTTCATTGGTATGATAAATCCCCCATCAAGTGTTGGTCACAAATGGATACCCATAGCAATTGACTATTTTACTAGATGGGTTGAGGTAGTAAGATTGAAGGAGGCTAACGAGAGTACCATCTTGGAGTTGTATGAGAGAATCATAACAAGGTTTGGCACCCCTTCTACTATCATTTTAGATAATGAACTTGCTTTTATGGGTGCTAAAATAGCTAACTAGGAAAATAACAATGGCATATTCTTGAGCACTTAATCTAACTATTACCCTCAAGGTAATGGGTTTGATAAATCTACCAATAAGAACCTGATAAAAAAAATTAAGAGAACCTTGGAGCATAACCAAAAAGCTTGGCATACCAAACTAAAGACAACCTTATGGGATGATAAGAAAACTCCCAAGAGGTCAATAGGGAATTTTACTTTTGTGCTTGTCTATGGAAGGGAAGCCAGGCTATTCATAACTCTGTTGTTCCCAAAATCTATCACTTGTTTTTGTAGACAACATATCAACGATTTTGGTCCTGCAGGCCAAAAACTCTCTCTCTTCCTTTTTAAAAAATGTTTTGAGCAGTCAAGTTTTTCAGTTAATCAAGTATTTTCAGCTAAGGATATCGTAGGTTCAATAGGTGGGCTTTCACAAGGCAAAATTTCCAAAAACTTGGGCATTTCCTAAAAGTTACAAGGCTGGTTCAATGTCGAGGTTCAATCAAAAGACTTAACGGTGGGCTTCAAACAATTGGAATGAACCACTTTGAACTGTTGAACCATTGAACCCTACCTCCTCAAGTTTAAAGAGTTCAACGAGTTCAAAGTTTCAATGACTTCGATGGACTTAAAGAGTTAAGCACTTCAAAGAGTTCAAAGAAGTTCAACCACTTCAAAGAGTTCAACGAGTTTGAAGACTTTGGCAGGTTCAACGGCTTCGACAAACTTTAAAGAAAAGAAGGCTTCGAAGAGTGAAGATTGAACTGTTGAACCATTGAATCTTGAACCAAAAAGAGTTCAAAGGTTCAATGAGTTCAATAATTTTGAAGGACTTAGAAAATGAAAAGATCCAGAGAGTTCAAAGCTTCAAAGGATTCAAAGAAAGATAAAGAACTGTTAAACTTTGAACTGAAATGGTTCAAAGGTTCAAAGGTTCAAAGATTTCAAAGTCCAAACAAAAGCTTCAAGCGAATGAAGGAAGCGTAAGATTGTAGAAAGAAGTTTAAAGATGGTTCAACCAAAGAAGAAAAATAGAGTGAATGCGGCCCTTCACAAAACATTGAACCGATGAGCTGATTGAACTGATGAGCTGATTGAACCGCCGACCATTGAACCACTTTGAATTGTTGAACCATTGAACCGATGCACTCAAAGGTTCAAGGTTTGAAAATGGTTCAAGTGACTAAGTGAACATGACATCCCCATAGAATTCAAATTCAAGGTAATAAAATATTCAATGATTTTCAAATATAGCACGAACCCTAAGAACAAACTCAACGAACAACAAAAGGAGTCAAAGGAGCCAACAGAAAGTGAAAAGATAGATCGAGAGCTCAGATCGCTTAGGAATGATAAAATGTGACAAGGAAGAGAGAAAATGCTACAGGAAATTCAAAAATATATTTAGGAGATTTATTTTTAGTAGGTGGAATAGTCCATTAGGTGGACATCAGAGAGCCTGAACATTCAAAGGCGAGGCCTATTCTTTTTGCATTAAAAAAAGGTGAATAGACAGTCGTGTAAGCATCACAAAGAGGACCAGACAACCCATGCTTAGGAGGAGATGTTTGAGATAATTTAGAATGCCAAATTCAAGGTTGATGACCTTTCCCAGCATGGCCCTTTCACAGATATTCAAGCCATTTAATTCAACATGGGCCATTTTCATGAAAACGAGTGCCCAAGTCTTTCTTGGAATGCTATATATTATAATCTCCCATTTTGTATGGGAGGGATCTCTCTATTACCAGAAGCAAAACTCTACCCAAATTGAAAGGCATTCCTGAGACTTTGAGCTCAGAATGCTAATCATATTTTATTATTTGAATGAGAAAGCAAGTGACCTTTCAGACTTTATGTTGAAATAGCTTGTGTAATCTAGGAAATTATTCTTATGTCTATTTCCTAAATACAATCTTTTCCATTTAATCAAACAATCAGAATTAGTGGAAGTAATTTGAAAGGTGTCTTGAAGCCAACTGTGGGAGACTTTATGCTGCTATAATTGTCTTCAATTTGTGTTTTGTGTAAAAGATGTTGGAGAGACTTTGAGCTCCCCTTATCCTTTGTAATCTCTTACTCTGTTGTAGTTTTAGGCCGAGACTTTGGGTTGCGCTTAATTATACTATGTTACTGCATCCTAATCAATGGGAGAAGTAATGAAAGACTTTGTGGTTTCATGGGTTTTTTGTGGTTACAGTTACTACCCAAGAAGAATCCTATTGTTGGTTGAATATTACTTCTGAAAGAAGAGAAGTACCTTCAATAATTACACCAAAATTCTCCTCTGTTCTATGAACATCATCTCTAAAAAAAGAGAGATGGATGGTGTTATCCTACCCCTGAGTGTATTTTTAGCTTATATTAGTTATAGTAGTTTATAGGGATCCTCCCTTACCTTATAAGGAACCTCCCCTTGATGAGAGGAGAGATTTATCCCATTTTGATGTAGTAAACCTAAATATTTTAGAGCATAAATCTCCTTATGCTATGGTTGATATACCTATTTTGTCGTCAGTTAGCTAGTGACAAAATATTCACCCAACAGTTTTTGGCGACTTTGCTAGGGAAAGAATGCACAGTATGAAGCCTCAAGCTTTAGATTGAAGTAGTTTGAGTTCTTTTATATTTCCATTTTACACTCTGGCAGATCCATCATACACATGAAGCCAGAGAGCTAAAGGTATTTTTGACCCTATATTTGAGTTGGTACAACAATGTAATTTTGATCTGTTTCCTTCACCATCTCACCTCTAGCGAACTAAGAGTTTTCTTCCTACAAGCATCAGGTCACCAATACAAGGAAGAACTTCTTTTTCCTCTGCTAACAAAGCTTTGTCCATACATACCCCTCAGATATTTTTTATCCCTTCCTTCAATAGCCATATCATGGCCACCCAAGGCCCCTGGGGTAATACTTTTAGTCCCCAGAATCTAACTCCACCTTTACATGAACTACCTCACAATTCTAGGAAGAATTTCCCCAAGCTATTTGGTGATGGGAGAGTTCATCCTAATGAACATATTGTAGCTTTTTGCATAGCCTGTGGTGTGATAGTCATGGAGTATGAGGACATAGCAGTCAAGTTGTTTATGGAAACATTACAAGGTACTGCTGGAGACTGGTTTTATCATCTACAAGCATAAACTGTGACTAACTAAAACACCCTCAAAGCCAAATTCGAAGCCAGGTTCAAACCTGCAAAAGATGCGCATGCCCTATTGGCTCAGCTCACATAGTTGAAGAAAGAGCCTCATGAACCTATGAGGGACTTCATAGATAAATTTAACAAGATGAGGAATAGGATTCCCATAATTGCTCAGCTGACACTAGAAAATATTAAATACTTATTCATAAACTCTTAGCTTCCTAAAGTGAGTTTCTTGTTGAGGTGGGCTGGCCACATAGACCTTTTTGTAGCTCAATATTTGACCACTGAGGTCGAAGATGATCTCATCTTGGCAGGAAAGATAAGAAGAGATCCTAACAGAAGTAAATCTTCTTCATCCCCTAAATATTCTTCTACAAGGACCACTGATCCTATGGTGCAAAAGTTGGAAAATGAGTTTCTAGCTCTCAGAAAGCAAATGGCACAAGGGATTTCTACTCCTCATTCATATCGAGATATACTAAGAAGGACTTTTGCCAATCAGTCATATCAAGGTAATTCTACCAAAAATCAAGGGCAACCAAATTGTCTTCCTCCCCCACCAGGGAAACTTGCCATTGAAGCGGCACCAGCTAACTCAACAGCTGGATATCTTGAAATTGAATCTAATTTTTCATTATAACCTGAGTTGAACCAAGAAAATGACGTTGATCTCTTTGCAAAAGACCAAGAAGAATTAGTTGGCGACTCCAACATTAGTTTCTTGAATTACCAGGATGAACCCAGAAGTAAAGGTGAAGCATTTGATGGATCATACATAGTAATTACTAGGTTCTAGAACTAGTTAGCTCAACAAGCTAATAAGAAAAAAATAGGGGAAGGATCTCAACTAGCAATTTCTATTGCTAAACAGGGGACCACTCTACCTTTCTAATCAAAGGACCTGGTGATCAACCAAAAAGTAAGTACCTCAAGTATTCCTTCACCTTCAACTTTAAATTTGCAGACCAACTCTACACCCAATAAAAATTATATTGATGGACTGCCTTCCCCTATGTCTAATTCATTTCAGTCATTTGATTTAATTGACCATGTTAAGAAGACCAAAATTCAAATGACTGAGTTTGAATATTTACAAGACAACCCTGAGCAATTGGATAGGTTGGTTGAATGTGTAAAAAATAAAGCCATCCTTGTAGGACAAGATGTTAGAAAAGTAACTCCTGGTCCCCTCCAGGGACACATCCACTTGATATAATCTTGTGATTACTCCTCCAGTAGCAACTGGGAAAATAAAACCTTTCTATGTTTCCCTATTGATAAATAGACACAAGCTGAGCAACTGTGTCATTGATTTTGGAGCTTCAGACAATGTTATGCCCGCCAAAGTGGAAAATTCTCTTGGCCTTACATTGACTAAGACCTTTGGTAGATGTTTCTCCATGGAAAACAAACAAGTGCCTTTGCTGGGACAAATTAAAGATGCTCAATTTGTGTTTGCACCTTTTCCAAATAAGAGAATCAAAATGACAGTTCTAGTGGCCGACGTCCCAGCCTCATACGATATCCTTCTTGGGCAAAATTTTTACAAAGATGTTGGTGAAGAATTGAGCATGGACTTATTTGAGGTGAGGATCCCTATCAAAGGCATCATGTAAAGGATGCTCCCTAAGAAGGAGTCGAAGTACATTGTCACCCAAACATCAGCACCTGAAGCTCAAATTTTATTTGCATCTTTAAGAATGGGTAACTATTTTCTGACCATAGAGGAGGTTTGTATTTCATCAGAGGAAAGTCCTATAAGTGATAATTCACAAATTTCAAATAGAATATCAGAGAGTTCAACGATAGAGAAAGGTGCATAAGAATCCTCCCTTCCAAATGAAGAAAAATATGAAGAAAGATTAGTTTTTGATGACGTATAGATTCTAGAATTTGATGGTAGTTATTCTTCTACTAGCTCTGGAGCTGGGATTGTGTTGATATCTCCTCGAGGAGATATTTTTCTTTATTCATATAAGTTGTAGTTTAGTAACACCAATAACACTGTCGAGTATGAATATCTGTTATTTGAGTTGAAGGTAGCTCAAAATAAAGGTGTTAAACTCCTTCATACCAAAGGAGATGCTAAATTGGTGGTTTGCCAGGTGAATAAACCTGTATCAAACCAAGAATGGAAGATTGTGCCATTATTGTAATTTGGTTTGGGATCAAATTGAAAATTTTGATGCTTTCAGTATTTTTGTAGTGCCCAAAGAGTTCAATGATCAAGCAGATTCATTGGCTATTTCTGTGACCCTCATGTTTCCTCATCCTGAATTCAAAGGGAATAGGTACACTATCAAACTAATCTTTTGACTAAGTGTTCCTGATAATGCCAACCATTAGTAGGTATTCAATGGTGACAATCAAATCATTGCCTTTTTGGAATAAATAGATAGCTTTGAGGAGCTATATTTTGAAGGCAGTAAGTCTCCATCATGGGAGTCAACGCCTAGAACAAGCTCAGATACAAGTGAAGAATTCTTGCAGCTCAAAGGGAATAAAATCTGAAAAGGATTGGTTTCCCTTGAGAAACTATTTGATAAGTACGACAGGTTTATCAAGCAGCAATAAATGGATTCAAGCTCCTCCCAGGAGTTTGATCAAATAAATTTGAGTACTAAGGAAAATCCCAAGATGGTGAACATTGGGAAGTGTTGCACTCCTGACAAGAAGCTCAAATTCACTGCTCTACTTCACCATTACATATATGTTTTGGAGTACTCCTATGATGATCTGAAGTTGCTTAGGCCTAAAGAAATTCATCATGAAATTCCTCTCAAGAGTGGTTCATTGCCTCACAAGCATAAATTCAGGTAGTACAACCCCAAGATAGTAAGTAAAATTTTGTCTGAGATTCAGAAAATGTTAAAAACCAAGATAATTTTTCCAATCCATCATCCCACATAGATTGCGAACATAGTCCCTGTGAGAAAAAAGAATGGGGAAATTCACCTCTATGTAGATTTTAAAAATTTGAATTAATCCTCTCTAAAGGATAACTACCCTCTACCTATCATGGATCAAGTCCTTCAGATAGTGACTGGTTCAAAGATGTTATCAATGTTAGATGGTTTCTCATGGTATAATCAAGTAGAAGTCGGTGAAGCAGACCAATATAACACTACCTTCACTACACCTTGGGGCACCTTTCCATATCACAGAATGCCCTTTTGTTTAATCAATGCTAGTGCCACCTTCGACAGAGCAATGGACCTTGCTTTCAAAGATGAAATGGGGAAGTTTATTGTGGTATATCTTGATGACTTGACTATCTTTTCTAAGCATCATCCCCATCATGTGCATCATTTGCAACAAGTGCTATAATGATGTCAACAGAATGGCATTTCTCTAAATCCTAAGAAGTCAATTTTTGGGGTTATAGAAGGAAAACTTCTCAATCACACTATATCCCAAGAAGGCATAAAGATTGACTCAGAAAGATTCAAATCTATCCAAGAGCTTACTCTACCTGCTAGTAGGACTATAGTTCACTCTTTCTTCAGAAAGGTAAATTTTTTACGAAGGTTCATTCCTGAGTTCGCAAAAAAGACTCGCCACATTGTGGACATGATGAAGGGAAAAGCCACTTTTTTTTGGATTGAAGAAGGCAAGTCATCATTTCAAAATATCAAGAAAGCTATCACCCATGCCCTATTCCTAGTTTGTCCGAATTACACCAAAGACTGCATAATGTATAGTTATGCTTTTGAACACACACTTGTAGCAATTTTGGTTCAATAAAATAAAGAAGATGTGGAATCTCCTAAATCATTCATGATTTGTCCTCTCAAAGCTCATGAAATGAAATTATCAAACATGGAGAAGCATGCTTATGTTGTGGTAAAGGTGGTAAAACACTTCCATTTTTACATCCTGAACTCACACACTGTTGCTCTGGTCCTTGATACAATAGTCAAGTCTATACTAACTCAGCAGTAGTTTGGAACCAAAAGGGGTAATTAGATTACTAAAATATAGGAGTTTGATTTGGTTATCAAACCAACAAAACTTATGTGGGGAAGGGGTCTCTGCCAATTAATTATTAATAACATACCAGAAGAAATAGGTCATAAAGAAATAGAAGTTGAAGACACACCAACAATTTTCTTTATCACCACTACGAATGAGTGGTATTCCAATATCACTCATTTTCTTACCTATGGTGAGTGTCCTTCTCACCTATCTTGTAAACAAAAGAGGACTGTTAAGTTAAAAGCTGCCAACTTTGTCCTATGGGACAATGGTCTGTATAAGAGGAACCTTGATGGGGTATTCCTTTGTTGTGTGGATAAAGTGTAGTAGAACAAACTTTTGGAGTCCTTCCATAATTTGGCTTGTGGAGGACATTTTTTTACACTTGTAACTGCCCATAAAATTCTATGAGCCAGGTACTATTGGCCTACTCTATTTCAAAATGCATACAAATGGGTACGTAGATGTGAACTTTGTTAATAATTCATTGCAAGACCTAAATTAGCTGAATTACCTCTCAAGCCAGTAGTAATAAAAGAGCCATTTCAATAATGGGGGAATGATATCATTGGTGCTTTAAACCTGTCCTCAAGTGTTGGACATGATTATGTCCTTACAGCCACATACTACTTTACCAAGTGGGTGGAAGATATTCCAATCAAGCATGATACTTCAAAAGTAGTATGTAATTTCCTCAAGGAAAATATCATTTCCAAGTTTGGGGTCCCAACCAAGATTATAACAGACAATGCAGCCTATTTCTCTTCTCATGAGATTACCCAATTCTACTTTTATTATGGGATTATCCTCTCCCACTCTTCTGACTATTTTTTGCAAGGAAATGGCCAAGCAGAATCAAGCAACAAAAACTTAGTGACCATTATCAGGAAGTTGGTAGATGAAAATCAGAGAACCTGGCACAAAATATTGTTTAATACTTTATGGGCAGATAGAATTACACCCAAGAGGGTGATAGGTATGTCACCTTTCCAACTTCTGTATGGTCTCAATGCAGAGATACTAATCACCTTGGAATTTCCAGCACTGAAGTTGGTGAAGGCAGTCGAAGATTTATCTTTTGAAAGTTCCATCGACAAAAGGATCATGTGCTTGACTAAACTTAATGAGCAATGAACTATGGTGGTGGACCAAATTGTTGTGCATCAAAGTTTGATAAATATGATCTTTGACCAAAAATCAAGGATTCATGATTTTTAGATTGGAGATCAAGTTCTGTTATGGGATAAGAGGAGAGAACCAAAAGGAATGCACAAGAAATTTGATTCCTTATGGAGAGGCCCATTTTCCATTCATCATTTAAATGGTGAAAATAGTTTCCATTCATCATTTAAATGGCACACCATTTTCTCTGCCTCACAGTGGGAAGCATCTGAAGCACTTCAATCCTTGAAGTATCAGATAAGTCCAATTGTACATATGTATAATTTTTATATAATTTTTTGTTTGTTTTATGTTGTTTGTTTCATTTTTTTGGAATCTTTTTCTTTTTTGGGTGGCATGAATCCTTAGCCCAATTGCATACATGAAGCCATTGAGATTTTGGTTTCTACTCCCTTCGACTTTTTCAAAATTTCAATCGATGGAAGTTCCCCAACTAGAGCCAGCTGTTATTCCCAAAATCCATCACTTGTTTTTGTGGACAAAATATCAACTATTTTTGTCCTATAGGCCAAAAACTCTCTCTCTTCTTTTTTCAAAAAATGTTCTAAGAAGTCAAGTTATTTAGTTAATCAAGCCTTTTTAGCTAAGAAAATCATAGGTTCAACATGTAGGCTTTCACAAGGAGAAAGTTCCAAACACTTAGGCATTTCCTAAAAGCTACAAGGCTGGTTCAATGTCGAGGTTCAATCAAAAGACTTAACAGTGGGCTTCAAACAATTGGAATGAACCACTTTGAACCATTGAACCCTGCCTCCTCAAGGTTCAAAGAGTTCAACGAGTTCAAAGGTTCAATGACTTCAATGGATGTAAAGAGTTAAGCACTTCAAATATTTCAAAGAAGTTCAACCACTTCAAAGAGTTCAACGAGTTTGAAGACTTTGGTAGGTTCAACGGCTTCGATGGAATTTAAAGAAAAGAAGGCTTTGAATACTGAAGATTGAATTGTTGAACCATTGAACCTCGAACCAAAAAGAGTTCAAAGGTTCAACGAGTTCAATAAGTTTGAAGGACTTAGAAAATGAAAGGATCTAGAGAGTTTGAAGCTTCAAAGGATTCAAAGAAAAATAATGAACCATTGAACTTTAAACCAAAATGGTTCAGAGGTTCAAAGAGTTCAAAGTCTGAACAAAAGCTTCAAGAGAATGAAAGAAGAAACAAACTCTAGAAAGAAGTTCAAAGATGGTTCAATTGAAGAAGAAAAAAAAAGTGAATGCGGCCTTTCACAAAACATTGAACCGACGAGTTGATTGAATCGATGAACTGATTGAACCACCAACCATTAAACCACTTTAAACTATTGAAACATTGAATTGATGCACTCAAAGGTTCAAGGTTAAAAATAGTTCAAGAAAATAAGTGAACATGACATCCCCACAGATGTCAAATTCAAGGTAATAAAATATCCATTGATTTTCAAATATGGTGTAGACCCTAAGAACAAACTTAGCGAATAGCCAAAGGAGCTGAAGGAGCTAGCAGAAAGCAAGAAGATAGCTTGAGAGATCAGATCACCAAGGAAGGACAAAATGTGGAAAGGAAGAGAGAAAATGCTATAGGAAATTTAGAAATATCTACAAGAGAGTTATTTTTAATAGGTGGAACAGTCCACTAGGTGGACATCAGAGAGTGTAAACATTCAAAGGTGTAGCCTATTTTTTTTGCATTAAAAAAAGGTGAATGGACAGCCGTGTAAGCATCATAAAGAGGACCAAACAACCCATGCTTAGGAGGAGATGTTTGAGATGATTTAGAATGCCAAAGTCAAGGTTGATGACTTGTTGCAGCATGGCCCTTTCACAAATATTCAAGGCATTCAATTCAGCATGGGCCATTTTCATGAAAACTAGTGCTCAAGTCTTTCTTAGAATGCTATATATTGTAATCTCCCATTTTGTATGGGAGGGATCTCTCTATTACTAGAATCAAAACTCTACCCAAATTGAAAGGCACTCCTGAGACTTTGAGCTTAGACTGTTAATAATATTTTGTTATTTGAATGAGAAAGCAAGTGACCTTTCAGACTTTGTGTTGAAATAGCTTGTGATATCTAAGAAATTATTCTTATATCTGTTTCTTAAATACAGTCTTGTCCATTTAATCAAACAAGTAGAATTAGTGGAATTCATCTGGAAGGTGGCCTGAAGCCAATTGTGGGAGACTTTGTGCTGCCATAATTATCTTCAGTCTGTGTTTTGTGTAAAGGATGCTGGAGAGACTTTGAGCTCCCCTTATCCTTCATAATCTCTTACTCTATTGTAGTTTTAGGTGGAGACTTTGGGCTGTGCTTAATTCTACTATATTACTATGTCCTAATCAGTGAGAGAAGCAACAAAAGACTTTGTGCTTTCATGGGTTTCTTGTGGTTACAGTTACTACCCAGGAAGAATCATGTTGTTGGCTGAATATTACTTCTGAAAGAAGAGAAGTAGCTTCAGTAATTACACTAGAATTCTCCTCTATTTTGTGAACATCATCTCTAAAAAAAGATATATGGATGG
This sequence comes from Torreya grandis, assembly GCA_037957365.1. NCBI lineage: Eukaryota > Viridiplantae > Streptophyta > Pinopsida > Cupressales > Taxaceae > Torreya > Torreya grandis. The sequence continues at coordinate 2,279,513 of JARHVA010002285.1, read as the reverse complement.
TGTTATCCTACCCCTAAGTGCATTTTCAACTTATATTAGTTATAGTAGTTTACAGGGATCCTCCCCTACCTTATAGGGAACCTCCCCTTGACGAGAGGAGAGATTTATCCCATTTTGATGTGGTAAACCTACACATTTTGCCGCATAAATCTCCTTATTATTTGGTTGATATACCTATTTTTCTGTTAGTTAGCTGGTGACAAAATATTCACCCAACAAATTCAATATCTACTAGCCTTGGAATTATCACACCAACTAGAGTTGCTTGAGAACACTCCCATGAAAGTGAGATTGATAGAACTAATGGAGTTATAAGAGACTAGAAATAAGGCTCATCAGGTCATGGAACATCATCAGGTACTAATGAAAATGTCTTTTGATAAAAAATAAACTCCAATATCATTTCAATAAGGTGACATAGTCTGTAAATGGGATGAAAATAGAGCAAAGTTGGGCAAGCATACTAAATTTGATGTCCTATGGAGTAGATTGTATGTCATCACCAAGTGCAAGCAAAGAAATTCCTTTCATTTAGCAAAGATGAATGGAGAAGAAATACCTATCCATTTGAATGGGATACACTTAAAACCCTTCTATTGAGAGTTGAAGGTCTATCTTGTAAATATTAGGTTAGGTGTGTGTTTCCCTTCTTATCATGTTGTGTTCTAATAAGTGCTCTTAAGCACATTTGTGTTTTGCTTAGTTCCTTGTTTTGTGTTTGGTTCCTATTGTTTTCTATTGTTTGGTATGTTGTTTAAGGTAGTTTATGTGTCAAACCTGATATACATGTGACCCCATAGCCCACTGGATAGGATTAGGAAACTAGTCATAGCATAGAAAGCATGCCACCCCTAGGAAGCTACCAAGAATGTTGACCATTTTTTCTCACAAGCAAAATTAGGTCAACCTGCTATATTAAAAATATTGTATAGGGGTTTTTTATAATGTTATAGGGTATGTTCTAGCTCATTTGGTGTCATTCCTTATGCCATTTTGGTTTAGTCATAGTTTATCTTTGTCCTTGTGTCATTTGGTATCTAAGGGACCATTTTAGAGTCATTTTATGCAAGTGCTATGTCTTCATGGTGATCAATGTATTTAGGGCATGAATCAAGTTTTTAATGGATGAACAAATGGAGAGTGTTACAGAGACCCTATGGGATGCTAACAGTGCTTGGAATGATTTAGAAAGCTCCTAGTTTTCATTTGATTCTTCATTATATTCATCTAGACATCTTAGGTCTAGTGGTTAAATTTTGAGTAGGGATTTGATAACATCATAATTAACATGCAAGGATGAGTTAAGGGGAATTGATTATATAGGTCTATTCACTTTTGTGTCAAGATCGTATATGCCAAATCTTAAGTCTTCTATAAAAGTGCATCCAAAGTTATAGAAATCCAAATTTGGCCTTTTAGCCACTATCTGCATGTTTTTTCACACTTAGCCATTTTATTAAAAGGTTCAACCAGAGCAAAGTGAGCATCTTCATGAAGATATATCTCACATGTGTGGTATTTTTAGGGGAAGATGGTCACATTGGTTTGTTCATTTTAGTCCCTAGTTGTTACACGCTAAGTCTCATGCCCTCCATCGAAGTGCAAATGAAGTTATACATATGCAAGTTGGGATCTTAGGCATTTCTACTAAGTTTCCCATACTTAGTCATTTGAGCTTGATTGTTGTAGGAAATCACATAGAAGTAGTTATAAACCAACCTTCTTGAACTTCAAATATCTTCACCTAAGAAGCTCCTAGGACCACCACATCAAATGGGTTCATCCTTTTTGGCAAGAAGAGCATCTCCTACAAATATGGGACCTCCATATTTCTTACACTTCAAGATCTAAGATTTCAAAGTCAGTCAAAAAACATAAGACATTCATGTGAACATCAAGCTAAAGCTCAGGCAAAAATTTACTTGTGTTTAAATTTGACAGTCTGTGGGCCATGAATCACATTCTATAAAATAATGAATAATGGTCATGAGAACATTAAATTTAAAGACAGAGCAAGACAATCCTTTTGAGCTTAAATTTGATGATCACATGACCATCAAAAATAGTTGTACGAATGTCAAATGACATCTTGTAGACTATCAATTTTAATACCATGGACTAACCATTGGATTTCAAATAATAGGTGTCAACAAGATAAATGGTCCTCGCTCGATCGTACATCTCAATCCAATAGTGCAAGATGAGTCAAATAGTCAGAGAGCTTGAAGGGTCGACACATGGCATAAAAGAGACAAGGTCCAAATTTCAAAAAATATACAATGGCTCACATTAATTCATAGCTAGAAGATTTGATGGTGCAAGATGAGTGGAGGGATCAAAGATATGAGTCAAGTCTCAATGATCAATTAGAGAAAAGGTCGACAAGTACTTTTGATGGGCCAAAGTAAACAAAAGGTATGAAGCCAAGACTGAGCATGGTTTAGTTATATCCAAAGATAAAAGTTTCAAAAAATGCTACTGGAGAAGACATGTAGACTCAAATGGTTTCATCTCTGGGACCAACTACCCAAAAGGGACCACATCCCTCCACAAAACACATTGTGACAAACTAGTTTGGAGTGGTTTAGCATCAGAACAAGGAGCTGAGATTGATCTGATTATTCTAACTAGATTGATGTTAGAACCTAGTTATAATGCTTGATTCCATCATTACAACCATTAGGGAGGATCAAAGAAGGAATATTATAAAAATGTAGCAACTGAAAGTGATGGGCATCAATCAAATGACCTAAAGGAGCATAATTTATGGAAGCAGTTGTTACTGTGGCTAAATAATTTAAAAAGATCAATTCCCTTAGCACCAAGGCCCTTATCTCTTGCATATGTTCTCCTATAAATATATCCCTTGAGATATTGTAAAGGATTTCCACTCTAGGTATGGTGAATCCCTGCTAGAATGACATTAAATTGTGCCTTTGAACATTAATGAATTTCTAATTTTTTAGTTCTTGGATGATTGTCTGAGTGTGAAAATGATGTATGGTGGTGTAAAGAGATTACTTTCTATCATTTTCTCCCCTTATCATTTCATGTTTATGTAATAATTCTATTCTAATAGGTCATATGAAATATTTTCCAGTGTTCACTTGCCTTGGATAGATCTCATACATCTCACCTTCATATTGAAATAATCATGTTAGAATCCATAGGTCCTGAAAATTAGTTTGTGCATCTTGTTTCTTAGTGAAAGAAAGTATGATGGTCATATAGAATACAAATTGGTGTATCACCCCCTTAAATTATATTTATTTCATGCAACTTCTAACTCTTTCCCATAAGCAAGCATTAACATAGGAGTAAGGATTTTAAGATACATCCAGAGAGTTAGCCCTTAAACCTATAGGCTCACTTTCTACTATAGGTACACCCACATGCCTGGAAGTGTTCCCATGTTGTCCAAATCTAGAGGAGGCTTGAACACCCTCTTCTAGGGTGTGATATTTCATGACAACACTAACCATTCAGACTATGGAGTAGCAAGATTCCTTACAAGGTATGTAGAGAGAAACTAGGGAAATAACTATACAAACTGAAGGAATTACTAGGGATATCCTTCCTTCCCTCTACCAATTCATGAAATGATTTTAGTTTGGAATAAATATCAATATGAATTTCAAAAATTGGAAGAATAAAAAGCTAGGATGAAATTCGAGTCTTAGTAACAGCTTCAGAAAGCTCAAACTTCCATATAGAATATTTGTGAAATTTCTAAAAAAATATTATCATGTAGACAATCTCCCTCTTTCTATGTTTTGTTTCTTCATGAATAATTTTACAAATTGAAAATGCAATTGATCTTTCTTGGTTTTCCACATGTTATTGAGGATGAACATATGTTTATGGATGTCTTTCTAAAAATTACCACAGAAAGATAAGATGAAATTTGTGAATTCTATCTTTTTAACATGTTAGGTTACTATTGGCATCAAATTGTACACCCTAGGATATTCTTAAAAGCTCCTACAATTTAATGCAACATTGAATCATCTCTCAGGTTATGGGGGAACCTATAAGAGAAATGAATCTATATATTATAAGGGCTAGCTCCCTAGATTATTCTTGAAGTACACATCACCTAATCTAAAGCTTGTATAAGGGAAAGAGTTAGAAGTTTTTCATAAATGGAAACTACACTAAGAGGTGATACACCAAGACACATTTCCACATGACTATCACATTCCTTACTAAATAACAAGTCTTTCCAAGATCAACTCTAGGAATTAAAGGACTCTAGCATAATTGTTTCAATGTGAAGTCAGCTTGCATACGATAATCAACAAGATAACTATTCAAGGGGTAGATTACACACTATAAAATAAATTACTTACTTGGAGAAGATCCTAATACAACCAATACACTTCACATGACTTGCTAAAATCAAAACTCTTGTTCATACTTATAGAATTTGGAATAAGAGAGAGAGAAAAGAGAAGTTGAAGAGGCATAAGGCCAAGTGTCCAAAGGTGGAGATTAGTCACAAGGCATGTGGATGAAGTGTAAGAAGAGTCATGAAATTTAATTACCCTTGATCTCATCCCAAATTAGCCTCTTTCTCCAAGTGTGGTATAACATCTTCTTAATCAGTCTCTCTTTTAAAACTGCCTTCATCATAGGCTTTTCTTGAGCATTTCAAAGCAAGTGATGGACAAGTGTCTCATGTGTGAGAAAGAGAGAGAGTTAAAAATAATCATTCACCTGAATTGGGAGTTTTCTTCATCATGAAATTCTCTTACACAAGTTCATCATCACCTTGTAACTATGATCACTCTCTCATAGGCTTGTCTTGACACTTGGAACTATAATCTTTCAATTTTTCCTTAATTGATCCATACCAGTGGTCTTGTGACACATTTTAAGATACCTCATATGCTTAGCTTCATCAAAAACATCATAAAAATCCTCCAAACTTGAGTTTCCACTTTCTTCACTATGTCATTCTAGATGCCACTTTAGATTGGCTGAGGTGAGAGACTTAGTAAGATTACTTGTGGAAATTTATAAGCTCTAAAAATTACATGAGGATTTGTTTTAGGTCCCAATCTATCCTCCCAAGTGGTTGGCTTCCATTGATCATCTTTAGGACCTATAAAACACAAGAAAATGTAAAGAAAACCTACTTTATACTCCACCTATATAGATTTTGTACAATCCAATTCCATGGATTTTACCCTCTTAGAGTTGGAAACAACTTATCTTTAGTGTTCATGGTCAGATTTATCCATTTGGATGCACTTTTGGCTTGATTTCTATCATTAGGTGACAAAATAGGGTTTGAAAGGGTTTTAGAGTGGTCAGCCCTCTTAGCCTTTGTTATTAAATACCACACATTATAATTCCATAAAAATTCAATTGATGGATACTCAAGGACCTTTTCCAACTTTCCTAAATTACTCCAGGTCCCATGCATTAATTCATGAAAGTTATGAGCATTTGATCATGACCACTCGAGCCATTTTGTGCATTTTGTGAGGGTTTTGAACATTTCCAAGCCAAGAATGGCTTATTAATGAATTTAATTGAAAAAAATGGTTTAAAAACCTATATTTTAATCCCATGAACATGAATCAACCACTATAATGTCTCATCAAGAGCTAAAAATGAAAACTTACCCCTATTTGGCATTAGGCCTAGACCTTGTCAATAGGTCTGTTTGCACCCTTGGCTAAAATTGAGGCTCCAATATATTTATTTTAATATTATAATTATTTTAAAATTCTAAAATGATCCCCTAATCGTGATCAAATCACTTAGGAAGCTTAAATAAGGTCCAAATTGAAAATGACCCTCCTTGCCAAGCCCTTTACTTACCATTCCTTGCCATTGTGACTGTAAACCTCCTTGTGTAGGGTACCCTATTTGATTTCAAGGCTCATAATAAAGTTTTTTAGTTATTTCTAGGTCCCCTATAGCTTATAAAACCTTAATTTGGTCCTTTCTTTCCCTCTGGTCATCAATTTAATCATTTCCCCCAAAATTATCACCTTCATGCATGCCAAAACTACCCCTGCTCTAAGATAAAATAGAGAGGGTTTTCACTATTATTATTTTAAAATTGATGATTTTATCACCTTATTAAACCCCAAATTATGGTGTGTAAAATTTTTTATCTTCTAAATCCTCCATTAGACCACCAAACCCCTCAATTTTGTTAGGTAGACTTCATGAATAGGCAAAGTTTGATGGTAGGAAGGGTATAGGTGGGGTTTTGAGGTCTTAGGGATCGAATTAAACTTGATTAGGAAATGGAAGGATAATTAATACCTAAAATGATGTATTCCAACCATTTTATAGCCTACTTTCCCCTTAAAAACATCCATGCTCTTGAGACATACAATAAGTCTATGACTACAAATGAAGGGAAACCCTATTTTATGACCTAGCTATAGGCTATTATGAGCTTTGTTTGGATTTAAAGACACAATTCAGACATTATTTTATGTTAAATATGCTTATGTATTAATTAATTCATAATTTTTATATGGCTAATCTCCATCCCTTACACCCATGTATCTTTCATCCTCAAGATTAAGCCTCTGTTTATGTGGACTAAGACACTTCAAAACCTGCCTGTATGTCTTGGTTTAAATTTGTTATATGATTATATACATATTATTAATGTTTACTAGGTAATATAACATATTAATGATTTTTTTTCATTTATATTCCTTCAAACCATATCATTTCATGCTTAATTCCTTAATTATTATACCCCTTTACCTACTTGGACTGAGGTAGGCCTATAGGTGCGCTTGGGGTTTGGAATTAGGATTTTTTCATGTTGTATAAGTTTATTAATAAGTTCCTTGAGATCAATTTTAACTTTAATTTCACCTTCATCCACTTTAATAACTCCAAACCAAGTTTAAAATCCAAATTTATTCCTCACTACCAACATGCCTCACATTACTGTGTGTTAGGCTGCCTACAGGTTAATTTGAGATCACCTAGGTCATGTGGTTAATGGAATCATATTTTCACTTTAGGTATAGTGTCATTCAAGTAATAAATTCACTCTAAACCTTCAAATTGGTTTCTATATTCCCAATTGAGACAATATCTTACCCAAGCCTATTGTAGATGACCCTTCCTAGGCTTGTGTACGGATAGGGAAGGGTACATTAGTGATCAAAACATCAAAATTCATATCTTATTTGACATCTTGGATTAGGAATGTTATTTAAAATAGTTTGGATTTATCAATATTAGTGGTTTAGCTTAATATTTTCAAATTGAAATGCAAAACCACTTTCCAATCAATGCCCTGTAGATATCACTACACCTTTTTAGTGGGTTTTTGGCAACTTTGAGACCTTGAAACTCTCATCTCCACTCCTCCTTTGCTCCTTAAAATTGACATAATTATTGTGGGTGGATAGGGATATTATATGAAATAAATAATATCATTTTAAATTCTTTCTATCATGAAAAATGTTAATTCACAAAATATCAAGGATCTCTGTCTGCAACTTTCAGGGACAAAAGAACCAATACACTCCAATCATTATTTTAAAGGAAAAATACACTTAGCATAGAATTTTAACTCTCATGTAATGAACACTATGAACCTTTGGGTATGTTAGAACTTCAAAAATGAACTCCATCATGTCTTTCACTCTTTGCACCTTCGTACAAACCTCTTGAACTCAAGCATAAGTTGATTGTGAGTAGACTAGGTAATGAACAAGGAAATTTGGCAATTTGGATTTGGAGGAGTATGATAATTTGATCTTTCACAAGGTAATTCAATGATGTAACTTTTAAAACATGAACCCAAGCATATTAAACATCTTCAGGATCTTCCTTCCACATTGAGAAAACTCAGATTTCCCATACATGGGTGCCCACTTAAAAAACAAGCATAATTTTAGAAACATCCTTAAAAGACATTAAGAGAGAATTATTTGATGATGTAAACACCATTGGAAAGGGACTATTCCCACATAAAAACACTTCATCAAACTGACACAGCTCCTTGGATTCCTAAAAATAAGAAACAAATGAAAACTTATACCCCTCTTGAATATAAGTTCATAAAAAGTTTCCTAAGATGTAAGTGATTATTCATGAAGGAAGAGCCACTCATATGAGATTCATTATTATGGATGTGAATTTTACTCAGAGCACTATCCAACTATAGAAACATTCTCCCTGACTCCACTTGTACGGCCTATAACAAGTGTTTTAAATTGCTCTTCCTTAGCTTGCCAAGTGAAATTAAAGGAAAAAAGTTAGAAATGAATTTTTTTATGAAATATCTGCAATCCAAACATGGTAATGACTTTTGGGGAGGTGAAGAGTCACACCACCACGTTTTTAGCTATAAAAGAACTTGAGAAGTCTGTACAAGTGTTAGAAATGGCTTATTTTTTAGGGAAAACTACCATTTGATTGATGAACATAACTTGTAACTATCACTTGACATGATATTGACATAATTTGACCTTCTCCACGTTTATATCCACCCTTTGGACAAATATTTTAATTTGAAAGTCCTCAAAAGTCATTTCATTAAGCTAAAAGGTGGCCAAATGACCCTAATAGCACCTGAAACCTAGCAAGTGGTCAATTTATTGTTGGGGATCAACCAACAATAGATTACACTTGTGAAAGCAATAAACGCAGAATTAAATCAGATAAACAAGTAACTAGAATGATAAATGGCAAGAACAAGAGATACAAGAAACCACCCTGAAAACTTGTATTAACAAACTCTTTACAAAAGGAATACAATTGAAGAAACTTCTTTCTTCCACACCTCTCTTAGATGTATAGATCTCTCACTAGATCACTATTCCTTAAGAGCTCTCTCTCTCAAGAACAATCAACTCCAACAAGCCTGGATTGATTCAATTCTATATTGTTCTTCACATACAATTCTTCTACAATACTACAATAAGCTAGGAAGATCTAATTCTACATATAGAATTAAAAGACTTGAGCATGCACTTCCAACGAACAGTTAAACCACTTGAACAAGGGATCTAAAAATAATAATGCTAATAATAGAGACGCGAGCTTAAGACTACAACTCAAACTCATCATGCAAACACTCGCTTCTGTCCTCGAAAATCGCTTTCTGGACGCACAGGTAACCGACGTCAGTTCCTACTGCTTGCCTGTGACCGCCGTCGGCCGACCCACTGCCGACGTCGGCGTCTTTGCTACTGCACCTGAGCAAATTTGGTCACTCCTGACCGATGCCGGTGTCTGTGTAGACCCGAACTGCTAAAGTGTGCTCCTTGGTGAAGCTTTTAGCTCCACACCCTAACAATCTCCCACTTGGAGATAAACAGCTGCACCAGTACCTGTACAGTAGCATCTTCTAGCTCCTCCATCTTCAACTCAATCATGAAGACCAACAGAAGTTGAATGAAGATTCAACTTCTCCTTTGTAACCGGCTTGGTTAACATATCAGCAGGATTCCTATCTGTATGGATCTTCTCCAGCGTCAACTCACCATCTTCCAATACCTGTCGTATGAAGTGATACCTTAGCTGTATGTGTTTTGTTCTTGAATGAAAGGCTGAATTCTTAGCCAAATGGATTGCACTCTGACTGTCACTATACAATCTGCAACTCTCATGCTCTCTACCAAGCTCATCCATGAACCGTGTCATCCATATCATCTCTTTGCTAGCTTCTGTGGCTGCAATATACTCTGCTTCTGTAGTTGACAAGGAAACAACCTTCTGCAACTTAGATATGTAGCTAACCGCCGTTCCACCTACAGTGAAAACATAACCTGTAGTGCTCCTCCTGCCATCCAAATCACCTACCATATCTGAATCTACATAACCATGTAGAGAAGTATCTGAACCTCCATAGCACAAGTGCCTACTGTTGGTTCCTCTCAGATATCTAAGGATCCACTGAACTGCTTTCCAATGTTCCTTACCTGGATTGGCCATATACTTACTTACCACTCCCACTGCTTGGGCAATATCTGGTCTAGTACACACCATTGCATACATCAAAATTCCTACTACGGAAGAATATGGAACCTTACTCATGTACTCTACCTCATCATATGAATTAGGACATTGTTCTTTACTCAACTTAAAATGTCCAGCCAAAGGTGTGCTTACCGGTTTAACATCTTGCATATTGAACCGTTTCAACACCTTGTCCACATAATCTTCTTGAGACAATATCAACCTGTGATTTTTCCTGTCTCTCTTAATGCTCATACCAAGGATTTTCTTTGCTGCTCCCAAATCCTTCATAGCAAACGTTTGAGCTAATTTCACTTTAAGCTCAGAGATGTCCTGCATGTGTGATCCTGCAACCAGCATATCATCTACATACAACAATAGAATAATATATCTACCATTATCAAATCTCTTGAAATACACACAATGGTCAGATTGACACCTACTGTAGCCATGCTCAGTCATAAACCTGTCAAATTTTAAATACCATTGCCTAGGAGCTTGCTTGAGGCCATACAAGCTTTTCTTCAATCTGCACACAAACTTCTCCTTACCCTTGACCTCAAATCCTTCTGGCTGTTCCATATAAATTTCCTCATCCAAATCTCCATGAAGAAACGCTTTCTTAACATCTAGCTACTCAAGATGCAAATCCTCAAAAGCAACCAAAGACAATACAACCCTTATAGAAGTCATTTTAACAACAGGAGAAAAAATCTCACCAAAGTCAATACCTGGCTTTTGTGCAAATCCTTTTACCACCAATTTGGCCTTATATCTCATCTGTCCATTCTCACCTTCTTTCAACCTATAGGTCCATCTGTTCTTGAGTGTTCTCTTACCAGCTGGCAATTCAACCAAATCCCATGTTTGGTTCTCTCTTAAGGACTCCAACTCCTCAACCATGCCACACTCCCACTGACTCTTGGACTCCACCTATATTGCTTCTTCAAAACTCTCTGGTTCTCCACCATCAGTTAGCAATAAATAAAATAAAGAAGGAGAATATCTAATTGGAGGCTTACTCACCGTTTCTGACCTCCTGATGGGTGTCTGAGACTCATTTACAACACGCTGTCCACCCAAGTTCTCTGACAGTGACCGACCTCGATCACCTCTAGACTTGTTACTGGCTGACGCCAGTTCTGTTTGACCGACCTCGGTGTCTGTCTTGCCGACGTCGGTCTCTGTACGGCCGACGCCGGTTTTTGTACTGCCGACGCCGGTTCCTAACCTGCCGACATTGGTTTCTGTGTTTTCCTGCAAGTGATTATTTTTTTTTCCCGCGAGCTCATATTGGACTTTCACCTCGTCCAATTCACCATTGCTCTGCTTAGATTGATTCAACTTCCTTAGCTGATCACAATACATCATTCTTTCATTGAAAACAACATCACGGCTCCTGATTACCTTGTTAGTTTCTAGATTCCACAATCTATAACCAAAATCATCTGAGCCATAGCCAATAAATGTGCATCTCATAGACTTAGCATCAAGATTCTTTCTATTTTCTTTATCTATGTGCACAAAGGCTTCACAACCAAAAACTTTGAGATATGAGAGATCAACCTTTTTACCTGTCCATGCCTCTTCTAGAATACCACCATCCAGAGCTGTGGAGGGTCCTCTGTTAAACAGGTATACTGCAGTGTCAACAGCTTGTGCCCAAAACTGTAAGGGCAAACCAGCATGCAATCTCATACATCTTGCACGCTCCATTATTTTCCTGTTCATCCTTTCAGCAATTCCATTCTGCTGAGGTGTCCTTGGAACCGTCCTTTGCCTGCAGATTCCATGCATATAACAATAATCTCTGAACTTATAACTGTAGAACTCACCGCCATTGTCAGATCTCAGGCACTTTAATCTTTTACCTGTTTCATTCTCAACCATAGCTTTCTAGATCTTAAAAGTCTCAAATACATCAGATTTTCTCCTAATACAATAGATCCATACCTTCCTTGTAGCATCATCTATGAAAGATACATAGTGCTGTGATCCTCCAATGGAAGCAACTTGAGCCGGTCCCCACACGTCTGTGTGAACAAGCTACACCTTATGCCTCTTCTTAGTAGACCCAGTCTTGAGAAAACTAACCCTTTTCTATTTTCCAAATACACAGTGCTCACAAAACTCTAGATCTATGCCTTTTAAATCTGAAAGCATACCTTTGGACTTAAGAATTGACATCCCCTTCTCACTCATGTGGCCGAGCCTTGAGTGCTACAATTTAGCATCCACATCTGAAGTAGATAATACAGAAGGAGATTTGTTAGTAACACAATTACACAAATAGAGAGTACCTTCTCTCTTACCTCTGGCCATGACAAGTGCACCCTTGGTCACCTTCCAAGATTCTGCTGTGAGAGTTACTGTACAACCCTCATCCCCTAACTTTCCTACAGAAATCAAATTTCTCTTCAAGCTAGGAACATGCATCACGTCTCTCAACACCCATGTGTTGCTATTCTGCATCTTCAGCTGCACTTTACCTTTGCCAATTATTTTACAGGGCTCATCATCCCCTAGATACACTATTCTAAAATCTCCATGGATATAGTCACTGAAATATTCCCTGTTAGGGGTAGCATGAAAAGATGCACCAGAATCTAATACCCAAGATTTTATATTATTATGTAGAGAGAAAATTAAAGCATCTTGTGCAATACCTGCAACCTTGGCTTCTTCCTTTCCTTCGTGCTGATTGTCCTCCTTAGGCTTTGACCAACAATCTCTGCTTATGTGCCCCATCTTTCCACAATTCTAACATTGTGGCCTTCTGCCATTTCTGGATTTAGATCTGCCTTTCCCCTTAGACTTGGATCTTGATATGCCTTTCTTGCTCTTCTCTTTTTGCCTTCCCCTGCTCTCAAAACTTAAGGCATTCCCAGATGTCTCTTCTATGCTTTTCCTACGTATTTCCTCATTCAAGATAACACTAAAAACATCCTCTACTTTCAAAATATTTGATGCAAATGCAATATTACTTACTGCCATTACTAAGCCATGCCAGCTTTCAGGCAAAGAACATAATATTAAAAGAGCTTTTATTTCATCATCAAATACTATATTGACTAAACTCAATTGATTCACAATTCCATTGAAATCATTCAGATGAGTAGAAATAGATCCACCTTCATTCATATGCAAATTGAATAACTACTTCATAAGATATACCTTATTAGAAGCTAAGGGTTTTTCATACAAATTTGCTAACGTAGTCATCAACTCTACCATAGACTTTGCCTGTGATAAATTGGATATCATAGTGGATGCTAGACTCAGTCTTATAGACCCCAGAGCCTTTCTGTCAAGAACTTCCCATTCTTCATCCTCCATGTCTTTGGGCTTCTTTGCAACCCCACCTAACGGTAAGTAGAGATCTTTCTGATACAGATAATCCTCTATCTGCATTCTCCAATGTTGGTAATTTTTGCCATTGAAATTTTCCATTCTCAATTTACTTTCATCTACCATTGCTTCTCCCACTCAAACAAAAATCCCTGTGAGAATCTGTAATCAATATGCACTACACAGATCTGAACCACCTGTTAGTGAACCTGAGCTCTGATACCACTTGTTGGTATCAGCTCTTGAACCTACAACCACGGCTCTGATACCACTTTTTTGGGATCAACCAACAATAGATTACACTTGTGAAAGTAATAAATGCAGAATTAAATCAGATAGACAAGTAACTAGAATGATAAATGGCAAGAACAAGAGATACAAGAAACCACCCTGAAAACTTGTATTAACAAACTCTTTACAAAAGAAATACAATTGAAGAAACTTCTTTCTTCCACACTTCTCCTAGATGTATAGATCTCTCACTAGATCACTATTCCTCAAGAGCTCTCTCTCTCAAGAACAATCAACTCCAACAAGCCTGGATTGATTCAATTCTGTACTGTTCTTCACATACAATTCTTCTACAATACTACAATAAGCTAGAAAGATCTAATTCTACATATAGAATTAGGAGACTTGAGCATGCACTTCCAACGAACAGTTAAACCACTTGAACAAGGGCTCTAAAAATAATAATGCTAATAATAGAGACGCGAGCTTAAGACTACAACTCAAACTCATCATGCAAACACTCGCTTCTGTCCTCAGAAATCGCTTTTTGGATGCACAGGTAACCGACGTCGGTTCCTGCTGCTTGCCTGTGACCGCCGTCGGCCGACCCACTGCCGACGTCGGCGTCTTTGCTACTGCACCTGATCGACGTCGGTCGCTCCTGACCGACGCCGGTGTCTGTGTAGACCCGAACTGCTAAAGTGTGCTCCTTGGTGAAGCTTTTAGCTCCACACCCTAACATTTATGACTTGTAAACACATTGAAACCTATCAAAGACAATTTTAAGACATTTAAAAAATAAATTAAGCTTTTGAATAAGTTTTACCATAGTTGAATAATGTTGAATTTTGTTGACTAGGCTAGTACCAAGAGAATGAACTTCAACAAGGACTAGGGGAAAGACAAATGAGATGCATAGGATAATAGGGAACCCCATAGGATACATGAAACTTTATTCAAAAGTTTAAAATAGTAAGGTTTGACCTAAATTTGACTTGGGGTCAAATTTGGTCAACAGTTACTAGTTTGGATTTTTAGTGAACTTATCTATAGGGGAAACACAATTACATGTTTTCCTTTCTAAAATGAGAAATTAGATAGGTTGGGATAAAACACACAATAAATTCATTGAATTTTATAACACTATAAGTTTATGCATGAGACCTCAGTTTCCATAGGCCCTTAAACTCCTTGCTACTTTTTAGCCTATGTACCATATGTATATGAAAAATAAATACCATGAATTATTGAGAGCAAATATAATAGCTTTCAGAGCTTTTATGAGCCAACATTCCACCAACTCCGTCAATGCAAGTATAACTAGGTGGGACACTTTACATGTTGCTTTACAATGCAAGGAAGTTATGAGTCCCACCATCATCAAGTGGAGTCTTTGTAGAGCCTAGGTGGTAGCCTAAATTATCACTTAGCTCTTAGATAAAATAGGATCATATGTGTGGATTGGAATGATATTTAGGCCTCCCATTATTCTTTACCCTATGTCTCCTTGGAAAAATTGGCACAATCAAGCATAAATAGAATTTTAGGCATGGCTTCACATGGTTGTGATTAGGGGCACCACTTTTAGATATATAATCTCAGTCAATGGTTGGAATCTAGACTTTTGGATTGAATGATAGTTCTCCCACTAGTTTGCAATAGGACTTGAAAAAGGTAAAGTGTGGGGGAGAAATGAATAACATTCCATATAACTCATTATATCTAATACAAAATTTCCATAAGTGTTGCCTTTTGGTTATTTATTATATTGCATTTAATAGTTAAGGTCTTATCTAAGTAAGAAATGAGTACAATTATCCTTTATTTATATGTGATACATTGTTGATTCTTTATCTTGTTATTTGTGTCTAACTTGGATGAAATGAGCACAATTTTCTATACAAAAATGCATCCCTATGGTGCAATCATTTTGAGAAGACATTAGACATCTTGGAAATCCTTTTTGATAATAGTTTTAAAGATTCAATTAACAACACATCAAGATTCAAAGATACACAGCTATGAGGATGCTTCGAAGACACTCTGAAGATGCTCTAAAGACACTCTGATAACCTGTACAATAGTACTCTGAATATGCCCAGGTGTGCCCTAAAGATGTTTAGCTAGATCTTGCAAATCAAGATAGTAAATCCAAATATATCTATTGTATATATATAGACCTTCCATATTTAAATATCTTATTTTAGACATTACTATTCATAATAATGGTCTAAAATGAATTAAATATAAGTATACTTTTATTTTTCAAAATTAGATATAATCTCTTCGTATCTATCTTAGTTGTTTTCCATCTATTATTAGTTGATTCGGTTCCAATAATTACCTATAAGCGTGGGATCTAATTTTTAGATATTCTACTTTGAATAAGTAGATTTGGTTATTTTGATCACTAGATTTTGTATTCTATGAATAGTTGTTTAGATATGATTTAAATACATATCTTCTTCTCATTTTAGATAGTGAATCAATCAATGAATGAATAGATAGTGATTAGATAATAAATAGAAGCATTCCAGTGTAGTTTTATGCATCTATATATGTTCCTTTTATACTTAAATAAATTTTAACATACCTTTTCATTACTGAGTAAATTTATTCCTATTTTGAGGAAGAAGCAAGGGCCCACTTCTCTCCGAATATCAAGACAAATTGGTATTTTTTAGCTTATAGTTTAAAGTGTATTTATTTAATTCAGGTATATTTCATTTTACTATAAAGTGTGATATCCCTTTTCAATGCAAGTTTGATTTTTTTTTTAAAAAGCAAAGTGTGAATTTCCTTTTAATGCAAGTGTGTTTCCATTAAATGCAAAGGTTGTTTCAATTCAATGTTAGTGAGTTTTCTTTATGAAAAGTGTGTCTTTTAATTTCATACGAAGTAAAGTTTGTTAACTCATCTCCTTATTCAAAATTTGTCAGAAGTAGTTTAAGTGATAATAGATAGCATTCTTACATTCTAAAATATCATATTATCATACCCAATTGGAAAAGTTGAGTGAGGATACCATAATGTCTTATGTCATATGTTTAAGTTCTGGATGTTGATGGTGTGAACTAAATAATCTTTTTAACAAGGAATACCTTAGGAGATATTAAGTTAGCAAACCTTCTAGATTTATTTTTTTTCAATATAGATTTAGAGTCTTCTTTATTGTCCTTAGGATTTAGACATTTCTGTAGAGTAAACCCCCCAAATAATGATCTATAAACTCAAATATCCAATGGTCTCATTACATATAGTCTTGAATATTAGCCCTGGTATAAAATGACCCCAATCTATTGATTGGTTAAATGAGAGGTATAATGACAGCGTATCACTTAACCTTGAATACAAATATGAGATGATTGATCATGAATTTCTCTTCTTAAATGCCAATGATGACAATGAGGTCAGAGAAAGGGCTACCAATGCAGGGCTAAATGAGGACTTGTTGAGAGTAATTCAAGCAAAACCATACTTGAAATTTGGTAAAATAATGTACTAAATTACACCTCCTATAAAATGGAGATCCTTAAATTTATGGAGTGGGAGGCTATCAAAATATCCCAAAGGTGAGTGTCATAATCCCCAACAATCTCAAAGTTAGCCTCAAGACTAATAAAAGTTGGTAGTTAATGCACCAATTGGTAGAGAAGAAGAAGAAGAAGAAGATAAGGCAGAACAAATGCCTACCTCAACACAAGAACAAGCACAAGTGCTCCCATTTCAACCCTTGATAGTTGAACTAATTAAGGTTAAGCAAGACTTAGCCAAGGAGCTAACTACAGTTGAAGACAGTGAAAAATTAGAAGCATTGATGGAAGATGGGGTTATATTCTTAGATTCCTTAAATGAAGAGGAAACACTAGCTACTTTAGCCTCCATGCTAAGCATTATTACCTCTTCTCTTCCATCACAGTCCATAGGTCCATAGGTAGGGATAGAAACAAAGACATACTAGAGGAAGCCTAAGGACATACCATAGACCCATCTAACTTAGGTGTTAGATGAGGAATAACTACAATAGGTGAATGTTCTAAGCCTAAGGCACTCAAGGAAAAATCATCTATCACAGGTGACTTGTTTGGTAAGGGCCCCTTACTCACAGCTCCATTGATTTTTTATCCTCTTATGTCTTTGCCTATAGTTTTAATCACCCCTAGCCCTGTTGTCTCCACATTTATTCCTCAATGGATAGTCTCAATAGGTCTATTATTCATAGACTCATCCATGAGTCTACCTACAACCATAGATATTATTCCCCCTTCCACTACTATAATTTTTATCCATGTAGTTTTCATCCCTTCTATTTCCATTCCATTAACATCCATTCAATCAACATTAGCCTTATCCACCCCAACCATTGCTCAATCCATTCCATGCCTTTAACTAAAACCCCTTCTACCTACTTGGGTTCATCATTGACTTCTTCCACTCCCACCATAGTAACCATAGTGGCAACAACTATGAGACCAACTAGGAGGCAACCAGTCTATGTGGTTCATCCAATATTATAATATGGAAACATAAACTGGTCAAAGATTATTTGGATTACAATGCCTAATCCTTCCACATCCACTGAGAAAAAACTTGAAGATAATGCTCAACTAGAAGCATTACCCTTTAATCCCTCAAAGCTCACTCTTCCAGATTGGGATAAGGAACTAGAAGCCTCAACCTCTAAGAGAACCAATCTAAAGATTACAGAATTGTCAACAATGAGCTCCTTATTTGACAAAGCCACTGCATCAATACAGAGGGTGAGAAAGAGGAAGATAGAATATAGCTCGAGTAGGACCTTGATCATGGAAGAGAGGGAGGAATTATACTTTAGAAAAATAAAAAATATTCAAAAGGGTCAGTCCCATTACATAGAGGACTTGAAAGTATATATGGAGACCCACATGGAAGTTATCATGGCCATACATCAAGGAATTAAAATGGTTAGGCAAGAGCTTGAGGAAGAGTTCGAAACACTCAGAGAGTAACAACAAGTAATTTGAGTTCCTTAAAGAATTAAATAGGATATATAGGATGCTACCCTCAAATTTTATGAAATTGTTGATTCCATATATTATTTAAGAGTCAGTTTGGCTCCACATTTTAATAGTATGACTAAAGTATTCATGGTCCTCAAGAAAGACAACAACAAATTGAACTTCATAGTGTTGTATACACCTAATAAGGATTTCAACCATCTAGATTGATGACTCCATTGGAGGCCTCAAATGCCCTAAAATTAGAATTAATAAGGACCCAAGAGGATCAAGACTAGGTTTTATCTTTGGAGGCATTAGTTAAGAAATTAGTTGAATAAGAGAAAGAGGCCAAATAATTTTTGTCAAGACTAGAGTTAGCTATTATTCAAGATAACAAAAGAAGGATGGTGATGAGAGATAAATTCAACCAGATGATCAAATAATACTTCAACAATTTTAAAAATATCATTCAAGGTTTGAGCCTTGAAAACATAGAGGCTAAGTTAAATACAACAAGGAAAAAAAGTCACCGAGGTAGAAGTATTCAGAGTCGATTTAAAAATAACTAAGGCAGATCATAATAAACTAATCGACAAGACTGGTAGTGTAATTAGACCATCTATTTTGGATATTAGTTTATTCATAAAACAACATGCCCATGCCTACAATCACTATCAAGACTTAGAGGTGAAGAAGAAAATTACTCAGTAAGCTCAATTTACTAGTTCTACCATGCTAACTCCACCAGCTCTACTAACAATAACAAATGCTACATCGATGCTAAATTAGATGACTATTAATATGGTGATGATATTTCAAACATATGGTGCTTATTCAAGTTCACTTCTAGTCACTACGGTAGCTACTACTAATTATACTATAGTTCTTGTAGCAGTCTTAAGACAAGTCAAGCAAGATTCAATTTAAACTGGCTAATTTTGTACTATTTTGAATGTAATTGATGTACCCAAATAGTAAAGTCTTAGTCATATTTATATATTATAATTAAACTAATTTTTAAGAAACATGCATACATTTCATGGCTAGGCTCTTTGTAATACATCATTATGTAACTTAGACTTATCTTGTGGTCTATTGATATGCAAATAAAATATTCTAGCCTTGGAGGATGAGGTGACCCCTTCCACAAGATATATGCATACAAGTCGTAGCCCTATTTTAAAGGGTTGAAGTTTTGAATGGAATATACGAATAAATCAAGAATATTGATTGTCATGCAACTATGTCTGTTTTGTCTTATTCCCTTTCTATATTCATAAATATGAATTTTCTCTAGTTTGTAATTGATTCAATAATTTTGATGTGTGTAATTGCTACAGATGACTATGATGGTTTTATTTATGAATGATTAATCTTAGATGTGTTATAGATATTAAATATTGATATGTATATTGATTAATATAGTTAATAAAGGTTGAATCATTATACTAAAGTGTGTATAAGTGTCTCAATTGATATAGTATTGTATGAGTAAGAAATAGCTACCTTAGATAACTTCTTGGTCTGAGCTTTAACCTCTAGTATAAAGGTATGCAATGTCAGCCTTGAAAATAGAAACCTTTAGTTGAGACCTAGAAATACCTTGTATTTTATTACCTAGACCTCCAGCCATGTTTGTTTTTAAGTGAGAAACAACTACAAACATCAAACATTGGTTTTTGAGAGACTTGTCCACTAAAGAGACAAAATGAGAAGCTCCTATTCAAAGACATGGAATCATTCTCTGCCTTATGCTTCTATTTTTTTGAAGTTTATTTGACACTTACCCACCATAGATTAGTCTTTCAACCATCCAACCCACTTAGTGATTTTCTTTTTTTTAGAAACCACATGTTTTCCCACAAAATTGGTTGAATAACCCACTAGATTAACCCATTATCCCACCACTCAGTTGTTCAAACCACATACCTAAAACTCATGCCCTAGAGTGGAACTTAGTTCCATAGAGATCCCAATGTGAACCCCCATATTTATCTTAGTTATAGTTCTGGGGTTCTTCTCTTTTTGGATGATAATTTTATCGATGATAAGCCACTTGCTTAGTGTTTTGTTAATTGAATTATTCTGCTTCCATCTTACGACCCTATAAAAATTATGAGATGTATATGAAACTGGTAAAGATAATTACCTTTGAAATGCATATCCCACCATAACGGTCTTGTGATTCAAATGGTACAAGAAGGCATCCCCCATCACCTTACCAACAAAGAATAAATCCTACAATTGGTATATGCATGACATCATTTTAGGCTTGTCCACCATGAAGTGTATCCATTATCACTTGAAAGGAAGTGTGCATCAACTACGTTAATGGCATCCTATAGATTTGAATAGTTTAGCATATTGATTATTAAGAATAGTGGAATCAAACACAATATTAGTGTACTCAATGGAGTCTTTGATTGAAAACTGGGATGGAGGAGAGAATCAACAATAGCCTAAAGAATTCAAAGCATAGAATGCCTTTTAGAAGGATTTGCTTTCAAAGTTTTTGAAACAAAAGTTGTTGAAGAGTATCTTTGCGATGGGAATTCTTCAAAATGCAAGCTTCTGATGGAAATTTTTTGACGTGTAAATTCCCAACATAAAAGTCTCTAAATATAGAACCCTAAGAGATTATTTTCAAATCAAAAGTTCTTAATACAAAAGCTCCTAGAGACTACGACTACAAATAAAGTTTCCATTTAAAAAACCAAACTTTCCATGGACCAAACTTTCTAAAATAATTCCTCTGATATGAAAGTCACTGATGAGAAACCTTTCGTAACAAAAGCTACTGATATAAAGTTGCCGACATGAAACTTCTTAGAGGGAAACCTTCTACATAGAAAGTTTATGATGTGAAATTTTACAATATAGAGAATCTAAGAGAGTTGAATAAGGTAGATCACCCATGCTTCATTTGTATGGAATTAGGTTATTTTAATAGTTTTAGATCTGAATAATTATCACATTATATGAATGAAATTTTCCTTTACCTTGAAGGTCCTTGTAATATCTTCAAGGTATCTCCTAGGAGATACCTTCAAGTTACCCATGAAGGTATTACAAAGCCCTTGAAGGAATATCCTAGTGTATACATTGAGGTTGAAATTTCCAAATGTTATTGAGGTGTATAAGGGATTCAATAAGTAAATAGGTGTTTCAATCAAAGAAGTTAGTTATCAATATATTGATCATTGTGTATAAGGTCTCCTTATCAGGTTATTCTAAAAAAGGTCATTGATATTAGCAACCCACTTACTGGGTATTTGACCTATTAGTATATTATCTATAAAATTGAAGTTAATAAGGTTGGTTGCCATTGAGATGAAGGAGATTAAGATAGGTGTATTTAGCGAGCTAGTTGGGAATGGGTCCTGTGAACTAGTTGTTAGAAAGATCTAATTACACAAAAAAAGGAATCCATTTGCAAAGATATGAAAGATCCTTTGGAATTTGATCTAAATGATTGTTACCAAAGATATCCAAATAATTCATGCTACCAAAATTCCTCAAGCCATTGGGGAAACTTCCTTCCAGAGTCATTCTAGAGAATTTAATGTTTAACACTTTCTAGTTGTTGTGCCAGCACTGAATTCCCACAAAGTTGTAGGTGAAGCAATCTATTTTGTTGTTACCAAACTACCATGTGAAGAGGGATTTGTTTGGGTATTTCAATTCTTTTTCAACCTCATTAAGGCATCTGATGTTATCTTCTCTAAACTCTAAGATGAGGGTGGCATAGTGGCATGGAATTAACTACACCAAAAATACCTCAAATAACACCAAACTTATCATGCCTATGTTGTGCATGGCTTGTATTGGTTTGTTATAAGAGGATATCAACAGGGTATAATAGCTTCAAATACAAGTCCAATAGAAAATGGATTTACTTATTCCCTATATCAGACTCTGCTTCTCCCCTATAATTTTCCATGGCTTTTCTCACCACTAGTAGATGAATGATTATTATCAGTAAGATATGAGGGTTCATAACTATACCTTATTATATCAATAGACCCCTTTTTAGGTATCTTTGTAGGCCAAAACCATGTGCTTTCTAATTTTTTTTCTGACAAACATGTAGAAAAGTAAAAGAGGAGAATACTGAAGACTCTTATGTTGTGCACATGAGGATGTAAACCATTGGGTGAGCACACATTTATGTTGACAGGCCATACATAAGAGTTTGCATTTTAGGTCTTCTTTTACACATGTAATTTCCACCTCAATACAGTTTAAAAATTTTCCCTATTACGTGGTATTAATTAATTTGCTTTTAGTTTAAAAAGTTACAAATGTTTGAGAACATTATCAAGAGGATGCAACCTTGGGTTGGGCCTCAATAGTAGTACCAACTGATACAAGGGTGGTACATTTGTGCTCACTTACACCCTCAAGCATGCTCAGGGATGCATTTTGAATGCATGTGCATAGTTCTTCTACCTCTCCAATCAACACAACATCTAGACCATTCTCATTCCCATTCCCAATGTGAAATCTCTTGACGTGAAACTTCTTAAAATGAAACTTTCTGAAAGGGATGTTCTTGATATAAATATGATGATGATAAGATCTTCTTATGAGATACCTTTTGAACATGCACAAGAGTGGATTTATTCTTCAAGGTATCTCCTTGGAGATATATTTATGTTACCCTCAAGGAGATAATTTCAAGTCACCCATTAAGGTATTACAAGGGCCTTGAAGGAATCTCCTAGTAGATACCTCAAGGTTTAACTTGGCCACTGTTATTGTGGTGTATAAAGGATTCAATGAGAAAATACATGTTTCTGTTAAAGAAGGTAGTTATTAATACATTTATTGTTGTGTATAAGGTATTATTTAGGTATTATCAAGGGGTCAAGGTGTCTTAATTCCAAGATTTCATGTAAAATCCATCAAAATTATAGACCTCATAAGATCATCAAGAGAGAGTTGAATAAGGTAGATCTTTCATTGCATCATTTTGTATTGAACAAAAATTACACTCAAGGTCATTTCCATACCTTCAAAGAATTACAAGGTCCTTAAAGGAATATCCTAAGAGATACTTCAAATGGAATTGTCATACATTGAAGGGAGAATTGAAGGTATCTCTTAGGAGATACCTTCAACATGCACACAAGTGGAATTTTTCTTGACCCTAAAGGCACTACTAGGTGATAACTTAAAGGACCTTGTAATACTTTCAAGGTATCTCCTAGGAGATACCTTACAAACATGCACAAGAGTGGATTTATACTTTAAGTTATCTCATAAGAGATACCTTCAAGTTACCCAAAAAGGTATTAGAAGGCCCTTGAAGCAATATCCTAATAGATACCTCAAGGTTGAACTTGCCCAATCTTATTGAGATGCATAAGGGATTTAATGAGTAAATAGGTGTTTTAATCAAAGAAAGTAGTTATCAATACATTGACTATTGTGTATAAGGTCTCTTAGTAGATACCTTCAATGTCCCCCTTGAATGTATGACAATACCCTTTGAGTTATCTACTACAAGATTCCTTCAAGGGCTTTGAAATACCAGTTGGCCAAATCTGGCCTACATGCCTAGTTCAAAATGAGAAGCTAAGAAGAGTCCTGATTGAAGAGGGAGATAATGTCATAAGGAACATATAGAATTCAAGAGGAGATCAGATAGCATTTGAAGCCTTTTGAAATACTTTAAATAGACTTAAAGTACAAATTTGGTGATCTTAAGAGACCAAATCATCATCAAGATGTCAGGCAGGAATGAGTGGAGTAAGTTGATTTTGCATTAATTTTAAGTTCACCTAAAGATCCTCATAGGAAAAAACATTGCATGGACATGCATCCCTTCATTCCAAGATCATGCACTACAAATTTCATGTCTTGATGAGATTGTTACCTCATCATATAAGCTTCTAGAATTGAATAGACAAAGTGAAATATTCACACAAATCTCAAATTAAAGATTCATAAAGTAACCATTTGAATTCAAAAATCCTTAAAAATTCTTCAAGTTGATCAAGATCTAATGGTGCCCATGAGTTCAGAGACTAACAGGAAGATATAACAACACATGCTAAGTCAAAAGGGTCAAAATGTCCTTCAAAAAAGATCTATGGCTCACGTTCATTCATATATCTAGATCCAATGATGTGAGCTAAGTCAAAAGGTTAGCATAAAACACACAGGTGAAAAGTGGCATGATCTTGCCAGAAGGATCTTGATCCAATGGTACACAGTATAAGCTCGAGGTAGTGGGCCGAGGTAGATATATGGTGTACATTCATTCATACATCTAGATATAATAGTGCAAGTTATAGTAAAAGAGTCAAAAGATATAAATAAAAGGATCACGTTCATTCATACATCTAGATCTAATGGTGTGAGTTAAAGTCAAGGCGTCAGTGTATCCTGGGGACCAATAAGGAGAAGATAGTTTGGTACAAATTGATAGGTTCAAGTTGGTCAAATCCAAAAACTTCTAGTGGAGGTCAATGAACCAATTTTTGAACCAAGAAAATGATTTTTTCAAAGAGCCATGTCACCATTAGATCTCAGTCAACAATAGAAGCAGTGATATAGGGAAGATGGTCAAGGTTAAATCTCTGTCACCATGAAATTTTAGATGGGACCTCTAGTTGATAATTTAAAATGTATTGACCCTATTTCAAGATTACTCCATTGATGTGTTCAATGCTCTTTTAGATTAAAAATCCTCACATGCATTAGCTTCTTGGCTCTCACATGGTTTAGAGGCAAAATAGGTCTTTTTGGGCCTAATACAGAGATCAAACAATACTAAATGTCTATCAAGATTTAATGGATATTGTGACTATGTGAAAACCAATAGATTGGGTTGGTTTTTGATTTATGATGGACCTATGTTCAAATTAGAGTAAATATAGACATAATTTTGATTATGGGGAAGTTTCTCAGCTTTTGATATGGTCATGTTTTTGATAAATAGGTACCTATGGCTGTTTAAAGTATATGTGGCATAAAGTTATTAGTTCTGAGATATTATAAGTTTATCTTCAACAACAATCAAGTAGAAGGTGGCATGGAGTTCGAAGGAGGAGACATGGTGGATAGATAAAGATAATGGTCATTCAATTATGTTATATATATTTTAAAATATTGATTCCTTCTTGAGAAAATCATGACTCAATAGCCTCAAATTGGTGTTAATCCATTACATCTTCCCCTCTCTTCTCCCCCTTTTCTATATATGTTCCATCTTATTTCACATGGTAGCTCTCTCTGGAAGTTTTTAGACAAGAAATCTCTAAGAGTTTTTAGAGAAATAGACTCTTATGCTTTGGTTTAGTTAGGCTATGCTAAAATTTATACTATAACACCTTTTGATGCAATAAAGATTAAATTCCATCATTTTTACAAACTAAATTGAAGTGTGTTCTATGAATTCATGTATTGTGGTTAAGTGAATATATGCTTTCCTTGACTATGTGTAAGTTTCCTCACCTTCATTAAGTGATTTCTAGTCCTCACAGGTAATTTTAAGTGTAATATATAGTTTATTGATTAGCTTAAAAGTGTATATCTACTCTCTCATGCTAGTTTGATAGCTAGTCAATGCCTTATTGTAAAATAATTATGTGGGAATGATCTTCTTTGGTCTTGAATGTGTCTTATAGTTTGTCTTGTGCAAAGTATAATCATTCCAATTACTAATGCATCACCTACTTTTATATGTTTTCATATATTGTTGTTACTCTCTCTCCCCTTTTCTAAGCAATTGTTAGTTTAGGTCTAGTTTAGGTGATAGATCTAGAAGGAAGCCAACCTTCTCTAGAGGTTTGACACAAGTTTAGGTGACCCAAAACCTAGGTTCATTCCCATGTTGGACTATATTTGTGTAAGATGACTTCAATAATCTCCTTACACAGTTAGGGTGCAATCTTAGTTTTTGGCACACTTGGTGGGATAAAAATTTATTTGACATAGTTTAAGTTTAAAGATTGAGAAGAAGAAAATATAGGAGGATGAGACATCTATCATCATAAAATGTTGAAGATTATTCAACTTGTAGTAGCTTCATCTAGTTAGTGCTTTCATGTCAAATATTACTACAAGATCAATAAGTAAAGGTACTCCTTTTTAAAACATTGAATTGCCTTCAACTTATAAAAAAAATATTCAATAGGACAATTACTTATCCTCAAAGGAAAGATTCATATCTTGGTCATCCTATTATATTAGTCCATGCTATTGTCTCCATTAAACAAATTCCCATTACCTAAATAGTTATCAGGAATCAAGTTTTTGTTCCATTTAATAGGGGAAATCCCCTAAATCTAGCCCAATATGATGACATTCCTGTGTCTACCCTTAAGAGTATTCCTTTCTTCTCAAGAAAATGGGATAAAATAAATACTATCAAGCATATACAAGATGTTGCCAACCTTTGTTCTATTCATAATGTTATTTAACATAATGTGGCTATTAGATTGCTTATTGCTTCCTTCAAAGTAAAAGCATTGTCGTGTTATAGGAATCTTCCTTTGACCTCCATTGCTACCTGGGATGAGTTAGGAGCAACATTAGTCAAATAATATGAAGACAAATCTGATCATTTATCCTTAGTTAAAACACTTTCCACCATAAATAGGTACCCCCATGAATTCATGTTTGATTTCAACCTCAGATTATAAAATACATGGACTAGGATACTTGTATTATTCAGACCATCCCTAGAGTATGCATTCTTGTACTTTCTAAAATCCCTTAATTTTGATATTAGTGTGATGATACAGTCCATGGGTGGTAATACTTTTCCAAATGTCTATGAGATTGGAATAAGAGAAAATAATAGATTGATAAAAATTGGTAAACTTTATCCAAGGCCCCTAATAACTATTTTCCTAGAATTACAACCTATTCCACCCCCTCAAATTCCTCAAACCCCATCTATAGATCATATTCTTTCTCCTAAAGCACACGTTGTAACCCCTTCTAATTAGGCTAGTGAGATTGGATATTTAAAAAGTATGTTACAAGTTCTTGGAAATGAGATAGTTCAAATCAAGAGACAATAGTACCAGGGTAGGCCTTATGAGAATAAAACTAGAACACCTATCAACCCTCCAATAATCAAAGGCATCCTTATCAACCTTTTAGAGAAAATAGACCACCTTATCAATCTCAAGGAGCCATAACCCAAGCTAAACCATATGTATCCCTTGATCCTAATGAACCCTTTAGTTCAAAATCCATTGTTCCCACACCTCCTCAAAACAAATTGATGCAACATCCAAGTTGTCAGCCTTTTAATCCCAATGATATGCTAACCTAAGCCTTGAGGCTATTACTATGCCACAAATGACACAAGAAGAGTTTTCTCTTCAAGTAGATTAGTATCAAGAGAGATACCCTAAGGAGAGGCTCAAAAAGTTCAAGGTTAACCTAATGCCATTAATGTAAATTGGCAAATAGATGATCATGTTGCATTCAATTAGATTGGTGAAACTAGCAACACAAGTGGTCAAGTTATAACTCTGACTAGATCTAAAAGAATAACTATAGAGAAATCTCAAGGTGTGATCAATACTTTTAATACTCCTAATATTGTTCCCAAGATTATCAAGGATTAACCTACTACCCCTATAACATAAAAGAATCAGAATGCAAAAGTTGGGAAGATCCCTAAAGTACCTGTGATTAGAGAACAACCAGTGGTTCACAAAGTGTCTCCAAATGTTAGAGGAACTTCATTTAGTATAATAGATTAGATGAAGAAATCCAATGTTAGCTTTATCATATGGTATTCCCTTGTTATTCTAGGGAAAAAGGACATGCTCATCCAAGAGATTTCAACTCTCAAGGTGTCTCAAGAACCAATTGAGAAACAAGGTGCTATTTTAGCTAATTTAAACTAGCCAACCAAGCAACAAGATCATCAGGTACATAAAATGACAAAGGTAGAAAAAACCAATGTCAAATCAAATAAGACTCCTTTTTACCTCTCTTTGATAGTTGGTGACTATTTATTTCATAATTTTATGGTAGATAGTGGATCTAGTACCACTGTCATGCCTAAACAAATTGTAGATAAGCTTGGTCTTGTCTATGAACCAAATATTAAAGGATTATTTCAACTAGAAGGGTCACCAAAAAATATATTAGGAATCATCAAAGATATAAATTTGATGCTATATGCTTGTCCCAATGTTACCATTCAACATTATGTAGTTGTAGTGGACTTGCCTCCCTATTTTTCCATGTGTCTTTCAAGGAAATTTACCTCAAAGATTGGAGGATACTTATCAACTAATTAGACATATTTGATGTTCAGGAAAAAGTATGGTACTAAGGTAACAATACATTCTTAACCTATAACATGTTTCCATTTGGAGCCATATATGACAAGTATGGTGAACACTAATTGTACTATCTTAGATGAGGTGATAGAAACTAATAAAGTAGAGACTGACTTCCCTTAAGATGGAGTTATATATTTATTCCTTGATGAATGGGCCTTTTATTTGCATGAACATTATCCTTATAAGTTAATTAAATAATAAGGACTTGGTGTTTATTGCCTTCATGAAAAAGATACACCAATTGAAACCTTGATGAAGTATGATGAGTCTACTGATGGCCTATGGCAAACATACTTTGATGGATCAAGGAATAAACATGGAAATGGGGATGGAATGATGTTGATTTCTATAGCTAATCAAAGGTATTTATCTTCTTTCAAGTTTTAGTTTAGTTATTCAAACAATTTTGTTGAATATGAAGCACTAGTTCATGGTTTATAATGGGCAAGAAAGATAAAGGTCAATACCTTACAAGTCTTTGGTGATAGTGAACTGGTATTCCACCAAGTAAGAGGTATAAATATATGGAAGAATAAATTACTTAGTTTTTAGATGCATAGAGTATGGGACTTACTTGAAGACTTTAAATCTTTCAATACTTGTGCCATATCAAGAAATGAGAACAAACATGCAAATAGGTTGGATGCCATTGGGTCACAATTCAATATCCTAGATGATATAAAGAATGAAAATGTTTAGTCACACATCAAGGTGGTTTTAAGACCTTATATTCTAGAAAACCATGATAATTATAAAGTGTTGAAGATCATAATTAGATTATCAAGTTCTTGCAAGAAGAAGCTATTTTTTTCTTAAGGAACTAAGACAATCTCTTACAGTAATATGGTGACCAAATTGTGAAATTGAAAATAAATAAGTTGCCCAAAGGGTTGGTCACACTTGAGAATATATTTATCAGAGATGATGAGTTGATAAAATAAAAGTTGTCATTATCAACAAAGGAGGAACACTATACAAATGTGTAAATTGCCACTGGTAATAACTTGAAGTTGGGCAAAGTTTGCACTCTTCAAAAATAGAAACTTTCATTAAGTTATGTTCAAGTTTTAGAGATGTCTTTCAATGGAAGTATAGTGATCTCAAAGGATTTGATCCAAGTCTAGCTCAACACACCATTAAGTTAGAAGATGAGACTAAGCTAGTAAGACAAAGACAAATGTCTATTAATCCAACTTTAGCCCTTAATGAGAGTTGAGCTTCATAAGGTCATTGAGTTAACTATAATATTTATAATTAAGCACTCAACTTAGGTGGAAAATCTTGTTCTATTATGGAAAATGAATAGTGAGATTAGATTATGTGTTGATTTTCATGACTTGAACAAACCTTCCCTTAAAGACCACCACCCATTTCCATCAATGGAGAAAATTTTATAGTTGGTTGCAGGTTCAGAAAGGTTCTCCTTATTGGATGGCTATAATGGTTATAATAAGATTTTGGTCAAATAAGAAGACCAATTCAAAACAGCCTTCACCATAAAGTGGGGGACATTTACATATAGAAAGATGCCTTTTGGTTTATCTAATGTTGGGGAAATTTTACAAAAATTCATGGATATGGCATTCTCGAGTCTCCTCAACAAGTTTATACTTGTTTATTTGGATAACATAATAATGTTCTCTAAAAATGTAGATGAGCACATGATTTATCTTAGATAAGTGTTTGAAAAGTGCAAGAAATTTTGGGTGTTTCTTAATAACAAAACGTGTGTTTTCTCTATTCATGAAGGTAGGATTCTTAGACATGTGATTTTAAAACATTGTACAAGTATAGATCCTGATAGGATAGATTTAGTTATTTCACTTTTCTTACTTAAACACAATAAAACTTTGCAAAGCTTCTTAGGCAAGATCAATTTTATAATAAGGTACATTTCAGATTTTGTGACTTTAGCTAAGCCACTTGTAACCATGATAAATAAGGGTCATATTTTTAGCTGGTCTAAGGAAGGAGTCAGGAGCTTTGAAGAGATCAAGAAAGCAATAGCTAGTTCTCCTACACTCCTGAACTCTAGTTTCATAAATGATTTCTTCTTGTATACCTATGCTAACATTGACACAATTTCAGGTATTCTCATGCAGTAGAATTAAAAGGCTTTACATTAGCTAATATCCTTCTTCAGTCAAGGCTTGGAAAAATATAAAACAAGGTAATATTTTGTTGATAAGCATGTACTTTCAGTTATAAGGTCTTTCAAGAAGTTTAGATACTTGTCCAATAATAAGATACATCTGATTGTTGCACATCCAAGTATCAAATATTTTCTCTTGAAAAAGGATATAAATGACAAAAGAGTTGGTTGGATAACCAAGGTAGTAGAGTATGATGTGGAGATCAAGGTCATAAAGTTGGTTAGAGGAAAAGGATTTTATGAACATCTAGCCCAAGACTTGCAAGAGGATAATGGAGTGGTTATGGTGTCAAATGATGAATAAGTTACAATTGATTACACCTCACCTTCCATCTGGTTCCAAGACATGGTAAGATACCTCCATAATGGTATTTATCTTTCTCATCTGACCCCTTCAAAAAGGGGATAATTTAGATTATAGTCAATTCCTTTTCTCCTTATTGATAGTGTTTTGTTTAAGAAAGATATCAATGACATGTTGCTAAGATGCATAAAGTCAGGTAAAACATAGAGATTGCTTGAGTATTTATATGATGGACATGGTGGAGGGAATTATTTAGCTATAATAATGGCTCATAAGATCATGAGAGGTGGGTATTATTGGCTAAACATATTTGGTGATTGTCATGCATGGGTTAGGAAATGCAAGCAATGTGCTATGTTTGTTGGAAAGGTGAAACTTGCATCCTTACCTCTCTAACCAATTACAGTGAATCAACCCTTTGTTCAATGGGGATCAGAATTTATTGGTCTCATTAACCCCCCTTCAAGCTCAGGACATAAATGGATATTGAATGCTATATATTATTTTACAAGATGGAAAGAAGTAGTGGCATTGAAAGAAGCCAATGAGTCCAATGTTTTAGATTTATATGAATGTTTGCTTACTAGATTTGGAGTCCCTTGAACTATTATTTATGATAATGTTGTGGCTTTTGTGGGGTCTAGAATCAACCAGTGGATAGTTCAACACAATGTTTTTCTCGATACTTCTTCAAATTATTATCCACAAGGCAATGGCCTTGTTGATTTCACTAATAAGAACCTATTGAAGATCATCAGGAGGACTATTAAAAATAATTAGAGGTCATGGCATCTCAAATTGAAGTTAGATTTTTGGGCTGATAGGATTACCTATAAGAGATCAATAGCCAATTTTTCATACAAGAAGGTATATGGTAAGGAAGCAAGAATGCCCATTTCTCTTGAATTTCCTACTTTGGAACTAATGCATCAACTTGAGATTTTAGAGAATGAGCCAATGGAAATCAGATATGATGAGCTCATAGAGTTAGAAGAGATATGACATCAGTCAATGTTGTCCATAAAGGCCCATCAAGAATAAGTGAATAGATCTTTTGACAAAGGAGCTTCTTCAAAAGAATTCAAAGAGGGAGATTTGGTCCTTACGTGGGATGAGGACAAAGCTAAGCTAGGAAGGCATACAAAGTTTGACTCTCTTTGGAGTGGTCCATACATAGTCTCCAACTACAAATCCCATAATGCCTTCTAACTTGTAAAAAAGGATGGTGAGGAGCTTCCTATCCTAGTCAATGGGATACATCTAAAACACTGATATTGAGGAATTTAAGTTCCCTGTACATATTTAATTGGTCTTATTTCCTTCAAGTGTTTTTATAACATCTTAGTTTGTTTTGTTTTATCCCAAATAATTTTTTTGTTTGCACATTTACTTTGATTAGGTTAGTTTTCCTTTCTTATTTATTTCTTTCCCTATTTGGTGGAATTAATTGTCTTACAAGTCAATAGGGTTTCTTGAATTCATGGATCAAAGTCATGTAAATGGTCCATGTATCATGTAAATGGTCTAATTTATAAAGCATAGTAGGCATGCTACGCAGCTAAGTCACCAAACATGTTGGCTAAATTTGGCCTACATTCCTACTTCAAAATGAGAAGATGATAAGAGTCTTGATTGAATGATGACCCAATGTCACAAGGAGTATATAGACTTTAACAAGAGATCACATAACATTTAAAACTTTTTGTAACAATTTAAATAGGCTTAAAATGCAAATTTGGTGATCTTAAGAGACCAGACTGTCATTAGGATGTCATGCAAGAATGAGTGGAGTAAGCTGGTTTTGTATTTAATAAGTTCACTTAGATATCATCTTAAGCCATAAAATTGCATATGGTTAAGTTTCCTAAGTTAACCTAGAGAGCCTCGTAATCCTGAACGAGTC
This sequence comes from Torreya grandis, assembly GCA_037957365.1. Taxonomy (NCBI): domain Eukaryota; kingdom Viridiplantae; phylum Streptophyta; class Pinopsida; order Cupressales; family Taxaceae; genus Torreya; species Torreya grandis. The sequence continues at coordinate 2,246,323 of JARHVA010002285.1, read as the reverse complement.
ATAGAACACACCAATTTTTTACCATATTACAAATTTCCTAAATTCATTCTTGCATATGGTAAAAAAAATTGTAATGAAGTGTGTTCTATGAATTCATGTACAATGGTTAAGTGAATATATGCTTTCCTTGACTATGTCTAAGTTTCCTCACCTTAATTAAGTACTTTGTAGTCCTCACATGCTATTTTAAGTGCAATATATAGTTTATTTATTAGTTTAGAAGTGGATATCTACCCTCTCATGCTAGTTTGATAGTTGGTCAATGCCTTATTGTGAAATACTTATGTGGGACTGATCTTCTTTTGGCTTGAATGTGTCTTATAGTGTTTTTTGTGAAAAGTATAAGTGTTCCAATTAATAGTGCATCACTTCATTTTATATGCTTTCATATATTATTGTTACTCTCTCTCCCCTTTTCCAAGCAAATATTAGTTTAGGTCTAGTTTAGGTGATAAATCCAGAAGGAAGTCGACCTTCTCCAGAGGTTTGACCCAAGTTTAGGTGAACCAAAAATTAGGATCATTCCCATGTTGGACTATATTTGTGTAAGAGGACTTGAACAAACGCCTTACTTAGCTAGGATGCAATCTAGGACTCCAACAATCCCTTCATTGGTAACTTGAAGGAATTACAATGCCCTTGAAGGAATATCTTAGGATATACTTCAAAGGTAATTATCATAAATTGAAGGGAATATTGAAGGTATCTCATAAAATATACCTTCAACATGCATGAGTGAAATTTTCCTTTACATGGAAGACACTATTGGGTGATATTTTGAAGGTCCTTAAAATACCTTCAAGGCATATCCTAGGAGATACCTTTCAAACATGCACAAGAGTGTATTTCTCCTTCAAGGTATCTCCTAGGAGATACCTTCAAGTTACCCATCAAGGTATTACTTTCATACTTTTTTCTTTTTTAAAGGAACCTGATGCCAATTCAACCTTCATTGACACGCAGTAGTGTTGCATGCATTGGTCACTCAACCACATGAAGTTTTGAGCTTTGTCATGCATCTTTTAGCCTTTGAAAATTCTCATGACCTAGTGACCTAATGAAAGTCTATCACTTGGCACCCAGTCACAACCTTCTAAGGATCCTATTACTTTCTAAAGTCTCATGACCCCATGATCCTATTATATCATGTCACTTGGCACCCATTCGTGCCATTTCAAGTCCAAGGAAGAGTTACAAAGTTTGCAACCCAATGACCTAATGAGAATCTTCCACTTATCATTCAATCATTATGTTTCATCCCAAAATTAGTTATAACCCAACTAGAGCATGCCACATGGCATTATTCATAGCTTTTTGAGGCCCTAATTACTTTTTAAAGTCCCACAATAAAATGATCCAATCACATCATGCCACTTAGCAGTTGATCATGCCCTTTGTTCCCCCTTAGTTAAGGTGAAATATTCAATATCTAAATATTGTGATTGCATGACAAAATGACACTTGACAACTTATCACTTAAATCTTGGATAGATGGATACTGTGTGGAAACCACTTGGTAATTAGGACCAATACGGTAAGGACATGTGGACCCCTATCTCACAATAATAATGTGATAAAAATAAATCATGAAGACCAATAAAGAATGATCTAATCAAAAGATGACACTTGGTAGAATATCATACAATCCACTTGGATAACCTAATATTTGAAATAGAAGACCGAAGTGCATGAAATAATCCAAGTATTTAGCATGTGTCAAGTATGACACTAGTTGTAGGTGTGAATTAAATATTGGTGGGACTTGTTTCAATGATTATAATGCCTAGTCACTTCATGAAAAAAGCCAAGCCTATGCTAGTAGGCCATGTGGATCTTAACAAAGAGTGATCTAATTAAAAGATGACATTTGGCAGAATATCACATAATCTACCTAGATAGCCCAATACTCGAAAAGGCACCAAGTGTCATGTCAAGTATGACACGTAGTTATCCGAAAATAACTAATTATAATAGCTATCCATAAAGTGCCAATTATATCATGAATTGAATGCTGAGGGGGTTCATTTTGGTAGTTATAAAGCCAAGTCACCTCAAGGGAAAATTTAAGCCTATGATGAGAAGACACATGAACAAACCAAGAGCAGTGATTGGCTAATCTCCAAAAATGGATTTTCAAATCCATTAGGACAAAATTGAAGAGCCACCTAGGATTTAAGTCAAATAATGTTAAAAATACTTATCATTTATGACTCGTATCTTTTGGTTCAAAATTCTAAGAATTCAAAGTTTAAAGATTATAGTCTCAAGGCTTTGCATTCACTTTTAATTGCTATCTACTAAAGAAATCTGGAGTGTTCTATGTTATTTGCTAAAGACTTATGTGCATTCATTCAAACATCAAGATAATCCATGAGTGATAGGTTGTCATTATACCTCTCATTTAACCAATCAATATATTGGTGTCATTTTCAACTAGGGCCAATGTTCGATAGCTATATACAATGAGACTGTTTTATATTGGATTTTTACAATTTTCTATTTATGGGGGTTTTACTTTTGTTGTGATTTTTAAAACCTAAAAATAGTGAATAATTTTCTAACTCTAGTTTGTATAAAAGTAAATCTAAACTACTTGTTAACTGAAGATATCTTATTACATCCACACCATCAACATCTAGAACCTAAACATCTGGCATAAGACATATGATGTCCTCACTCGACTTGCCTAGCTGATTAGGATAGTGTGATGCTTCAGAATATGAGATTGTTGTTTATTGTCACTTAAAAGGCTTATGACAAATTTTGAATGTGAGAAGAATTAAAAAACTTACTTTAATGAAAAGACACACTCTTGCATAAAAGAAATCTACAAGTATTCAATTGAAGTAACTCTTTCATGTAAAATGAAACACACTTGCATTAAAGGAAATTCCAACATGATTTTGAAAAGGAAATTTACACTTGATTTTGAAAAGGAAATCACTTTGCATTTGAAATAAATCACTCTTACGATTAAAAAGAAAATATAATCTATAAGAAATGAATTATACCTAAATTAAATAAATACTTATAAACTATAAACTAAAAAGTACCAATTTATTCTGATCCTCATAGAGAAGTGGGCCCTTGCTCCTTCCTCGGAACAAGAACTGCTTTACTCAATAATATAAGGAAATGTTGAACTTTATTTCATTCAAAAGAACACATACAGATATGAAAAACACTTCTATTTTTTTATTACAATTGATTCATTAATTGGCATGCTTTTCCAACTTATTTTAACTATCTAGAATGAGAAGATGTGTATTTAAGCACATCTTAACATCTATTCACAGAGTACAAAATCTTGGAGATCTAAATGTACAAATCTATTTATTCAAAATATAGATAATGTAAGAATCAGATCTCATGCTTCAAAGAAGGAGTTGGAACTGAATCAACTAACTATAGATAAAAAATAACTAACATAGATCCTAAGATACTTATTTGGTTTTACAAAATAGAAGTATAAATATATCCAAATCATTTTAGGCCATTACCATGAATGGTAATGTCTAAAATAAGATATATAAATATATAAAGTCTATTTATATACAATAAATATTTTTTAGAACCATTATCTCAATCATTAGGATCCAGTTGGATGTCTTTGGATCATACTTGGGTGTCTTCGGAGCATCTTTTACAAGTCTTCAGAGTATTCTATATAGGTCTTCAAAACATGTCTAAACATCTTCAGAGCATCATATATTCACAGCTCACTCGTTGATTCCTCAAAATTGTATCCAAAAAGAGTTGCCAAAACTATTTGTTGTCTTCTAAAAATTATCTCACCATTGGGATGTGTTTCTGTTCACAAATTATGTTATTCTTCCAGATTAGCCACAATAATAAGGTAAATAATCAATAATGTATTACATACAAAAAAAGGATAAATTGCATTCATTTCCTACTTAGATAAGACATTAACTATTAAATGCAATGCCATATATAACTAAAGGCAACACTTTATGGATAGTTTGTATAGATATGGTGAGCTATATAGAATGCTCATCATTTCTCCCCCATACTTACCTTTTGCAAGTCCTCTTGTAAACAAAATGGGGTAAATGGTCTTTAATCCAAAATTTATAATTCTAGTTGTTGACTAAGATCATAAACCTAAAAATGGTGGCCCCAATCATGGTGTCCTCTTGGCAAGAATCCAAAATTCCTCTCTACTATATGCAACCAAGCCTAAAACTTAACTTCCACTTGACATTGCCAACTCTACCATGGAGATAGAGGACAAAGAGTTATTGGAGGCCTGAATATCATTCCAATCCATACATCTGAACCTTATTCATATAAGATCTGAATGATAAATCTATGTGATTACCTGGGCTCTCCTAAGACTCCATCTAATGGTAGTGGGGATCAAGACTTCCCTGTACCTCAAAGTAATAGGTAAAGACTCCCACCTAGCTATGATGGCATTAGTAGAATATTGGTTTATAAAAGATCTAAGATATGCAATATTGGATCTCAATAACTCATGATATTTATTCTTCATATACATTTGGTACATTGGTTGAAAATCAAAAATAAATTTTCTTGCCTTAAAAATTGGGGTCTCATACACAACCCAATGGTGTTTTGTAATTCCAAGAAATTATTGTTGGCTTGCTTCCATTTTTTATTTTATTTTTTAGATTAGAGATAAAGGCATGTAATTAAGTCTTCCTAACAAATAAAGTTACTAGAAAACTAGATTGATAACCGAACAACATGTTAAAAGTTTAAAACTCATAAATTACATCTTGCCTTTCTTCAGTGCTTTTGAAAAAAATGTCCATAAACATGTGCTCATCCTCAATAATGTGTGGAAAGCTAAGAGAAATTAACTAAATCTGCCAATTGTAAAATTGATCATGGAGAAAAGAACATAGATTAAGGAAGTTTGCCTACATTCTAATAATTTCTCAGAAATAACACAATATGTTGGATGGAGGCCTGAGCCTTTTGCAATTAATGCTGAAACTCCATCAATTGATTCTAAGACTCCTCTTTAAGCTTATAGTTTTATTCATTCAACTTTTAAATTTTATGTTGTGTTATTCCAAACTAAGATCATGGAGTGGAGTGGAATGGGGAAGGAGCGAACAATTCTTGTAGGTACCGCAGTCTAGACTGCTATTTTTATTATCTCTCTCTGCATTGTTTGTAGAGAGGCTTGTAACTCAAAAGTTTGAGTGGTTAGCTCTCTTATTCTATTAGTTTTTTGAACAATCAATACATTTCTATTAGAAATAGTTTATCTCAGATTATTAATCTAAATATTTTTATCAACATTAGCGTTTTATAAATCAATAATTTAGGTGTCCTTAATCGCAAGAGAATTTTGTAAAGTACTTAACTCTTGAGTTTATGAAAACATCAAATTGTGTACTCTAGTCTACTTGTATCACTGTAATAATTACCTCTTATTCTCTATATCTAGTGACATATTCTTCACATATTTGTTCCAAATTAGAAATAGTTAGGTTCTTACCTTGCAGCATTGAATGAAGAAACTCTAATTTTGCTTGTTATTACCCGATTATTTATTCATGTCAGGATAAAACCATGACATGCTGTAACTCTTCTTCTTTGTTAGAAGGATGGATGGAAGATGAACCTTATTCTATCAATGATATTTTACCCTTATCATCTATATAAGGTAAAGTTCACTTTGCTTCTTGAGTCAAAAATTCTTTTGTAAGGTTTTTTTCTTCAAATATAATTTCTTGTTCATGGGGTTCTTATTCAACAACATGTTCAACATTTGTAATGTCAATGGGAGAGCTTAAGCTTCCCAAAGTCTTAGTTGCCTACACATATTCTTCTTCTTCCTACAGAATAAGCATATGAATGCATCAGAGCTTGGCTAGAGGATTAGAGTTATCTAAAGAATTCCTATTTATCTCTTCTATCTTCAATATGTACTATGTTAGAAGGAGGAAAGATATGGCACGGTGTTTTTTAATAAAAACTTGTGAGTATTTTTGAGGGAAGGAGGACCAGGCCTTTTCACCCTTAGGTTTACTTAGAAAATAGTTTTGACAGATGAGGGTAACCAACCCATGGTGTCAAATGGAAATAATACCTCTTCTTAATTTTTGAGCAACATTGATTAGGGCATTGTGAAGAAATGATAAAAGATTTACCTTGTATTCTTATCTGGTGGTTCATTTCCTCAAGTGAAGAAGAAGTCACATAACATCTCCACCAACTACTATAAATTGACCATCATAAGTATGATATTTAATAATCTAGAATACAACATTCTACCATGGTTATGGAAGGTTGTCTCTTATAATTCCTCTAGCCACTCCTTTTGGGGACTTGTCCAATCTAGGATAGGGTTCATTTCATTCAATGAACATCTGAATCAAGTCGATAAAACTTATCTTATCAATAAAAACTACACCCTCCTAAATAATTTGAGAGATTACACAAATCATAGAAGGATTCATTGGAATGTGTTTACCTTTGATAACATAATGATCTTCATCAAAATTCTCAAAGAATTCCTGCACAATCTCTTTATTAAAACCTTAAAACATTTTCAAGAAATTTAACCATCCTGCTGACTCAAAGATATATTTGGATACCTCATCCAATAGTAATGCATATGAGGATTTTTGTTCACTTTTTTTCTTCCTTCCACCCATATTTAGAGCTAATACTATTTGATTAAAAATCTGATTGTGTTGTGAAAAATAGAGCTTAGAATTGCACAAGAAATAGAGGAAGGAGATTAGGGATATGATGCGATAATGGATAACAAAAGCAAGATAACAATGAATAGTGAATCAATGTATATATCATAGAATGATGGCAAAAATTATGGTGATCACTTTGAAGCATGTGAGATCTAATGGGAAGGCACTTTATCTAGTCATTATCAATGATGTCGTATAAAGACCATAATTGGTAGCACTTGAGATAATATTCACATTGAATTACACATCATATTAAATAATTTTTTGAAAAGGTTAATTAAAACATCATCTCATCAAATCTATTTGAAAAGGTCTTATGAAAATAAAATCACATCAAATCTATTGAAAGGGTCTTTTGTAAACATTGTCACATTAAATATTAGAATGTGGTGATGATGCTACTAACTTCATCATATCCACGTGACATAACAAAAACTTATCCATTTGGAAAGTGTTGATTGCCTAATAATTACACATGCATGACACAGGATAAAAAAAGCCTAATATTTTGGGAAAAGAAATACAATTTTACCTTTGCCTTACAAATACATGCATATCTTCTAGAGGTGTTATGTGTCTTGCAAGGATAAATAAGTCTGAGAAGATAGGTTAGTTGTCAATAATTTATTGTAGATTTTTTTCCTCAAAAGTTCCATTTACTAGTTTTTACCTTCTAATATTTTTTATGTTTTATATTTTTTATTTTTGGATTTGCAGGGAGGAGAACTGCTATTTGTTGGTTGTCAACACTCCTCCTTTATTAGATACTGACAAAGAAGATCCTTTGGCCTTAGTGGAAGAACCAGGTTATTCAAAAAGATCAAATTGGTCTTGGTTCTATTTAATAAAATCTTCCATGCTGAGAGATCTTTTTTAAACTTTAAGCGTATGACCATTAACCAAAAGTATCCTTTGGACACCATAAATGGGTTGAAATTAGATAGAGCCATTACTGAAAATGGTTTTGATTGTGTATGGTCCTAACCATCTTGTTCTAATCTTACCCTTAAAATTATGGAATTTAGAATCAAATAGTAGTGCCCAATCTTCCTCTTGAAACTATCTTTATCTGATGTGAGCGTCATGCCACTATTTTCTCTATCTCGAGATCATGCTAGTTTGAGTGAGTGCATCCATTGTTAGTTCATCCAAGCTATTTAGTTGTATTATTATTTCTTTCGATGCTTCATCAAGATCAATACCCATGTCATTTGTTGTCTTCAATGTTTGCAATTCAAATTCTATTGGTAATAAAGGTCTCTTTCCATGCACAAGTTCATATGGAGAGAATCATGTAGTTGTCCTCCATGTGGTATTGTATTCCCAAATTGTTTTAGGCACTTTTTCTACCCAAATGTTTTTGCTACTATTCACTATTTTAGTTAGGATGTTTTCCATCTCTCTGTTGGTGGCCTCCACTTGACCATTAGCTTGGGAATGATAAGTTGAAGATTTAATATGATTAATCTGGTATAATTCTATGAAAGACTTGATTATGTTGGAAATGAATTGGGGCCCTTGATTTGAAATAATATATCTAGGAGATCCAAATTTTAGTATAATCTTATGGTATAGGAAATCAACAACCATTTCTTCCCTAGCAAAGGTAAGTGCCTACACTTCAGCCCACGTAGTTATATAATCAGTACATACTAAAAAGTATTCTTTTCCTTGAGATGGTGGGTTTATTGGTCCAACAAATTCCAAATCCCATTTTTCAAATGGTTCTAAGCTTATTTGAGGATGAAGAGGCATTTCAGAGGACATATTAGGTTTACCCATGCTTTGACATGGATCACATTGCCATACAAAACTTTTGACAGCCATGTAAAAAGATGGCTAGTAATAACCTGCACCAAGGATCTTATGAATAGTCATTTATGCTGAATAATGTCCTCTTCCTGGTTCACTATGAGACACTCTAATTATGTCATACACCTCATCTTTTTTGACACACCTACAAAGTATATGATCAGGTCCAATTTTAAACATGCCTTTAAACCATTTGAAATGAAAACTAGCTCTAACCAAACATTTTATTTTTTTTATAAATAAAAGAATGAGGAAACTTCCTTGTTTCCAAGTAATTTTTCATGTCTATAAACTGTGGAAAGTATGTGGATATGAAAAATAGTTGTGCATTTGGAAAAGAGTCTTCCATAGGTTCATCTCCACCTGTAGTGATCAATATAGATAAAAATTCAGTAACAACATTATACTTCCCTGATTTTTCTATGATGGTTATGTCAAATTCCTGCAATATCAATAGCCATATAATTATTCACCCACCTACTACTGATTTATTTATTAAGTACTTAATTATTGAATGGTTTGTATAAATAAAAACCTAATAACCAATAATGTAATACCTAAACTTGTTTATAGCATAGACAATAGCAAGAAATTCTTTTTCTGTGGTAGTATAATTCTTTTCTATGGGAGTAAGATTCTCACTAATATAATAGATGGCATATATATTTCCATCCTCATTTCTTTGTCCTAAAACTGCTCCTAATGTAGTATTAAAGGATCAATATAGATATGAAAAGGTTTTTCCCAATTAAGTCATATCAGTACTGGGGTAGTCATGAGTTTGTTCTTTAATGTTTCAAAATCTTCTTGACATTTTTTATTCCATAAAAATTCACTATCTTCTTCTAACAAAGAAAAAATAGGGGTAACTATCTTGATAAAGTATTTAATGAATCTTCTATAATATTTTTCATGATCAAGAAAAAAATTTACATCATTTTGTGTTTTTGGAATGGGGAGGTTATAAATTACCTCAATCTTTTTGGGATCTACTTTTATGCCTTGAGAAGAGATATGATGTCCTAAGACTATCCTTTCATCAGCCATTATGATGCATTTTTCATAATTGATAATTGATGTTCCTCACATATAGTAATCACTTTATCCAATTTTTTTAAAGCTTCATCAAGTGTATTACCATGGTGTAATCACATAAAAATGTAATTTTCAAAACTTGAGCATGACTTGTGACATCCAAACCATAGGTCTTTCCTGCTTGCTTGCACAACCCCTTAGGCATGTTTTCACTACTTCCCAGTCACTTGAAGCCTTCCTAAATCATCCCCAATTTCCCTAAACTCCTCTCCTAGGTAAAAAACTATCCCCTAAGGTCCCTATGCCCTTGGACAATATTTCCATAAGTTGGACTATAGCATTGGACCCCAAGGTGTCCACTTTCCAATGTTATTGTCCAAGTCACTCTTAGCCTCAAATAGTCATATTTCATTAGATCATTATTTTTTTCCTTGTCAGCCCAACACGAAGTCATCTAACCAAGGATCATCAGTTTCCCTATAAAATTCTATTCAAGGGTCATTTAGAAGGGTTGACAATCATTCAAAAGGCATGAGCTAGAAATACACTAAGTACACTCAAGAAAATATTTTGATTCTCTGCATACAACAAACCATTTATATTTATAACCTACTCAAGCTCCCAAAAAATTCATGAGTCATCTCAAGATTGCCTAAATTTGCATAATACTTACATTGCATACATAAGATTTCACAATACACATTCAATTTGGGAGAACTACATTGGCCTCAATCCTTCCTTAGAGTATTATTTTGTAGGTAGCATACCCACACATGGGGTGTGATCATATTTTTAGTGCATAATACACACTAACCCTTTTTCTAGTTGATTCAAGACCACTTGTCAAACCTAAGGAGGAACTAGGAACCTAGAGGACAAAATCAGTTACACACGAAGCTTCACGGATGATCGAGACCTTAGATTCTAGACATAGAACCTCCTTAAGTATCAGAATAGAACCCAAAAATCTTAGAACAAGAAGATAAAAGGGATTATATCACCAAAAATAGTACTATATTGCTAGGCCTTTAAATGTCCCATTTTTGGCACTACTATATAGGCAAAAAAAAACTTGTAGGTCTTGTTTCTGACAGTTTGCCCAATTAGCTCAATAATGTGTAGTTATATAATCTTTCATCTCAATCCATAAATCAACTAAGTTCACTCTCTATCCCCTTGTTTTCTATTTTTAGGAATTAATTGATCAAATCTAGATTTATCAAATTAGTAGGTTAATTTAGGTATGTTGTATTCACATATTTTTTAGATTAATTCAAACCTCTTTACTAATTAGGAAATTAAACCCTTAGTTTCCCAAAAATAGTAAAACATATGGATAGTGAAATCATCTATGTACACTTCCACATAGTCATTTGTAAGATCATAAAATATTGATAACACTACTCTTTGAAAGGTAGAAGGTCCATGAGAGGATCCTACTACAATAACTTAATGAAAATACATGAAATAGTAGATTAATTTACTAAAAATATATGAAATAATAGATTTATATGATTATCAGAAACATTGAAGGGATTATATTGATTGCATGCCACTTTGAGGGGGAAACCCCCTTTGAATAAGATTAATACAATAAATTCATGGATGCCTTCATTGGCCTCAACACTTACTTATATACTAAGTCTAATCTAAGAAACTATTGACGTAGTGGATTTCACCCTTGATAGGGGCTGCGCTCCTGCCTTCAACACATCACAATGGAAACTCCCCTCTTGCATGTGGGCCTGGAAAAACTGGAGGGAGAGTCTCTAGATAAGGGCTAGCTCCCTTTGATGCATCTAAGTTATTCTAGTAAGTTGCTAACACACACACACACACACACACACACACACACAAACACACATTAGGGGGTTGAAAAGAGAGAAGGATGCTGAAAATAATAGAACCTAACCTAATAGGGTGATGTACCAAACAAGTTTGGTCTACTCACCCTCACACTCTGAACCACAAGAACACATACATACACTCTAACTGGTAAAAGGACTAGACTGTAGGGAGCTTGATAGGGATGCTTTAATGGAAACACACAGTAAAAGGACTTACCATAGGCATTGTAGGAAGAGCACATTGTCTAGTAACCTCCTTCTACCTCTGTGCTCTAGGAACAACTCTTCTTATCACCTGTAGGAATGGCACTTTGTATATGCCAGCTACGTTGGTGTCAACCCTGTGAAAGCATTAAGAAGTAATGACTGGACACAAGACTAACATGCAGGTGCACTTTGAGATATATCCAACTAGAATAGAGGTAAAAAAATGCATATTCTATTGATTTTAAGTGAAAAATGGCAAGGCTTCACCTTACAATGTGAGAGATGATTTTCTCAAAATGAGAGGTTACAATATATATAGAGAAGAGAGAACAAAAGGCGCCCCTTTTGGAAAATACTTTTGGTGCCCTTTTACAAGTGGCCCATGTGAATTCTGAGCCTTGGGAAGAGGAAGCCATTTGATAGATAATGCTGTGTTGGATCCTATTTTGACTTCAAGTGTTTAAAAACATAGGCCGCATTGTTTGTCCACAAACAAGACCGCTCCTTGAAGGCATTCACGTGGTTTATCTACTCGTAAATGCAAAATGGAGAAAAATGGGTCACGCCGTTCACTATTTGCATCCCTTGATGACCACTTGGTAGGCACTATTCCAACCGCTGGATTAACTCCTTGAGTCGATGCCTTCCTTCGCCACTTGGATTGTTTTGTTTGTTTCTACACTTGGCTCTTTTGTCTTTTCCTTGCTTTGTCTTTTTTGGCTCCTTCGGCCCTTGGGGGCTATCTTCTAAGCCTTGTTGCCTCCTTGGGCTCTTTCATTAGTAGGTTGATGAGTTCATTCTTAACTTTTGTCTTTTCCTAGCGTCATCTTTTCTTGGTTTTGTCTTTTGCTCTCTTAGCTCTTTGGGCTCCCTTCTGGTTGGCGCTCAAGTATTTAAAGATCAAACAACTTTTTCCTTGCCATAAAATTGACATTCACAAGCCCGTCACCATTTTAAAGCCAACAACTAGTTTATTTCCCTAAATTTGATGGCTTCAGGCCTGTCACCATCCTTGGCAATTCCTTCAGCTTTTTCTTTTGATCATTCCCAAAGGGGAAGTGTCCCTTCAGCTTTGGAGAAGTGTCCCTTCATTTTTGGCTGAGAGGCCCCTGCAAGGGTACCTACCCTTCGGGGTCCTTCAAGCTCCTTTTGATAGTCACATCCTTTAGACAAAATGTCTGGAGGATTTCTTCCTTTGTTTTTTGCTTATTTCTTCAGGTCTTTTCTCTTTGATCGGGCTTTTGTCCTAGACATTTTATCCCACAGACAATATGTCTGCAAGAATTGTCTCGCTCACTTCCTTTCCTTCAGAGATTTTTCTCAGGTTTTTTCCCGCAGCTTTTCCTAAATTTCTTTAGAATATTTGTCTAAAGGAATTCCTTCAGATAAAAGTTTGAAAGAAATCATTCTTACCTTTGCCTTGTCTTTTCATTTCACGGGATTTTCTTTCGAAGAATTTCTTCAAACAAAATGTCTGAAGGAATTCCTTCGAACATTTTGTCTAAAGAAATTATCATCCTTTGCCTTAAACAAAACTCTGAATAAAACTTACTTTTTTGGCCTTGTTCACTTTTTGATCCTTTTTCAAGTATCTCCTGCCCTCCGCAAGGTCATTTCTCCTTCAGAAGACTCTCTCAAACCTTCCCATTAAACCATTCCTTTGAACCAAATGTCGAACCAAGCTATTGAAACAACTCATTAAATCGACTATTAAACCAAGTCATTGAACCAAGGCATTGAACCAAAATAACTAAACCAAGCTATTGAATCAAGCACTTGAATAGATTGAACTGAACTAACTCATTGAACCAATTGAACTAAACCAACTCATTGAACCAATAATGGTTCAATGTTCAAGTTCAAATATATTTGAAAGCTCAAGCCATTGGATACCAACATTGAACCAGTGAACTGGTTCCTCCTTTTGCTAAAAGACTTGTTCATAAAATCAAAAATTGAAGCTGGCTCAGAATAACAAGGAAGAAGGAGACCGATTTTGGTCTGCTGAACCAAAATGGTCAACAAAAACTATTACTTCCCATGAATGTGGGATAAAATAAAATGCTAATGGGATGACTTATAAATCATATGCATCCATAGAAACTAATATAATAACAATGAAAGAGAAGGGGTCACATGGGTTCCTAACATCCCCTCCCTCTTCAAAAAAGATTTATCCTCAAATCTTTAGATGTGGGAATAAGTGTTGAATCTAAAAGAGTGGTTCCTATTTTGAATCCTCTGGTTGCAGTTCATGCCACTGAATTAATACCTCTGTGATAAATCAAGAACAAATTTGGCATGTGAACCTATCTAAGATTGCCTTCGACTCAAGAAGGATAGATCCTTCTTTACCATGTTCTGGTAAAATAGTCTACACTCTAATGTTTGTACATAAAATTTCTTCAAACAAGAGACATGAAATACTAGATGAACTCATAAAGAAGGTTGGAGCTCTAACTTATAAGTAATTGACCCAATCTTATAGAGAACCTTATATATCCCATAGAACTTGGGACCCAGTTTATGATGCCCTTTGAGTTTTAGGGAGGATTGTTTGTATGGCTATATGCAGAGAAAAACCATATCACCTACTTGAAAAGTGCACTCAGAATGGTGTTGATTAACCTATTATTTCATTTAATTTTGTGCTATATGAAGATTGTCATATAGGGTTCTAAAAATCTGTCCCAAGTTTAGAGAAACATGTTGACTGCTTGAACTGGTGAACTATTGGGGGTGTACAAAAGGAACATTGGTGGTGCTTGAACATATACTGCTTCATATGGAGTCATTTTAGTTGAAGTGTGGTAGGAGGTATTGTACCACCATTCAGTGAGAGGGAACCACTTTTCCCACTAATGTGTTTGTTATAAGGTGAAGCAATGAATAAAAGTTTCAAGTATTTGTTGATAATTTTAGTCTAACTATTTATTTATGGATGATACCCAGAACTCATCTTCAGTTGGTTGTTATTGCATCAAAATAGTTCTATCCAAAAATGGTTGGCGAAGGTTGCATCATGATATGAGACAATGGAAGAAAGAATGCCATGAAAATGGAAAATTTGTGGCTGTGGAGGTAGTATTGGGATGGATGAGGGCAAAAAAATGACTATATTTAGAGAGACAATCATCTAGAACCAAGATCACTATTTTACCTCCATTTCTAGGGAGCCCCTAAATGAAATATATAAAAATATCTATCCAAATCCTAGTAGGGATGGGTAAGGGTTTGAACAATCCAAGGATGAGTGTTATTTCACCCTTGTTACATTGGCAAATATCACATTCAACCACCATCTATTGAATTTTATTTTTCATTCCCTTCCAAAATAAGTTTCAGTGTGCCTACTCATAAGTTTTGAGAAACTCTAAGTGCCTTGTAGATGGATAAGCATGGAGTTCATAGAATATAGCCTACTGAAGATTTGTACTCTAGGGAAGCACCAAATGACCCTTGTATCATAGAAAAGCACCATCCCAAAAATAATATGGTAATACAGAGGGGTTAGTGGTCAATTATTGAATGATTTGAGATAATGAGGAGTCATTGACATATCCCTATTTCATAACATCTAAACAATTTGAAATAGGCATAGAAAGAGATAAAATTGAAGCTTGGTCTGTAAATGTGCGAGATAAAGCATCAACCACAATATTGTCCTTACCCTTCTTGTAAGTGATCTCATAGTCATAACCCATGAGTTTGTTGACCCATTTTTTTTGTGATGAGGCAGAGACTTGTTGTTCTAGGAAATATTTCAAACTCTAGTGATCATTTTTGATGCAAAAATGATTCCCCAGTAGGTATGGCCACCACTTCTATACTGCATATAAAATGGCCATCATTTTCATCTCATAAGTAGAGAATACTAAATTATTGCTAGAATGGGATTTGCTGGTAAATGTAATGGGATGTCCTTCTTTGAGGAGAATAACACCAAGGCCATTGCTGCAAGCATCACTCTCGATAGTGAAGGTTTTGGAAAAATATAGCATAGTTAGAATAAGTGTAGTACACCTAGCTTATTTGAATTATTCAAATGCACACTCAGTAGCTTGTGTTCATGTAAAAGCATCATTTTTCAACATAGCTATTAGGGGATTTGTAATCTTCCCATAATCCTTGATAAACTTATGATAGTATCTAATCAGCCCCAAAAAACTATGGAAGCCCTTGAGTGTCTGAGGATGAGGCCAATTTGTCATGGCAAAAATTTTTTTGAGATCCCTCTGAACCCCTTGAGATAAAAAAATATGCCCGAGATACTCCACTTCATCTTGGTCAAAATCACATTTGGATTATTTTGCATAGAGATGATGATCAGAGAGAAGTTGTAGTTCAAGCTTCCAATGTTGGAGATGCTTAGACCATATTTTACTATAGATGAGGATATCATCGAAGAAGACAAGAATGAATTTCCATAAGCAGAGCTAGAATATTTTATTCATCAATGTCTATAATGTTTAAGGATAATTAGTGAGGGCAAAGGGCATGACCAAAAACTCATAGTGGCCATCATGTATTCGAAAAGCTATCTTCAAGATATCATCCTCATGAAGCTGGATCTGGTGATATCTAGAGTGAAGATCCAATTTAGAGAAAAAAAGAGTACCATGAAGCTCATCAATAATAGGGATCGAGAACTTATCCTTGATTTTGATGTGATTAAGTATACATAAGTCAATGCAAAAGCACCATGACCCATTTTTTTCTAGACAAGGAGAATTGGGAAAGAATATGAGCTGATACTGGAGTGAATGATGCCTTTCTTCAATAAGTCTTGAATGAGCATGTCAATCTTGGTCTTTTGCTGACATGGGTAGTGATATAGCCTAATGTTGGGAGGAATGCTTGTAGGAAGGAGTTGGATATGGTATTCCTCTAACTATGAAGGTGGTAATCCCACTCATTTGGCAAATACACTTTCATACCTCTACAAAATGGTTTGTAGATCAAAAGAAATAGTGGAGACCATTGATGGTTGCATTTGAATAGACTGGAGATAGGAAATGATGTTGTGTGAATTCTTATTAAGAAGCTTTTCCATGTGATGTGAACTTATGATGCTGATAGGCCTTATTTGTAAGCCTTTCAATGTGTGTTTTTTCCCATTGTCTAAAAACTACATCCAAAGTTTATCAAAATCCCATAAGATGGGTCCAAGTGTGTGTAGCCATTGGGATCCTAAAATAATATCATATCCACATAAGGGTAAGGCAAACATGTCAGATCATAATTTATAATCTCCAATAGAGATACACACATTGTGACACCTCCCTTTGTAAGGTAATGTACCACCATTGGTAATCATGACTTTAAATTTAGAGTAAGGATGGATAAAAATAATCAGTTTGTTTGGTGATCTGAGGGTCAATGAAGCTATGAGTGCTACCTGAATCAATGAGTATTATTAGAGGGAGATTATTGATGTAACCCCTAGCCCACATGGTTTATGGGGTGGGTGACTCCTGCTAAGGCATGAAGAGAGATCTCTAGTTGGTCTTCCTAAGAAGCAGGTTCCACCATCTATAGAGCTTATTCTAGATCATCTGCTATATCTTGAGCATTTTTAAAAACATTAGGTTCAAGTAGAGAATCCACATCTAGTAGGTAGAGATATTGCTCTACACAATGATGTCTTCAAGTTAATTTGGCATCTTAATTATAACATTATCCTTTTTCTCTATGGGCACACATCTCTGTTTTAGTCAAACGCTTGATAGGAGTGATTCTAGCGGTTGACATTGTTTGAGATCATTATGGAGTTATATTTTTAAATGAAAAAAATTGTATTTGAATCACTGTTGCATTGTGGTCTTACCCTTTTCCATCTTAGCCAACCCTAGGCTTCCATCATTGTGTTGGGTCGAAACATTTTAACCTCTAATCTAATAAAATTGTTTAGTTCCCTAAAAAAGTAACTCCTAAAAAATTCATCAGATAATCCCTCTATGTGATTGACTAGTTTTTCAAATTATTTTTGAAATTCTCGCATGGTTCCTATTTGGCAAAGTTTATTGAGTGATCTAGTAAAGTCATCAAAAACACTAAGACCAAATCGTTGCAAAATGAGGGTGTAAAAATTGGTCCATATGGGCTTGTCATGAGCCTTGGTATACTAATGATACCATTGAAGGGCTTAGTGTTCCAAATGAAAGGATGCAAGAGGGACCTTGTTGGCATCAAAATTATTATGTAGACTCAAATATTGTTCTACCTGATAGATACATATAGTCAGATCTGCACCATTGAATCGAGGAAAATTAATCTTTAGCCCATGAAAATTGATAAAAGAAGAAAACTCAATG
The DNA here is from genome assembly GCA_037957365.1 of Torreya grandis. Classification (NCBI taxonomy): domain Eukaryota; kingdom Viridiplantae; phylum Streptophyta; class Pinopsida; order Cupressales; family Taxaceae; genus Torreya; species Torreya grandis. The sequence goes on along the minus strand of JARHVA010002285.1, from coordinate 2,228,404 downwards.
TCTAAAGAGGACTCTAGATTCTATCTATTGTTCATGGTGGTATGTTGAAGATTGAGTACGATAATGTTTTCATCAAGATCTTTGATGTGGGTCTTGAGGGCGAGAAGTTCATCCTAAATATTTTTTGCTCTTGCTCAAGTTACTACCATGATCTGAATAACATATATATTTTTTAACAATGGGTAGTAAAACTAGAGTTAATACATGTTTAGTAAGATTTTTTTTAATTTGGGTGAAAACAAAAGGGGTAAAGGGATTTTTACTAATATTTTTTCATAGTGAGAGTATGATTGATGAAGGTGAGGGCAATTTCAGGAGTGAAAATAGAAAAACTAGAAACTTTATCAAATAGGGACAAAGGAGTAGAAAAATAAGATGAACATTGTGGAAATTTTTTGAGACAAATGGATAAAAATATAATTTATGACAAAACCCCCAAAAAAGGAAATTGAGATATGGAAGAATTAGGAGTGGAATTGAGATATGGGACCTCAAAGAAGAAAATATAAAGAATGGAATTTCAAGTGTTTAGATAAATTTTAAGGATCAATGGGCTATAGATGGAGAGATATTTTTTAAAAAAATCATTATTTTTATTTTCTATTTTCTATATGTATTCAAGTCCTTTTACAGTCTTTTGATGCTCTGTAGATAGTTTTTTGAAACTGATAGGATGAAGATTTTCTAGTTTTTGGTTTCTGTCAAATGTCTAGATGCAAGTCCACTGAAAGTCTATGGATGCTCTATTGATTAATCTTTTGATATTAGTCAATTGGAAATATTTTAAAATTGATATAAATGGGCCCCAAATTTCAATGGTTGTCTAAGGGTTTAAAGATATCATTCTGGCCACCAATGTTGTCTAAGCAAGTATCGCTCTCCAAAAATGTTTTGGCCATGGATTTACCTCTAAGTGATAGCTCTTGGTTTTCTTCATGGATAGGAGCTACTCAATCAAGAAATGGTTATTTTCCATTTTACTGGTAGGTCCTCTCAATGGGCCAGCTACTTTGGGGTTCCTATGGTACTCCTCACAATGAGTTTTAGGGATTTTACCCAAGCACTTTCCACAATTATACAGTCAAGTTTTAACCCTAATTTAAAATAGATTATTATGATAAAAATACTTAAATTATTAAATAAAATAGAGTCAATAATTTCTAAAAAATTAATGAAATGAATTATGCAGTAGAATAGAGTGAAGACTTTTTGAAGAAAAAAATTGGTCCTAGAAAGTGCTCTAATACCAAATGAGAGGATCCTCTTGAAATAACTTAATGAAAATTCATGGAATAGCAAATTAAATTACTGAAAATGTATGAAATAATATATTTATATTATTAGTAAAAACATTGAAGGGATTATATTGATCGCAGGCCACTTCGAGGGGGCAACCTCCTTTGAGCAAGCTTAATACAATAAATTTGTGGATGCCTTCATTGGCCTCAACACTTACTTATATACTAAGTCTAATATTAAAAAAAAAAAATACTTCCCATGAATGTGGGATAAAACAAAATTCTCATGGGATGACTTACAAATCATATGCATCCAAAGCAACTAATATACTAACAAAGTAAAGAGAAGGGGTCATACAGGTTCCTAACAGTGCATTTCATAAACCAAAAATTGTATAGGCATATGTTCCCTAGGAGTAGGTAAATTTAGTCTATCTTTATCTTCAGGAGCTATTTTTATTTGATTGTATCCACTAAAACCATCTAAAAATTAAAAATACTATTTTACTGCCAAATTTTCCAAAACTTGATCAATAAAAGGCAAGTGAAAGTAGTCCCTCATAATGGCTTTGTTTAATTGTTTGTAGTCTACACAAAATCTCCATTTCCCATTATTTTTAGGAAAATTAACTAGAGGTTAAAATCACTAGCTATCAAATATATGATAGATAAAACTAATGTCTAATAGTTTTTCTATCTCCTTCTAAACAATTTCTATCAAAGCTAGGTTAATTCTCCATTATGGTTGTCTTACTGGTCTAACATTTATAGTTTAGATATGATGTATACATACACTAGAATGTATTCATTTCATGTCACTATAATCCCAAGAAAAATATTTTGTGTGTTGTACCAAGACATCAAATACTTTCTTTTCCTATTGGTCAATTAACCAACCGTTAATAGTTAATAGTTTACTTGGTTAGATTGTAATCTATTTAGTGCCTCAAATAATGGAAATAAATTGTTTATATTCACTCATAAAATAATTCAATGGACATGTGTGTGGTAGTAACGTGTGAAGTGTGGCTACATCCTTGTAAAAGGTTTTACTTGTGGAAAGCATATTGGTCAATGGATAATGAAAATCATGTAAAAATAAATTCTACCCATTTTGAGCCCAATCAACTATGACTTTTTGAATGTCTTGTGGACCAGATAACATGTTCAGTGGTCTTATGGAATTGTCTTAATTTTCAATAATGGAGGTGGATTATTCCCATTCACGAGTTTTTATCTTTAGAGAATAACTATTAGTCTCTGGAATTAAGGTACTAGTCTTTAGAGATAGGCTATTAGTCTTTAGAGCTAAGCTACTAGTATTTAGATCTAATATTTTAGACTTCTAAGTAAGATTATCGATCTTCAAAGAAAAACTATCTAAATTTGAAGCAAAATTGTTGGATTTCAGAGTAAAATTGTTTGACTTTAGAGCAAAACCATCAGACTTCAAAGCTAGGCTATCTTGGTCTTAATATTTTGTTATTTGTCCCTCTATCTCTTGGGCATGTTCTTTGGTGGTAACCATGGCTAAGGAAGATACACTAGTCTAGTTTTATTCAAGATGATCCACCCATATGTTTTTAGAAAGACCCATTGAAGGTCTAACAGGTGAATAGAGAGATATCTATTTAGCAGGATTTCCATTAGAAATGGTCATGTTTCTAGATTTATAGTCAATTCCTGCTATAACTGTAGCTAACCAAGGTCTATCAAGAATGATTGGATACCCTACCTTCTTTGTTCTAGGATGAAGGATCATAAAGTCAATAGGCTATTACCAGGATTCTATGATGATTGGTATATTCTCTATAGTGTCTCCAGGGGCAATAGTGGATTGATTTGCCATTTTCAAGATTGTTGTGATAGGTTAAATCCCTGTGAGAGATAAAGACTCTATTGTGTTGATAGTCATTATGTTTATGGCAGCACCTAGATCTACTATCACATTTGGAATAGACTTGTTCTCAATTGTCATAGTCATCACAAGACTGTTAGGATTTCCATATTTAAGAACAAGTATGTTTCTTGCTAATAGATTGAGAATTTTACTAGTTAAATTATTTTAGGATACTACTTATTTCTTCTTAGTGATTTGATGCATAATATTTTTATTATTTGATTCAACTCAGGAATATCTTTAATGTCTCTTAACAGTGGAATTTATATTTTCATGTCTTTTAATCCATGCATTAATTCATAATCTTCCCTAGGTTTATCTTCCTTAAGTCTTTAAGGAAATGGAACAACAGGGGGATCTTGAATTATGCTTGGTGTGGTTATGGTGTCTACCTTTTCTTTAGTTGGTTCTTGGACTATATGTGGCTTAGGGGTGTTTTCATCATTGGGAATTTTAGTTATAGTAATAAGTGAATCTCCTCCTACTACCTTCCCGGATCTGATTTGAATATTATTATATTTAGTTGAACCACTTGCAACATTACTTTCTTGATCAATTCCATAGACATGTGCATTTTTCCTATTCTTTGGATTTGCCAATGGTTGGGTAGGTGACTATGGTTGGTTAACTTCTTACTCAACTGGTGGTGGCTGAGATTTTGAAGGTATCAAGGTCTATTTTGGAATAAACCTTACTTATGGTTGATATTGTTGATTTTTTGACCATTATGATGGTGGCTGTTATACCCAATGTGGGTTGTTGGTTTTATTACTGTGTCCAAGGTTGATTTTGAGGCATTCCCCACATCTATGATATCCATTATTTTTTACACCATGGTTTTGGTTGTGGTGCTCCCCATATTGGTGGTGTGACTTGTCCAACCCATGGTGCCATCCATGGAATTGGAGGAAATCTTGGACCAAACTGATTTTGAGGTTAGGAGTATTAGTCTCCTTATCTTTAGATAAATTTTACTTCTTTAATGGTATGTGATTCTTGTTTAACTTGATTTTATACATTAGGAAGGTGTTTTAAATTTTTTATGTCATGGTTTAGATCCCAAATACCGCATACCTCTATTTTTTCTAAAGGGCAATCTTTTACCGCATGTTTGAGTTTGAATCTAGGATAATAGATTGACAACTGTTTAGTGTTGGTAGAATTAGATTTAGATTTGAGGCCATATAAGGTAGATGTCAATTATACTAGAATGTCTATCTAGAAATTAGAAAAAAAATTCCATTAATTGGCCAACTTCAGGTGATTTTTCTAACCTTGAGTTCCTTAAACTATGTCTTGTCCTGGAGTAGTTAGTACACAATGCTGAAATTTGATGAAAGGATAACTTATTAATATCACCCTTTCCTATGAGATTCAAAGCATCAAATGAATAATCATCTAAAACCTTAATAAATATTGTGTTTACAACCTCCTCAATGAGTTGGTAATCATTCCTTTTATGGGTAAATATAAACTTATCAAGGTAATCTTCTAAGGTTTCATCTTCATTTTGTTTAATATTAAAAAGTCTTCCTTCCATTCTTTGACTCTACAATAATCTTGATATTTCTCTATAAATTTAGTTTCCATTTCATCCCAAGTGGTTATGGAATTACCCTCAAGGCCCATAAATAATCTTATGGCTGCATCCTTGACTGTGGATGGAAATAACTTCAACTTTTGATTATCTGTGACATAATCATATGTTTCATAGAGAACCTAAAATTCAAAGAAGAACTAATCTGGATCCTTTGAGGATTTACCTCTGAAAGTAGGTAAAATGGATGGTGAAATGTTTTTCATGGAAGTTCTTTCATCAGGACATAGGTTGATTGGATAGGAAAAAATTCTATCCTATTGGGGCTGTCACTCAGGTTTTTTCACATGTGCATGTCTGTCTCCCATATTTTCTTCCCAACTTTAGTTACCAATCCAATCTAAATTCACTTCTTGGGTGTTCAATCTATGGTCTATCTCAGGAGGGGAATCTTTGATCATATCTTCTTCCTATAGAGCTTGTGGATCAAATCTGACTATTCTTGAAAGAGAATTATTAGGATCAATTCTCCCTATATAAGAGGATGTTCTGAATAGGATTCTTCTTGTAGGATCTGTTTGTGATGATGAACCTTGTTCAATAAAGGAATAATAAAAATGAATTTCAAGTACCTTTCTTTCACTCCTTGATCTTTTTAGCAAGGATTGATCTTTTCTTCTTGATTTATTTGAGATCTCTTAAATATAAACCATCCTTGAGAATCTCTTGGGTGGTTCATAAATATAAAGATTTATGGATTGTTTTTTTTATATTTGAATTTTATGAATGTTTTTAAATTTTCTTATAGAACTTTAATGTACAATCTCACTAACACTTATTAATGAAAGTGTCCCTAGCAATGGCACCAAAAATGATAAGCTATCATTATACCTCTCATTTAACCAATCAATAGATTGGTGTCATTTTCAACTAGGGCTAATGTCTGATAGTTATATGCAATGAGACCATTTGATATTGAATTTGAAAAGTTCACTATTTAAGGGGGTTTTACTTTTGTTGTGTTTTATAAATCCTAAAAATAGTGAATAAGATTATAAATCTAGTTTGTAGAAAAGTAAATCTAAATTGCTTGTTAACTGAAGATATCTTATTGCATCCTCACCATCAACATCTAGAACTTAAACATATGGCATAAGACATACAATGTCCTCACTTGACTTGCCCAACTAGGTAGGATAGTGTGATGCTCTAAAATCTAAGAATGCCACCTATTATCACTTAAATAGCTTCTAACAAATTGTGAATGTAAGATGAATTAATAAACTTACTTTAATGGAAAGACACACTCTTTCATAAAAAATGTTTCCTGTATTCAATTTAAGTAACTCTTACATGTAAATAAAACACACTTGCATTAAAGGAAATTCACACTTTATTTTGAAAAGTAAATTCACACTTTACTTTTGAAAAGGAAATCCCTCTACATTTAAAAGAAATCACTCTTACAATTAACAGGAAATTACAATCTGCAGTAAATGAATTATACCTAAATTAAATAAATACTTCTAAACTATAAACTAAAAATTACCAATTTACCTAATCTTTAAAGAGAAGTGGGCCCTTTTTACTTCCTCGAAATAGGGACTACTTTAATCAATAATAAAAGGAAATGTTGAACTTTATTTCATTCAAAATAATATATACAAATATGAAAATACTTCTTGTAATTTCTAATTACAATTGATTCATTAACTGACTTGCTTTTCCAAATTCTTCTAACTATCTAGAATGAGAAGGAGATGTGTACTTAAGAACATCCCAACATATATTCTTAGATCAAAATATTGGTGATCTAAATCCCCAAATCTATTTATTCAAAATATAGACAATCTAAGAATAATATCTCATACTCATAGGAAGGTGTTGGAACTAACTCAACTAACTATAGATAGAAAATAACTAATATGGATCTTAAAATACTTAGCTTGTTTTACAAAATAGATGTAAAAATATATCTGAATCATTTTAGGCCATTACCATGAATGGTAATGTCTAAAATAAGATATCTAAATATATAAATTCTATTTATATATAATAAATATTTTTAGAACCATTATCTCGATCAGTAGGATCCAACTCGATGCCTTCAGAGCATGTCTAGGTGTCTTCAAAGCATCCTATATAGGTCTTTAGAGCATTCTGTATAGGTCTTTGAAACACGTCTAGACATATTCAAATCATCTTGTATATGTCTTTGGAGTGCCCTTAGATCATCTTTAGAGCACTTCTAGAGCATCTTTAGAGCGTCTTTGGAGCGTCATATCTTTAGATATTGATCACTAAATCCTCAAAATTGTAACCAAAAAGAGTTTCCAAAATTATTTTTTGTCTTATCAAAGTTATCCCACCATTGGGATGGTTTTATGTTCACAAAACTATGCTAGTAATCTAAATTAGACATAATAATAAAGGTAATGAATCAACAATGTATTACATATAAATAAAGGATACATTACATTTAGTTCCTACCTAGATAAGACCTTATCTATTAAATGCAATGCAATATATAACCAAAGGCAACACTTTATGGATAGTTTGTATAGATATGATGAGCTATATGGAATGCTCATCAATGAGCTTCAAGGTTCATTTTAAGAGGCCATATCCCAAACCCCCTTAGATTTATTTAGGAAAATCTAATTCATAGCTTTGGTGAATCGACATGTTCAAAATGTTCTTCAAATCACCAATAGCTATTCCTTAGTGCAACTCAATTATTTTTTTTATAGGGATTTTATTCTTTAGGGAGAGATGAACAGCTCTGAAGTCTGACCTTGGTAGAGCCAAAGGTCTCTACTAATGGTAGAGTGAAATGGCTCTACCCATGACAAAGCTAAATGGTGATACCACATTCAACTCTGCCACTAATAGCCATTCAGCCCTATCATGGGTAGAGCAACTCGACTCTCCCACTAGTAGATCCATTGAGCTTTGCCACTGGTGAGCTGTTAGGCTCAGCTGTCAACTGTGCCATGCATCTCTACCATCCGGTCAAGACATTTAGTTTTGTTGAGGGTAGAGATGTCTAAATTGACCATTGATAGAGTCTAACAACTATTTAGCTCTACTGTTTAGTGGAGCTACTTGGCTCTATCATTCAAAAGATTTGTTCAGTCAGGCCATTCATTTATGCCATTTAAAAGAGCCATTCATTTGATTTATTCAGCTCCATTGGTGAGTTTTGTATAGGTGATACTCATATTTTTGGATGAGTTATAGGTGCAGCTACTATACTAGGTTTATGCCCTCAAGAGTCCGGTCTCAAGATTCAAGACTCTAAAATCCATTTGGAGCATATGGGCTCACCAAAAAAAAGGTCATTGAAAAAGATGAAACCCTTGGTGACATAAAAATTAAATTGTTTCATGGGTTCTATTTTTATGTCACCAAAGGTTTCCCCTTTTTTAATGTGGCCTATTTTTTTGGCTAGTTCATATGTTTTTGTATGCATTCTAAAGATATCTAATTGATCCATGACTTGTTTGCTAGAGACAGCTTCACCAATTCCTGATTCAAAGGTGCACATGCCAGGTTTTATTTATCTTTTAAGGTTTAGTCCACCAAATATTCATTGAGTCCAATATTGTAGATAATATGATCAAGTCTTTTAATTCAGGTAATGACATTACTTTCATAGTTGGGTTAGCCTTTCATACTTATTATGATTTTCCCAAGCCTGAAATTGCTTACAATCAAGAAAATCTAACACAATGGATCAAAACATACAACGTTAAAGAAGTTTTGAGAGGTTGGACAAAAAACTAGTAGAAGTTCATCTACAAATCCAAAATCAATCAGATCCTCATCACCCAATTTAGGAAGGGGGTAAGAATGGGGATGGCTATGACGAACAAGTTGCATGGGGCTAAGAACACTAGACACATAGATGAGAAGTGGGTTCCACTTCTATCTATCATCATAGATGATGCCAAGACTCCCTCATTAGGAGAGATCATTTCTTGTAAATTGATAGATCAGATTGGAAAGACCATGGCCAACCAAGGAGATCATTTCTATATGATTTCCTACTTGGTTGATGCCATATGTGCTCTCTAAAATTGCCCCAATTCACAAATTGGGATCCAAACCTAAAATGGACTGTACTCCATCTCTTCTCAAAAGTGAGGATTAAAAAATATAAGGGTCATTGATGAACACTTTTACCCAATTATATACATGGCAATCCATGAGAGGACTATGCCTAGGCTATCTAAAAAAATTAGGATAACACTCATCATGTTAGGATCCTATTGGTATTATCTAGACTGCATAGTAATAAGAATAGTGAAAATCAGGACAACCCCATTAGGTTGCCTACCACAGTGCCACATAAGTTGGATGAATAGGAGATTTCCTTCTAGCTACTCACATGAGTATATGGATTATGCAAGAACAAAAAAAGGGAGCGATCCATCCTTAATTGACCAACATTGCCCAATTTAAGATTGAGAATTGGCACTCAATTATGGTTGATACCAAACAAAGGTCTACCTTTAGTCTAGAAAAGGAACCAATAGGGAATGGGACCTTACACATTTAACATTCAATCACTACATCAAGCCCAGGGTAGCCCTAAGTATTACATACCATCACAAACTTGAAGATGGAGACCAATTATACATCAATGCAACTAATGACACTATGCTAAATTAGAGACTGAAGGCTGATAATATCCCACATGTGAAAGGAAGTCTGAATGATGTAGGGTTTTTAAAAAATTTCAAACACTATAATAATCAAGTAGGAGCATTAACATATCTAATCCATACTGCTTATGTTGAAGACAAAAGGTTGATTGACCCACAACTCAGTCATAGAATACTTTAGGCATTGTCTCCCACTTTGGATAAGGGAGGATATGGTATAAGGAAACAAATTGAGTGGGCTTCTACCTCATAAGCCCCATCTAGCAACCTATCCCAAAATCAAAGTGATACCTCAATGTAGACAACACCTTTATTGGAGGCAACAATCACTTCTAATCTAACACCAACAACTTCAACATCGTCATTGTCTGTCATCCCTCCTACCAGAAAAAGACCAAGTATTTTAAGATAGGAACATGTTTACTTACATCCTTATTTCCTCTATAAGTAATCCTTAAACATATTTGGTGAGCCCCCAACTCTAAACCATGTCAACTTCTTACCCTATAGGCCTTTCACCAAACCTGTAGTTAGGCTTATGACCATTCTATTACCCATTTTTCATATCCTCCACTTCTAGGGTCTCAGTAATGGCCAATTTGGCCCATGTTATGCCTAGGCCTATGCCTGGACTAGGTCCCCAACTACATAAGAAAAATCCCAAGCTCATCATTCCCCAAGTTCCTTTATTCACAACTAGTTCTTATTCATCTGCTAGCTTTGAATTTGTATTGGTCACATCCACAAATACCTCCTAGATGTTTGCTTTCCAAAGACTATCACCAGCCCAAAAATTACCCCCATATACTCAACCTACAAGTGGATCTTTGAACAAGTCATGGATAAGACAAATGCAGCTAGCTATAGTAGAAAACCCAGATTTGGACATAATGGATCCTCCATAGGTCATGATGAAGTTTGATAAGGAATATGGGGAAATGAAGAGGGTGACCAAGAGGAAGGTCACCCATCCAAACCAAATAATTATGTATGAGTTAGAGGAGACTCTATTCAATTTGACTAAGATGAAGAGAGCCAGACCAAGCTAACAATAATAGTATAAGGAGGACCCCCTCTTAGCTCTCCAAGCAACTATATATGTGTCTACTAAATTAGTAAAAGGAGTACAATAGAAAACAACTAACCAAGAGAAGCAACACAAAGCCACATTACTAGAGCATACCATAACAAAGGTATAATGGGATGTGGGAGAAATGTTTGATATGTTAAACACCATGGCCCAATAGAAGGTAAAGGGGGATGAAATATGCAATAGGATTCTTAAGGTCGAAGCTGCATATGGGGCATATGACAATAAGATAATCAACTTGGTGAAGTCGATCAAGATGAAGAAGTTTAAGGACTTAAATTTTATCCCCTTAGAGGATTTGAGCATTGTTCAATCCTATGTAATTGGTAAAAGGAAGAAATTGAAGTAGTGGATTGATGAGATGAGATACCTGGGCTAGTATCTTACCCAACAGGGTGACAGGGTCATCATTTTGATAAAGGATGTTGAGATCATGCATTTTGCCACCAAAGATGGATCCATTATTAGAAAGGATGCCTTTAGGTCCCAGATGCAAAACTTTAGAAAGTAGGCCATGGCGAGAGGAGTAACTTTTGAGTAGGCGATGGTAGATTTAGCAGCCTATGCTAATAAGAGGATAGAAAAGGTTGTAGAAATCAATGAAGCTATAGGACCACTCTTGAGAAAACATGATGTAATGAAAAGACTCACAGTCAAGTTACTAAATGAGCATATCATTGATCTAAAATGGATCGACAATGACTATAAGAGATGCTTCAAATAATGGAGAGGGAAAATCAGAGCCCAAAAACAAACTATCATCACATGAGCCTCTACCTTTTTACTCCTCTTGGGATATCTTCTTCCTCAGCTAGCACCATCACTCCTTATTCAGCTACTATTGGTTCACATCCATCTTATTCTATAACATGATCTTCATCATCAACTACACTAACAAGATATCAACCCAATGCTTTAGGAGTGAGATAGCCATCTATTTTCTTTTTATTCTGCTAATAAATGCGCTTAAAATAATTTTGTATAGGTATCCATTTTAAAAGCATACAATTCATATATATGCATTATGTTCACCTTAAAATTCCCACTACATTTGTGATATTCTGAGTTTAGAACTAGGATGTCAAGAGTATTAGTTTTATTTGCATTATTATTTAAATAAACTAAAGAAGATCTGTTGGTATTTGTTGTTGCGAAGAAAATTTTCTTTCCTTCTCTACCCTGATTTCTTTTGAACATTTTTTAAACATGAATCACCTTAGATCAAAGCTCATTATAAATATCTACTTGTTTGTTTAAATCTTGGGCATAAATTGGAAAAACACAAAGGCAATTCTACATCATAACAATACAAAGAAATTTTAGATAGATTGTGTCACTACTGAGTTATTGTTGTCCCTTCAGCAGAGTCTATTTATAGACTAAAGGTGGTGGACACATAATCATCCATCAAAATTGAATTAAGCCCTAGGGTCTTCCAATACCTACACTACAAACTAAGAAATATTGTTTTAATGTTCATATTATATCCTTGACATATTTATACATCAAAATATTTAGCACCTTATATATATATATATATATATATATATATATATATATATATATATATATATATATATATATATATACACATATATATACACACATATATATACACACACATATATATATATACATATGTATATGTATATATATATATATATGCACCGTATATACATAAATGAAAAACACCATATATATAAGGTTATATATATATATATATATATATATATATATATATATATATATAAGGTTCTTTATACATACATATATATGTTTAAGGTTAAGGTTATTAAATTATGTTGCACTGGCCACTGAAGATAAGCATTATAATGATCTATTCTGCCATGTGGAAAAGACTGTAGATAAAGATCGTGATGATGAGGGAGACTCTAGTGATGCATAAGATAAGTTGGATATCCTAACACTCAAGTCTGTAGGATTACACAATACTATATATATATATATATATATATAAAAGCACCATTTATATAAAGTTATTTATTTAAATATGTAAGGTGCTATATATATAATATTTTTGTAATAAATTAGGTATTATATATAAAAGGTGATTTATACATACATACATACATACATACATACATACATATATATATATATATATATATATATAAGATTAAGGTTATTCAATTATGTTGCACTGGTCACTGAAGATAAGCATTATAATGATCTATTCTACCATGTGGAAAAGACTATAGATAGAGATCGTGATGACAAGGGAGACTCTGGTGATGCATAAGATAAGTTGGATATCCTAGCACTTAAGTCTATAGGATTACACAAGACTACATTCAACCCAGAGGTACTCCCTTATGTGGACTTAGTCCACCAAATGGTTCTTCAATCCAAGTGTGTAGAAAATATTCTCTAAGTTTTAGGACATGAGGGACCTTGTCCACTGATAGGTGTGATATATCCAATTATATTATAACTATATTAGGCATTCAAAGGTCTATATATATGGCCCCTCCCCCTTCATTATACTTCAAAATATAATTTTGTTGAAGTAATGTAAAGAGAAGGAAGAATTCTTGCAAGTTGCTCACTATTTTATTATTTTCATATGTGCATGTTTCTCAAGCTTTGCTAATAATACATGATTTCATTTCTTCAATGTTTAAATATAATAGTAATTCTTTGAATGTATCTTGTTAATTTGTGTTTTTAGATATTTTAACAAAGTTTGTTATGTATGTTCTATTTTCATTCTATTCTTCTAATGAATGTGCTTAAAACAATTTATTGTAGGTAGTCATTTTACGGTATAGTTTCCAAATATATGCATTATAGCTACCCTAAAATCCCTACGACATGTATGATATTATGAGTCTATCACTAGGATCCCATATATGCTAGTTTTATTTTCACTATAGTGATAAGGAACCAAAGGAGATATGTTGGTCTTTGTTGTTGGAAAAAAAACTTTCTTTTATGCTCTACCCTACTTTCCCTTTTGAACTTTTTAAAAATGAATCACTTTAGATCAATGCTCACTGTAAATATCCACTTGTTCATTTAAAGTTTGGAAATATATTAGCAAAATAAAAAAAGTAATTTTACATCATAACAATACCAAAAAAATTTAGATAGATTTTGTCACTACTGAGTTCATGTTGTCCCTATAGTAGGCCCTACTTGCAGGCTAAAAGTGGTGGCCACATAAATCTGTAATATTGCATAAGCGATGACTACTGTCAATGGACTTCTAGCTATTAAAATTTATTTTGTTGGCAATTGGACCTCGGATAAGAATTATTCTCCTACGAATGCTTCCCGCCAGTTTGGCAAAAGTCTGCTACAGTTATGATCCTTCAAACCACAAAAATCAGACACCCAGAACCGGACTATGCTTCAATTTGTTTACAGTTGTAGTATATGATCTAATTTATTTGGAATTTACCAAGAAAATGGAGCAAGGCTAAGGTCTGTCAAATTTGACTGATGACTGAATGGAGTGGCCTCCTAAAGTAGATTTGATGTCACAACATTAAGATTAAAGAATATATATAAAATTTAATGGAGGCATACAACCATCAAATCGGATTTAATGTTGATTGGATAAAGGCAACCAGTGGCGCTTCGTTCGATAAATGCCGTCCATAGTGGATGTCACTATCAAGAGCTGTGCGTGCTTGGCATCTTTCGGCTTTTGTAGTAACTTTTGTTTAAAGGATGATTTTTTTATCTTTTTTCTTGTGTTTAATATTGGTGTTAATTATTGAATTCTATATTTAATTTATTTTTTTGATTGAAAAGCACATTTTATTATATAAAAATTTTACAAAATAAAATACAGTTAGTCATTAAAAAAAATGGGTGGAAAAGTCGCATCTCAAAAATACATCGGGTGATAGAAGCTTCGGCAAAGCAGCGAAAGCAATTAGAAGGCCATACCGAATCTTTTCTTTCAACATAATGGGTTCAAAATTTTCTGTTTCATTTATAATTTAAATCTGGGCTTTTCTTTCAACATAGAGTATGAACCATTAATACTACCCAGTTATTTTACTATGTAACTTTCATATATTATTATTTTTTAATAATATATAATAATATGAAACATTCTAATGTAGTTAAGTGCTTGGTGTATTGGTGAGGTACAAGTAGTTTGTACTCATCAATCCAAGTTCCATTCCTATTGAGTACATGAGGACTCTTTCAACAAGTGACCATGTGGGCATTTTGAGGTAGGGGTCGAACTTCTCCTTGTGGATGAAGTAGAACACAATTGGATGATTCAGATGTGAATCGTTCGACGGACATTACGGACCCAGGGCCACCCACATGTTCCACTTCGAGAAGGTTCTCCCCCATTGCTCTGGTTCATAGCTCTGGTATATCAAAAGCATTTATCCCAACATTTTATCCCTGATAATAGGGTCAAAAGCAAAAAAAAAAAAAGAAGAGACAACTAGACTCTTCCATCTAACCTTAGAATTAAGCTTAACTTTGATGGCGCGGCTAAAGGCAATCCTAGTATTGCTGGTGTCAAAGGGACATTCAGAGATTCTAGGGGCAATTTCTTGCTCGGATTCAGTGAAGTGGTCGGCTCTTGCTCCAACAATATTGCTAAAGCCAAAGCTATGTGATGTGGCCTATCTTTAGCGATACAAAAGAATTGTCTTGATTTGGAGATAGAAGGGGACTCAAAAATTGCCATTGAAGCCCTCTCGAATGGATCTATGCACTTTTGGATCTAAAAGAATATTATGGAAGATTGCAAGTCTCTGCGCAACAATTTGAAGACTTCTTCCCTTTGCACATCTTTTGCGAAAGCAATAAGTTAGTTGATCATATGGCCAATGAAGGGGTCACCCTCAACCACTTGGAACAAAGCCTCCATATGACCAACGCTCTCCCCAAAGGATCTAAGGCTTGGAGGATTGTGAAAATGATTTAAATAACGGTCATATTAATGAAGTTCATCATTAATCGGTCGAGGTCTGATTTTTTGAATCTATGGAGCATGAGAATTAATTACGAGCAGTGGAGAATGATTATTTTTGTGAGGCATAAGAACCACGTGTGTCTCAGAGCATGCTATTTAACTCCGTCTGAGCTCCACCTTGGGCATTTCACACCTTTCTCTGCTTTACTTTTCTGGGTCTGTGGTGATATCATCTTGAACGATATGGATTCGAAACGATCTGGTAGCAACATTCCAAGCAGGGTAAAGGTAAGGCCTCTATTGTTAATTCAGTTAATGCTATGAATAATAGTCTGTTGCATAACTATTCCATGGAAGATGTTCATTCCTCCTGTCTGGGCTTGATGGACTATCTGAAGCTCCGCCATCTGCTTGACTCGGGTTCCCCCCGGGTAAAATGAATTGCTTTACAACCCAGGAGGCACTGGTTTTTTGGCAAAAACGCCTACTGAAAGGTGTGAAAGATGAAAAGTTGTTGAAATGGATGGCTACGAATTGGCTTTGCACCCAGCTTGCTGCTCGTCTTAGTGGCGGTTCCTTGGTGTCTTCTATGGAGGTGGTGATCAAGGCTATGGAAGATATTAGTCAGACTAATGCTCACTTGGATACCCTCAAAGTTGCTCAGCGAATTGTCATTCAAAATGTTCTCTTCAGTGCTAGCAATTCTCTTACTGTTCATGAAGATGTGGATCATTTCAGTCATCTGATGGACACCAAGCTTGATCAAATTTGGAATCTGATTAAAGCAATCGCTGAAGACACCTTGTAGCATAGGAAGTTAAAGACAATCTGTGAGAGGTTGGGCATTATGTATGACACTTGGAAAATTACCTTGGCAAGCACCTTGACTGCTATCAACCTAGAAGAATAAATTCGTGATGCTGATAACAATACTGATATTGTTATTTCTAATAAAGACTAGTTTTTGTTTCTACGTAACTCAGAGCTTCTTACTCTTTTAAAACTTTGATACCACTGTTGTATCCCCCTGAGTCTACCAATTTTTTTGATAAAATATTTTAAATAGACAAACTTAACCTTTTATTTATTTATCCAAAAAAAAATATAAAGATTCTAATAATAAATAATTATTTTGTTTTATTTTATATTATTTCTTTTTTAAATTTCCGATTATCAAAAAAATCAAATATATATTTTTACGTTAATCATTCATGATACATGAAATGTTTTTGATTGATTATAGTTTAGGTTATAGCGTAAATTATTTTATGTTTTAAAAAAGCTCTGCCATAAATAAGGGTAGACACGTGCTCACATTTAATATTTTTATTCAATATTTTTATTTGATATATAATTTTAAAAAAATAAACATTTTTTTAATTTTTGGAAAAAATAAATCTTATTTCTTAATTGGTCAAAATATATATTTTAATTAATAATTTTTTTATTAATAAAAAAATAGTATTGATTTTACCACCCATTTGCAGATAGTGACGCGTGGACTATTTTTTTTCATATAGTTCTGGCCACAACACATTATTTTATTTTTAAAAATGGTTGGCATGCTATAATGGCTTATATCCCTTGGATTAACGCACATTCACATTATGTTCGTACGTACTTTGCCTTGAATGGGCATAGCCAATTCATGTTAGCAGTAGTTTTAATGGACCCCAAAAAACCAAAATAATTTAGACATTGAGTATACAATATTAGTTTTGAAGGGAGGGACTATTACTTTTCATAGAATATTAATTGTTGATTATTGTTTGTTGTTTTAATTAATTAGAGGTTTTTATTTTTATGTATAATAATATGTAAAGTTTTTTGAAAGTAAGATGTAAGTTTTTTAAATACTAGAATTCAATATTATTGGTACTGTATATTGATTGGTGAGTTCTTTTGTATGTTATAGAGGGCCTTCCATGATTTGAGGTAAGCTTAATTATTTCGGATTACTGTTTTGCAAAGAGATGATTCACTTGCCTCCTTGTCGTGCTAGTTGGTTTTAAACGTGACAAGTAAAGGATGGGCATTGCATGTGCTCGATCTTTTCCCCTGCAAGGGTAAATGTGGGGACGACAGATGGTTATTTTAATAGTTTTGTCTTTTTTTTAGGGCCATGTATTATTTTCTTCACATGTTGAAAACGTATTCCAAGCTGGAAAAGTGCAAGTTAAATGGCAGAGCTGAGGGAAATGTTTTATCAAATGCAAGCTTTTATGGATGAACATGATATACAAGTAATCAAGATTTTAACACAGGCTAATAAGCCCTAAAGCTTTTCTATTATAGCTATAGACCAAGAGATTTCGGTGCATAAAAAACAATTACAAAAGGCTAACCTTACAATTGATTTCTGCTAATCCATGATGGTAATATGCAATTTCTTAGCTGTATAATGTCATAGACAATATATTTCTTTTGGCCTAAATCTACATTACTAACCCATGAGAACTTTACGTACATTTTTTCTATACATCTAGAATCTTTTGGTGTGATATGCAGGGATCTCAAAATATTTTGAGTTGGATTTGAAGCAATCATAGAATATCTTGGATGAACATCAAACATCATTCATCACTTACTACTCCCAAACATATACAAATTAAAAATTGTACCATACACTACTTCTTGTTTAGAAGCGCTGCAATCTTAAGGTTTGTGCTAATTATTGCCATTTACTTTCATCATATTATAGTGAAATGTGATTTTCACATTTATAAGTTGATTTTGAGAACATTTAACAGGGGACAATAGAATCAGACCAAGTATCAGAAGTTCAGATGTAACCATTGGAATCAATCTTCAAAGTAAGTCATATTAGATTTATGTCCTTACATTTATGATTGAGAGCACAAACTCATATGTTTAGCATTATCCACTGCTGCAAACATTTGCAAGAAGCTTCCATCTGATGCAACAAATTTTGTAATGGAATTCGTGCCAATATTGACAAATCTTCTTCAATATAATGATTCTAAGGTGATTTCTTTTCAAGGTATGCATTTTTGTATTTCAATTATTGCACAATCATTTTCATCTTCTTATGGAAAGTTGGATGAAATCTGTCTATGAATATTCAATGCAAACATAATATTATCTAGATTGGGTGTAGCCTTTTCCATCATGATAGGACTTAGCACAACCATTACACCATTCAAAGGTTCAAACCACAAAAGAGCACCTATGCCCTTGTCACAATAGACTAGTAACTAGAAAAGAATTCTATCTGGTTTGAGCATTTGTGGTATATTATGGTGCAGTTCCTTTTTTGGGTGCTTGTTTGCTAACAATTGAGTATATGAATTTGGTAGAACAATGTACTCTATCATCTGTAAGTGAATTCAATCTAAATTTTAAAAATTGTTTGAAAAATTAATATTGAATTTTTTGATATAATTAATTTACATAATATTTAACTTATTTATTTTATATTTATCTTTTAATACCATAAATAAATATATTGATAACTAATTGTATTAAAAATCATGTTTTCAACTTTTAACTAACTTACCCCATAAAGACTCAGCACTTCATGCCTCTTATTTACACATAGAATTCTTAGATATTTTTTCTACACCTGAAATTCTTGATATTTTTGCTACAATCTTATGCATGGCTTGATTTGCACTCTTCAAATATACAAATCTTTGCAATTTTATTTAGGTCACATTGTCAAAATTATCAGAAAATGTTTAAAAGATGCATGCTTTGTTGATAAGTCTTGTTAAACATTTAATATTTTAAGTGTAATTATGTATTTTTGAAAGCTCCGGACTTAAAATATAATATATATTTTAAAATACATGCATTTAAATTCAATCGGAATAGATCATATTTTAAACAAATTAGTTTTTTTAAAACAATTATATGTGAAAGTTTAGAAGCAAACTATTTAGGTTTTGCTTTGTATATATGTGTTTTATTGTAGTTTATTTTCTAAATTTATAAATTTGTAAGTTTTTTAAATTTATAAATTTGGAAGTTATTTAAATGAAAAATAGATTTTTTGTTTAAATATAAGCGTTTTTTTAAAGGTTGTAAAATTAAAAGATTAAGTTTTCTTTCAAATTTATGGATTGAAAAGTTTAGAAATGAAATAAATAGGTTTTTATTAAGATACATGTATTTGCAAAGATTAAAACATAAAATATCAATTCTTATTTAAAGATGTGTTTGAGATATTATAATATTTTGACTAAAATAAGTTTTAATTAATTTTTTTTTAAGTCTTTAAATAGAATATTTTCAAAGGTCATATTTCATCTCCAAAGTTACATTTAAATTTGAATAAGCGTCTTAAGGTAATTATTAACTCTAAATTTAACTTATATATAAATTTTGATGGAGAACTGGCTAAATTCCACCCTAGATTTTCTCCAATGTTTCTTGCTAATGGCACTGGCAAGGGATGGCATTAGAATGCATTCAATAAGTGACTTAAGATCCATATTTAGTTTGACATTAGGTTTGTCTATAATTTGATACTAAGTCCAATTTTACGAATGATACTAGGTTCAAATTTAACTGTGATACTAAGTCTAAATTTAGTACTTTCACTAAGTCTAACACTATGTTCAAAACAATATCTGATTTCAAGTACAACACTAGGTCCGATTTGAATTAAGACATTAGGTCTAACTATAAAGATACTTTAAGTGTGATAGTAAGTATGACTATAGTGAGAAATTAAGCATGGCACTATAATCGACTATAAATGTGACACTAGATCTAATTTTAAGGTGGATTTAAGTGTGACATTGATTTTGACTCAAGCTTTGACACTAATTCTTAATTTAAGTCCAGTTAAAATGTGACTTTAATTCTATAAATTATCATAAAATTATATTATTTTTTTATTTAATTAAAACCATTTAATATTATTAATTATAAAATAATTTTATTATGTTATACAATTATAATTATTATGGATATAATTATATAAATATAATGTTAGTCTCAATTATAATATTATATATAAAAATAAAAATAAAAATAAAAATAAAATAATATAATTACGAAATTTTAATTAAATTTGATTACAAATATAAATTAAACATATCATGAAAAAATAATAAATTAATTAAATATGATCATAATAAAATAGATTAATAATTAAAATATTATAATAAATGTAATAGCCATATAATTTAATGATTGACCTCATACAATTTTATTTTGAAAAGTTGCCTACTCTCTTATCCTTAATTTTTATTTTTTTAACATCTATGCGAAATTCTCTCCAACACATTAACGATGAAATTTTACAAAACCTTGCCTGCTCCTGTATCACTGTAGAAGGATTAATGCTCTAAACTCTTCGCCTGACAATATTCTACACGGTCATTGACAAAGAAGAGCGATTGTTTATAGTTTTGTAGTAGAAATCATTTGTTCCTTCTCTGCAGGTCCCATCATCGAGGAAAAGAATGATTTGCACTAGAATCTATTATGGATTTTGGGGCAGAGATTTCACTTTTCGTTAAGAGGAGATGGATGTCGTTAACGAAAAGTCTGGTATTACTTTTTCCAAGATTCGATGTGGTGGCCTATCTCGTGGGGAGTGTCTCGGTAAAGGCCAAAAATATCATGGATGATTGTTGCAAAAGCATTATTTTATCCTATCCGCGCTACACTGGTTTGGCATTAGACTGATATCAGCCATTGGAATTTGATTTGTAGCACCAAGGGCTCCAAATAAAATTTATGGAGTAGTAATTAGATATCGTGATTTTTATAACAGTAATAGATATTTATTTAAAAGACATTTAAAGTTTTTATTTTATTTATATCACAAATTTAATATAAAAAATTTTAGATTTTTTTTAAAAATAAATTAAGATTAAAGTTTAACAAAAATGTTGTGAGATATATAAATAAGAGTTTAATATATATTAGTTTTAACAATAATAAATGTTTTAAATATTGATTAATCTTTAGAATATTTGAGAGTGCTCAATAAATTGTCTATGGATAATTGTTAAATATCTAAATTTTTTATCAATGTTTAATAAATTCTCTATGAATAATTGTTAGATATACTGTCTAAATAAACTACAATACTTGTCTATTTATAAATAATATTTCAATATAAATTAAAAATTATTGTAGAGACCTAATTTTTTTTTTTGGAATATTTATTGATCATTAAATTGTATGTTTCTAGAATATTTATATACTTGTTTATTATTGGTCATATATATAATGGATAATTTTTTGTACAACCTTATAGAGTTTAGAGTGCTTTCCACTATTTGATGACTTGATAAATACTAATACAGTTTTACTATTCACTTGGATTACTACATGCCTCAAAATCTCAGTTTATTTTCTTCAAATTCTGAATACTGCAACTCTTGAAAGGTAAGGACCAGAATAATATCTATTTTAAAGGGTACAGAGATGCTAAAGATTTGGGATAAGAATACCATGTTAGAATGTGAAATAATATTAAAAAAAGACAAGTCTTAAAATTTTATATTAAGACTTCTAAAATTTAAATTTAAATAAATAAATTAATCATTATTTCGATATTATAAATATTGTAATACTTAATAAAAATGATTAAAATTATTATTAAAATTAAAAATATAATCCATTTATCCATATTACATTCTCCTATATTCTATATGCAACTTAACAACGTTTACATATAAAAACTTGTCCAAATATTATATATTTGGATCGAGAAGACACGTAATGAATTGCAGAAAAACATGTTCTCTCGCATATCTGGTCGACAAGAACTTTTCAATGCTCAAAAGCAAAGCCATAAATAAAAATGAGGATAAATTAAAATTCGAGCTTAAGTGGGTATCTATCTTACCTATGGTGATTGCCATTATTACTTACTTTGCTCAATCCCATGATGGCTTGAATGTGCATGGGATAAACACTCGAACTGCAGACGACAAATTGTTTGGTGGGGAGACAATTAAAACCAGGGGAGAAGAACATTACAACCCTGTCAATTTAAGAGAGGAAGATGAAAATAAGGATTCCAATAGCCTCTGATAAACGTAACAAAACTAGAAAATAAGGCCTTGGAAAACGAAGAAAACTCAAACCAGAGGAGGTTCTTAACCCTCAGAATAGGGGTGGTTTACTCTCTCAGAACAAGGTGGCTTCAACAAGTATGAACAGTGAAGAGATGAAACAGGGTTTGGCTTTATCGTAGGTTGAGGAAGCAGGCTCTGGACAAAAAGGAGTCTTTGAAGAGGTTGAAGACTCTTTTCTAGGAGGAGAAGAAGATCCTTTTGGATTTAGGGCGATCTTAACTCTTTCTCAGCAGGATTGTTTATTATCAAAACCAAACTCTGGGAGTATAAAAAAATCTGAATGAGTCAGAAAAATAGAAGAGGAAAAGCTTCAACTGGACACCCTGAACTCCATCGATGGAAGTAGCCAATGGACTATGGAAGCCTTTCTTTCCAGCAGGGGAAGAAGAAAGCTTGCCACTAAGCGTTGAGGGCAGTTGCCTGGGCAGAGTTTTTTCTCAAAGCTAGGTTGAATATGTTTTCTAGCCTTTTGTCTCCTCGTAGGCTCCTCTCTGTAGTTTTCAATGGTCTCAATTCTAAACTTTCAGGTTGTTTAGGCTGGGTTGTTCTTAATTAACTAGGTTCTTTAATTTCTTCTTAAAAATAAAATATATGATGGATTGTTTTTTTGGATATATTACCGGCTGTTTTCCAAGCTCTTTTTATTCTCCTTTTACTGAGTGAGGCCCCCTTTTAAAAAAAAACCTTCATTATCTAACGAAAAAAGACATACAATTAAAATGAAATAAATGATCAACCTCAACGCTTTCCTGAAATTTGATGCAGACCCTCTAGCCCTCAAACCTCTCTGTATTGTATTTTTACTCTGGACATTGAAATCTACAAAGAGACAACAGGAACCCATCTTGTAATAAAGTTCTATCAGTGTCAAATCGTAAAATTTAAACAGGCAGTGTATAGACTGGTGTTAATGTATGAGTTGTTTAACATGTTTAGTGTCAAGTTGTGCTTTCAACACCATTTAACGTGAATTTTAAGATGAATTTACTTATTTAACACCATTCAATATAAATATATCGAATTATTTTATTTTTAAACATGTAAGACACTACACAAATTGAGAAAATAAAACAGAATGTTAAAATATCAAACAGTCATGATTTTATTTAATTAAAAAGTATAATTCTACTTAAAAAACAAGGACAAACTTAACCAACAGTCACAAACTAATTAATTTCAGTACCTTTACTTTTTATTTCTCCTACAATTGTAGATCTGCCCAAAAACTCCCCAGTAGTGCTCTGCATCAAACTTACCGGAATGATTACTTTATCCACATTTTGTCATGAATAGCTTTACTCTCTGGAGAGAGCGAAACAGTCATGCATACGCTGCAAATCTATGCGCTATTACAATACCTTCTCAATACAATTCAAATTAGATATAATTTGCCGTTATATATCAAACTAAGCGAGCTGCAGTAGAGCAGTTCTCTTGAAATTTAACAGCGTTTAAAAAAAAAAAAAATCATTCTTAGACAGGTATCCATACAATTCTAGAAATGCCATTTCTACAATTAGACTTAGCTACAACAAATCATCAAAGAAATTAAGAATCTCAAGGCGGGTTAGGAACTTTCTGCTTAAATGAACCTGGAGATTTGGACACAATCATGACTGAGTAGAAGAGGTTGCAATATCTGAAGAAACTGCAGAGCTTGAGAGCACTGCCATCTCCTGCGAACTCGTAAGACGCTGAGGAACGTCTGTTATGTCAGACAAGATTCCTTCCTGAATGGAAGAGTATGCTGCTTTGGGTGGTGTGCGTGGTAAAGAAGGCATAGGTACTTCGAAGTTTAAAAGCTGCAGCACTTTCCTTATTCTGGGCCTGGACGAAGGATTCGGATGAGAGCACAATAATCCTATCACCATTAGCTGCTCTATTTCTACCCTGTCAAACTCTCCCTTCAAACTGCTGTCTACTGCATCGAATAAGCTGCCTTGACCATACAGATCCCAAACCCACTCCACGAGCCGCATTTTAGGATCTTCCAGGTTCCGATCGAGTGCCCGCCTTCCACACACAATTTCCAAAGCAACTGCGCCAAAACTGAACACGTCTGATTCTGCGCTGGATATTCCTGAGAGTGCGCATTCCGGGGCCAGGTATCCCTGCGTTCCTGCTATATTGGAGGTTTCGCACCACTTATCATGCTTCACCAGCCGTGCCAATCCGAAGTCACCCAGCTTCGCATTGAATTCAGAATCCAGCATAATATTGCTGGACTTGATGTCTCTGTGCACAACACAATCATCTGATAACTCATGAAGATAAAGCAATGCAGAGGCTATATCGCAAGCGATTCTGTACCTGCGCGTCCAACCTAGCTCTCCTCTTCTATTGCCGAAAAGGAGATTGTCCAAACTTCCATTTGGCATGTACTCGTACACCAGTAGAAGTTGGCTCTTCTCATGGCACCACCCCAACAATTGGACTAAATTTCGATGCCTGAGACGGGTGATTGTGGTTATTTCCGCAAGATATTCCTTTTTTCCTTGCTTTGAACCTGCAGATATGCGCTTCACTGCCACAATTTCGTCCGATTGTAGCAAAATACCTTTATACACTCCTCCGAACCCTCCTTGTCCCAGCATTTCTTTTTCGCTGAAATTATTGGTGCCTGCACAGAGCTCGCCGTAAGTAAATTTGCGGGGAATGTGATCCAACACCATATCCACATCTGATTGTTGTCCTTCTTGCATCATATTGGATGATTGTCGTTTTCTTCTTCCAGAACGATGAAGGACAAAGCACAAGCCTGTGCATACCAGAGTGACTGCAATTAAACACACAGAGACAGTAATTATAATTGATGTTGGCCACGTTTTCCTCTTCTCAGACGGTGTCAAAGTTCTGTTATTCTCATGCGGCTCCCAAATTACACTAGTGAAGCTCCAAGAAATCAGCCTGTGACTCTCGCTGGACCGGTAAGCTGCAGCAGAAAACCCGACAGCAACATTTTCAGGTAGATATTCTGTCAAATCTATTCTATGTGATAAATGCGTGCTTCTTTGGCCATTAGAGCCTTTTGAAACGGACACTTCCAACATGTGATTTTCGCCATGGTAATCTATCCAAGCATCCCATATCTTCCCGTCATTCAGATATTCTTCCAGAGGAGTACTGACTACAGAGGTTATATCGTTTACATCAATCCCAATGTGATTGCCATATAGATCCCACTCACTTTTATATGTATCGAATTCAACGGCAACAACATTGTTCGATTTGTTGCCATTATGTTCGGGACTAAAAAGGCCCAGATATCCACCAGTTCCTCTGAATTCGACGTGGTACGCGGATTCTGCAGACGCCATTAGGAAAGCAAGTCCGTTACCACCATAATCATAACTATTATTGCCTCGATTCCACTCCATTTGGAATTGAAAATGTGTGGTGAAGCTGGCAACTGCTTTAGTAGAACCATTCCATAATGGAATTGTTTGGTTGTAAGCAGCTCTCCCTGCACTTCCATCTCCAGTTAAACCCTTCGCGCTGTCCGTAAGTTCGAGCATATATCCAGATACAATACGAGCATCCCCATCGACCAGAACACTATCTGCAGTGGAATAGTTTAATTCAAAGCTCACAGACACATTTTTGGCTCTGATCATTGAAATCTGTAATATTACATAAACGATGACTGCTGTCAACGGACTTATACCCATTAATATTTATTTTGTAGACAATTGGACCTCGGATAAGAATTATACTCCTACGAATGCTTCCCAGCAGTTTGACAAAAGTATGCAACAATTATGATCCTTGAAACCACAAGAATCAGACACACAGAACCGGACTATGCTTCAGAATCTTTACAGTTGTAGTATATGATCTAATTTAGGTGGAATTTACCAGGAAAATGGAGCAAGGCTACGGGTCGGTCAAATTTGACTGTTGACTGAATGGAGTGGCCCCGAAAAGTAGATTTGACGTCACAGCAAGAAGATTAAAGAATATATATAAAATTGAATAGGGGGCCATACGTCCGTCAAATCGAATTTCAGTAGGTTATAATTTTTGTTAAATTGTATTTTCGACAGTATTATATAAAATTAATAAATTATATAAAATGTAAATATTTATATTTATATTTTAAAAATAAATTTATAATATTGAATAAACATATATTTAAATAAATAATAAAGATTTAAAATTTTTAAAATTTATATAATAATTTAAAAAAATTTAGATATTGTGTTAAGTTTAGATGATTTATATAAATCAGTCCTTGTGATCTTTTATAATTTTCTTTCATTTGTAAAAATTAATATAAAATATATCGATCATTTAAACTTGACATAATATCTTTAAAAAAAAATTGTTAAATAATATATATTTTTTTAAATTAAACAGTTAACAACAACATTCACATCAATCAAAAATCTTTGAGATCAGGGTCTGACCTTAATCCCTCGACTCTCCTTATGAATATGTAAAAGAATTTATACTT
The DNA here is from genome assembly GCA_037957365.1 of Torreya grandis. Classification (NCBI taxonomy): domain Eukaryota; kingdom Viridiplantae; phylum Streptophyta; class Pinopsida; order Cupressales; family Taxaceae; genus Torreya; species Torreya grandis. The sequence goes on along the minus strand of JARHVA010002285.1, from coordinate 2,201,549 downwards.
TAATTATAGTCTCCTAAAAATTTGTATGGTCCATCTCAAGATAATTAATGGGAATGCGTATGGGATGTTTACACGATATAATGAGTCTGTCGCGTCTCCCATCCACATCGACGGAAAAAGTCAAAGCAATGGCGTTTCGTTGTAAAGATGCCGTCAATGGTTGATGCGACTATTCAGCGATTTGTTCGCTTGGCATCTTCCTCCTTTTGCAGTAACTTTTGTTTAAAGGGGTTTGTATGCTTTGGAGTCTCTTTGCATGAAAATGGTTTGTATGCATGGGGCCACCACATGGTGAGCTGGTGTTGTTTCTCGGAAAGTAGAGGACCCCTTTGCAAAGAATGAGCGTGGAGGTGCCACGTGGAAGATTTGCTTTATTTTTGTTAGAACTGCACAATGGGTCTCACCCATTATTTCATTGGCCAATGGCACTGCTCGAAGCTTTGGCAAAAAGAAATTTGCCTTGGATAAGTGTTATGATGCCATGTGTTGAGTTGATACTACTCTTGGGCTAGCCAAGAAACTTTTCATAGCGAATGAGCGTTGGGATGTCACATGGCACTAGCTAAAGGAGCCGATACTTGATTGAAATGAACAAGAGGAACCCAGGAAAGAGGAGGTCGATACATAAACCATCGAACTCGCTAAGCATATCCACTCCAAAAATCTAATTGCCCAAAAAACCTTAAAATGTGGATTACGATCCATAAAACCACAAAAATCAAACACCTAGAACTAGACTATGCTTCAGTTTGTTTACAATTGTAGTAAATGATCTAATTTATTTTTACCAGGGAAATAGAGCAAGGCTACGGGTTGATCAAATTTGACTGGTGACTGAATAGAGTGGCCTCCAAAAGTAGATTTGATGGCCCATCAATAAGATTAAAGAACATATGTAGACCCCGTGTTGAGATTTGATGCCCGCCCCAAATGTTTTTAAGGGTTTGGAATGTATTTTATAGTTTTATTTTATTATAAACCGTCACCAAATATTTTCAAATTTTTTAAACCCCATCAAAAGGACATGTGCACATGCAATGTCCCATCATTTTGGCTTATATCCTTATAGCCTATAGGGCCCACTTGGAACTTTAGAAGTGTCAGATGGTGGCCCTTGATTTTATACTATCTTTTTAATAATTTTTTAATTTGGATGTCAGTTTGCATTAAAATGTTGTTAACGTCTTACGACTGTTCACATGCACTCACCTCCACTATCTAGTTGCATCTATCTACCTCATTTATTTCTTACTGTTGTGTGCTGCCTCTAGTTGTGTGATGCATCTATCTAACTCATTTATTTCTTATGATGAAGTTTGATCAGGAGTATGGGGAAATGAAGAGGGTGACCAAGAGGAAGGTCACCCATCCAAATCAAATAATTATGTATGAGTTAGAGGAGACTCTATTTGATTTGACTAAGATGAAGAGAGCCAAACCAAGCTAAAAATAATAGTATAAGGAGGACCCCCTCTTAGCTCTCCAAGCAACTATGGATGTGTCTACTAAATTAGTAAAAGGAGTACAATAGAAAACAACTAACCAAGAGAAGCAACACAAAGCGACATTACCAGAGCATACCATAACAAAGGTATAATGGGATGTGGGAGAAATGTTTGACATGTTAAACACCATGTCCCAATACAAGGTAAAGGGGGATGAAATATATAATAGGATTCTCAAGGTCGAAGCTGCATATGGGGCATATGACAATAAGATAATCAACTTGGTGAAGTTGATCAAGATGAAGAAGTTCAAGGACTTAAATTTTATCCCCTTAGAGGATTTGAGCATTGTTCAGTCCTATGTAATTGGTAAAAGGAAGACATTGAAGTAGTGGATTGATGAGATGAGATACCTAGGCTAGTCTCTTACCCAACAAGGTGACAGGGTCATCACTTTGCTAAAGGATGTTGAGATCATGCATTTTGCCACCCATTTTGCCACCAAAGATGGATTCATTATTAGAAAGGATGCCTTTAGGTCCTAACTGCAAAACTTTAGAAAGTAGGCCATGGCGAGAGGAGTAACTTTTGAGTAGGAGATGGTAGATTTAGCAGCCTATGCTAATCAGAGGATAGAAAAGGTTGTAGAAATCAATGAAGCTATAGGACCACTCTTGAGCAAACATGATGTAATGACAAGACTCACAGTCAAGCTACTAAATGAGCATATCATTGATCTAAAATGGATCAACAATGACTATAAGAGATGCTTCAAATAATGGAGAGGGAAAATCAGAGCCCAAAAATAAACTATCATTACATGAGCCTCTACCTTTTTACTCCTCTTGGGATATCTTCTTCCTCAGCTAGCACCAGCACTCCTTATTCAGCTGCTATTGGTTCACATCCATCTTATTCTATAACAGGATCTTCATCATCAACTACACTAACAAGATATCAACCTAGCTTTTTAGGAGCGAGATAGCCATCTATTTTCTTTTTATTCTGCTAATAAATGCGCTTAAAATAATTTTTTATAGGTAGCCATTTTAAAAACATATAATTCATAAATATGCATTATGTTCACCTCAAAATTCCCACTACATTTGTGATATTCTAAGTTTAGAACTAAGATGTCAAGAGTATTAGTTTTATTTGCATTATTATTTAAATAAACTAAAGAAGATCTATTGCTCTTTGTTGTTGCGAAGAAAAATTTCTTTCGTTCTCTACCTTGCTTCCTTTTTGAACATTTTTTAAACATGAATCACCTTAGATCAAAGCTCATTATAAATATATACTTGTTTGTTTAAAGCTTGGGCATAAATTAGAAAAATACAAAGGCAATTCTACATCATAACAATACAAAGAAGTTTTTGGATAGATTGTGTCACTACTGAGTTAATGTTGTCCCTACAGCAGGGTCTACTTATAGACTAAAGGTGGTGGACACATAATCATCCATCAAAATTGAATTAAGCCCTAGGGTCTTCCAATACCTACACTACAAACTAAGAAATATTGTTCTAATGTTCATATTATATCCTTGACCTATATATACATCAAAATATTTAGCACCTTATATATATAAATAAATAACCTTATATATATGGTGTTTTTCATTTATGTATATATGGTGCTTATATATATATATGTATAAATAAATAACCTTATATATATGGTATTTTTCATTTATGTATATATGGTGCTTTTATATATATATATATATATATATATATATATATATATATATATATACACAAACACACACACAAGGTGATTTATACATACATACATATGTTTAAGGTTAAGGTTATTCAATTATGTTGCACTGGCCACTGAAGATAAGCATTATAATGATCTATTCTACCATGTGGAAAAGACTGTAGATAAAGATCGTGATGATGAGGGAGACTCTGGTGATGCATAAGATAAGTTGGATATCCTAGCACTCAAGTCTGTAAGATTACACAATACTATATATATATATATATATATATATATATATATATATATATATATATATATATATATATATATATATATATAAGGTTATTTATTTATGTATGTAAGGTGCTATATATATAATATTTTTGTAATAAATTAGGTATTATATATATAAGGTGATTTATACATACATATATATATTTAAGGTTAAGGTTATTCAATTATGTTGCATTAGTCACTGAAGATAAGCATTATAATGATCTATTCTACCATGTGGAAAAGACTATAGATAGAGATCGTGATGACGAGGGAGACTCTGGGGATGCATAAGATAAGTTGGATATCCTAGCACTCAAGTCTATAGGATTACACAAGACTACATTCAACCCAGAGGTACTCCCCTATGTGGACTTAGTCCACCAAATGGTTCTTCAATCCAAGTGTGTAGATAATATTCTCTAAGTTTTAGGACACTAAGGACCTTGTCCACTGATAGGTGTCATATATCCGATTATATTATAACTATATTAGGCATTCAAAGGTCTCTATATATGGCCTCTACCCCCCTCCCCCTTCCTTGTACCTCAAAATATAATTTTGTTGAAGTAATGTAAAGAGAAGGAAGAATTCTTGCAAGTTGCTCACTATTTCATTATTTTCATATGTGCATGTTTCTCAAGCTTTGCTAATAACACATGATTTCATTTCTTCAATGGTTAGATATAATAGTAGTTCTTTGAATGTATCTTGTTAATTTGTGTTTTTAGATATTTTAATAAAGTTTGTTATGTATGCTCTATTTTCTTTCTATTCTTCTAACGAATGTGCTTAAAACAATTTATTGTAGATAGTTATTTTACAATATAGTTTCCAGATATATGCATTATATCTACCCTAAAATCCCTACTACATTTATGATATTATGAGTCTATCACTAGGATCCCATATATGCTAGTTTTATTTTCACTATAGTGATAAGGAACCAAAGGAGATCTGTTGGTCTTTGTTGTTGCAAAGAAAACTTTCTTTTCTGCTCTACCCTGCTTTCCCTTTTGAACTTTTTTAACATGAGTCACTTTAGATCAATGCTCACTGTAAATATCCACTTGTTCATTTAAAGTTTGGGAACATATTAGCAAAATAAAAAAGTAATTTCACATCATAACAATACCAAAAAAATTTAGATAGATTGTGTCACCACTGAGTTCATGTTGTCCCTATAGTAGGCCCTACTTGCAGGGTAAAAGTGGTGGCCACATAAATCTGTAATATTGCATAAACTATGACTACTGTCAACGGACTTATAGCCATTAAAATTTATTTTGTTGGCAATTGGACCTCGGATAAGAATTATACTCCTACGAATGCTTCCCACCAGTTTGGCAAAAGTATGCTACAGTTATGATCCTTCAAACCACAAAAATCAGACACCCAGAACCGGACTATGCTTCAGAATCTTTACAGTTGTAGTATATGATCTAATTTAGGTGGAATTTACCAGGAAAATGGAGCAAGGCTACGGGTCGGTCAAAAGATGCCGTCAATGGTGGATGCGACTATTCAGCGATTTGTTCGCTTGGCATCTTCCTCCTTTCGCAGTAACTTTGTTTAAAGGGGTTTGTATGCTTTGGAGTCTCTTTCAGAGAAAATATTCTTACGGCAAAGTTGGGGAAGGCTTTGCTTACAGTACGTCTTTTCCTATTGTTTCACTTCGGATCATTTTGTGATAAAATTTTTGACAGGGCAATATGGTTTTGGAAAAAAAATAATATATATTTGAAAAGTTTGTGGTTGTTATAGTATTATTAAATTTTTATTTAAAAAAAAATATGATTAAAATATTTTCATTTAACTATAGTTTAAGTTAATGTATAAATTATTTTATATTTTAAAAAATATTTTATCATATATAAGATAAACATGTTCATATTTAATAGTCTGATTTGTTGTGCATTCATATTTAATATTTTTATTTGTTTTGCATTCAATTTTTCTATGTTTGATATATAATTTTTAGAAAAATATTCTTTTTTTAATTTGAATTTTTTTTTTTTTTTAAATTATTTTTAAATTGGTTAAAATATTTTTTAGTTAATAGAAAATTTTTGATTTTTTTTTTTTTAAATATAATTTTAACCAACGCATTGATTATTATTGTTTTGAAAATACTTGGCATGTCATAAATAACTTACGTCTCTTATGTTTACATTCAATTTTCGTGCTTACGTTACCTTGAATGAGCATGGCCAATCCATGTTAGTGGTTTTAATATATCTTAAAAATAAAACCAAATAGTATGGGATTTTAGACACTGGCTCTTTGAATTGATTAGGGGTGAAATGAGTAAGAAGAAAAATGCAAATAAGACTGAAATAAAACTAAGGCCATGCGTCAAAACTTTTATTGATCTATCTAATATTGCATAAAATAGCTTGAACCTTTGAAATATTACAAAAAAATGAAAATAACATATATATGATTTAATACCTGGAACTTAAACAAAAGTTAACACTATAGAAGCAGTGAATAAAAATAACAAACAAAAATAGATTCCACTCAATTTGACATAGAACACCAATTCCTTTTTATTGTTAGGCAGAGAACAAAATACGAAAGGCCCAAATGCACAATATACAATATTCAATCATTCCCACAAGGGGCCCCTGCTAAGGTTGTGAAATGAAAATAAACAACTGCTACTATTTCTATTCAAAAACTAAATTATTACAAATAACTACTCTTTGATAACAGTTGTAAAGACAAAAATATTAATGACCACCAGCGCCTTACAAAAGAAAGAATCCCAAAATATATAGGCACAACGGTTTCATGAGGAAATGACACTTGGAACTCAACACTCACAGTCATGATGAGGTCATTGCAATTGAAAGGGGGAGCTTCGACTCATGAGTGCAGACAGTCTTTAAAACCTCGAATATGGTGCAATTGTTGATGCCTCATGATTCCCACAATGCTTAGAAGAAGCACGGTGGTGACGTGTGTCTCTTCTTTAGATTGCCTATGAAATTATTGTTAGGAACGGGACCCACTTCTCTCATCCAATGGCACTACTTGAAGCTCTAATAAGAAAAACTTTGTTCTCGAGGAATGTTAGGGTGACGCGTGGCATACTAAGAAGTGAGCATTCTCCTTTGAAGCCCTTTTATCACCTTTTAACCAGTAGTGCATGGGGCCACCACATGGTGAGATGGTGTTGTTTCTGGGAAAATCGAGAACTCCTTTGCAAAGAATGAGCATGGAGGTGCCACGTGGAAGGTTCACTTTCTTTTTGTTATAACTGCACAGTGGGTCTCACCCATTATTTCATTGGCCAATGGCACTGCTTGAAGCTCTGGCAAAAAGAATCTGCCTTGGATAAGTGTTATGATGCCATGTGTCGAGTTAATGCTACTCTTGGGCGAGCCAAGAAAATTTTCATAGCGAATGAGCGCTAGGATGTCATATGGCACTAGTGAAAGGAGCCGATACTTGATCGAAAATGAACAAGAGGAACCCAGGAAAGAGGAAGCCGATACATAAACCATCAAACTCACTAAGCATGTCCACGCCAAAAATCTAATTTCCCAAAAAACCTTAAAATGTGGATTACAATCCATAAAACCACAAAAATCAAACACCTAGAACCAGACTATGCTTTAGTTTGTTTACAATTGTAGTAAATGATCTAATTTATTTTTACTAGGGAAATAGAGCAAGGCTACGGGTTGATCAAATTTGACTGGTGACTGAATAGAGTGGCCTCCAAAAGTAGATTTGATGGCCCATCAATAAGATTAAAGAACATATGTAGACCCAGTGTTGAGATTTGATTCCTGCCATGAATGTTTTTAAGGGTTTGGAATGTATTTTATGGTTTTATTTTATCATAAACTGTCACCAAATAGTTTCAAAAATTTTAAACCCCGTCAAAAAGACATGTGCACATGCAATGTCCCATCATTTTGGCTTATATCTTTATAGCCTATAGGGACCACTTGGAACTTTAGAAGTGTCGAATGGTGGACCTTGATTTTATACTATCTTTTTAATAATTTTTTAATTTGGATGTCAATTTGCATTAAAATTTTGTTAATGTCTTACGACTGTTCACATGCACGCACCTCCACTATGTAGTTTCATCTATCTACCTCATTTATTTCTTACTGTTGTGTGATGCCTCCAGCTGTGTGATGCATCTATCTAACTCATTTATTTCTTACAGTGGTTCACTTACTTTAGACATCTAATGTAGTCAATTCTTTTTTCTCTCTCTTTATACATGTTTGTGACGTCTTCCAAATGCCATTCTATACTCTATTTTTATGTTAATCAATTTTAAGAATGTTCTCTTTGGATGTATGAAGAAAAGGACCAACAAAGCTCTTCTTGTTTATATGCATAACCATGGTGAAGGTGAAAAGAAACCCCACAAAGGGGGTTTAATTCGAAAAATCCACCACTCAAACAACTCTTCTTCTATCTCTGTAATTTTTTATTCATCTCAATGGTCATCTTCAATAATTTAAGTTTTATTATTGTTGCATAGATTAGATGACAATAACATTTACGACTGATTTTTTTTCTATTTCTATTTTTATATTATTCCTTGAAAAAATTAGTACTGATAGACTGTGGACTCAGCGTCTCTACTATGACTTCCTCTATTCCTTTTATGTCAGGGACATTTTTTGATTGCTGTGACATCCTCAGTGCCTTGAGGTGATTCGATCTATGAACCCATGGGATGTTAGATTTACAAAAAGGAGTAATAAAATTATGAGACAAATACAAGGAAGAGGACAGAATTGTACAACTACTTTGCAACTAACCTTGTCAGCCTTCAAGCTTCAGGGGGTTAGCAACTTAAAGTTACTTGTTTTTAGGCCTAACCGGATAAAGGACAATATATGCTGTTTTACTGTTTTGTTTCTTTTTCTCCTTTCCTTTGTCCTTGTCTTATTTATCTTTTGGTAGCACATCCAAGTTTCTATGCATGTGAGGGGTTTGTACAACTATTATGGACGATCGTCTTCAATCATTTACTTTATTTTTAAGACAGCGAGATGTGTCCTCAAAATCCATTTACTTATTATCACAATAATGGTTTGTTCTATGTAGTCATTGTGGGCTCTTGTAGATATAACCCTGCAGTTGCTATGGACAACCTGCAGGTGAAAGCTTGCAGTTGTTACGGGCAACCTATAGGTAAAAACCTGCAGCTACTACGAGCACCTTGTAGGTGGAAAGCCTGCAACTTAGGAATTGTTACAGGCACCTTGTAAGTGGAAAGCCTACAGTGTGGCAGTTGTTACGCGCTGAAAGCCCCTTTTGCTGCGGGCTCCTTTATAAATGCTGTGACCAAGTAAGATTGCTGCAGTCTTATTCTACCCTTCAAATGTCTATTAAATAAGGTTACACAAGTATAATCTAATCAAATAAAAAACATCATTAATTTATAACACATATATATATTAATGCACACATATAATCATTAATTTATTCATTCATTTACATAAGTCATGGATAGTTATATGGATTCATATAAGAAAAAGATATATAATTGGTTATGGATGAGGGTATAAAAAGAACAATTAGTGTGAAACACAAGGTGATATAGGGAAACCGAAGCTGCAAATTAAACTTGCAGGTTTTACTTTATTATTATTTGTATTTTATATTTTACATATTTATTGTTTGGGAATTTTTACCTTCGGAGAAATAACATAAAGCATTTGAAATTATTGTTTTACCTTTATTTTTATCAGTTTTACTTTCAAGATAATCGAAATTATTGTTTTATCTTTGAAAGAACTGCAATTTCAATTTTTACCTTCGGAGAAATAACATATAACCAGAATGATAAAACTACAAGTAAAAAGTGCACATATATTTCCAAAATAATATATATAAAATAGAGAAACAAAACAATTTCAATTATTGTAAAAAGAGATTATAAAAATATATATTATAATTAAATATTTTTTTAAAACATTATTAAAAAGTCTAAAATAAAGATAAACCGTCATTGAATTTTTAGTTGACAGTCAAGTGAACGTCAAATCTCAGCCCTTTGTAGAACTGAATAGGGGCATACAACCATCAAATCAAATTTAACGCTGATTGTCATATAGTATCTGATGACAATCTCCTACAAAATTGTGAGATTGATTCGCTTGGCATCTACCGGCTATTGGTTTGGATGCTCTGCAATCACTTACAGTAAAAATAATTGTCTATGCAGTGGCTAACAATACGTCATCATCTTATTGTGCAGAGTGACTGACGTGTGTTGTTTTTTTTTTTTTTTTTTTTTTTTGGGTTTTTAAAAAAAATTAATTAAATTATTTTTGGGCAATGCATACATTATTTATTTTTCAAAATGGTTGGCGTGCTATAAAAATCCTTACGTCCGTTAGGACTAGGGCACATTTGCATTATGTTCGTACTTACTTTGCCTTCAATGGGCATAGCCAGTTAATGTTAGTGGTTTTAATATGAATAAAAACAAATTAACTTAAACATTGAATATATATTATTTATGTTTGTTTTAAAATTTGATTTCATAAAATATTTGTGCAGTTCATCTACAATCTTATGCATGGCTTGATTTGCATTTTTCAAATATACAAGTCTTTGCAGTTTTATTTAGGCCAGATTCCTTCGCAGTTTTATTTAGGCCAGATTTTTAGATTTAAGTATTAACTATTTTGAGGACACATGTTTTGCTAATAAATTTGATTAAAAATTAACGTTTTCAGTGCAATTATATATTTTCTACAACATTAAATTTGAAATATAGTATATATATTTTTAAATACATACATTTGAATTCAATTAAAATATGTCATATTTCAAACAAATTAATTATATTTTATTTAATTATATGTGTTTTTCCAAGTGGTTATAAAATCAAAAGATTAAGTTTTCCTTCAATTTTATGGATAGGAAAGTTCAAAAATGAAATAAATACGTCTTTTTTTTTAGGATATGTATGTTTATAAGATTAATGTAAAAAAGTCATTCTTATTTAAATATGTTGTGTTTGAGATACTACAATATTTTGACTAAAATAAGTTGTAATTAAAATCTTTTTTAAGTTTCTAAACAAAATATTTTCAAAGGTCATATTTCATCTCCAAAATCACATTTAAATTCAAATAAGCATCTTAAGGTCATTCTTAACACTGAATTTAACTAACATATATATAAATTTTGCTTGAGAACTGGATAAATTAAACCCTAAATTTTACCCAATGTCCCCTGCTAATGCCACATGCAGGGGATGTTAGGGATTCCATTACCATGAATTTAATAGATTATTGAAGATCCATATTTGGTTTGACATTAGGTTTGTCTATAATTTGATACTAGATTTGAATTTAAATGTGATACTATGTCTAAATTTAATACTTTCATTAAATCTAATATTATATTCAAAATTATGTTTGATTTTAACTGCAACACTAGGTCTAATTTTAATTGGGACACTAGATCTAACTATAAAGATACTTTAAGTGTAACAATAGATCTGATTATATTGAAAAATTAATGCACATAATAAAAAAATATAAATTTAATTAATATAACATTTAAAAAATATTAAGACTTATAATTTTAAGATATTAAATTTAAAAAATAAAAATAAAAATGATTTAATCATAAAATAAAATTTATTTTTAAATAGTTTTCCACATTTAATGTGAACTGACATTTTTTTTTATCAAATTTAAATTTACTTTTAAATTGATTAACCAATTCTTCTAACATCTATAAATTATAATAAATAAATAATTAACTCAAATATTTAAATCCATATTTCTTGAATATTAAAAAAATATCAACTTCAAAACTCCTGTATTATAAAATACTTTCTACATAAATTAAAATAAAAGTTCATAATAAAAATATTATAAAATATATAAATGAGAGTTTAATAGAATATTGATTTAAAAGGAAGAAGAAAGTACAAATATAATTATTCTTAAAATTATTATAAAATAAAGTTACACATAATTTTATATTTTATTTTGAAATAAAAAATTAAACTTATTTAAAATAAATAAAAGAAGTATCACATTGTGAAAGACCCTTATACATTATTGTAAATATTTTAAATTTCAATCAAACTTATACAAAATAGATAAAAGAAGTACCACATTTTAAGGGACTCTTACACATTGTTGTAAATATACTAAATTTTTGTACAACACATCAAAAATTTATCAAACAATTTTTTTTATAAGAGTAATAATATTTTACAATCTATATAAAGTGTCGTGAATGCTTTTAGATATAATTGTGTATGTACTTTTAGAATCAACATTCAAATCACAATTTGTGAATCATCATCAAAATGAGAATGAAAATAGATTTACAAAATGTGACCTGACATATTTATTCTAAAAATATATACATAATTATAATAAAAAACATTCACGAACAAACTTTTATACTTGATAACCTTTGAATATAACACTTAAAAAATTTCTCAAACAAATTCTAAAACTTGTCTTGCTAATGATTCCACTTTACTTTAAGTGTAATGAGAGCTTTTCATAAAATGAATAAAAGGTGATAATATTTAAAAATAAATAAATAAATAAATATACAAACATAAATGGTTCATAACCTCATATTTCTCTTAAACTATTTAATTTATAAATATTTTAATATTTTTTCAAATAAAACAAATAAATCTTAGGGAAAGACATATTTATCATACGCAAGCATTATATGATGTTGATAAAAAATTTAGTACATTTTTCCAATTTATTTTTAGTATTATAAATTGTGAATATTTTAAATATTTAAATTTGATTTAATATTAAATTTTAAATTTAAAAATTATATTTATAAATATAATATCTATTTTATCATATTATTTGTTTAATAAATAAAGAGATTTTAAATATATTAAATTTAAATGTATTAAATTTTATTTTACATAATTTAAGTATAAAATATTTTTTATTTTATATAAATATAAATATATATACAGATTATTTAAATTTAAAAATATTAAAATTTATTTTGTGTAACAAAAACATAGTTAACATTCTTCAGGTTAAATATATAAATCTGCCATCCACATTTGTAAAAACACAATACGCTTCCCATATTCACATATGGATATCACCATAGTTGAAAGAATAAGATAAAATAAGACATTGTTAAGAACATTATATTAATTATATATTTATTTTTTAAGAAAATTATGATATCTAAGGAGAATTATTTGGAACATTAAAATGTATTGAATTTGCTATAAAAAAATTGAACTTTTTCATACATCCGAAAAGTTATTAACCGATAGTTTATTATCAAAGTAGATCAATAGAAAATAGAGTTTTTTTTTTAACTTTATAACATATGTTGAGTTTGTTATTCCACCGTGGAAGGTGGTGAAAGAAATGCTTTCAACTCATAAGCATTTGTTTCCTCACAAGTGAAGTGTGCAATCAAACAGGGATAAAATTATTATTATTGTTTTACAAACATCAACATATGAAGTTATTGTAAATTTAAAAATTAAAAATAAAATTAATTTGATTACAAATAAAATCATTAATTATATATTGATAAAAATGGATTATACTCCCTGAAATGGATATGTACAATGGTAGAGTAGTGGAATGTATTAATCAAACAAGTGGCGCACACGCACGCACACGCACACACACATAAAAATTTTCATTTTCAAAAAAATAATAATAAATATTAAAAATTAAAATATATATTAGAGGTCTTATTAGAGATGAAACTTAGCAGATTCTTCTACATCATTATATCTTTTAGGGACTCTTATGTGGTAGGAAGGCTTGAAAAGCCCTGAGACTTCACTCTCTACTCATAACTCTAGTACCTATCAAAATCAAGGGTACCTTTGTTATTCAAAGTCTATGGAAAGCTTGGGAAAAGCTTAAGCCTTACCTTAACTAGGTAGGTGAGGATTTTAGGAATGGTCTCCCCACTAACTCCTACTCTCACTGGTGGTCGCCTTGTTTGAATTTTTACAATGTTTCCTATGCTTTAGTCCCTTCGGTTAAATGGGTAAGGTTTTTTAGGAAAGTTATGAAGGTTGTCAGTGATTTTTTTTGCAAGGAGAATAGGGCCTATCTCACTTGAAAATAACTTCAAAATAAATTTCATTTAAATAATTTAGATGTAGAGGCTATTGCATAAATTCAAGGTTCTATACCTAATGAGTATTTGCACAAAATAGGGGTCAATTCTCTTGTTCCTTGGTGGAAAGATTGACATTGGCCTACATCCACCCCCTTCACCTAATATTCTCCTCCATTGAGGTATAATTTACTAGCCCTTTAACATATTCTAGATGTAATGCTCAACCTTAGATGAAATCTCCATTTCAGACAATGGGTTTGGGTCTGACGCTTTAGCAATGTGTGGTTTGCTATTATTGATCCCAAAAATCTCATTTCTTATGGTGTCTCCTTTATCAGGGCCTACTTGTGGGTGACTAGCTCAACCATCTACGCATGTTCAACCCCATTTGCTTAGCTTGTCAGAAACCAGAGACTGTTAAACACCTTTTTTGGTTTTGCTCTCACACATAATCTACATGGCGTTGGATTCATTTCCTTTTTCAGCCCTTTTAACTTGAATTCTGCACGTGGAAGATGGCTCTCTTGGGGGACTCAGATTTGTTACCTACAAAATACAACATATTTTGAAAGATCTTTTGCACTGATATTTTATTTCAAATTTGGAAAATTATAAATTATGCTTGTTTTAATCATAAAGAGTTAGAACATATTTTTTCTGTTACTAACAAAAGTTATGTTCTATCTAATGTTACTCTTTAGATTCAGAGTCAAACAGATAAGGTCTGCCTAGAACTCAACTACCTTCAATGATTACTTGATCACTGGGGAAATCCCCCATGTGTGGTTAGCCATGAACCTCCTGAGCCCCCACAACATCCTATACCTCCTTGAGGATGAGGGCATGGGCCACATTGATAGTATTCTAGAACCAGATACAGGAGTCATTCTCCTCATTGGTCACCACCTCACTGGTCTTCTCCTTATCATGTTGGTTTGAATGGCTCTTCCAGGTCTAGAGGTGATGGCAAGGGTTAAGGATCTCCTTCCCTGTCTCATGAGGGTGACATCAAAGGCTGGGGTCCTCCCCGCTAGGGCAAATTTTCATGCCTGGCTCTGACAATCTTGCCTAAAAAAATTAAGATGAAACATTAGAGTCTTAACAAAACACTAGTTGGAAGTCTTTACCTATGGACGAGGATCCTCCTGCCCTATCAGGATGGGGTGGTAAGCTTTAGGACCTACCATCTCCACCACCTCCCTTGATGTCCATGTTTGTTGTGGTTGCTTAATTTTTCTCTTTATTGTTATTTTTTCCTTGCTCTTTGCTTTGCTATCTATCTATTGATGTGATGTTTCTTTTTGTGGGTGTGGTCATTGTTTGACCACTTTTTAGACTTTTTTGAAAGTATTTTTGCCCTTAGTGTGCTTATACTCATGGGGTGTGACTTTTCCACCCACTTTTTTTTGTATGAAATTAGCATTATATTATATCTTATTTGATTAATATATAGATTATATCTTATATTATATCTTATTTGAGCATTAGAAGCTTTTTTTAAGTGGTTGTGGTTTCCTAAATAGATGTTGGTGATCTATTATGCATCCTTGCTCAACCCCAATATGATATCAGTGCATTAGGAGTTTTTATGGAGCCATTTACCCATAGCTTCTTTCCCACACTCCATTAATATTGTCCCTGATGTAGCCCTATGGCTTTTGAGAAATATTATTTTTTTGCAAAATTCTATTGAAGCATTTTTTTATAAATCTGTACTATTCATATATGTATTATTTTTCAAAGGATTTGATATCCTTATTAAATATTGATGTGATTGTCATTTAACTACTTTGACATGGTGTCTTTATGTGGAGGTTTGTATATCTATATGCTTGGCATTGACCTGTCATGCCTATGTAGATAGTTGATCCCTCTAGTTGCCATTCAATTGCATAAAAAAGAATGCATGAAAACTTTGCATTGACCAGTTATAGATATATTTTTAAGATGTGGAATCTAGTATGCCTTAATATCATTTGTTTGCTATTGTTCCAACCATGTCTCTCAACCATTGGTCTCTATGCCCTATAAACATTTCCATGTGGTACTGGATGTTCTCCCATCTCTCCTTTCAATCTTTCCAAAGATTAAAACTATAGACACCTACTAAAATCATTTCCTCTAGTAGTCTCCATGAGGTTACTTGCAAGCTTCATTCACTCGCCGACCTTCATAGTATTCCCTCGCAGTCTCCACGAGGTTATGGCACTTCAAACCTTGTTGGAGTTTTGATCACATGGTGGCAATAGATTTTTACACTTACTTGTCTTTGCATAAGTCAAAACCTAATATAATATCATGCCTTGAAATTGTTTTTGAAACATTTTTTTAATTACTTTTTAAATAGATGTTTTCTATTTTGCCCATAAGAGGAAAGATTTCCATTAAGGGGCACATAAAGGTGTGTAGAATAATTTGATAGGACTTTATATTTTTCAAAGAGGTTTAGTGTTATGTGATAATTTCAATGAGTAGTTGGAACATTAGGTCCACTCTTGTCACAAGGCATTTTTTAAAGTTTTAGTGCAATTTTAATTAAATAGGCCTTATTTATGGGAAAGTAATATTGTAATAACTTTTGATTGATAGCACAAAATAGAGAACCATTTTTTTCAAAAGTTCATATTTTTCCATTTATCATGCATTAGACCTATTTACATTGTAAAATTCATTAAAATATAAATTTCCAAAATCTGGGAGGGTCAAGCATAATTTCAAGGGGGTGTACAAATTATTATGATTATTTTTGTATTTCTTTAATTTTTTGCAAACAAAATCACTTTATTTATAATAGATCCTAATTCCATTTATTTGCTCACACCATTCAACTATCATGAATGGAAGGTTTCCACATCACTTGTCTTGTGAAACAAGAATCTTTACATATTAGCTATGGGTATGCAAACTAAACCAGATACAAATAGGGAAAAATTATTGTAGAAGTGTGATAAAGATTTGGTTTTCTATGTCTTTCTATGTCATCAAATTTGTACTTTCATATTGAATCAACTAAAACACCCAAGGAAGTATGGGAATCCTTAGAGAAACATTTTAATAACTTAGATGAGATGAGAGGGCATGAACTAGAAAATGAGACGATTAGTCTTAGCCCTAGAAATTTTTACACACTTCAAGATTACTTTACCAAGTTTAAATCATTGAGATTGTAACTAACAAAATGTAAAATTGATAAGAATGATTCACAGCTCATCCTTTCTATCCTAGCAAAACTTGGACCTAAATATTTTGTTTTCATATCCACCTTCCATAAAACCAAGAGAGCACTTGGTGTTTCATAGACTATGCCCTTATTTTATGATTTTGTTGCTTACATGACCTGAGAACAAGATAAACTATTTCAGATGGGTACACTAAAGTCCACTAAACCACATTCTCTACTTGAAGGATGTGACATCAAAAATGTCTCAAAAGAGAAGAAATAAAACACCAAGGATCATGAGAGCAAGAAGGATCAACCCACCACCAAACTACATTTTGACACTTCCTCTTCTAGTGTTATATCCAGAAAAAAGGGGGTCAAATGTGGGTATTGCACAAGAAACCATGATTAAAGCAAGTGTTTTAAAAAGTAAATTGATCACCTCATGAGTCTTCTTGGGAAGAACAACATAGGTGTTGTTGAGTCTATCAAACATCTTTATCAACCCATAAATCCAAGGAAAATGATAATGGAAAAACTGAAGGGAAAGAATCAAAAGGAGAGAAAATAAAGAGGAAATCTTTAGTTGTAGTGGTACCTCCATCTCCTACATGGGTTATTGATTCTAGTGCCTCACATCATATGGATTCTTCACACGTGGAGTTCACTTCTTTGGAGCCATGTGACATGTCTTCTATTTGACTAGGTGATGATACTTATACATAGGTTTTTGGGAGAGGGTTTATTGACGTGAGTGGTGGAACATTCAAAAATGTTCTAAATATTCCCTTACTATCAATTAATCTCCTACCAGTCTATCAGATTACTCATCTCAGTCAAAATATGTGAGTTAAATTCACTCTATATTTAGTATATGTCATAGAGTTGCACAATGATATCATCATTGTAGTGCATTTAGTTGACCATGAGATTGAGCTATGTTCCTTCTCCTACTTTATCTCTTTTTTATAATCTTCATCGTATTCACCTATAGTTGACATTAGTTTAGATCTTAAGAACATTTATGATGTTGATGACTTCTCTTCTACCACATATGACTATAATAGTGATGGGGACACACTTCCTCCATATCCTTGTCACCTTTCATGTCTTGAGGAGTTATTTATTGATCCACCTACTTTTGGTCCACCACATAGTTTTTAGGGAGCAGGATCTTTGATTCAAGACACATCAAACATTGGGTAGTTTTATATATAGGTACAAGGCCTTACACACTCCTTTTCTTTTGCTTTAGATGTGTCATCACTTCATGGAGTAATTGCCATTTCTAATTTTGATGAGGAACATAGTTCATTATATAGGAATCACACCTTGGTTGTAGACCCATTAGATACTTTATGGATTCATTCACCTTTTCATGGTGATCCAATTTTCACTGCATCTACTTTTGATCCAAAGTCACTCTAAGAGGCTTCTTTGAACTATACATTGTGGCTATAGGTAGTTGTAGTTTTGAGTGGGAATTTATAGTCCTACCTTGTCTTCTTTGTATCTCTTTTACACTTAAAAAACTTAGTCTTTGGTTGTTCCTCTTAGTTTTAGAGCTTTCCCACTTTTGTAAGTCTTGTATCTGCTCTATCTTTTTTCTCTTGACCTCTCTTGGTCTGACTAGTCTTATGATGATGACTGAAACCTTGTATCTTTCCTAGAATGCTTAAAATATGCTTATATTATGCCCCTATATGTTTTGTGCCTGTACGTATTTTCTAACTACCAGGACACAAGCATCAATCTTAAACCCCTATGTTGACGCTAGTGTCCTATATTGATGTAGGTGTCTATTACACTAAAGTTATATAATTTTTAAATGTAACATATCAAAATGGTAAGCCTAACTACATTAATGTGAGATATTTCCTTATATGAGTGCTATATATTCACAATCACTCATTCATTTCTCACCTAGAGTTCATACCAAGGAGCATTTAATTGAGCAAAATATTCTCTATTTATTCTTATTTTTATATCAATCATAGGGAAAACACATCTATAGGTTTGAAGTACTAAAGGAGTATTCCAAGATCTATATTTGCCAAGTTATATGCTAGGTCATTATTTTACTTAGTTTCCACATATTGCATGATTCACACACAATCCAACATGCAGGGGATAATTACATCAATCTGAGGACCTCTTTGGAGCATTCGCTATGTAGAAAACACTCCTTGACAAAAGGGAGTTTGGGGAAACATGACACCATGTGCCCATAAACCCATTTTTCTCACAACCACTATGAGGAGGAAGAACTTGGGTTTTGATACTTGACAAGGAGAGACATTTTATGACCTAGATCTAAATGCACTAGAATGAAGGCAAAAGCAAACCTATAAGCATCTATGTGGTCACATCTTTTTCCAGTAGGTATTCCATATAGGACACCTATGTTTGGTTCAGATAGTAGTGTCAATACTACATTCTAAGGATGATTCTAGTGTCTACAGTTCTAGAGGTACTCAATTTATAATTTGGCAACCATTTAAAAATCTTCCTTCAATCTATTACTTGCTTCTTCCAGATTCAAAACTATGTTAACATCAAACTAGCTAAGTACATTATTTCTTTATCATTTTCATATCTAGTAAAGTTGTACTTTATATTTTTATCCTATCCTAGTTTAATAAATTCAACATACATTATATCTAAATTTGTTATTTAATTGGTCTGATCTAGCTCTAATTATCACCCTTTTCCATTATCATTTCTATATTCTTAAATGTATCTACCCAAGTAGGATCGACATTCAAATTTAGGGTTAAATATGGGCTTAGCTCTTTTAGCTATATCAATACTCATTCTAAATTATTTTCATAGGGTTTTAACTTCGTTATAATCAAATGAGGTAATCTCAACTAGTATTGTGTTATAGCTAATTTCAATACTCATTAAAAATTTGCAATATCCCAATTATCATGTATGATGGCTTAAACCATAAAATCTAAAACTATGGTAGGGTCCAACTTGTTTGAAAACATATGACAATTATTTCTTGTGCATATAATTGAATGTGATAGGTTGATGTGTTCATTGATTTTTAAACATTCATAATGTCATTTAGTAAATCAGATATTGCATAACATATTTGATAATTTTTTCATTAAAATATCATATTATCTATATTAAAAAGGCCATGATTGATGACTTGAGGGTTGTCACATATAATGTTCATTGATTTTTTAATGTCCATAATGTCATTTAGTAAATTAGATATTATATAACATATTTGATCATTTTGTCATTAAAATATCATATTATCTATATTAAAAAGGTTTTGATTGATGCCTTGAGAATTATCACAAAGTATATAAGTATCCATGGGACAAGTGTGTTATACACACCTAAGTATGTATTCCTTTTCCTTTAAACTAGTAATTTCATTACTTGATTAAGGGGTGGAAGAAGGGGGCCAGGCAAATGTAGACACTATTTTTGAATTATATAACACTTTAGTCTTGTACACTTGTCAAACTCAGAGCTTGGCTATTCCTCTCATTTCTAGACTTTTCTCACTTTTACAAGTCTCATATCTATTATCTCTTATGCCTATTAGCCTATCTCTTAGTTAGATCAGTATTATATTGATGACTCGGGCCTTCTATCTTTCCTATAATCCTTAAAACCTGATTATATTATGCCTTTAAAAGTTTTGAGATTGTACTTATTTTTTTGCTCCTTGGACACTTTCATCTCAGACAAACACCTAGTCAATGTAGGTGTTCTAATCTGATGTAAGTGTCTAGCACCCCAAATTCATCTAATTTTTAGATAAAATGTATCTTACTGGTCAACCTAAGTTCTTTAATGTAATTTATTTCTCCAAAGGGATTGGTATAGATATAAGATCGACCCTCATTCATTCTTCACCTAGTATAAACCACAAAAAATTATCAAAAGCGTTTAATTAAGCACTCAATAAATCAAAGATTTCTTATTTTATACTATTCTCATACCAGTCATAGGAATAACACATACACAAGTCTAAACTACTAAAAATGTACCCCAAGAGTTTTATTTTTCAAGCTATAGGCTAGGTCATTATTGTACTTATTTTTCACATATTACATGATTCACACACAAGCTAACATGTAGGGGATAAATACATAATTTTAAGTCCCTCTTCAAATTATTAGTTATGTAAGCAATGCTCATTGACAAAGGGGTCTTTGGAAAAACTCAACACCATGTGCCCACTAACCCATTTCCCCTCACAACCACTATGATATTGCATAACTAGGGTTTGATCATTTAACAAGGAGTGACCGATTATGATTCATATATGAATGCACTAGAGTGAAGGTAATGACAAACACATAATCATATAGGTGGTCACATCTTATTTTAATTGGTATTTCATACATGACACTTGCATCCATCCCAGATATTAGCATTGATGTAACCATTAAAAGCTGACACAAGTGTCTGAAGCTATAAAGGCACTAAGTCCATAATTTGGTGATTTATTTAGAATACTATTCAAGTATGCTTCTTTTCTATTCGAGATCCAGATCTATATTAGCATTAAAATTAGTTAAGTACTTGTTTTCATTATTATTACAATATCTAGTTAAGTACTTTCTATTTTTAGCATATCTTAGTATAATAAATTTATTATATTTTCTATTTGAGTTTCATAAATAATTGACATGTTAAATATATATCTAATCACCCATGTGTTTATTATTTTCTATATTATTAACCCAAGATATCCAAATCTAGTTTATTAGGGTTAAGCATATATATACCAATCCATTTTAGAAATATCTTGCATTAAATCACTTAGGCCAACTTTTAAAATGCATTTATTTTAAAAATTGGATGAATTTTTGGGATTAAAAACTTTATAGGAAAAGTGGACACACTTCGACACATATATTTGCTTGGGACACAAGTGTCTGGGAAGCTATATAATACGTACATGTCTATAACTAAAAGTGAAGAGTAATAAATAGTTTATAATGTTTTTCACAGTATAAAGGGTTTGGTCGTCAGAATAAAAATGGTTGGAGTAAGAGATAAGCAATTAGGTACAAAAAGATAGTGAAGGTGAGCCTTTCGATAGTGGGAAGGTCTATAACTATAAGATATAGCCAGGATAGGGATTTTACAAGTGTACAAGACTAAAGTATTATATAAATTAGCTTTTAGTATCTACAATAGAATGTCCAAATAATTCTTTACCAAGTTGATAGATCATAATATTTCTACAAAAATAAAAGCTATTATGGATTTTGGGGAGTCTTTAGCTAGTTTCCCAAGAATCTTTCAATATTTTGATAAGAATTAGAAATAGGGTTTTCAATTTTAGCCTTCCTTAAAGGATCAAATAGTGGTTTTGAAAAAATGTATTGATGTTGTTCCTTGAAAGCTCTTCCCAAGTCAAAGGGTGGCTTGTGATAAACCCTTATCCATAGGGGAACTTCATCAAGTTGTATTGGGTATGGCTGAGGAAAAAACTCTAAAAATTGAAGGTTTTCCATGTGATTTATATCAATCTCTCTAGGACTATGTAAGACCTAATTTGCATAATGTCTATTTGAAAGCTCTTGCCAATGGTTCTCTTGGTACGCTTATCACCAAGTGAAATTTTAAACCCATTCTCAAGATTGGGGATCATGAGATTATCTTTAAAGAGAGGCATATTAATATTTTAAATATATCCTATAAGATTTTAGCTAGTGCTCTTACGTTCAAGGTTAGATATTTGGTTCCCTTAATTATCCAATCTAATCAAATTGGGTTCACTCAAGGTCATTACATCTTGGACAACATCTTAATGGGTTGGGAATCTATGAAATGGGATCCCACCTCTAAGAATAAATATATATTCATTAAAATTGATTTTGAAAAGGCTTATGATAGGATTGGATGGCCTTTAATTTTAGCCATTCTTTAATATTTAAGGTTAGACCCTAAGTTTATTCTCTATATTCAAATGATGTTGTAGGATGCCCATGCTTGCATTATTATCAATGGTCCTTAGTGTGAGAGATTTGGATTTTTTTATCTATATTAGACAGGTCTACCCTCTTACTCCATCCCTTTATGTCCTTATTACCAATGGATTTGGTTACCTACTTAGATACTTCACATCTAGAGGTCTTACCAAAATCATAAATCTCCCCACTACTTCTTATAGTCATCTTGTTAATGGTAATTTCAATGATGATTCATTTTCATGCTTTAGAAAGTTGGAAAAGTAGTATATATTACATTGTAAAGTGTAATGATCTGTTATGCTTGCATAGTGATTAGCATAGTTAGATGTTTTGTTTAGATGTTAGTTCAGGTGATGCATGGCATAATTGTTTACATGTTTACAATTTTATTAACCAATTTATTGTTTGTATATATTGACCTATTATTATTTAATAAAAGCATCACAACATTCAATCATTTTGATCTACATATTCCATCATTAGTATTCGAGCTTCTATAGCTTGGTCAATGTGTTCAATAAGTCTATTCTAATTGCCCTAGCTGATGTCCAGATTCATTGAGTTATTCATTGATATATGTCTATTCTAAGGTGATAGGAATAGATGCACTATAGAGAAAGTGTGAAAGTTTTGTGCAGCCAATGTGGAGTAGAGAAAGTGCAGAGCACATCAAAGTTTTTTAAGACTTGTGACACCTGATGAAGCAATCGACTCAGAAGAAAATCCTGGATGAGTGTTGTAGAAGTAGTGACTTGCAAAGAAGGATGTAGATTCAACAAAACATATATAAATGAAAGAAGGCAAGGTACATATTTAAATTTTCAAAATAATAAATATTACCTTATTTGATTCATAGATCTATGTTTCAAGATTTAAATTCAAATTCCTATAGAGAAATATTTTAGTTTAAATTTTCATACATGAAAGGTTAAGATACAAATGCAATTGATGCATAAAAATTTGTGGGGAATCATAAATGGAGATGAGAAATAACCCATTAATGCAATTAAATCGTTGGAGTGGAAAACAAGAGATGACAAAGTAAAAGATATTATTGGCCTTGCACTTTCTAATTCTAAATTAAATCACAAAGATTTAGAAAAATCATCCAAGAAAATTTGGAATACACTCAATGCCTTGTTTGGTGCAAAAGTGGTAAATGCCCAATTTACACTAAAAGTGGAGTTATATAGATTCAAAATGGATGATGGAATTACTATGTCCAACCATTTAAACAATCTGAGATCTCTTATTAGGCAACTTGTTGAGGTAAAAACTATTGTCGAGGATCAAGATGCAAAAGCTATTCTATTTTATTGTTTACCATATAAATAGAGTAATATTGTATTTACTCTTATCCAAATACCATAACAATCTATTGATGCTATAATTGTAGCACTACTAGTAGAAGACAGAAGGATACCTGTAGAAGATGAAGATATTTTACAACTTGAGAATGCACTATATTCTCAAAATTCTCATAAAAAATTCAATACAAACAAAAGGGAAATAAAATTTAAGTACTACAAGAAGAAAGGTCATACAACATGGGACTATTATATTTGAGCAAAAGATGTTCTTAAGGGGAAACTCAAGTACAGTGAAGCCAATATTGCTCAAGCATAACATCCATAAAATACTATTGAAAGTGAAGAATCAAGTGATGAAGTAGCTTTCACTTCAACTCTCGTGTTGTGAAACATGTAATAGCACTCAACTGGAGGCTATAGGATACACAGAGGCTAGAGGACATTTGGCATCCTCTCATGAGTCACCTACGATGGGGTCATACCATTGCTATGGTGACAAATTTTGGTGAGTTTATTTTTTATGTTTTGTAGTTTATTTTTCAATAAAGTATTGAAAATGATTTTTTAGTTTGATACCTCTTAAAAAAGAATGTTGTGGGGAGAAAAAACACTAAATTAGTGGTTTGTTCTTGAAAAAGGGTTTGTGGTAATCCAAGAAACCACCAAAGTGCAGTAGAAACCTCTTGTAACACTCCAAGTTCATGGTTAATAGACATAAGTGTTCTTTACAATTTTGGGGTTTGGTAATCTTGCAAGGAAACACCGAGGTGTCACCAAGACCTTGAAGCCACAAAGATGGCATGCCACCTTAGAAAGTGAGTAGGCTATGCAGAGAGTGCAAATATTTTTACAATGTTTGTAATAAAGGGGGGATCACTATAAATTTTTTTTATGTTTGTATAAATAATGTAATAAAGTGGGGAATGTTGGGAAAATATGATATATTACATTGTAAAGCCTAATGATCTGTTACGCTTGCATAGTGATTAACATAGTTAGATGTTTTATTTAAATGTCAGTTTAGGTGATGAATGACATAACTATTTACAAGTTAAAAAATTTATTAACTAATTTTTATTTGTATATATTGACATATTATTGTTCAATAAAATCATCATAACATTTAGTCATTCTACTCTGCATATTCCAAAATGAAGCATTTGTTTATAATGCTATGGAATGCCTTCAAACCTTCTGCTTAGGGTCTAGTTCTAGCATTTAGTGGGCCAAGACTCAATATTTTAGATAGAGATATGGTCCTTTTCCAAATTGGTTTGGATATTACCAATCAAAGTGGATTTCTCATGAACAAATGTTTAAATTCCTAGGCATCCATTTTTATTTTCAATATTTTCCTATCGACCTATAAAACTATGTTTTTCTCATAGTATAGAACATTATCTTATTGAATAACCAAATATTTATCTAGTTGGAAAATTTTAAACATGTTACAAATTCATAGCTACCACTCGCGAGTACTACTCTTGTGCACCCCCCCTCTTAAAAAAAAAAGCATATAATAAGCTTGAAATATTGCTCAAGTATTTTTTGTGGGCCACCTTTAAAGGTATCAAAGGCTTTCATAGAGTTATCTAGGATATTTTATATCATCCCAATGAAATAAGAGATCATGGGATAACTGATATTACTAAACAAGGACATGTCCTATGTGCCAAATGGATCATCAAGACCATTGAAGCTAAGGAGGCCTAAAAAATATTTTTTAGGAATTGCATCTCTTCAGAGTGTCCCTATGGAAAAAAGGCTTAGAAGATATTTGGATTTCAAACCCTGCTTATTACCCTAGTTAATTTTAAGATTACTAGTATTTTTTTTGTCAAAAGTATTTATAATTCATGGGAAACTATAAAACCTTGGTTAAGTTTGAAATGTGATGCCTTTAATTCTAAACTATCTATTAACTCTCACTTTGTATTGTGATTCCCTATTATCTCTATGAATGAGAAATTTAAAAGTGTTAAGACTCTTTTATTGAGCTATTTAAGTGTTGAGGGATATCTTTAATAAGCACACTAGTTTTTGTCTCACCTGGGATAGCCTCAAATCCAAGTTCAAGCTTCATGCTCAGGATTTTGAGTCAATCTCTGAGATTCATATGGTTGTGCTTGACTATGCTTTGTAAAAAATTGGTGTTATAGGCTCTCCTTGATAGTGGAAATACTAGAAATGGCCTACCTCCACTCCCTTGCTCCAATAACATCCCTGATTTGGTTATAAATGGCTCTCCCCAAAAAACACTCCCTAGGAGATGCTTAAAATTTATAGAATATCAATAATTATCACTTTATTTGTAATAGGATATTTTACTCTACCTGGTCTGCCATAGTTGAACACAAAAGATTTATTATGCTTTGTGTTTGTTACACCAATGTATCCTTATGGGAGAAAGGCTACTTCACATGGGGATTCCTCCAGCTTGATGCCATGCTTGTGGTCATAATGAGTCCCTCAAACACATTTTATTGTATTGTGTTAGAGATCAAGAGCCTATAATTGGATTAATTATTTTTTCCAACCTTTTTAGCATAATTATTTTACTTGGAAAATCATTTCGTTAGGGGATTATATCCTCCTACCTAATAAATTCATGAAAATATGCCATATCTTCTGCATTGAAATCCTTTTCTTCCTTTGAAAAGATAGAAATATGCTAGTTTTATATAAAGAAATCTTAAGCCAATATTTTTTTAGATCCAACAAAATCATTGTCTTGTCTAATGTAATGATTCAAATCCAAGTTCAAGAAAAAAAGTGGATATGGAGGTTAGGCAACTTTGCACTCTTCTAGATCGTTGAGGAAATGCCTAATGTACCATCAATAGAGTGTTGTATGACTATCTGCATATGACTATCAATATGAAAAATATCAATGAGGTAAAGGTAGATCTAAGAATGGATTATATCTTTCTACCCCTCCCCTCTCCCACATGGAAATTCTCTCTTCAAAGGTTTTAGTGGGTAGCTGTCACCGAGCACTGATCTATGTCATGTAAGGTTTGCCCCTCTAGGAGGACATGGACATGGTAAGTTTCCTCAGTTGGATCTTACCATCTCCCTCACCATGTTTCAAATGAACAAGCTAAAAAAATAAATAAATAATAAAGTAAATAAGATGATGGCTGGACCATACTTACCCCACCCATTGCAAAGATTGGGGTGACAAACTGGATAGTTCTCCATCACCGCCTACTTATACAATGTTGGTTGTTCCTGTTGTATAATATCATGATTTTTTTAAAAAAATCCTTTGATCATTTAATGTTAGTAATGATGTAATTTATTGTTAGTGGGTTTGGTTTCCCAAGTTCCCCCAAATGTGGCTTTTTCAGGGTGTACTACCATACCACCCATTTTTTTTTATTATACATGTATTTATTTTTCTATTTTTAAAATATGATGCATGTTTCAATAAAATGTATTTGATTGATAGAATTGAAGGACATAATTTAAATAATAGTATAAACTAATTTTTAATAGTATAAAATGTGGATTTTGTGCCTACAAATACTTGTGGTGTTCTTCATGCATCATATCTCATAAATAATACAAAAATAGTCTCATTTATTTTATAAAATAATCCACTTTCAAAAACATTATGTTTCTAAGCATACTATTTTTTATCAATTCTTCCTTGAATAGTATTAAATTTGATTTTCAACCCTAAATATCACTTAAACTTTTATAAGGGTAACTCATTTAACATTTCACTTCAAAAATTACTATTGGAATGCTACAAAATGTTACATAGTAAGGTAGCTAGTTGATACCCCTTGTTAGATGAAAACTCCAGTCCAAAACAATAAGATCAAGTAAAAATGTTGGTCAATTCATGACAACAGAAGAACACCATAACAATTATAACAACTATATTAAGATAATAGGCACATGTCACCACATTAGAAGGAGGAGGTGGAGGATCATTCTTAGGTGGCAGAGTGGTCCAAGATGAAGGCTCCACTGAGGGAAGATCTGAAACCACCCATGCATTCATGGAAAGAGCCAAAAAATAGTAATGCCCCACCCAACACAAAGCTACACCACAATACCAAAGACATTAGGGCTAACTAGATACCCCTCCACTCAAAAATTATAGTAAACATGTTTATATATTATAATAATAATAATAATAATAATAATAATAATAATAATAATAATAATAATAATAATAATAATAATAATAATAATAATAATTAATATACATATATATAATTATTGCCAAACATTGTTAAAGTTATTAACATTTTTGTATAATCCATCTAGTCTTTTCCCCTTCTTTCCAGAAAGTCTTAACAAAAAAATTATCACCATTTTTTATAATTAAAAGACATAAATACATTCAAATAAGGTAAAATTTAAACCATCATATAACTTTTTAAACATCAGAAGAATCATATTTTATTTTACAGACTCTATCTATATATATTTTAATGAAGTGTGTACATAATTTAAAATTCCTTCAAACTTTTTATCACGAAAGGATTGAATGAAATTAAGTCTAGTTCTTCAAATTCCATCCATCACTATTGACACCTATGACAAACACTGTAGATAATATAAAAAAAAAAAGATGACAAATCATCTATGCTATCAAATCTGGGTATGTCAACATAGAATAAGCAAAAATATGAGTGGCATGGTCTTTGGGTATGGAATTAAAATTTAAAATGGTTATAAATAAGATGGCCTGTACTTGATGTGTGTATGAAATTTGAGTTTTGTGATTATTTGTAATTTTTTTTGGATTTTTCATAAAGTAATTATGGTTATCATACTTTATTAAAAATAAATCTTTATATTTTATTTTATATGAAGGGGACGTGTTGGAACTGGACTAGAATATGATTCTATAATAGTCATTAGATTATGGGAATATTATTCTATGGCCTCAAACACTTATGTAAGTTGAGAGATCATAATGATTTTATGAAAATAAAAGCTATTAAGGATATTTTAGAGTGTTTAACTATTCTCATATAAATATTTAAATATTTTGAGAAGCATTATAAATAGGGTTTTCAATCTCAGCCTTCCTCAAAGGATCAAATAGTGGCTTTACAAAAATGTATTGAGGTTATTCCTTGCAAGCTCTCCCCAAGTCAAAGGGTGGCTTGTGATAAATATTTATCCATAGGGAATCTTCATCAAGTTGTATTGAGTAAGGATTAAGACAAATATCCAAGCATTGATGGTTTTACATGTGAATTCTACCAATCTCTCTAGGACTATGTAAGACCTAATTTGCACAATGTCTATTTAGAATCTCTCTAGGTAGGCTTATCAACAAGGGAAATATTAACTCCATTCCCAAGATGACATGAAATTATCTCAAATAAGAGGCCTATTACTCTTTTGAATATTTCATACAAAAATATATCTAGTGTTCTTGTGCTCAGGGTTAGATATTTACTTCCCTTAATTATCCAATGTAATCAAATTTAGTTCATTCAAGGTCATTACATCCTAAAAAATTTCCTTGTAGTTTGGGAAGCTATGGAATGGCCTCCCACCAAGAAGAAAGATATTTTCATCAAAATTGATTTTCAAAAGGATTATGATATGATTGAATGTCCTTTAATTTTATCCATACTTCAATTTTTAGGGTTAGACCCTAAGTTCATTCTCTCTATTCAAATCCTCTTCTTGGATTCCTATGCTTGCCTTACTATTAATGGTCATTAGTGTGAGAGCTTTGGCTTGTTTATCTATATTAGATAAGGATACCCTCTTTCTCTAACCCTTTGTTTCCTTGTTTTTGATGGGTTTGGATACTTGCTGAAAGACTTCACTTCTAGAAGACTTACCAAAGGTATAACTCTCCTAATTACTTCTTTGAACCAAATTGTTAATGTTAATTTCATCAAAAATTCATTTATTACACTTTGAAATAATGAAGCAGTTATCCATAATGCTATGTAATACCTTCTAACCTTTTACTTAGTGTTTAGTTCTAGCGTCTAGTCATCTAAGACTCAATGTTTTAGATAGGGCCACAGTGCTCTTCAGAGTTGGTTTGGAGATTAACAATTGAAGTGGATTTCTCATAGAGAATTTTCAAATTCTTAGGCATGCCTTTTTATTTTAAAGTCTATCCTATGGACCTAGGGAACTATATGTCCTCACATTAGAGAAAACATTATCCTATTGAATCACAAAAGATTTCTCTCTTTGGCTGAAAATTTTCAAATATGTTCCAAAGTCATAGTTGCACTCATGTGTATTACTCTTGTTGGGTCCCCTCAAAACAAGGATATAAGAAGCTTTAAAAATTTCTCATGTTTTTTTGTGGGTCAAATCTAAAGGTAGAAAAGGCATTCATAGAGTTTCTTAGGATATTTTTTATCATCCCAAAGAAGCATGAGATCTTGGGATGACTGACATTACTAAACATGGACTTGTTCTATGTGCCAAATGGATCATCAAGGCCATTTAAGGTAAGAAGGCATATAAAATTATTCTTAGGAATCACATCTCTTCAGAATGTCCCTATGGAAAAAAGGCTTGGAGAATATTCAGATTTCAAAACCTACTTATAACCCAAGTAAATGTTAAGATTCCTAATAGTTTTATTTTCAAAAGCATCTATAAGGCATGGGAAAATATCAAACCATAGCTAAGTTTGAAATGGGATGGATTCAATTCTAGCCTATTTATTAACTCTCACTCTCTATTGTGGTCCTTTATTATCTCTATCAATGAGAAATATTAAAGCATTGAGACTCTTTTGTCAAGCAATTAAGGTGTTGAGGGATATCTTTGATAAGTGCACTAGATCTTATCTCACCTGGGATAGCTTCAAATCCTTGTTTAGGCTTAATGCTCAAGATTTTGGGTCAATCTTTAGGATTCATATAGTTGTGATTAACTATGCTTTGCATAAAATTGGTGTTATAGGCTCTCCTTGATAGTGGAAATACTGAAATTGTCCCACCTCCACTCTCATATTCTGGTAACATCTCAAACTTGGTCATCAATGGCTCTCCCTAAATATCACTTCCTAGAAGATGCTTAAAAAATATGAAATATCAATAACTATCCATTTATTTTTAATATGATGTTTTCATTTCTCTGGTATACTATAGTTGAACCCCAAATATCTATTTTTATTTTGTGCTTGTTATACCAAAGTCTCCTTGTGGGAGAAAGGCTACTTCACATGGGTATTCCTCCACCTTGATGCCTTACTTGTGGTCATACCGAGTCCCTCAAACACATTTTATGGTATTATGCTAGAGCCCAAAATGCTTGAAATTGGATTTGTTATTTTTTCCAACCCTTTTAGCCTGAATATTTTACCTAAAACATCATATTATTATGGGATTCTATCCTGCTACCTTAGAAGTTCAACAAAATATGGCATATTGTCTGTATTAAAATCCTTATTTTTTTGAAAGATAGAAATGTTTTTAGTTTTTAATATATAAATATTAAGAAAATAGTTTTTTATTTCTAATGAAATATTTGTCTTGTCTAATGCCATGCTTCAAATTTAAGTTCAAGCCAAAAAAGTGGAGATGGAGGTTTGGAAACTTCACACTTCTCTAGATCACTAGGACAACACCCAATGTACCATCAATAGAATATTGTATGATGATCTCCCACATGAATCTCAACATAGATGGCAATATCAATGTAGTCAAGGTAGATTGTAGAGTCACAACCATTACAATTATTAGAGTCGCTCAGCTCTTTCCATCCCTTACCCTTATCCTTGGTGGAGATTCTCTCTCTATAAGGTTTGAAGGGTCGCTATCACCAAGCACCAATTTATGTCATGAAAGGTTTTCCCCTCCAAGTGGAAATGACTAGTCCAAGTTTCCTCAACTAGCTCTTACCATCTCTTATCCCCTCACCCCCATATCTTGTCATTGGGGAGGTTGCGGTGATAAACCAGACAATCCTCCATTTCTGCCTCCTTTGGTGATGTTGGTGGCTCATTTTTCACAAGATAATGTTTTTTAAAAAATATTTTGATCATTTAATGTTAGAAATGGTGTAATTGACTATTAGTGGGTTTGGTTTCTTGATTTCCCCTAGTGTGCTTTTTTAGGTTGCATTACCACCCATATTTCTTTACTATTCATATAATTAAGTTTTTAAAATTTTAAATATGATGCATGTTTCAATCAAAAATATTTGATTGTTAGAATAGAAGGACATAATTCAAATATAATCTAAACTTATTTTGAGTAGTATAAAATGTGGATTTTGTGCCTATAGATAGTTATGGTGTTACTCATGCATCATGTCTCATAAATAAGGGAAAAACATTATCATTTATTTTATGCAAAAATCCACTCTCAAAAACATTATGTTTCAAAGAATACTTTGTTTGATCATTTCATCAAAAAAATATTAAATTTGATGGTCAACCTTAAAAATCACATAAATTTATATGATGGTAACTCATTTAACGTTGCCCTTCAAAAATTACTATTAGAATGCTTCAGTATGACTATTATTAACAAATAACAATTTACAAAATGTTATATAGTTAGGAAATGGGTTGATACTCCTTGTTAGAGGAAAATACTAGTTCAAAATAATAAGATCAAGTACTAACATCGATCAATTTAAGACAATAGAACAATATCATAACAATTATAATAAGCACATTAAGATAATATGCATGCATGCCATTGTACTAAAAGGAAGAGATAGAGGATCATTCTTTGGTGGTAGTACATTCCAAGATTGAGCTCCATTGAGAGAGGATCCCAAACCACCCATACATTCATGAAAAGAATGAAATAAATAGTAGTATCCCACGCAACAAATAATTGCACCATAACACCAAAAGCACTAGGACCAATTGGAGACCCTACCCTTCAAAAATTATAATAAGCTTTATTAAAAAATATATTAAACAATTATCATCATATCATAAGCATAAGAAAAAATTTATCAATATCAATACCATCATGAGCATAAATTAAATTGTCACACCATCACATCCATACACAACATCCAATAACTATCACCAAATCATGAACTCATAATCAACATGATAATCATATATTTAAATAATGTAAATGTCTCTCATAGGGATATATACATATCATGTCTCTTATAGGGATATATACATCTCATTACATCATCTCATAGACTGGTATCAAAATCATATAGTACATCAATAATTTAAGGTCTCATATGAGTCTACGACCTAGGAGCACCACTGCCTCTTGGAGCCTACCCACCTCTTGAACCTGCCTATCCACCTGTAAATTCAACCCACTAACTTGGTGTTGCACTAATATCCCCTCTAATGATCCCTGATCTATATTCACCCCATCTGGGCTCATCTAGAAAATGTGTAAAAACCAAGGCCTCATAATACATCATCTCCTCAACTATCACTACGTATCTCACCATAGAAATATTCCCTGATGGTCCTATAGGTACCAGTACTATCCTTCCTACCTATCTAAAATCATCTCTCTCCTATATAACCACATCTAGCTAAGATCTAGCTTGATCTCTCTCCCTAATAAGAGTGGCCACCTGGCCCCATTATAGGTCTCTCTCTTGGGTTATTGCTGCTAAGGCTCCATGTGCTATGACCAATGCCACCCGTGCCTGGTCTTTCTCTACGAGAAATTCCTATCAATTAGGGGCATCCACCTCCATCTGGTCCTTACCCCCTTCCTTCATATCAACATCCATAGCTTGCTACCCAACTTTTACATCATCTCTTTGAAACACTACCACATCATAGTAAGCCTAAAACCACATAATGTACTCTTATGTGACCCTTGTACCATCAATTTCTAGCCTTGCTGACATCTCCTCCTGATCAAGCTCAAACTCTTTTGGTTGTGGTTTAGGTAGTGAAAAATCTACATCTTCCCTTCAGTACTATATGAAAGCATTGGGGATATCCTATACTAGCCTAAATTGCCTCTTCACCTTGTCAAAAGTGTAGACACCTAAATCAGGGCACTGATAACCTCCAACAGGATTTTGACCAATTTCCACCCAAAATGCACAATTTGGCCTAAAAACACTAAAACATGCTAAATAATGTGAAACTAACATATTCAAGTGCCAATTTTGGCTAGGTTATCCCTAAATGGGGCAATATAATTTATGGGCCGGCTAAATTTGATCAGATCACTCTAAGTCAAAGTGTCAATTTTGAACCTAGGTGCTCTAGATTGATCTTTCCTATCAAATCTCTTACACAAGACATGTGCCTTAATTATTTGTTGTTGGTAACATACTAAATGGGAATATGGTTTCAACGCATCTGACAGTGACTTTTAATTCTAATCCAGTCAAAATTTGGACTAATAACAAGGCATTTTGATCAATTTGAGTAATTTATACACAACGTGCTTAATCATGATTAAGAGATAATTAATCCAAATCAAGGCCTAATTAAGAATTCTATGGAAAATTGTTGAATATTTTGTTTTGGAAATGAATATGGAATATATGCATCATCAAGTGATCTCATTTCTTGGGAAGACATCTCTAGGCCATAAATGCCACAAATGCCACAAATATCAGGATTCATGCCCTCCATGCCTCTTAATTGCCCATTCTTCCAATGTCATGATGAGGATAATTATAAAATTAATTCCAAAAATTTAATTAATCCTCAACCACACATCTCAATCTCATGATGGATGGTTCAGGTTGATTCTAGACATTTGCAAAAATCTATAAATAGAGAGGCCATGAACATCATTTCTAAGCTATTTTGGTGAAATGTTATAATGCACAAATATCTTCAAGAAGCCATTGTAATTAGTGTTACCATGCCAAATTGATTCAAATCCAAGCCAAGCCATAAGCCAAAGGTGCCAAGGAGATATGGAGTTATCCAAGCTTCCATTGCCAAGGACTTCATGAGCACAAACCTAGCAAGCCACTACAACAAGCATTTTGGAACATCAAAAGAAGGTAAAAGAGGTTTTCTTTTGCATTTTAGTTGTGTGTTTTATTCATGTTTGTTAACTAAGCTCTCCCTAGTGTCTAGGCCTATAGATGTTATGCTATTTAGTGTGCTTCTTTCATTTTATTTTCATTTTGAAACTAACACCATTATAACCATCCTATCTTGAGTCAAATTCCTAGATCCACATAATGGCACACTCGGTGGGACAAGACACATCCCAAACATGAAGAAGATCATTTTATATCTTTAAAATATTTATTTGGATCATTAAAACTCTTGTGAATTGATTTTCTAACTTTGTTTTGCCATTTTTTTGGTTTGCTACGAGTTTACATAGTAACTGACATAGATTAGATAGATTAACTGACATCGGTTAGTAAAATTAGCATCAATTGGATACCTATGGTCGGTCATATTGGTATAACCGATGTCAGTTAGATAAACATCATTGGTTAGAAAATGTAACCATCATCAGTTATATAACTGATGTTGATCACTATGTTTTTCTTAAAACACAGACTTGATAGCTCTTTTTTTAGAGTTCATTATTTCAAACCTAAAAGAGATTAAAGGCTAAAGGACATGCTAACATTTTTGTTGCAGGACCAAGCTTGACATTTGCTTAAAACATGTTTAGATCACCTTTTTCATGCTTAAAAATTAATTAGGAACCTTATTTTGGTGATTAACAAAAAAATTAGATGTTTATGGTGAATGTTTTCAAAGTTTGCAACTAAGACCAAGGGGTCAAATGAACCCACCTTTTCAAAGCTTTTTGTGTTTACTTAGTTGTTTAGATTAAATTTTTATTTGGAAAAAAGAGGGATGTTGTGTGTATGCTCTTCCATTTTTCCACTTTAGGGAACCCTTAGAATCAAAAGTGCCATTCCTATTACAAGTAGCCTAGTCCAAGGATTAAAAATAAAGTCATCTAAAGCACTCTCCAAAAACTCATCAAGTTTAGGTGACCTTGAAAATCACCCTAAAGTCTTTATAATTTCATGCTTTCTTTATTTTTATGCAAACTTGGCTTGCGAGAGGGACTTCATCACCTCTAATGAATTCTTTAGGGAAGCTTTGACTTGGGGTTTCACCTCCTAGCATTGACTTATTTAGCTCCTAATTAGAGTTGCACATGGAACGTAGTGGCACTTTGGACATCACACTACACTGAGCAAACAACATGATGTAGTGGTTGCAAAAAAGACTAGACCTTTTTGTAACAAGCCAAGGGATATATACACCAAATTAGTGATTTTATTTTATATTATTTGGTATGAAAGCCATTGTGTAATTGATTCCCCTAGAACATCTAAAAAATTGTAAGATCTTAGACAAATCCCCACTTGTCATGAAAGTATTGTTGGTACAAGCTATGCCTCAAGGCCCATGTCACAGTACTGGCATTTGAGAGAAGGGTGGGGGGGGTGTAAAAAACCTACTATATAATGGATATTTACTTTTATATGAACACTTAAAATCCTCTCAAATGACGTATATTAATGGATTCCAACAATACCAAGAAACCTTGTCAATTTAGGATCTAAGAGCGATTAATTAGTTGGTCTTGTCCTAGATTAAAGTCTTGTTTGAAGTCAAAACTTGATGTAAACAAACAATTCAAACCAAACACATAGTCCTAATTTTCCTTTGAACAAAGAGGTGTTATGCTGCCCACATGAGATCATTAATTTTCCTTGTTCAAAGTTCATCAAAAGCTTGAGAGTCATATCATCCACTTTGGTGAATTTATGCTACCCAATTGAGTTTAGACCTTTACAAAAGTTGTTTAAGTCCTTCACTTATAATCTAAATTTGAAATTGCACCTTTATAAATTCGTAGTGTTGATGTGTTAAGTGGGTTTGCCATTTACACTAAACTTGAGGGAACTTAGGTTTAATTTCCAATTTGGGTTGAAGGGAATTCAAGACTCATAATCATTATCATCACTTGATAGAATTAAGCCATTTTGTGCTAAAATATTGCACTTTGGGTCTATGCACCACAACATTTTGAGTCAAGAAAAGTAGTGTTATGCTGTCAAAATTATGGGAAAATGTCTTTGCCTTAGAGAGTTTTTAAAATAAACTTTTTTGTCACATATTTTGGGTAGTATAGCATCATTACACTGCCCAAAACATTTCAAATATTGTTTCATAGAGCCTCTTGCACAGAGTTCAAATTTTTTCCTACATTTTCAGACCAATCCAAGTGTACTTGTGTGATCTTTTGTCTAAAATAGTTATACTGTTCACTTTTGTCTAGGTTGGTTTTCAAAATAACCAAGTTTTATACCATTTTTATGAAAAAATAAACTATTTCTAAAGTGCCTTTTATCTCATACCTTATACCTAGTTGATCAAGTTCATGTCCAATTGTCAAATGCCTAGTATTTGTTATAAGTGTTTCAAATATGTTAGATTTAAAACTTTCATCTATTTCAAAGTCTAGATTTTGACTCCATTTGGTCAAGAGTCCTAGTGCATGACTTGTTTGAGCCTATCTTTTGATGCTGCATTTGGCCAAAAGACCTGACAAATTTTAAATTCTTAGATTAGACTAATTTGAAACACTTCGAACTTAGAGTTTGACATTTTGTTTTTTTTCCAATATACTTACTTATCTTTGTGTGAATAGTGAAACATTAGATACTTCACGCTAGCTTGTTTCTTCATAAATATTTGCATAAACCTTTTGATCCTTTTGACAAATCTAGACTAAGTTGGAACATCATCTATTTTAGATTATGTTCTTTTTAAAGTTTGTATAACTCTTTGACCTTTTATCGCAAAGCATTGACTATGGATCCCAACATGTATTCCTACACTTGTAGTAGACTCATGTACAATATAGGGATTAATAATGTAGTTGTGTAGGAAGAAATGGTCGAAGACCCCTATGCGGATAATATTGTTTATGAGATGGATTGTTATCGCTCTTATAATATTCAATTAAGGGTACAAATCCAATATCTATTAGCTAATTATCTGGTTAACACACCACCTTATTCAGAATAAGAACAAAAACAAACCACACAATACCTAGCTATAATACCCATAGTGGACGAGTCAATTCTTCAACAATCATATTCTACTAATACAACTTCCATGTATGATCCATTTTTATTTGAGTGAAATTTGCTAGAGAACAAAGATGAGATTTTGGTTAGAGCCATAGAGGTAGGGGCTAAGTTTCTAGCAGGCTTTCCCCATGAAAATTTACCGAGTCTAGTAAGAGTACCCCACAATATCATTTATGATCAATAGGCTTCTTCTAGCAATCCTATGGCTCTAGTCCAAACAATGTATGAAGACCCTAATATATCTAATCAAGGCAAAAACATCATGGAAGATCACTTTAACCAAATATAGATAGCATATCAAACCTACCTGAATCTAACACATGATTTAAATTAGATGAACATTGTGAGTAAGCCTCTTATTGACCTAGTTCGTTTAATAGGAGTGTTGATAGAGTTAACTGGACAAGAAAATTTGAGTTTTGACCCATTCATCCAAACTGATTCGATAGATAACTTGATGCATATGCCCATTATTGAAGAAGTATCTTCAGGCTCTACATAGAATAATGAGCCAAATGTAGTGGAAAATGTATAAACAACATCCAATCTTGATCAAAGTGGTACTAACATGTAAACAACTAGCCAAAACATGTGCATGTAGTTAATCTTATGGGTAGATCATCATACCAAGGAATAGGAGTTTATATACCCAACCTCAACCAAATGATTCCTCAAGTGTATAACTTACGAGATTAGGTAATCAAATAATGGCTAATGTCATGCCTTAACGATAGAATGTGATGAAACTTACTCCTCAACAAGTAACAATTTGTACTCCACAATAATAGACACAATATAGTGTATCAACACAACAAAGGACAAATACATTACCACCTCAATTAGAGGAAAAATTTTCCACCTTGCTAGGTAATGATGAACATACCTCTCTAGTTGCAAACTAATATGGCAATTCAAAACCAAGCAATGACTAGTCAACAACATGCAAATATGGGTCATAAATAGATGCTGAATATGTAACTTGTTTTCACTTTCTCATAGGGATTCATGCAACAAGGATCTCCCCATATTTCTCAAGTACCTACTAGACAACTGTTGGTTCAAAATGTGCCACAAATTCAGAGACAGGGTCTTGGTTCACAAGTTCCCACTCAATATCAAGGTTTGATTAGTTGGCAACATGTCCCTTTTTAACCATAGCAAGAACAATATAATTATATCCCTCCATCCCATCCACAAAATCCTCCAGGTTAAACCTTTATCACCAACCTAAACTAGAATATCACACAACCAATTGTGTAATTTAAAGTACATCCTAATCCATGTATGCATATTCCTGATCCATTCCCCAACCAAACCAATGTACCCCAACAAATATCTCCATGATACCCTATTCAAAATGTCCCACTTGTGACCTCCCAACCATCTACCCAAGCCAATACTCTCCCTCAAACCAATGTTTCTTCCCCAATAGATGAAGGATACAAATTTTTACCATTCAAGTTGGTAAATAGATTAAAAATTTCAAATTGGATGATGTGTTTTCCTATCCATTCAAAATGGAGTATTTGCAGATACCATTCCCTCTAGGATACAAACTACTAAAATTTGACAAATATAAAGGGAAATGTGACCCTAAGGCCCACTTAACTAAATTCTTTATCGCATGTCAACTAGTGGCATATAGCGACATATACATTTTGTTGTTGTTACCAAGGAGCTTGGTTGGACAAGCATTGGAGTGGTTTTTAATGTTGCCCAAAATTTTAGTGATGGATTTTGATGATCTTTCTAATAAGCTTGTGTAGCACTTTTCTTATAATCTCAAGCATGGAATTTCATTAGTGGAC
The DNA here is from genome assembly GCA_037957365.1 of Torreya grandis. Lineage (NCBI taxonomy): Eukaryota > Viridiplantae > Streptophyta > Pinopsida > Cupressales > Taxaceae > Torreya > Torreya grandis. Next base: position 2,161,799 of record JARHVA010002285.1, on the reverse strand, counting down.
TTAATACAAGAAAAACAAAAAGCTTGTGAGAAATTTGCAAGTTATTTATAGTGATGGAGAGGCCTTGCAAGCCGTTTCACCCATAGTTTACCAAACAAATAGTTAGCCACTATGTTTACTAAAAATTTGCATAGTGAGATAGTTTATCATTTGGAACTACAATGTACACATAATTTTAAAGAGATCATTGATAAAGGTTTGTTGATTGAGTGGGTGCTCATCAATAAAAGAGTTATCAAGCTTAATTCAACCAATCAAAGTCAAGGTACCAATCAAGGAAATGACCAACATCCCATTCAAGTGCCAGCATCGTAACCATCACATGCCAATAGCCATGAAAGACCAAAGTAATTTAACCACAATAGGAATGTTGTGGGAAATGGAGTAACCAAATCCCATCATGTCTAAACAGTCCAAATGTCACCTGTACCACCTTTTTAGCTTACTTCTACTCAGTAGCCTCTGTAACCAATATCACAAGCACAACAACCAAGACCTACACAATAAATACAACAACCTTTACCATTACAAACCCCTCCTCCTAAGAGAACTGTGCCTGCACGTCATGTCTTTAGTGACCTAGAAGAATTTATTGAGTCTTTATTTTGAAGCTTATTGATACTAATCTGATTAGTTAGCCTATACTAAAGCATTATCTACAAGGCATTGCTTATCTTGATTGGTACTGTGAAAACAAATTCTGTGACTATCATCAGGGCAATGGGCATAATCTATGAAGATGTGTTCAAATCAAGCATTTAGTTGAAAATATGTTAGAGAATAGGGAGATAAAATTGGATAATGGTGATTCCACTTCTAATCAAAATATTGAGATTTATCAAAACCCCTTTCCCTGACATAAAAATTAGTAATAGCAAAATAATCAGCAACAACAACAACAACGGCCAGTGCTGTAGCAAAATCAATAGTATCAAAATCAAAGGCTGAACCAAAAGAGTCAACAAAATCGATAGTAGAACCCATAATGACAGAATAATGGAAAAAGCCAAGGTTAAAATAGTGACAACCAACAAACCTACCATGCAGTTACACATGACAACAATAGGGTTGTAGGTCATATTATAGGGGTTAACATTAATACCATCTCTATTAATCTTAGACCAAGCACTAATCAACCTAGATCATTGATAAACAACAACATTGAACCAAATTACATATATAATCTTTCTTTAACCTTGGTGTGCATACAGGCAAACCAACAAACTAGGACTTCCCCTTTTAGACCTTATATCAATAACTCGTCCTTGCCACATGACCATATGTGAGTACACTAGCAACTACGAGTTGTCTTATCTAGTCCCACACCATTCCTAACATTTGTTAGCAATAATGGTCCAAAATTTAATCTTGATTATGAAATCAAAACTTAGAGGTTGAAGATTACCATCCTAAGCCCATAACCATCTGCCACTTTACCTGTCATCCAACCAACTGTTCAGCCTCAGAATAAACCATTCATTGCTGACTAAGATAAGAAGTTTGATATTTTGGAACAATTACAGAAGACACCAACACAAATTTCTATTTTAGATTTGATGTGAACATCAATAATACATAAAAACATCTTGAATAAGTTTTTGACCCAATCCACTATTGCTAGTGACATATCCCCTAACAAATTTTAAGCTTTGGTTGGACACCTAGCTCTAGCCCAACAAGTCACATTCATCCAAAGCGATATGTCTTCCCTTGGCCTACTCCATAATAATCCAATATACATAGAAGTCTATATAAGATGGAATAAAGTGAAACATGTCTTTATAGACAATGGATCTAGCCTCAACATATTGTCTCTAAAGCTAATCAAGCTTCTTGGGTACACAATGACATATCTCCAACCAAAAATAATAACCATCAAAGCCTATGATAATCAGGAAAAAAAATCACAAGGAACAATTAGTTTGTCAGTTGTCATTGGGCTTTTGACCCATGATACACTTTGCCATGTGTTGGATCTTGAGTTATCATAAAATATGCTTCTAGGTAGGCCTTGGTTACATGAGATTCATGTAGTCTCATTAATGCTGCACCAATGTATCAATTTTTCCTACTCAGGGATAGAAGTGAATATTCCAAGAGATTTACACCCATATGAACACTGCAAGCATCTTGAGGTTGAATTTCAAAGCTATAAATATCAGTATGACATGAATCCAAGTTTAAAGAAGGATAAAGGAAAGGCTATACTTATTGATCATTCACTAGATAATTACATAGATCCTAGTACCTTGGATTCCCTTTCCCACATGTCACCTCCTAAAGCTTCTAATCATTTCACCATTTTAGATAATGGATCGGTAGAGTATGTGACCCATGATACATTTCATATTGCCAATCTTCTTCAGAATCCAAAAACCTTTGGGTGACCTAAAGTCACCCCACATATGCATTGGCAACAAAGATAAGGGAGCTATCACATTTGTACCAGCATCTTGCCTAAAACATGACCCTCTTGAAGGGGATGAATCATGGTTATACAATGAAAACCAAGCTGATTATTATAAAAGTACAAAGTATCCTATTCTCAATAGGATCATGGAGCATCACAATTATGAAGGAAGAATCCTCAAACTGAAATAACAAGGAACCATCAAGTCAATTTCCATGACTAAGTATGAATGACCTTATGGACTTACATTTAAATCACCTGGGGGTGACCCCACATATCTTATTCAAACTCCATCACTGGTGACTAGTGATGATGATGCCAATAATGAAGTAGAGTCCAATCATAGCCCCACCTTTGATGACCTAGTTGAAACTAACCTGTTTGATAACAATGGCATTTGTACCCTTACCTTAGCCATTCATCATTATGCATTGACATTATATTATTCCCAATTTATATATTGGGACCAACAAGAATCTAATCTGTCGATTGATGAGTTCCAAAATGATGAGGCATTCTATGAATTTTTAGGCCTTAAAGACAATGTTCTATTGGGAGATCAAAAATCAAGATTCTCAATCACATTATATCCTTCAACCTGTTTTGGAGAGTGAGTGAACACCCTTAGCCAAAAATAAGTAAGTAAAACATTGAGGTCCCAAAGGGAAAACCTCTTTGAGGCACCTTTTGACCAGGTAGAAAGTAAAGATAAAGGCTAGTCTAGTGGTGAAACCTGTTTCAAGCATCGTTAGATAGGGGTGTTCATTTTTCTTTAAATTTAGACTAAGAGACCACCAACGATGAACTTGCCTATGGATCTGAGTTCATCTTTGAGAAAAAACAAGTATTTGATCAAATTCTTCATGAATTTTTGACTATATTTATCATATGTCTATATCTCCCATTAGGGGACTCAGATTCATCATGCCTAGGCGAAGTTGAAGAACAAGTCCTAATGGAGGACCCTGCCATAATACAATAGTTCAAGTTATTACCTACTATCATAAAAGATGGTTCGACCCTTCTAGTTAAATATATAATAGAGGTAAATATTAAGACTCCATCAGAACTAAAATGAATAAAATTAGGTGTGTCCCTCACTGAGGAGGAATATATCAGAGTTGTTGCCAAAATCTGGATAACGCGAGTGCAATGGAGACGTGATCACACAAGATGAACAAGTGCACACCACAAGATGCTAAAGCAATTTGAAAATAAGAAGATAAATTGCACAAGACAAAAATGGAGAAAATCAAAATCTGATTATTCACATGAAATGGCCAAAATGAAGAATACATATAGGAGAGTTAGTAAGTAACTCCTCCACAAATGGTGGTCAAAGCACCCCAAGAATAGACTCCTCCACAAAAGGTGGTCAAAGCACCCCAAGAATAGACTCCTCCAAAAAAGGTGGTGACAAGGTGCTAAGAATAGAGAAATAACTCCCATACCTGGAATAGGAGTATCTTATGACATTCTTATGACACCTTATGACATAAATATGACACACAATCTCCACATAAGCTAGCCTATCCCACGAATGTAAGAAAACTCCATGTATGCACACATATATTATATTCCCTAATTAATAAATAGGGAAAAATAAAAACCTACACTAATAAACCCCCATAAGTGCAGCTTAGGTGGGCAGTGTAGAAATAAAAAATTGGTCCCAGCAACTAGGCCTGATGAGGTATCCATGTACAAATACAATCTCCCATAAGATAGAGAAAAGGAGAAAATCCATAGGAAAAAACTCCCCCCCAAAAAAGAGACATAAAAGAAAAGAAGAGGCTAGAAGGCCCCCCTAAAGATGATGTTGCTGCAGATATAGACTGCACCCCAAGAAGAGCTCATAGATGAATGAAATTACTCTCAGTGAAAGGTTTGGTGAAGATGTCTGCAACCTACTCTGAAGACTGGCAAAATATCAAGTCAATGACCTAACTATGAATGAGCTCCTGAATGAAATGCATGTGAATATGTGCTTGGTCTGCTGGTGCTGAACTGAATTCCTACAAATCTGAATGGTACTTTGGTTATCACAATAAATGATGGTGGGCTGCCTGATGGGAATGCCAAACTCAGAAAGAATCCCTTGAAGCCAAATAGCCTCAGTAGCTGCATTAATAGCTCCCCTATACTCTGCCTCTGTGGATGATATAGTAATAGCATTCTGCTTCTTGCTAGACCAATTGATAGGACCAGAACCTAGAGAGAAACTGTAATCGAAAGTAGACTTATGAGTCTGTGAATTGCCATCTCAGTCTGAATCTATATATCCAACCAAGTCAACCTTTGTGCCAAATCTGTAGTTAATCCCATATCTATGTGAACCTTGTATGTAATGCAAAATCCTCTTAGTTGCTTTCCAATGCAGCTCATGGGGTTCTTACATGAATCTGGAGACAAGTCCCACTGCATATGATATGTTGGGCCTGGTGTGAGTCAAGTAGATGAGACTACCAATGAGTTGTTGATACTGAGTGGCATCAACCAATGGTGAAGAACAATCAGCCTCAAGCTTGACTCCTGATAGAAAGGGAGTCAGAGATGGCTTGCAATCAGCCATGTGAAACTGAGCCAATAAGTCAAGAGCATACTTAGACTATGTAAGATAAATCCCTGAATCTGACTGTGAGATCTCAATGCCAAGGAAGTAGCGCAACAAACCTAAGTCTATCATGTCAAATCTATCTTGGAGAGATGCCTTCACCACTGCAATAGCTGATGAAGAAATCCCGGTGATCAAAAGGTCATCAACATATAAAACCAAAATTAGAAGCGAATCATCCTACTACAAGAAGTAGACATTAGGATCAGAATGGCACCTAGTGAAACCTATTGTGAGAAGGAAGGAATCCATCTTGGCATACCAAGCCTGAGGGGCTTGTTTGAGGCCATAGATAGATTTCTTAAGTCCACATACTAAGGAAGAATCTTGAATAAATCTTGGTGGCTGCTCTATGTAGATCTCCTCCTCAAGGTCTCCGTGAAGAAAAGCACTCTTCACATCCATCTGATGCACATCCCAACCATGTGCTGCGACAATAGCCAAGGTGAGTCGGATAGAAGTCATCTTTGCAATGGGTGAAAAGGTCTCTGAGTAGTCAATGCCTACCACCTGTGAGAAACCCTTGGCGACCAATCACGCCTTGTACTTATCGACTGACCCATCTACTACAAACTTGGTCTGATATATCCACCTACATTGAACCATCTTTCTTCCCTTAGGAAGTGATGTCAAGTCCCAAGTGTGATTTTTGATTAAGGATGAATATTCTTCCTCCATAGCATTATCCCACTCAGGTACCCCTGATGCCTCTTGAAAAGACTGTGGATCTAAAATTGAAGCAAAAAAGGCATGTGGATCTCTCTAAAAATCCCCCCTAGTACGTCTGTCACCTGTGAGGTCTCCTGCCCAAGTGCTAGCACTCTCAAGTGTCTGTCTGGCCCAAAGTGGCCCAAAAGTGGGTGAGTTAGGGGCTAACTCCTCATCCTCTGACTGACTAGAGGTGGATGACACTGCATCATTGTCTTCACTGTCTGAACTTGAAGAAGAAGATGTGTCTAGCTCAAGAACCTATTGTGACTAATCTGAATATGATGAGGAATCATCATGAAAAAGTAGATCCAATGAGGGAGAAGAAGTGTCAAGTGTTGAGTCTCTAAGACTCTCCTGAAAATGGACACTTCTCTCAATGAACAACTTATGAGTGACGGGATCTAGAAGTCGATATCCCTTAATACCATCTATATATCCTACAAAGATGCAAGGCTTGGACTGATGTTCCATAGCTTTGCGTTTCTTCTTTAGAATGCGGGCCATGGCTAGGGATCCAAAAACTCTAAGGTGCTCAAGGTAGTGGTAGTTAAGGTGGCTGAACCACTCATGCCATAATTTGCTAACTCCATCTGAATGAGTCAACAATGCTATCAGAGAAGAATCTGATGCAAAATGTGAGAAGGTGTATAACTTAGCTTGGTGATTTGCCCTACCCACTGCCACTGTAGTATCACTATGAAACTCCCTAATAGACACTAAATCTGGTGAAAACTCAACTCTCATGCCCTGACCAATGTGAGTGATTTGGTACACTGATAGGAGATTGGTTGAAAGAGAAGGAACACTTAGAACATTATTGAATGTTCCTCCTTCCATTTCAATTGACCCTCTCCCTACAACAGAAACTGATGTGTCATCACCCAAACTAATTGAAGTCATGTTACAAGGCTCTAAAGATGAAAACTCAACTAGTGAAGAGCACATGTGGTGAGAAGCACCCGAATCAATGACCCATGATGATGTAGAAGCTACAGTTGTTACAAGAGCCTTGTCCTTTTCTTTCTCCTTACCCTTGCCTTTTGCCTTAGTAGAATCTTGGGTTGATGAATTATGCTTGATGGACTCAGGAACACCTATGTTGTTCTTCTCTAGAAGATGAGTTAGGAGGTCTATTTGTTTCTTCATGCACTTGTGTTCATCATGCCCTATCTTTTTATAATAGGCACACTTAACCTTCTCCTTCTTAGGTTTAGCATTAGAAGAAGAAGTCTCAGTGTTGTTTTTGGCAGGATTGGTGTTTTCTTTCTTATTCTCTTGGTCCTTATTCTTTTTCTTCTTCTCCTTTGTTGAAGTCTTATCCTTACCATTTCTAGCTATCAAAGCTTGGGGTTGAGTAGAATTCATTGTGCCCATCTAAATTTGCTTATCTTGCTCCCTAGTCAAGTCGGTAATGAATGAATCCAAAGAAGGCATTTTCCATGCAGTGCCAATGGCACTTTTAGTGGCATAGAAAGTGGAGACAAAGACTGAATAGCTTGGACCTAACTTTGTGAGAATAGAAAGTATGAGTTGATCATCTTTCTTCTCTATCCCACATTCTTTCAATTACAATCTAAAGGCCTTAAACTTAGTGAAAAAGTCCTGTAGGGTGTCAAAGTTACTAGGACTTAGACTTATGAGTTCGTTTTCGAGCTCATGACCTCTCATCTCATCAAGCTTCCCAAACAACTTTTTTAAGGTGTTCCATATGTCATTAGGAGTTTGGGAGGATTCTAAGTGGAAGAGAAGTTCTGGAGACACGGACAAACTCAGTAACCCAAAGGCTTCATCACTACGGTTGTACCACTTAACATTTTTAGCATCTGTGTTGGGTTCTACTTCTGTACCCATGGTGATCCTATACAACCCTTTGCTTCTAAGAATGATTGACATTTTGACTTTCCATTCATGATAGTTAAGGGTGTTAGGGGTTTGAGTTGAAAAGAGTCCATTTTTAGCTGAATTTAGGTGAAGTTGAGTTGATTGCAAGTTGTGAATTTATCCAGAAAGGAGAATGAAAATGAAGTTTGCAAGTTGTGAAAAAGCAATCACACCCCCCCAAAATATTGAGCCCCCTCAAATTTGAAAGTTTACTCTCAAAATATGTCAGACTCAGCTGAAAATGCGTCTTAGAGCAATCAGTGCAAGACTAAAGCAAACAGGACGTCGGACTCGACCGAAAATGCGTCCCAGGAGAACCAAATTTTTGGCACTTTATAAACTAGTGCATTTTTGACAATTAATAAGTCTACACTATGGATAATTAAATTACAAACACTTTTGCAAAAAATGGCACCTAAAACCGAGCTACTGTTTGCAAGATTTTAAAGTTACAATTTTCCCATAAACTAGTGTTCTTGTAAAAAAAGTACTAAAACATTAAAAAAATGCCTGTTATGGGGAGAAAAAGTGGCCTTCCAACCACTCATTGGATTCAGCACAAAATGAGGAATATAAATAAAGTTTTTTGAGGGGGAATTGGTCTCCTACCAACCCCGGCCTCACCCTTCATCTTTGACAGGCGAAGATACAAGTTTTAATTGAAAAACCCCAAATTACAAAACTGTCTAAAATCCTTAATATTTAGTCAAATTGACTGATTTTTGTTTTATCAAGTCAATTTTGACTAAAAATAATGAAGCAAAGACATAATTTAACAGCTAGCCAAGCATTTAAGAGTCCACATTGGACGCCAATTATGAAAGGAGCGCCATTTTCAAGAAAATACAACAGACAAAAATGTCTTACAAACAAGGGCACAGTTCTGATTTGGCTGGTCAGAAAAGACAAAGATTTTGAATTTGCTCCTCATTGATATCAACATACAGCAGCAAAATAGAAGAGAAGGGACATCCAGGTGCAGAAACAAAATGCCTAGTGACTTGGGACGCCAAACCAAAAAAAAGGCCTGATTTTGCTTAAAGAAAACTTGCAGACCTACTGGAAGGATGCCGTACAGCCAGATGACGTGGCTGGAACTGATAGCTACTACTGCTCCTTGCTGGAAATGAGGTTAGTGCAGACCAGAAGTATGGCGTGGCAGAAGTGAAGTTGAAGTTGGCGCAGAAGTGAAGCCAGAAGCTTGGCTGTAGAAGGACGCTGGAAGGACTTATTTTTTTGAGTTGCTGCTCTTCAATTTACTGCTCCACACAACAATGGCACCCAAGAGAAATAGATAAACCAGCTTCTGAAGTAAAAACAACCAAGACACCCAAAGGCCAAGGATTTCCAAGAAAACCAGAAGAGATTTTGAAAGTTTTTTTTTGTTTTAGATCAAATCTAAAAAAAAAAAAAAAAGAGAACTCCACTCTTCTTGATTTCAAAATGAACTTAAAAGCATAACCACACACACGATTACCATTCTTGCTCTGATACCATATCGGAGTTGTTGCCAGAATCTAGATAACGCGAGTGCAATGGAGACGTGATCACACAAGATGAACAAGTGCACACCACAAGATGTTAAAACAATTTGAAAATAAGAAGATAAATTGCACAAGACAAAAATGGAGAAAACTAAAATCTGATTATTCACATGAAATGGCCAAAATGAAGAATACATATAAGAGAGCTAGTAAGTAACTCCTCCACAAATGGTGGTCAAAGCACCCCAAGAATAGACTCCTCCACAAAAGGTGGTCAAATCACCCCAAGAATAGACTCCTCCAAAAAAGGTGGTGACAAGGTGCTAAGAATAGAGAAATAACTCCCATACCCAGAATAGGAGTATCTTATGACATTCTTATGACACCTTATGACACAAATATGACACACAATCTCCACATAAGCTAGCCTATCCCACGAATGTAGGAAAACTCAATGTATGCACAAATATATGATATTCCCTAATTAATATATAGGGAAAAATAAAAACCTACACTAATAGAACGTGGCATATTTACATCTCTATTGAGAGAATTTGTGGATATCTTTACATGGGCCTATTCTGACATGCTACGTTTAGACTCTACCTTGGTTTTGCACCAGCTTGTGGTTAATTCCAATGCCAAATCAGTAAAAAAAGCTATGTAAGATGCATCCTTTCATTGCTATATTGGTAAAAAAAGAGTTGGTAAAACTCTTAGAAGCAGGATGTATTTGATCTATTGACTACTCATAATAGATATATAATGTGGTATCTATTAGTAAAAACCCTGAAGGGATCAAAATCTGTACTAATTTTTGAGACATCAACAAAGCTTGTCCTAAACATGATTTTCCATTTCCTAATATCGACATGATCATCGACTCCATGACAGGCTATGAAATGCTTTCACTTATAGATGGCTTTTTAGGATACAACTAGATTATAATAGCACCAGAAGACAAACATAAAATAGCATTCATTACTCTGTGGGGAACATTTTATTATCAAGTAATGACATTTGGTATTAAGAATGCTAGAGTTACATATCAAAGGGCCATGACTGTTATATTCCATGATATGATGCATGATATTGCTGAAGACTATGTCGATGACATATTAGGAAAATCCTAAACCAAGTCTGACCACCAATAGTGCTATTTAATATATTTGAAAGATTACGAGAGCATAAAGTCAGACTCAATCCAAAAAAATGTGTGTTTGGGTAACTTTAGGCAAATTACTTGGCTTCATCATATCTCATAGAGGTATTGAAGTTGATCTGGCTAAAGTCCATGCTATAACCGTGATGCTACAACCAACAAATTTAAAGTAAATCTATAGTTTATAGGGTAAGATCTAGTCAATTTGACACTTCATCTCTCAGTTAGCAGATAAGTGCCATCCATTTACACACCTTTTGAAGAAGGGAGTTGCATTTCATTGAGAAGATCACTGCCAAACAAATTTTCAACAACTCAAAGACTATCTTGTTAATCTGCCTATTTTATTACCTTATATGTCAGGAGAGCCATTCTTGTTATACCTATTAGCTATCGACCATGCTCTGGAGACAATCTTGGCTCAATAAATGATAATGGAAAAGAGCATGCTATATACTACATAAGACGTACCTTGGTTACATATGAACATAACTACATACCTATTTAAAAAGCTTATCTATCCATGGTCTTTGCATCTTAAAAACTATGCCATTACATGTTGAATAATAAGACCATGGTCATTTCAAAAGTAGATCTGCTCAAGTATCTACTATCTAAAATAGCTTTGCAAGGTAGAATGGCTAAATGGATCATGCCTCTCAGTGAGTTTGACATAGACTATGTCACTCAGAAGGTAATCAAGGGATAAGTTCTTGTAGATCAACATGTTGAAGCACCTCTCACAGACACACAACCACTCACGTTTCAATTTCCTGATGAATCCATAATGACTGTCATTGACACACCCCTTGAGGAGTAACCCTGGAAGCTGTATTTTGATGGTTCATTTACTTCACATGGATTGGGGGCAGGCCTATTTTTTATTACACCATAGGGGGATCTAATCCCTAAATCATTCAAAATCAGCTTTCCTTATACAAACAACATGGCTGAGTATGAATCACTTGTTCCAGGACTTCAACAAGTAGTGCATTGGAATATATCTCATCTCCAAGTTTATGGTGATTCTTAGTTAATCATCAATCATGTCACATATCATTTTTAGACCAAAGATGACAAGCTAGTTCCATATAAAGTCATGGTCAACACTCTTAAGAAATAAATTACCAACATTTAGTTTTAGCATATACCAAGGTCTAGTAATAGAACTGTAGATGCCATGGCCACTATTGGCTCTCTAATTTGATAAATAGATAAAGCATGAGAGTATCAGTTCCTCATCAAGAATTTATTAGCACTAGCTCATGAACCTTCAATTATTACCAAAATTTGTGATATTATTGGTCCTAATTCTATCTGGTACTTAGACCTTTATAACTACCTTCATGATAAAGTTATACCATTTAACCTATCTCAAAAACCAACCAAAGCCTTCATTCATTATTGAATTCATTACGCTCTACTTAGATCCACCTTTTACTATCATAGTTTTTATGGAACTCTGCTTCGTTACTTAACTTTGATAGAGTCTACACTAGATTTAAGATAAGTTCACAAAGGAGTATGTGGCACTCATTCTAGTAGGGTAGTCCAATCTAAAAATCTCTTATGTATTGGTTATTATTGGCCCACAATAGATGTAGATGTTGCTACATATGTAAAAAAGTGTGACAAATGTCAACATGCTAATCTGATACATACCCTAGAAAAAACTCTAAAACAAATGTTGACACCAAGGCCATTTTTTACATGGGGACTTGATCTCATTGGGAAGATCAACCCCACTTCATTTGACAACCATAAACATATCCTTACCACCACTGAGTATTTCACTAAGTGTATTGAAGATATACCCCTCACTTACATGACTAGAAAGCAAATTTCCAAATTCATTTTAAACCATCTCATTTACCACTACGGTATCCCCTCTAACATTATATTTGATAATGGTGGATCATTCAAGAACAAGGATGTAAACTAGCTATGTACTGAATATTGTAAATGATGCCAATCATGATTGGCACTTGCAGATATTCCCTATCCTTTGGAAAACTATACCAATCATCGTACTCCCATAGGAGCCACTCCATACTCATTTATGGTACTAAAGCCATCCTTCCCATTGAAGTTGAATTGCTTTCACTACACATCTCTTTCAAGCATGTCCTAGATGATCATGACTATTGAGTAGTTTGCCTGCAAGAGATAGACCTACTTGATGAGAAACACACAATCATGTTCAGTAATCTTCAAGCATATCAGAACCAACTCAAAATCCACTATAATCAGTGTGTTACGTATATAACATTTGAACTTGGTGATCTTATTCTTAAAGAAAACCAAAAGAATACCATGGCTAAGAAGAATCATAAATGGAAATCAAACTAAACTAAATAGGGCCTTTCATCATTACTATAGATTATGGATTAGGAGCATACAGGCTCACCACACCAGATGGAGATGAACTTTTAGAGCTAATGAATATTATTCATCTCAAGCGGTACTATGCTTGAATGCTAAGGTGTATTGTCTATAAGGAGCATTTTAGTTATGTTATTTTATTACTATTTTTGTTTGTACAAATACCATCCTTATCCATCCTCTTTGCCATATCCACTTTCCACTTTCAACCTATAAACCCAGTGTATTCTAAAGCCTAGCCTACTTAACCTTGGTTTTTACCAATTGTTACACATTTTAAGCATCAAGGTATCTGATAAATTTCATCAGTTGGTTCAAGTACTTCAGACAAAGATCATATATTAGGATAGTGTAATAGAAGTTTTGATAGTTGCATCCTTTGTTTGTTATTCCTTTCTTACCACTGGTCTTGCTACTAATTATAACTACCTTTAAGAAAATTAGTACCATTTATCTATGCCATTGTGTCTTGGTTATAACCACCAATGGGAAAACTAGGGGCAACATTAAGCCTTGACATACCAACTTGCCACTTCCTATGTGATACTATACCTTTTTACCAACTATGCTTGTTTTGTTTGAATTGACTACTAAACTAGTCAAATTCCTCCACTGTAAGGGAAAAACTACAGTGACTTGAGGTCCTACTCTAGGAATATGCAGGTAGAACTCAATACTTATTGAGGCCAGATTAGTCACCCTAAGCCATGCTCTCACAATTTTGTGAGTAACCTAGCCACGCTTTTTCCATTTTGTGAGCAATCTATGCCACACTCGTATCATTTTGTGAGAAACCTAAGTTTGAATACTCTCACCATTTTGTGAGATTGAACCATTTAGTGTCTCATCATTCTCAATTGAGTTGAGATACTCCAAAATAATTCCAAAAATATTTAAAAAATTGTTAGAAAAGAATAAAAGCATTGACCACTTCTTTGCCTTAAGGATTCTGGGAATGCTTATTAAGTTACAAGCAAATCACTTATCATTTAGTTTCCCCATTCTTTTGGCCTTTTTATCTCATGCACTTACCATTTTTTCAAGACCATTCCTATTCTTCTTTCACATCTATTTTATTTTATTTTATCAGTTATCTCATTCTTCCCATTCCTTGGGAGAACTACATTTGGCCTAATTTTTTTGTATTGGATATTACATTCATGGAACTATGTAGGCAGCTTCCACTTTCCTAGTGCATATGGAGACAAATCGACCACCCCCTTCCTTTTCTTTTATCCCTCCATTTTGTTCATTTGTTGAGTTGTCATCTATTTTCTAAGGGCAATGTTCATATGGTTTTTATTGCATTGTTTGTTTGTTTGTTTCTTCTTATTTTGTTTTTTTGTCTACCTATTTGTTTACATTTAGCACTATTGCCTTAATTCAGTTTATGTGTGTTCATTAGGTGATTCCTTGGCCACACTTACACTTGAATACATATATATTCATATGTTTACATTGTCATCATGGTTTCTATCATTGGTGCATTGTTTTCTATTGCGTATTGGATTACGAGAGTCAATCCTTATGTATATTTTGACCAAGTCCTCATGATGTTATACCATGATGCCTACCAACACGTGATACAACAAACCTAAGATTCAAAAATTCTATTTAGTAATGGCAGTGTCTCTTCAATGCTGACATCTTGATTCCATCCTAATCATATCCCAAATAGAGTAACTCACCATGAAATAATTTTAAATTTTATTAGTTTAGATGAGCATCTCCCTACTAGTAGGTTATTCCACTTCATCATTATCCTTTGTGTTAAGTTATCTTCATCCTCAACCAAGTTTATCATGTTTTTTATAGTCAAGGTTTAATGATTATAACCACCTATGGATAAATCATTACACATCATCCCACTTGTATTTCTCAATGATTATAACCGCCTTCGGAAAAATCATTGTGTTGTCACCACTTTACTTTCTGCCTATACAGGGCCATGTTATTGTCTTATTTGTCTATCCTAACTAGGGAAACTCCATCTTCTCAATGATTATAACCATCTTTGGGAAAATCATTGTGTTATCATACCACATTGCCACTATCAGGGTACAATGTTTATAACCACCTTTGGGTAAACCATTGTGCACCATCCCACTTGCATTATTAATGATTTTGAATACTTTTTCAATATAATTGTATTTCCCCCCATCATCTTTCCTTTCTTTGGTCCCCTTATTTAATTTTTTTTTTGAGGGCCCATTTGCTGACCTTACTTGTGCCAACCATTCCCTTGAGGGGGCATCATATAATTAGTTTATCATCATTATAGTTATAGGCATACATGACCTTTTCATTATTTGAGATGTTACTGTGCTTATAGCTTGAAACACCTTCCAAAATAGGGGCAAACTATAGACACCTAAATCTAGCCATTGATAACCTCCAACCAGGTTTTTGACCAATTTACATCTAAAATGCACAATTTGGCCTAAAATTACTAAAACATGCTAAATGATGTGAAATTGATATATTCAAGTGCTGATTTTGGCTATGGTATCCCTAAATGGAGCAATACAATTTATGGTCTAGCTAACTTTGATAAGATCATTCTGAGTCAAAGTGCCAATTTTTCACGTAGGTGCTTTGATTTGATCTTTCCTATCAAATCCCTTGCACAAGACATGTGCCTTCATTATTTTTTACTGGTAACATAATAAATGGGAATGCAATTTCAATGCATCTGACAATGACTTCCAATTCAAATCCATTCAAATTTTAGACCAATAACAAGGCATTTTGATCAATTTGAGTAATTTGTGCACAAAGTGCTTAATCATGCTTAAGAGCTAATTAATAAAAATCAAGGACTAGTTAAGAATTCCATGGAAACTTGTTGAATATTTTATTTAGGAAATAAATATGGAATATCTGCATCATCATGTGACTTCATTTCTTGGGAAGACATCCCTAGGCCATAAATGTCACAAATATCAGGATTCATGCCCTCCATGCCTCAACAATGCCTTCCATGATGCCTTTCATGCCTCTTAATTTCTCCTTAATCCAATGTCATGATGAGGATAATTATAAAGTTAATTCTAAAAATTGAATTAATCTTTAACCACACATCCCAATATCAGGATGGATGGTTCAGGTTGATTCTAGACATTTGCAAAAATCTATAAATAGAGAGGCCATGAACATCATTTCTAATTTATTTTTATCCAAATTTATAATGCACAAATATCTTCAATAAGCCATTAAAATTAGTGTTTCCATGTTAAATTGATTCCAAGCCAAGCTAAGCCACAAGCCAAAGGTGCCAAGGAGAGCTGGAGGTAGCCAAGCTTCCAATGCCAAGGACTTCATGAGCACAAATCAAGCAAGCCACTACAACAAACATTTTGGAACATTTAAGGAAGGTAAAAGAGGATTTATTTTGAATTTTATTTATGTATTTTATTATGTTTGTTAACTAATCTCTCCCTAGTATTAGGCCTAGAGATGTTATGTTAGCTAGTGTGCTTCTTTCATTTTGTTTTAATTTTGAAACTAACACCATACTAACCATCCTCTCTTGAGCCAAATTCTTAGATCCACAAAAAGGAATCAACTCTACCTCAGGTTTTTGTCTACTCTCAATCCACCTATAACTCGATAATTATAGTTTTTTCCTCAAGTGACCTTCTCATGTAAGAAATCTAACATATGGTCTCCACATGACATTACCCTTGACTAGTGCATCCAACCTATCTTAGTACCATTCAAGATCTTGTGTCCCTCCCCCTAGTATTGTGAGTGCATAGTCATTCCTCCATCACATAAAACCAACTTTGTAGTCCATATAAACAAATCCATGCCATGGAAACCCACCTGGTCAAAGTACCCTAATGTGCTCATATGCCCAATAGTGTAGCACAAATCTGATGCTGATGCTATACCTCTTATGTGATCTATAACCCTATAGTTCTTGGTAGATTTGTACTAGTAATATAGGTACCTAAGCATACATTATTTGATCCATCATCATACCTACTAGAATTCATATAAACACTAATAGAAATTTGCTAATGCTTGAGCCTTGTAGTGCATAGTAAGTCATAACCATCATCATCATCATCATCATCATCATCATCATCATCATCATCATCATCGTCGTCGTCGTCATCATCGTGAAAACCCATCTCGATCCCTTATACCTGTGATATAGGGGTGTATAATGGAGGGCCACAGTGTGCCACTAACATGCATCAAGTTATCCTCATACAACATATCTATGATCTCATCTCATTATTTACTATTGATGTACTCTATCAGCTCACCTCATATCAATAGCTTCATGATTTGGTGGATGTCCTCTGATAGGATTATCATCTCTCCAATTGGTAGTAAAAATGTGTTAGTATCTAGGTCCCATCTCTTTATGAGGGACACCAACATAGTTGTATATCTAAGAATGCACTAATAATACCTAATACCTCCCAAGCCCACTATTTTTAAGTGATCCCACTCCTAGTTTGTCATCACTTGACAAACCTCATCTAGGAGCTATGTCACTTGATCTTGCACCTAAAGCTGCTCCCTTTCTTGCAAAGTTAAATGCATTACTTAAGTATATTTTACCTATTAGAATGACACCTATGACTAATACCCTAAACCTAACCTTACCCTTCACCTCTTCCACATATACCCTCACCTAATCCACCCTGAAACACTTATATTTACCTTACCCTTCACCCATCCTTCCACCATATTTTTAACTTATCCTAAAACCACTGATGGTTGAATATCAACTGAAAATAGTTCCTTATAGAATCGACTGATCACCCTCAACCACTAACACTTTAGTGGTTAACCATCAAAAATCTACATATTTACCACTTCAATGGTCACCTATCGACCATTGATGGTTGACTATCAATTGGTGATGGTTAATAACAATTGCTAATGGTCACTATGTGGTGACTATCAGTGACACACCAAGCTCTAGGGCTTCCCCAAACTACCCAAAACATTAACCAAACTTCCTAATTTTCACCTACCCCTACTCTATTTATCACCCCCACTAGTTTCCACACAACACCTACCTACCCCATACCTAATCTCATACCCACTCCTCAAAACCCCTTAAATTCAAAAAACCTACCCCTACCCACCCACTTACAATAAACTATACAAATAATAAATTCAAGCACAAACTACAAATTCAATTACACCACTAACCTCATTTCATGACCATCATCATGGTGGTACTCTCACAACCACCACCACTTGGTCTCACACTCTACCTCAGCCTCTCTATATCCTCATTAGATCTCCTCTACTCTAACCCACCTCAGTCAAACCTCAAACTCATCACTCAACTCCTAGTCAAACACACAAATCAACTCTCACTTAATTAATCATAAACACTCAAGCGTCACCACATAAATAAAGATGAAACATCATGGGTTGATTTGAAAATTAAAAATAATAATTCTCATTTGAATTTTACCCATCTCCTTTTTAGGGTTGAGGTCCACCCATAGATGGTCACTATGCAACCATCAACAGTTGACCTTGACTATCGATAATCGACCCATCAAAATATTTGGCATCACAACTACACTTTTTACCAACTCTTCACCATAACAACATTACCATTAACCACCCCTAATAATGATCACCTTCTATACCAACCCACTAATAAAAAAACCCTAACATTGGTATTTTTAGCCCAACTTTCACACATTTTACATTGACCTTGCCTTAGTCATTTAGATTGTGACGACTACCTTGTCATGGTGAACAACTTAAAATTTAGTTACTTTTATGCACCAATAGTTTAGGTAACTTGAAACACAACCCTTTGTGGTCTTGACACTTGTGACTCTTCTGTGTCTTCTTGAGATCACATCTTACCTTGGATACCAACAAAAACATTAACCTTACCTAGGAGACTTGCATTTATGAGTGTAATCATAACCACCATGCTTGATTGTGGTCACTTGATCCACTTGTCACTTATCCTTTTAGTACCAACCATAATTTACAAACTACTTCACCTATGGCAACTTAGTATATGTATGATCTATGATATCAAACTTAGTCACATTCTATGTGCATGTCTACAATCTAATTCCCAATGTATCACCATCTTTATCACCCACTTAACCACTTGTTAAACCCACTATCAACTCTATTTCACCTCATTGATTCCTGGTTTGAGAGAAAAATGAAATCCAAAATGTAATTACATTAAAATTATTAAAAAAACACTAAAATAGGTTCTTATTTATACAATACTAAGTGAGATTAGATATCCTAATAAATAGGGGATTATGATTCATAAAAAATAATCACACATCTAGGAAATACCCCATCTAACTAACCTAGGTTAACCAAGGTGTAATACCTTAAGACATTTATTAAAATAGGCTAGGATTAATTAACTATTCTAACATTCCCCCCTTAATTGATTTTAACCTAAAGAGGAGATGAGAGAATTTTTGAATGCCTCAAACTTCTCACATGCAAGTGATTTCGTGAAGACATCTACACACTGATCTTGAGTGGGGCAATACTAAAAATATATGTTGTGTTATAGAACATGTTTGTGTATGAAATGAATTTGAACCTCTATGTTTTTGGTTATCTCATGAAACATTAAATTATAAACAAGATGTATAAAACCCTAATTATAATAATTTAGAACTGTAGGATAAGTTTTTAGACCTCCTAGTCTTGACAGAATGCAATGTATCCATATCACTTCATAGACAAATCCTGATGCAACATAATATTCTACCTCCATGAAAGATCTAGAAATACAATTATGATTCTTACTTCCTAATGAAATTAGACCTGATCCTAGAAAGAACACAAATCTAGAAGTGAATTTCCTATCATCAATAGAAGCTAGATGATTTGCATCTAGGTATCCTATCAATAAAAACTTATCATTCTTCTTATACTCTAGGCCATACCCAAGTGCACATCTGATGTATATTAATACCCACTTTTTTGCTTTCTAATGTTATACCTTTGGTTCCTATATGAACTGAGAAATATAGATAATAAAATAAATAATATCTGGCCTAGTATATGTCAAGTATATAATACTCCCAATCAACTACTGATAGAGAGTTATATTTACTTCTAGTGATGGATCTATACAAAATAATTGAAGTCTTGTTTCTATAGGTGTTACAATAGGCTTATAGTCTATCATCTTGAATTATTCGATCAATGTCTTAGTATACTTCATCTATGAAACAAAAATGTAATATTCCTTCTACCATACCTCCAAACCATGATAATAGTATAATAGACTAAGATCTATCATGTCAAACAATCGTTTGAGATCATTCTCAGTTGCATCAATCTTCACTATGCTACCAATGATGACTAGATCATCGACATAAATAATCACCAAAACAACCTCCTCTCCATGTTGTCTGATGTAGAGGTTAGGATCATATGGAATCTTATCGAATCCATGTTGTACGAGATGCTCATCAATCTTAACGTACTAGGCTCGAGGAGCCTATTTTAGCCCATAGAGAGACTTGATAAACCTACACACTTTTTGTTCCTGATTAGGTGCCACAAATCCTTCAGGTTGAGTCATGTATATTTCCTCTTTTAAATATTCATTTGTAAAAGTGATTTTTATGTCCATTTGATGGAATTTCCATCCAAACTATGTAGCCATAGCAAAAACCATTCTGATAGTCTTTATCTTAGCTATGGGAGCAAAAGTCTCCTCATAGTCAATGCCTTCTTTTGAAGCATACATTTTTGCAACAATTCTTGTCTTGTACTTATCAACAAAGCCATCTACTTTTTACTTGGTCTGAAGGACCCATTTACATCCTATAGGCTTCTTTCCTAGTGGACTATCAACAAGTTACCAAGTGTTATTCTTCATCAATGACTGATGTTCTACATCCATGGCATCTTTCTAAGGTCTAGATTGTAGGGATTTTATTACTATAGAGGGCCCATATGTTTCTTGCATAATGCTCATAAGGGCCATATTAACATCTTTTCAAGCCATGATTCGAGTCCTTGATCTTTAAGTGGATGTATTTGGTACTTCATTTAAGTTATCATCTCATATAGTATTTGTATACCACTTGGGCATATGTTAAACTATAGGTGGTGGTGCTGAAGGTCCTATTTAATTATCTTCCATTCACTTTCACTATCACTATCTAAAAATATTACATGACTTTTTCATGTATCATTTTCTTGTGTAGTAGGTGGATTGATTCCACTCTTTTCATCAAACACTACATCTCTTCTGATTAGTACCTTCTTTATTTTTGGATCAAGGTGGATATATGCCTTTGATTGTGCACTGTATCCCACAAAAATACATTCCTTTATTTTCTTATCTAAATTCTTTCTTTTCTTCTTAGGAAATTGCATATAAGCCTTGCAACTAAAAACTCGAAGGTGAGTTAGCTTTGGTTTATTACCTGTCCAAGCTTCATGACATGTGATTTTATCAAGAGCTTTGGTGGGTGACCTATTCAACAAGTAGACTATAGTGTGACAATATTTTGACCAATATGTATTAGGTAATTTTGCATCCTCAACCATGTTGAAAAACATTTCCATAATGACTCTATTATATATGCAACTTCATTCTACTAAGCTGAATATGGAGCTATCAATTACTGACTGATTCCATTCACATTGAGATAGGTTGAGAATTATTTACTAGTGTATTCCCCTCATGATCTGAGTGGAGGGTCTTAATTTTCTTACCATTTTCATTTTTAATCATGGCCTTGAATTATTTAAAGACTTGAAAATATTGATCTTTAGTCTTCAATAAATATACCCACTTTTACTATGAGTAATCATCAATAAAAAGTTGAAAGTATTTGTACCCTTTGAGACTGGAAGAAAAATGTTTGCAAAGATCTGTGTGCACCAAGTCCAATTTACCAAGTGATCGATACTCAATCTTTCCAAAGGGGGCTCTTTGTTTTTTCCTGCTAAGCAACTAGTACATATATCAGAAGATTTCTTGAGTTTGGAAATACCATAAACCATATCCTATTTTATCAATTAAACAAAATAACCATAACTCAAGTGACCATATCTTCTGTGCTATAAAATTTCCTATTTTTATATCTTTTACTACAAGTGCTTGATGATTATTTTGAACAAAATCAAGTTGAAACATTTTTCCAATGTTGGAAGTCTTGACAATCACTTTGATATGCCTAAACTTATCTTTGATATGGTAAAAGTTTTGACCATTTTGATGATTAAATTCAACCATGAGGTTGTGGTCAAGTAATTGATTAATAGATAACATATTTTCTGTAAGTCCTGAAACATATAAAACATTTGAAATGTTGTAATTTTTGTTTCCAAGTTGAAGTTTAATGTCACCACTGTCTTGAATGTATATGAGGTATCGTCTCCAAGAGATACATTGCCCTTTGATTCTATTTTGGTCAATGTAGAAAATTAATCTTATACTATTGTCATGTGTCTGGTTTCTCCTAAATAACCATACCAAACTACACTTGGATGATTAGTAAACTTATGTGTTTGATTATCTAAACCATATTCCTCATTTGAAGAATCATTGTCTTTAGCAACATTGCCATGTTGTTTAGGTTTGGATTTTTTTTGTTTCCACCTATTATGTTGTTGTGGTTTCTTATTTTCTATTTTTGGTGATTTTTTGAAAGAGGGCTTCTTGATAGATGAGCCTTGTTGAAAAAAATACACCAACAATGTTTCAAGTCATGTCACTATTTTCCTCAAATTTGGCATGCTTTAATAGAACATGAATGTTCCCTTGTTGGTTGTGTTGTTTATTCTAATTTAGAGATTTCTTGGGACCCTTCATGGGTTTCTTCCCCTTTTGATTCAATGTGAGTGCATGATCATCATCTACTTCCTCTAAATTGTGCATAACTTCCTCTTATTAGAACAAATTTAACATCTCAAAGATTATTTTTATTTTATTTTATGAATTCAATATGGTCACAAAGATCCTATATGTGTAGGGAAATGCTCTAAGGACTATAAGAACCAAAGATTCATCTGTCATCAGTTCACCCAAGGATTGAAGCAAAGCCCACAAAGTTGTAACCCTTCTAAGGAATGCTTTTACTTTTCACCTGATTTGAGCTTAAGAGTGTGCAATTGGCTCTAAAGATGTAGGATTTGATTTTGATTCTTATTTTCATATATTATTTTAATCTTATCCCAAGCATATTTTTTTGTTGTAACATTATGGTTATGAGTTTTCAACTCATCTAAAACTCCAAACATGATTATTAATTTATCTTTTTTATTAGCCTTATCAAATTTTTGTTGTTGATCAACATCTATTGCATGTCTGAGCCATGTACCTTCTACAACTGACTAAATGTATTCAAACTCAATATGTGTTTATACTTTTGTTTTCCATGATACATAATTGTCACCACAAAGTTTTATGTTAGGAAGCATAAAATATGGTCCAGAACCAAACATTTTGCAAGTTGCATATAACAAATTACAAGTGTATTGTTAAGTGCAAAAATGAAATGTGTATTTTTAAAATGTAAATAAAATGCAAAAAATGAATACAAAAAGTTAAAAAATAATGCACAAGAACATAACAGACATCAGACTCTATCAAAAATGCATCCAAACAAGTAATGAAAAATTGGATGTCAGTTTTAATTGAAAATGCGTCTGAGGAAGAAATGAGGTTACAAATTTTTCTATTTATTTTATAAAAATTAAGGACTATAATAGATATATAATAAAAAAATATGCACTTTTGAAAAAAATGGAATTCCAATCGGAGTTATGGTTTAAAACTTATAAGTGTTTTGATTTCCTATAACAATAGGTCAAATCAATTTAAAAAACACAAAAAACTAATTTTTGAGGCCAAATCAGAAAAGAATATATTCATGCAACCACTCATTGGAACCTAAATTTCACCATGGACTTATAAAAGCCAATGGAACTGAAAAATAATCTTCATGGTTACCTTGGGATGCATGTATATGAGTTTTACTTCCTCTTTAAGCAAAAAATATAGGTTATAACAAAATAATAATAAATTTTTAGCTGTGTAAATTAAGAAAAGGAAGATTTTACTATTTGTTTTGGATCAGATATAAATATGAACTCCTCAAATAGATCCAGAGAGTAGAATAGAAATCTTAGGCAGATACAATGGCTCACACTCTCTTCCAACGTACAACCAAAGCTTGTCAATGCCTCGTCTTTAGAAAAGAAATGGATTTAGCTCGTAGATCCTGCTTTCACACCTAGGAATGCCAAGTATAATATGCATATAAGATTAAAAAAAGAAATAATAATTCTAATGCACTATTTCAGTAATACTTGCCAAAAATGGAATTGAAATATAAAAAAAGGATGCCATAGTTTAACTTCAAACAAAAAAAATGATGCCTTCCATATTTTATTTTTATTTTTTATTTTTAGATCATAAGAATGGATCTCGATTCCACTGTAAATCCCTCTTGGAAAGCCAACATCGAGTGGAAGAAATAATGGATTGATCTACTGGTTAGATGTGCTACTAAAGTTGACGTAGAAGATAATACATGGATCGATGTTGAAACTAAAAATTTAGACTAGTGGGCATGGAATAACTGGGCATGGATCTAATTTCTTCTTCCATCTCTTATTAACAATGAAGATTTGATTACTGTGTGTAAATATGAAACAAAAGCTAGTCTGAAATAAAATGAATAAAAATAATTCTAACGCCTTATTCTTGCTCAAAATATGATGCCAAACTACTAAAGGGTGATGCCAAAGCTAGTCTAGTGCCTTATCATTTCTTCACACCAAATTAAGAACAATAGATCCAAAGTGCCAAAGATAGATCTTGACAGACTAATGCAAAGTAGCAAAAACTAATGCCATAGTTCAGGTTTTGGTGCTTCAACCTAATATTAATATTGCCAATATTACAAATTGGTCAATATCAAGTATGAATTCCAGATCTAAAATTTTCTCCTTCCATAAATTGGCTAGAATTCTTGTAGTGTTTCAACTTGGGATGGCTGAAATTGGAGTAGCATGATGCATCTAAAGATCGCACAAACTTCACTCTTGATATCCACTGAATTTCCAATGCTTCGAAAAAGACTCCTCAGGAATTTTTTATTTTGGTACAAATGAAAACCATAATGGAATTACATTAACTAAATTTATAAAAGCAATATAAGAGGTGCTAATTTATATAATAGTAAGTGACATTAGATTTCCTAATTTGGAGGAGATTATGACTCAACAACTAATCACACATCTAGGAAATGCCCCATCTAACTAACCTAGGTCAACCAAGGTGTAATACCTTGAGACATTAATTACAATAGGTTAAGACTAATTAATTATTATAACATGAACACCTTATCCCATACTCGAAACATTTTACCTTATACCAACCTTGCATTTTTTTTGACATCTTGTAGATATAAAATGCATAACAAAAAGGGGTAAAATGTAGACACTAGACAACCATACATTACAGTTCTAAATGTCATAGTGACCTATAAGGAACCCCTAGACCCCTTTAGGACCATTCCCTAACCATTTACCCCACCAGTCATTAGTGGAAATGGCTAACTTTATCCATTTGTGACTATGACCTTAACCACCAACGGTCAATCTTTAATCATTGATAACTAACCTCAACCATAGATGGTTTGCCCTTAACTACCTCAAGGGTTAACTTCAACTAAAACTTCAGCTCACTTTTCTATTAATATCTATTTTAGCCATCTGCACAATTAATTCATGTCAAGTTAAAATTAGATAGCTTGTTAGACACATTGTTAAACTTAATGTTTCACCACTCCCTTTCCTCTATATTAAGAGAGGAAGAGGAGGTGAAAGGATCATTAGAGAATTTATTATTCAAGAGATCATATCTTCTTTTACAAGCATCCTTATTACTTCTATTACAATAATAAAGATCAAAAGTGTTTATGTTCATTAGTCAACAACCAAGGTACTGTCACTCTATCGAAATTACTTTAGAATCTACATCAAGCTTTCAACCAACCTCAACATTCTTCATACTAGAAGAAACATAACTAAATATTTGTTCCTTATCAGTATTCATCAGTTAGTTTCTATATGTCATTCCTTGTGTCTATGGACACTACCCTCTATCTCTCAACTAATAGCCAACCTAGGATCACCTTCTAGAACCTTATCTATAATCTTCCCAACCAAACTTCTTTTCCCAAGCCAAATCTCACAATAACCACTGATGATTTCCTAACCACCAACAATTTGACCATAACCACTGATGATCATTAACTATCGATGGTTACCCCGCCATCGATAGTTTGACCCTAAATAATGATGGTCTTTATCTCTCATTTTCAAACAACAAGCTTATTTGACCTACTAGACCATGACCAAATCCCATTTTTATATGTTTCTATCTCATCAAAGAGGATCACTCAATCTTGTGAACCACCTTTGATTTATTTAGCATTGATATCTCATCATTTATTGTTATAATTAGTCAAAAGCACTTATTTATTTTGAAACACTTCTTGTATTTCATTTTAGTATTCTCTAGTATTTATGCAAGCAATTCATCCTTCATTTCAATAATTTAATTATTTAAAAGTGTAGATTGAAAACCTCTAAGGAAGCTTGTGCTTCTTGGATCTAGCTCACTCTAAGGAATCCACCCTACTATCCAACCAATCAACCATTTCTTTAGTGCTTTCTTATCCACAGGTCATTCCTCACTAGACAAAGAAGAGTCTCCATAAACATCTAGATTCATGCACGTAAACCACATCTAGGTTCTACTAACCTCACCTTTATTTTAAGTTTTAAAACTTTCTTTTAAAGAAAATAAAGCAAAATTTTAGTGAAAGAGTAATGGGAGGGGATTTTAATACAATTTTATATCCGTAAAAAAAACATGTTAGAAAAATCTAATTAGAATTCTCTCAGTTTATTTCAAGTAATGAGTTTATAGATTTATCTCCCAAACTGGGTAATTTCAATTAGAGTAACAAAATATGTGAATAAAAGATCTTGAAGCAACTAGATAGATTTCTAGTTTGAAATTCTTAGTTATATCAAAATTGAACAATAGAAAGTTTCATTTTATCCTTTTTTAGTTTGAATCATTTGCCTATTGATTTTTATATTAATATTGATCATATGCCTCCACACTATCTTTTCAAATTTGAAAAAAGTGGCTCAGGGATCGCTTTTTACTCGGGCTCATTGAAGAATGGTGGAAGAATTTTCATATTCAATACCATTCCCCCATGTTTCATTATTGGTGAGTTATCAATGATGTCATGTTAATGTCATGGAGGTTTCTTGGTGAGTGGATGAAGTTCCTTGATAGTCTAAGTGACAATGATAAAGTGTGCAATGCGCTTATCTTAGTATGTTTAAAGGAGGCTTGGTTGATCTTTAGTTTTAGTGTGGTTAGAGGTGTTCAGGGATGAGTATGGAGTACTGAGCATGTGCAAGGGGTCCTATAATAGGTTTTATATGACTTGAATACCTATATGTATGAGTGGATTTCATCTGTTTGATCATTATTTTCATCTAGACATTTTGGGTCTAGTGGCAGAAAATCTGAGGAGGCAGTTTATTAACATCACCATTACCATGTGTGGATGAGTCAGAGGGAGTTGGTCATATGGTTGTGATAAAATTTATGCCTAGTTATTATGCACTAAATTATTGGTAGTGAAACAGAGGAAAATATAATATATGCAAGTTTAAATTTGGGCTCCCAGTTACTTTGATAGTGTTTTCCCATACTTAGCCAAATTTGCATGAGGCAAGAAAGAGCCAAGTAGGCATTTTGATGTTGTTATGTTTTTCACGTGTGAAGGTGTGAGGAGAAAATGATCATATAGGTTTCAATAGTTTTTTCCTTGTTATTTTGTGTTAAATTTTAGATCATGCAATGAAGTGCATCAAAAGATATGTTTGTGCAAAGTTAGCCTTCCAGACAAGTTCTTGACATAGTTGGCTCTGTGGTAGAAAACTCTAAGTGACTAGATAAATGCCATTATATCTCACACATGTGATGGTTTCAAGAGCTGATTAAACATGGTTAGATTATATTATGTGAGGAGATCATATATTCCAAATTTTAGATCATGTGTCTAAGCACAACAAAAGTTATTTAGGTCCAAAGTTGGCCTTCCAAGTAGATAAGCAATGGTCCCCATACTTAGTGCTTTTAGCCATGATGTTAAAGATCAAGACTAAATAAAGATCCAATGGTTCATGGATTTTTGTTGATCTAGATCTATGGTGAGTATTATGTCAAATGGGTCAAAGTTTTTGATTCTTAAATTGAGTAAATATCTAGCTCCATACAAAAGGATCACCAGAGCGTGTTCATTCTAAGGTGTGAGGAAGCAGTGAGTTGAGGTCAACTATTCAAACTTTAACATTTGGGCATTAGTGAACTATTAATTAAATTTTGAATAAGATATATGATGTGTATTTAATTTTAATACTTGAGAACATGAGATGCGATCAAAGTGATCGAGGTTTAACTGTGGCTGTTTGAATTCAAAATTTTGAATTTAACAAAAGAAAGATAAGTGTTTGGTTTTTTGGCCATAAATTTTGATCCAGGGAGAATTTGTTCATGGCATAAAAAGATAATTTATAGATGAATCAAAGATGAATTTTTAAATATATATTTTAATATCTAAACATGTGTATGATAAAATTTATGAAACTTCAAATTTGACTATGTTTTCATGTATGCTCTGCAAGTAACACAAGAATTTTGTTTGAGCTTGTATTGATGCTATTTTGATGTCTTATGATGAATTTTCTATTTTTGTATGTTTTATACTCCTTGAGGATGCTATGTGTGTATTTTTAATGTTTTACCAATCACATCCTATATGAAAAAAGTTTTATAAACTAACTATGTGTTTGCTCATAATGGTTGTTGTACATAATATTGTCTAACCAAATTGTGCTTAAGCAAAATGGTACTATGATGGGTGTTGTCACTTAAGGGGGACCTATTGGTAATGTGGCATGGATACATATGTTGTAAAGTGTTCCTATGTTCTAATTTTAATTGGATAAGTATTAAGGAGGTGAATGGGTCATCATAGGACCTAAAAGTGACTTAGGATTATTTGAAAGAGAGTTTTGCTTAAGTATGACCCATGTAAGATGCCTTAAGGGTGAAGCCATGTATTGTGGCTAAGAAGGAATATTATGGAATTAATAATTCATGAATGCTCTATAAATAGTGAAACCAAATGTGATGGTTTATAGACATGTGAAAGACTTGAAAGAGGCTTGTGTAAGAAGAGTATGCATTGAAACAAAGATTAGAGGATATGTTTTGTGCTTATTAATGTGTTGATGAGCAGAACAATTTATTGACTATGTGTATGACCTATAGGTGACATTTTTAATGTCAAAATAGTTCTCTTTTAGTTCAAATATATGTGAAGAGGTCTAAGTGTGCATATGAGGATAGTCTGAGTGAAGAAGAAGAGATATTGTGGCATGCCTAAGTGAGAGGCCTATATGAGATAGACATGAATTTTGTGCAAGGGTTATTAAAATTAGAGATCCATCATTTGGTGTTGAATATATCAGTTCTAAATTTGAGGTGTTCACTTCAAAGGAGGGTCTAAAGGAATTGATCTTTCTTAGGGGTAATTGCTCCTTGTGAAACAGGTGTTTCACTAAAGGCCTTTGATCAAGAGGACTTGATCAAGGTTTTTGGTCTAAAGGACTTGACCTATCTCTTGTTTATAATTTCTTATAGGAAAATTATTCCATGTGTTACAATCTTGAGAGTGGGTTTTATTCCCCATGAGGGTTTCCTATAGGAACCATGTGTTGTGTGTTTGATCTTATGTATGCATTAATTGAATGAGCTCTATTGTTAATTTTTATTGATCAAGTTAATATTTGATGATTTTTTAATAAGTTTGAAAGGATTGGAATTGAAATTGAAATATTTAGGCTCACTGATTCACCCTCCCTCTTAGTGATTTTACCTCTAAAAATTAGTATCAAAATAGGTCCTTTGGTAAAGGTTTGATTGCTTGAAGGTGATCTAAGGTATAATATGGGTAGTCATCAAGGACGTCTATCTAATAATTAATCACCGATGTTTAATTGATCCAGTTATGATTTTTGAAGTGCAAGGATGAGGACATACATTATGTCCCCATGGTTTGATGTATGACAATCGGTTGTGGATGGTTATGTTGTTTCTTCTACTCCTCCATCCAGTGATACAAACAAGAATCTATTTGAGAATAATTCTAAGGAAATAAATGTCATGACCTATGGTCTTACAAAAATTGAGTTCACCAAGGTAATCCATTGTAAATTCACTAAAGAGATATGGGACAAAATTTAGATCATTTATGAAGGAGATTCAAAGGTCAAGCTTGCTAAGTTACAGACTCACAGAAGGCAATTTAAAACTCTCAAGATGAAGGAAGAGGATTTTGTGGCATGCTTTTTGTAGGGAGTTGATGAGATTGTGAACATCATCAGAGGTCTTGGAGAGAACCTTGAAGAGGCTACTATTGTTTAAAAGGTATTAAGGTCTTTATCCCTCAAGTTTGATCCTAAAGTATTTGCCATAGAAGAATGTCATGATCTTACTCAGTTAAAGATGGATCAATTGCATGACACCCTTATTGCCTATGAGATGAGGAAGAATCATGATATAACACCAAAGAAGGAAGCAAAATTCAAGACAAAGATGAAGCCAAATAAGTTCCAAGGTAATAAAACAAAGGAGGATGATATTTCTGATATAGATGAGGATGAACTAATTACTTTGATTTCAAGGAAATTGAAAATAGGTTCAGTTATGTATAAAGGTAAAATACTCCTAAAATGCTTCAATTGTGGAGAGATAGGACATTTTGATAATAAGTTCCCTCATAAGTATAATAAGGATGATGATGAATAGCATTATCAAGGTCATGATGATGGCAAGAGATCATTAAGGTTTGATAAAATAAAAAATGGATTTAGGAGGTTTGACAACAATAAGAAGTACTTTAAGGACAAGAAGAGACTCTACACCAAAGAAGATTACAACTCATCAGATGAGAGTGAAGTCAATGACTCAGAGTATGATCATGAAGATGATGGTCTTGTTGAAGATGAAGCCATGTTCATGGCTGAGGAAGGTAATTGCTAACATTAAAAGGAATCTACTTAGAGTTATTTAGATGATGATGATGATGATGATGAGGTGGACTATGAGACTGCATTGACAAATGCTCTTAAAGAACTGAAGATTGAGAAGAAGATCAATAAGAAGATGAAACTTAAACTCAAAGAATTTGAAGAGAAATTTAGAGTGTATGAGGCAAGAATGAATGAAGACACAGACTGCATTGACAAATTCTCTTGAAGAACTGAAGATTGAGAAGAAGATCAATAAGAAGATGAAACTTAAACTCAAGGAATTTGAAGAGAAATTTAGAGTGTATGAGGCAAGAATGAATGAAGACACCAAGGATCATGAAAATATGGTCAATCATCTTAGTTGTCAATTAGAAATCTTGTCTACACGTTTGAAAGATAAATAAGATGAATTTTCAAGGTATGTAATTAAAAATGAGTCATTGAAATCTAAGTTAGGAAAGACATCTAGTGAGGTGAAGTCATTTGTGAGATTTTAAAATATTTTAAGTGATCTAGACAATATTCAAAATGATCAAAAGCATGTATGTGATAGAAGTGGTTTTGGATACAAAAAATTACCAAAGAATGCAACTCAAGATAAAATTAATGTGAACAAGGACAATCATACTTTGAAGATAAATCATTAGACAAGGAATGAAGGTGCTAGCAGAATGAATACAAATTAGATCAGATAATCAAATGCCATGAGGTATGCAAATTTCAATGGTTACTACTATACTTGTAATCGGTTTGGGTATAGAGCTAGAGAATGGAGAAGACCTGTTAGAAATGAGTTTGTATTGGACTATGAATGGAATCATCAGTCAAGTGGTGTGAGAAGGGTTGAGTGTTTCAACTTTCATAATATGGGAGACTTTGCAAAGCATTATCCAAATAAGGAAAGGAAAGGTAAGACTTCTTCAAAAAGAGTAGTTTGTTTCAATTGTCATGCAATTGGACACATTGATAGTTTTTATCCAAACAAGGTAAGACAAGATAAGTTTCCATCTAGGAATATTGTTTGCTACAACTATGAAATGATTGGTCACATTTCTATATTCTGTAAGCAAAAGTCTACAAATCAGAATAGGTTCAATCAGTCTCCAAGAGTGTAAGGAAGAACGAAAGTTAGCTTATGAAAACCAAAGGTGGTAAGTGTGTGCCATGATGAGTTTGTAGGTCCAAGTAATTTATTTGTTATGGTGGAGAATGCTTCAGAATCTGAAGAGTTTCAAGGGCTCTCATTGTCTGCTCATGTTGTGAATGAATAGACCAAGTTCAAGAAGAAGACCAAGGTACTGGTTGAGGCTAGTTCTAAGTTGTGTATGCATATGAGTGAACATTTTATGATTTACTAAGAAATTATCATATAAATAACATTAATTGTCAGTACCTAGTGATGATGTTTAGAATTGCAAGGTTGATTCTTCAAATAAAAAAGGTATGTCAAGATTTCATAGCTGTTCCATGTGTTGTGAATTCTATCTTAGAAGAAAAGGAGAGTGATATAGAAAAAGAACCAGTTGTCATAGTTAAGACTAATAAGAAGAAGAACAAGAGTAGGATGTCTTATAGTTATAAGAGGATTTCAATGGTTACTGAGGAGATGTGGACCACTCCTGGCTTCACTTTATTTTAGAAAATTATGGTGGAGAGGATGTCTCTATCTATGCTTCTTTAGATACTCCCTTTAGTGGAGAAGCAAGTGTTGATGTGTTGTTATTTAGATGGCCTTCGAAGGATAGAGATGAATGTTTTCAATTAGAGCAGGTATGTCCAAATGGAAGAGATGTTTTGGTGATGTCAGAGTGATGTCATAGCTTTATATGGTCAGTTTGTAGGGCCAAATTGAAGATTTTCAAGGAGCAAAAGAGGATTTTTGATTTGTCAAGATGATATTTTTGCATATAAAGGTCTATTTGCCTTATTATATCATGCTCTAGGTGGTTTTGTGGAGTGAAGTTATGTTGAAATGAAATTGGAGATTTTGTTTTGCTCTCGAGTTTCCCAATTTTTGATTAAAAGTATGCTAGTCCTAACATGGGTCATAGGATGTATGTGTTACCAAAGATGTGGAAGCTCAAAAATTTCTCTAGAAGTGTGTAACGGTTTTATTTAGGTGTAAAAAAAGTTTCATAAGTGGATGTTGACTAGAAAGAGGATTGTTGACTCTATTTGTTTTGAGTTTCTAGGGTTTTAGGCTTTGATAAAAAAGTGGTCTGCATTATGAGTTGTGGTTTGAAGCTTCTTAATAGGTTGATTAGGCCAAATGGGTTGTCAAATCATGTTTCATAGAGATTTGAAGGTTTATGGTTTTCAAATTATTCTTATTTTTGTCAATATGGAGGCCTAACTGACAAGTTGGTTTGTGAAGGAAGTATGTTGTAGAGAATAATCTAGATTTTTCAAATTGGTTTGATTAAAGGGGCATATGAGTGTGCTTTGGATATGAAATTTTGATTCCTGAAGATGTGTCTACTAAAAGTTTTGGACTCTACAATATCAGGTAGGGATACAAGGAGTCTAAATAGGCATAGTAAGAAGAGTGCTTTTTTGATCAGTTTATTCAAAAGAGAAAGGTATGTGTATTTCAATGAGAGTTCTTAGGTTGTATTAGAACATGTTTTTTATTTGGCGAGTAGCATGAAGTTTTATTTGGTGGTCCTTGAGGTGTTTAGAGAGAGAAGGCTAATAAGCCTATGTGGTGATTTTTCATGGTGTATGGAGATATGAAGATGCTCAAGTGATACAATGGTTTAGAAATATTAGGGGGAGTTCCTAACAGATGTTTCCTAGTGACTTTCATCAATATTTTAGTTTTTTGTTTAATATTTTTTTCTCATTGATTGCAGTGCTTGGTTAAAAAGAGTGTTGGCTTGGAGCAAGAGGAAGTTGCCAAGGCAAGAAGAGGTAGGATAAAGGTAAGAGGGAGTTTGTATCATATTTATAATGTGGTCCTCTCACGTTGGTAAATTTTTTAGGTCCTTAATATTATTTGGTTCCCACTTTATCATTGTGTGAAAGGGGGAGCAAATTCCTATTATGGAGTGCTTGAAGAGAGAGAAGGAAAGTGAGCTATATATTGGTATATGATGGTTGTTGACATCAATGACAAAGGGGGAGATTTTTAGAGAGTTTTAAATTTTATCATAGTGATGTCATGGAGATATCTTGGTGAGTGGATGAAGTGCCTTGATAGTCTAAGTGACAATGACAAAATGTTCAATATGTTTGTCCTAGTCTGCTTGAAGGAGGCTTTGTTGATCTTCAATTTTGACATGGATAGAGGTGTTAAGAGATCAATATGGAGTATTGAGCATGTGAAATCAGTAATATAAGAGGTTTTATATGATTTTATTTCTTGTGTGCATGAGTGGATTTCATCTGGTTGATCATTGTTTTCACCTAGACATTTTGTGTCTAGTGACAGAAAATCTGAGAAGGCAGTTTACTGACATCACCATTGCCATATGTGGATGAGTCAAGGGGAGTTAGTCATATGGTTGTGATCAAATTTGTGCATAGTTTCTATGTGATAAGTTATTGGTCATGAAATAAAGTTCAACATAAGATATGTAGGTGCAAAGTTGGGATCCGAGGTAGTTTGATAATGTTTTCCCACACTTAGCCAAATTTGCATGAGGCAAGAAAAAATCGAGTAAACAATTCAATGTTATTATATTTTGCACTTGTGAAAGTGAGAGTAAAAAATGATAATATGGTTTTGATAAGTTTTTTTCTTAGTTGTTTTTCATTAAATTTTAGATCGTGTGATGAAGCATACCAAAAGATATGCTTGTGCAAAGTTGGCCTTCCAAACAAGTTCTTGACGTAGTTAGTTCTGTGGGAGAAAACTCTACGTGAGAAATTTAATGGCATTATGTCTTGAACATGTGAATATTTTATGAGATTATTAATACATGGTTGGATTATACTATGTGAGCAGATCATATGGTCCTAATTCCAGATCATGCATCTAAGCACAACAAAAGTTATTTAGGTCCAAAATTGGCATTCTAGGTAGATAAGTAATGGTACCCATACTTAGTCCTTTTTGCATGATGTTAAAGAATAGGACCAAATTAAGATCCAAATGTTCTTAGGTGTTTGTTCATCTAGATATATGGTGCATATTAATTCAAATGGGTCAAAGTGTTTGATACTTAAACTGAGTAAATATCAAGCTCCTTATAAAAGGATCAATGAAGCATGTTCATTCACAGGTGTCAGGAAGCAACGAGTTGAGGTCAACTGTTAGAATTTTAACAATTGGGAATTGGCAAAATATGAATTAAATTTCAAATAAGATTGATGATGTGCATTTAATCTGAAGATGTCAGGATATGAGGTGAGAGCAAAGTGACCAAGGTTTATTTGTGACCGTTTGATTTCAAATTTTTGAATTTAATAAAGGAAATACTAGTGTATGGTTTTTGGGCCATAACTTTTTATCCAGGCATAATTTACTCATGATTTAATAAGATAATTAATATAGGACTCCAATGATCATATAGTAATATAAATTTAAAATATGAAAGTGCATACAGTTAATGTTATGAAGGTTCAAAGTTGACTATGTTTTTATGTATACTCTGTAAGTAGCCCAAGAAGTTTTTTTGATGTTGTATTGATGTTATTTAGATGTCTCATGATGAATTATATAGTTTATAATGTTGTATACTCCATTAGAATGATTTTTGTGGATTTTAAGGGTTTAACCAATCATATCATGTATGAACAAAGGTTTAGAAACTAACTATGTGTTCGCTCATAATGGTTGCTATATAGAATGTTGTTTGAGAAAATTGTGCTTAAGTAGAATGGTAATATGATAGTTGTTGGAATTTAAGAGGGACGTATTTATCATGTGGAATGGATCCATATGTTGGAAAGTGTTACTATGTTCTTAGTTTTCCTAGATAAGTATCAAAGAGGTGATTGGGTCATCATAGGACCTAAAAGTGACTTAGGTTTATTTGAAAGAGAGTTGTGCTAAAGTCTGACCCATGTGAGATGCCTTAAGGGTGAATATATGTATTGTGGCTGATAAATAATATTATTCACTTGATAATTCATGAATGATTTATAAATAGTGAAACCAAATGTGATGGTTTCTATATGTGTAGAAGGATTGAAAGAGGCTTGCATGAAAATAGTATGCTTTAAAGTAAAAAAGAGAGGATAGGTTGTGTGCCTGTTGATGTGTTGATGAGCATAATAGTTTTTTGACTATGTGTATCACCTTTAGGTCATATTTATAATGTCATAATAGTGATATTTTAGCTTTAGGAAATACGAACAGGTTTGAGTGTGCATATGAGTATATTTTGAGTGAAGAAGAAGAGAGATTGTGGCATGCCTATGTGAGAGCCCTATATGAGATAGAGAGGAAGTTTATGTAGGGGTTAGTAAAATATTAGATCCATTATCAGGTGTTGAAAACATTAGTTCTAAGGTGGAGGTGTTCAATTTAAAGGGAGGTCTAAATGATTTGATCTTCCTTAGGGGCAGTTGCTCCTTGTAAAATAGGTGTTTCACTAAAGGCCTTTGGTTAGGAGGACTTGATCAAGGTTTTTGGTCTAAAAAACCTATCTAGTCTTTTATTTGTAATTTATTATAATACAAGTAGTCCATGTGTTTTAGGATTGAGAGTGGGTTTTAACCCCCATGAGGGTTTCCCATAAGAACCATGTATTGTGTGTTTGATCTTGTGTATGCATTGATTGAATGAATTCTCTTGTTAATGTTGCTTGATCAAGTTGATATTTTTTGATTGTTTAATAAGTTTGAAAGGATTGGAATTGAAATTGAAATTGGGCTTATTGATTCAACCCCCCTCTAAGTGATTTTACCTCTAACACTTTCACATGGTAAAGAAGCTATAGTGTATTAAGGGTTGTTTTAGGTAGTGGAATATTATTTGCTTCAAAAATATATTTCAAGAGAAAGTTAGAGTAGAAGTAAATCTAGAAAAATTGAATTGAACTATCTACCAATTTGATATGTATTAATTCTTGTATGGGAAAGAAAAATATTTTCTTGATAAATATGAAGAATTGCTCTAGTGTGAAGAAATATTTTGGAAACAAAAATATAGAATCGAGTGGCTAAAAGAAGGTGATAAGAACTCAATTTTTTTCCACAACTCGGTCAAGATTAGATGAAACTTCACTCATATCTCATAGATAAGTTCGTCTGATGGTAAAATTTTGGGCAATCACTAGGACATTAGGAATGAGGCAGTCAATTTATTTTATGATCTTCTTAACAATGACATTCTTTCAGATCTTGAATCCCAGAACCACAACTTAAGATTTATCCCACAACTGGTTTTTCCATAATAAAATGAGAGATTAATGGCTCCTTTTACATTGAAAGAAGTTACAAATGTAGTCTATGCTATGGAAAAGGATAAGGCCCCTAGTCCAGATGGTTTTTTAGCTGATTTGTTTAGACATTTTGGGATTTGGTGAGAAATGACATGCTACAAATGGTGGAAGCATCAAGAAAGAGGAACATAGATTTTGATGATATTAATGTCACCTTTATCTCACTCATTCCTAAGGGAAAAACACAATAATATTTTAGTGATTTTAGGCCTATTTCCTTGTGTAACATGGTCTATAAAATTATCTCAAAATAAATGGCTACAAGACTTAGGTAGATACTGGTGTATTTGATCTCAGAGGAGCAGATGGGTTTTGTCTTAAACAAAATATTCAAGAAAGAGTTATCATTGCACATGAAATCATCCATTCTCTATTTGTCACTCATCAAAAAGGTATGATGTTGAAGCTTGATATGATCAAATCTTATGACAAGGTAAAATGATGCTTTCTACTAAATACCTTAGAGAAATTTGGTTTCAACAAACAATGGTGTAATTGGGTCTTTAGCTGCATCTGTAGTCCTAAATATTTTGTCTTGGTTAATGGCAGTCCGATGAGATTTTTTGAAACTTCTAGAGGCATTAGACAAGGTGACCCTCTATCTCCTTTTTTGTTTATCTTATCGACTGAAGCTTTAGGAAGGGTGGTGAAATTGGCTAAGGAAACATCGTCGCTCCATGGAATTCAAGATACTAAAGGTATTAATAATATTACTCATCATAAATTTAATG
This sequence comes from Torreya grandis, assembly GCA_037957365.1. Taxonomy (NCBI): domain Eukaryota; kingdom Viridiplantae; phylum Streptophyta; class Pinopsida; order Cupressales; family Taxaceae; genus Torreya; species Torreya grandis. Next base: position 2,123,903 of record JARHVA010002285.1, on the reverse strand, counting down.
ATGATACTTTCCTTTTTGGTCAAGCATCGGTTAGGGAAGCTCAAAATTTCAAATTTATTATGAATAGCTATATAGTTGCATTAGGTAAAATGGTGAACATTAGGAAATCTGAATTTTTTTCTTAAATTATTCTGAGCAAGAATAACATGCCATCTGTTTAGATTTGGGATTCAATATTGGCAAACTCCATTCTAAATATCTAGGGGTTCCTCTCTTCTCTGGGATTTCATGAACTGTTCATTGGGATGGTTTAATTTAATCTTTTAAAGCTCAGTTGGCTTCTTATCAAGGTTAATGGTTAACTTTGGCTGGACAAATCACTCTCATCAAGTTAGTTTTGAGCTCCCTTGTGGTATTTTTTTTTTAGTGCTACAACCTCCTTGCCATATTGTTAAACAACTCAACAAGATTATGAATATTTATTGTGACAAGGAGGCTAGAAGCAAATAAAAATACCACTCTTGAAAAGGAAAAGGGTATGTAAAATAAAGAAAATGGGAGGAGGTGGAGTTAAGGATTTGAATCTTCAGAACAAAAATCTTGGGGTGGAATCGATTTGGAGAATGATTTCCAAACCTGAGACTCTAAGGTCTAAATTTTTAAGAAGCAAATATCTAATTCTAGATAATCCATGGAGCATAATTTATGTTGTTAATCCCACTAAAGGGTCACACTTTTGGAATTTTATTTTAAATTACATGCTTATTATTATAGAGCGTGTTTCCTAGATGATCAATAATAGAAGGACTACCAATTTTTGGGGGGATTCATGGAATGGTCACAAGCCTATTATTGAGATACCCCACATGGAGGAGGTTAGGTGGGTTTTATCCGCTACTTGGGCCACCTTGGTCACCAACTATGTGGAACTACAATTTGCTAATGATTTACCATTTTGGGGGTGGAAAAACATGGAAGGTATGAACATTTTAGTGGAGTAACATGCAAGATTAATTTATTAACTAAAAAGTAGGAAAATTTTCATAAATGACAAGGAAGATACCCTGCATTTGATCCGGACCAAATCAAAGATCTACAAAGTCAATCTGGGTTATCAAATGGTGGATGCTACAAATGATTTGATGTCTTGGGCATGCTTTCTCGGCTAGGATAAAATTGGGCTCCAAAAAGTTGGTGCTTTCACATGGTTTGTGATTTGAAACCATATCTTAACTCAATATAGGTTCAATAATATCGGTTTCATTATCCCGTCATGGTGTTGTTTATAAAAAATAATGAAGAAATAATAAATTATTTATTATTTGACTGCCCCTTAACAACATGGTGCTGGGTATGGATTTTCTATAGGTTGGATTGGTTATGGGCCTAGCCACCTTCATTGATCACAACATTCTCTTCTTGGCCAATAGGAGACTGTAAAAATTCTCTCTTTCACATGTGGTGGATCAGTCCTAAAATCCTTGTTTGGACCCTTTAGAAAGAGATAAATCAACACATTTTTGAAGTCAAAGAAAAAACACTTCCAACAATTTTAAAAGAAATTGAGGTGTCAATTTTATAATTTATTTTTTCTCAAGTTAAAAGGAGAAATGGGTTTCTTACAAACTAAGATATGAGAATGAGTGAAAAATGGAGACTTATTTCTCTTCCTCCCATTAATGGGTCAATTGTGGTCATTGGGAAAAAAATAAGAAAAGATAAGTGTTCTTGGAATCCTCCACCTGCATGATAGTTTAAGTTAAATTTTGATGGGGCTTCTAGAGAAAATCCTAGGGATTTAGGGGCAGGGTTTATTATCCATGATTGCAGTGGATCTTTAATCTGAGCAATGTCCAAAAAAAATTTAGATGGCACCAATAATGGAAAAGCACAATCACTTGTCAGTGGGATTGATCTCACAATTCCATGTAATATTGTTAAGCTAGTCGTCGAAGGTGACTTGTAAATTCTCATCTCTACATTTAAAAAAAAGGCTGCCACTTGTTTCCAAAAAGAATACATTCTATCATATTCTTAGGATATATTGGCTCTCTTCACTTTTATTAAATCAAACCATTGTTATCATGAAGCCAATGTGGTAGCTAACTTCCTATTAAACTATGTCATCAATCAAGTTGAATTGAGCCATGTGAACAATGTGCAAGAGACATGGGAGGATTTCCCATTCCTTTCACTTATCAATTTGGAATGATAATCTTTTTTCAATTTTCTTTTTGTATTATTTTTTATTACAAAAATAATCACAAAAAAGGAAGTTTTAAAGTATAGTCTTTTTGGCAAAGCAGTGGCAATGCTTAGCATTGAATTTAGAGAGGGATAAATTCTTATGCCAAATCTTCCATCATAATTTTCCTTCATGATTACACTTATGAAGTTGATGCATTCATAAATATGAAGGACTTTAGGTTTATCAACTTGAATGTCGGTGTGCCTGCAACATGAGTGCATCGAGAGGTTTCCATTTTGCTTAATGATTAACCTAAATTGCTTTATTCTAGCATTTTTGATTCAAGACAATTGGTGACTGATGTTAATCCTTTAGCATTCCACTTGGAATTTTCCCTATTTTATTGCATGTCATCAGTGGCTACTGTTTGTCTCGGTATGGAATGTGGAGTTGAAATCACTCTTTCCACACCTGTTGTTTATGATGAGATCTCTGTTCGTAAATGGCGTTCAAGGGAACAATTTATTAGGCATGACTTAAAAAAATTTTATGGGTGTTGATGGAAGAATTTGTTGAGATTATCTCTCTATTTCTGGGCCTTGATTATTTAGAGTAGGGGGTCCATAGTCATGTGAACTCTGAGGTGGCCATTGTGTTTGTATCAAATCTCATGGCTTTGATCTCTAACACCAAGGTGGTTACCAATATGGTGTCCTTCTGCATCAAGCTGATGTATTACATTGGACAGGTTGAGGACATTATCAAGCTTGGTTGGGTCCCGTTCCCAAATTGCCATTCATTGGATTGAATGGCTTGGGCTTAGTTCTACTATTTGATTTTCATGTTTTGGAAACGTGGTTTATGCTCGTAGTGGGATTTGTGGAAGACATGTAGTAAAAGGTATGCTCATTAGATCCCTCAGAAGGATAATTTCTAACTTTGCCACCCATGATGCAGATAAAAAGTTTGATTATTGAGATAGTGTAGTGGCAGGATAGCTGTCATAATAAGGAGAGGGTGGAAGCGGTTAAGAAATTTTTGAAAATGGTGGCATGTAGTTCGATAGCAGGCCCCCAAGGCTTTGAAATATACCAAATTCAAAGGTTCTTCAGGGCAAAACTGTCAACAACAACATAACAGTTCTTGAAGAAGGATGCAAAGCTTCATTAAAGAAACACAAGTGAGAGGTTTTCGGTGAAGTCATGGCCAATGAATTCAAGGGCAGGGAAATCATTTTCATTGAAAATCCAGATGATGAGGCACATGCTTGTGTTAATTTTTAATGTTTTTTTCTATTGTTTTTAATTTTTTATGTTGGGTTATATCGGTTGTAAGTGAAGAAGTAGATGCTCTCTCTCTCGGTTTGGTTGTTATAATCCCTAGTGTTGTTTTGGGTTTTTTTTTTAAATTCTTGTTTGTAATACCTCTATACTGACATTACTAGTCTTTATTTCAAATCCTTTTTGAATGCTTCTTATAAAAATTTTATATGGTAGGAGGCCTTAAATAACCCCATATTTATTTAAAAAGTAAATAAAGATAATTTAAATTTAAATATATTATTTTTATTTTTTATTTAAACTTAAATGTATTAAATTTTATCTTGTATAACAAAAACATAAAACATTCTTTACTTCATAAATACAGATGATTTAAATTTAAACATATTAAAATTTAATTTGTGTAACAAAAACATAGTAAACATTCTTGAGATTAAATATATACATTTGCCATCCACATTTATAAAAACACAATACCCTTCCATATTGACATATGGATATCACCTTAGTTGAAAAAAAAAAAAGATAAAATAATATATTGTTAAGAAAATTATATTATTCATATATAATTTTTTTAAAAAAATAATAATATCTAAGAAAAATTATCAATAACATCAAAATGTATTGAATTTGATATGAAAATTTTCTACCATTATATGATTGATGGAAAACAGAGTTTTTGTTACTTTATAACATATGTTGAGTTTGCCATAAAAATGAAGTGTGCATTCAAACAAATGTTATCATTATTTTACAAACATAAACATATAGAATTATTAAAAAATTATAAATTGAAAAATTAAAGTATTTTGATTAAAAAAATCATTATATACATAACCTGCGGATGAATATGCATAACAGTAAAAATAGATCAAACAAGTGGAAAATGTTTTCACTTGTTTTATTTATTTTTATATATTTCATTTTATTTTTAATAATATCAACCATTAAAAATTAACACATTTTATATTCGAAAACTCTACCACAATAAGATGTAATTGTAAGAACACTTCTCAAAATAATTCCTAAAAATATGCACATTCATCCTTTTATACAATATCAGAATAAAAAAGAATAGAATTCCTAAGATACAATCATGTCATATTTTAAAGACAAAAGAATCCATTCATATTATAATGTTTACTCTATACGCTTCTACATCCTCCCATGTTGTCATACGACCCAATATTTGATTGCTCCCCTTCTGATTCGTGCGGAGAACGCCAATGGTGCTATGGATATATTGTCCCTCTAACCTTGTTATCGCACCTATCTATTTAAGTTGTATTAGTATAAAGATTCATTGGAGTTGGGGGGACAAATAAAGTTAAGATGATATTTTGTCTTTAGATGGGAAGGAGCTTAATAAAGAAATTGCATGGGATCTTTGAAAAATTAATTCAGCAATTTTCAGAACACCAAAGAATTGGATTTTTTTAAAAATGTATATAAATATTAGTGAATATAATGTATTTTTCATTTTATAAAAATATATGCCTAAGTAGTTTATTAAAATTTATTTATAGGATTAATGAAATGTAAATAGAGTTGGTAAAGTGGTTTGGGTGTTTTATGTCTTATTTAGGGTCGAATTTTATTAAGGTATATGAGGTTGGATATGGTTGTTGTTAGTATTTTCGGATTGTTTGTAACCTTATTAGTATCTCTGGTATATGTGATAGATGATCATATAGAAATTTGGATCCCTAATTATATCCCAAAATAATTCGTCAAAAATAAATATAATAAAAAAATACATCCATAATTTTTTTTTCAATTTTATATTTTTTTGCTAATTTTTTATTTATTAAAACGGTTTTAGTGAAAATGATGTATAATTTTAATAAAGAGTGTGAAATCTAAATTCTATCTTTTATTAAATAATATTTTTTTCTTCGATTTTTTTATTATTTAAAAAAAAAAACTAAGTCAAAGAGTTGTTCAAAAGATATATTAAGAGAACATGTAACATTTTCAAATAATCTTTGAAAATAACACTTCGTATATCACATAAATAACTTTTTTGTTCTGTAGGAATCATTAGTTATCGATATATAATAATGCAAGACAATGCATATGTTCAAAACAAATTGTCTCATATAATCACACAAAATAAAACAAATTTTACTTATTAGTATGATTTTTTAAAATATTTTTAATTTTTAATTTTTTTTAGGCTTCGTCAAGAAATAATTTATGTTAAAGATATGAATTACGAAACCTCTTAAATTTTTGTAAGAACTTGTTTCTTATATTATGATTTTTTTATTTTTTATTTTTATTTTTTCAATTGAATCAAATCAATTTACAAAGAATAAGCTACCAACAAGTAGCTGAGATATACAAACAAAAATATACCATACTTACAAATCAACCATAAGAAGGTTACTAGTAGCTGAGGGACACAAACATAAAAAAATCATAATTACAACTTAGCCATAAGAAGGTTGAAATGAACAATCATTTCATATACTGTATAATTTTACAATGACAAAACTTGTTATCAAACTGGAACTGTAATACTTGAACTTTAATTCACTGACGCTGGACCATGACCTTTAAATTCTTCTTGCATAAAACTTGATGTTGCGAAAACCAAAAAAATACCTGAAGAAGGATTTCGGAGTAAAGCCTTAAAGTTGTAGTTGCATGATAATAGTTATTAGAGAACATAGTTGAACATCTAGCTTTCCAAATATGTTTTAGAATAACTTGTCTAATAGAATCAATGATAACATTATTTTGCAAACCCAAGCCCAAGATGGCTTCTTTCCAGTTTAACTCATGATAGAAAATAACAAGAAACATTTTAAAAACAACTGTCCACTATTTCTTAATATAATTGTAGTCCTAAAATATCTGTTTCATATTTTCAATACGCAAGCAATAAGGGGAATTAGCTCGCTGAACAATATACATTTCAATCTATCTTCAATTGGAAGCTTGCAATGCAAATTTTTTTAAGCCAACACTTGAACATCAAAATCAGTTTTCAATTTTCATATTTGAGCACTCAATCTATTTCAAAATTTAAATGTAAATTTGCATTTCCACTTTTGATTAAGACGAAGAACAAAAGGACATCTGCAAAAGAAATGAGAGTAAACTTTTTTCAAAAAATAATAATTAAAAGAACTAAAAGATAACCATTTCTTTATTTTTATTATATAATTTATAATATTAATAGTTTTTATATTTGATCTCCTTTTCTTTTCAAATAATTAATAAAACAATTCTTTTTATTTATCGACATTTACATTACACCTTTGATACAATTAATAATAATAATCATCTAATTAATAAATTAAATAAATAAATAATTTTAAAATATAAACAAAACGTTAAACAATAAAAACACTTTAACTTATATTTAACTTTAATAATTTTATTATATATTTAAATACAAATTTGTATAATTTTGAATATGTTATGCACCCTTAGAATTAATTGTTTATAATATCGCAATATCACCCCGGAAAAAGAAATAAAGTAATATTTTACTTTTCCTCACACAAAACCTACAAAATATTCTGCGTGGACCTAAAAAGTGCACCCGAAAGTACTGAACGCCAAAGGGAAATGTCACCCGTGTCTCTAGAATGTCAGCGAAAATTAAAATTTGATATATTTAAACTTAAATTATCCTTATCTATTAAATAAAGAATGATTACTCTGTTTTTGTTATATAAAATATTAAGTTAAAATTTTCAATGTTAACAAATATTATTTACATTACATAAAATAAAATATATTTACATGTAAATTATCCTTATCTATTAAAAAAAAACGATAAAGCTAGTTAATTTTTTAATTAATATTTAAAATATATTAATTAAAAATAATAATTTCATTTTAAATTTTAATATTAAATAAAATTTAAATTAAGTTAATTATAAATATTTAAGGATTTCACAATTTATAATATGAAAAATAAGACTTTTAAAAAAGAATTAAGAATTTTGATTAACTCATAATATTTTCATATAATAATATGTCTTATTCTAACATTAAATATGTTTTATTTTAATAATTATTTGTTTTCGTAAAAAACTATTTAAATAGATAAATTAATTAAATAAATTAAAAAGTATATTAAATTGTAATTTATTTATTTTTCCTACCTAATATAATTGTTTTTTATCAAAATATTTATCACCCCTTTACTTGATTTATAACAAATTTTCATTACATCTGAAATTATGTTAAAATATTGTAAAACAAGTTTTAAATTTTGTTTGAGAATTTTTTAATGTGTCATATTCAAATATTTTGAATTATTAAAAAATTATCCGATAAAATTTTAATGTATTATATCTAAATGTTTGTGCAAAACATGTTGTTGTGGTATACATTAAGTATCCGAAACTGAATAATTATATGAAAAGGTAATTAACAAATGATAAGACAAGGTTATTAAAAATATATTTATCAAAACCAACTAAATTTTTATCAAAACATGATATACTTTTAAAAATACATAAGCACCTCTCAAAATGGGGTACTTATTTTATCTATTTCCTATAAATTCAGTTCTTTATTTTCGAGATAAATCCGGTTCTTTATTTTGAGATAAAATATAGAATTATATGTAACATTACTTTAAATTGTATTAAAAAATAGTTAATTTTTAACTCCCTTCTTATTCTTAAATTAATATTTTGTTTCACTTCTATTTGTATGTTTCGTAACATCTTTATCGAGCTCTAGTACTAATTTATGTAGGGAGTGTTTTGACTTAATTCTATCTATTTTATTTTTATAGTAAATATATCTTAAATAAAAATATGTAAAAAATGCTTAGATATATTATTTTTAGAGTATTCGTAAGATATATAGAATAAATGTTTTGAAAATAATATATCTCATTGTCTTTACATAAATTTATTTAAAATACATATACTAATAATTACAAAAGTCAAATACCTAATTGATTATTATGAAATAAGAATATTGTATTAGAATAAACATACTATTTTTAATATAAGGGCCTTCCTGAGGAGATTTGTCTGGATTCCCCAAGGGGTACTTGGACCCAAATGTTGGATTTTGAGGGCTTATCTTTTCGGTGCAGAAAGTGCCACCTGATGGGTCATATTGTTGCTCGTTGTACGGCTGGGAAATCAAAATCTAGACGAACACCTTCTTGGTGGTCTGGGGTTTCATCTGAACATTACTTAGCTAAACAACCCGTGGAAGCTGCCGCTGATCCCGCGAATGAAGGTAGTATCCATTCCGAGCCGTTGGTTGAGGAGGATTCGCTGGGGAAAGATTCTATTGAAGGCCCTGTGGTGACCGGGATTAGTGATCTTTCTGAGCCAGCTGTTGGGGAGGCTTTGGTCTCTTCCCCTGTTTTGGAGGAACTTCTTAGGAGCCAGTGTTTCGCTGGTTTTCATAAGGATTCCTGCTAAGGCATCTGTGTCCCCTGGGCTTCATGGATCATTGTCTTCTGAGGCATGGATTGTTGAGGCAACTAAGGTAGAGGATGGATGGACAGCAGTTAAGAGGAAGAAGTCTAAGCCTTTGGTCCCCCCTCTAGATATGAATCTTCGATCGTGTAAAAATAAAAAATAAAAATTCCATTTGTACGGGAGGTTTTGTAGGACGCTGATCCTGTCTGTTGGCGTTCCGTTCCGTGTTTTGTCTGCTGTTACATCTGGTCTTTTTTGCTGTTTTCAGGTTTCTGTTTAACCTAGTTTTGCTTTTTCTGGTTTCAGGTTTCTTTTTAGAACCCTGATTGTACTTAAAGGTTTATCTCTATTTTGATGTAAAGGGTTTCAGGCCCCCTTCAAAACCTGCTTTTACTTTAATCTAAAACATACTATTTTTAATAGATTTTATTTATTTACCAAACCACTATTCTAAAAGAAAAGAGACATTTGTAATACTTAAAAAAAATATCACTTTTTTCTTAAAATAATTGTGAAGTTATATGATCTGATAAAAAAAATATAATATATCATACATTATTTGATTTTTAAATAAATATTTTATATTATTAAAGTTATGTAAATGCGCCTTCTACATGGATGCAGTTCTTTCACTAAAATGAGTATAATATTTAATTTTATTGTAAATTATTATCGAATAAATAGCAATCTAGTTCTTTGAATAATTAAGTGAACATACAAAAGTTCACTATTTTATATATTTATTGAAATATAATAAAAACAGTTTATTTATTAAGATATAATATTAAAATGTATTATTATAATATACTGTTATATTTTTTTAATGTAACTGTTATAATATTAATAATATATTATCGTTTTTAGCTAACTACCGTCGCAACGTTCCCGATTTCCCAGCCAATTTTAAATTTTCAATTATCCTGCCTAAATTATCGCGTCTTTCAAGACTATTTTCTGAAGCGTACGCAGCACAACTTTTGTTTTGCTTGCACTTGCCGCCTATGCGAACGCATTCGTTGTAAGCCAGCCAACTCCTGTTGCAGGGCTTTCGTATGCATTTTACAGCAGGAGCTGCCCAACGTTGGAGTTTATAGTAAGGAATCGTATTGAATTTTATCTCAATCAAGCTATCACGCAGGCAGCGACACTGCTCATATTGCATTTCCACGACTGTTTTGTTTAGGTAATAAAGATTTTTGAAAAGTCACTAATTATACACGATTCAATAATATGTTTTGTATTAGATACCCCATCAGCTTGCCTTAGTGGAGTGTTGAAATATTTTCTACACATAATTTGTTTTGTGTACAAGAGAGGTGGTGGAGATCAACAACAAGCATAATGCAATTTGAATAGGGAAAAGGGCTTAAAATTGATCCGTTCTAGAGGCTCATCATCAAGATTTAAAAAAGGTCCTCTCATCTTACGAGAGATACAATTAATATTTTAAGGTTAGTTGTTGAAATATTTAATACTTGTAATGGCTAGTTCATTTATTGTCAAAAATCTTTTTGTGGGATCATTGTGCATCGTGTACTTGAATCTCTTTCTACAATCCTACAATATAATTTTTTCTAATAAGGGATCTCATATTAAGATCTGAATCACTGAATCAAAAAATTTGAAACAATTAAATATCTAAAACCATCTTCTATGATGTCACATGTTATTTGAGCTTATATTGATTTTTCTCTCTCTTAATGTTGCATGAAAGGTTTTCAAACCAATAGCATTAATTGATGAATGTGAACATGAGATACACATAAAATATTTCACTCATGGATGTATTCAAAGACCATACTCCCATGAAAGTGTTAAAGTTATTGATGATGCTATATATTGGACATATAATCTCAAACGATAAAGATCTTAAAAAAAAGGGGAGGCCAGGAGTATGGCAATAATTGTGAGGGTCTTTCCAAGGTTTATCACAATCCTTGTGTAACAATAAAATAGTTTTATATATTTGTGTTGGTCTAATTTTTTTCTTTACAAGTTGTTTTATGATATATAGAGATATTAAACTTGATGAATATATAGTGATAGAAAATTGAGAGTCATTCAACTATAATCCTTGGCATGTAGAATGAAGGAGAATGCTGAAGGAATTTAAAATCATAGTGATTCAAAATATGATGTTTATGTCGATAAATAAAACACAACTAAACACAAGTATGAGATCATCTTGAAACTATGTCCTAGGAAAATGATGCAAACAAAATAAATATGTTGGCTAGGAGAGATGTTGATAGACAAACATCATGGAATGAAAGACAATAGTTTTATTATTTCAGATGAATCAATTTATTTTTCCCATATGAAATCTTAAATGCTAATAAAAACAAGCTTTCACCATTATTGAGAACCTAAAGATGAATCTTCAACATAATAATGTTACCTTCTATTAAATATACTTAGAAGACGAATCATCAACAGACCAATGTCCACTTTTATTACTTGCACCAAATGAAGCATCAAAATATAATGCACAACTTTGAATTCTTATCGTTGTTGGCATACTTTCAAAATCAATTTTGGTATACTCTTGTGCTCTTTCTGTATACTCTGGTTTGGAAAGAGTCATAATAAAGAACACTATTATTCCACCTCACTATGAAATCAATGTTTTTGGTATACTCTTACAATGTTTAGCATGTTCCTACTATTTTGAAAATGAGTTAATGTGATGGGAACCTTGTTTCCTCATGTATTATGATCCTGGGTTGCATTTTGAGCTTGAGTTACGTAGCAAGCTCAGGTTGCATAGCAAGCCCAGGATAAGGATGCAATTTTAAAAATGAGAATGATTATCATGGGATCCCTTATGAGAATTATGACATGGATTTTAACTTATAACTACTATGGGGAGAGAATGTCCTTTGGATGCCTACATGGTATCTTTCGATTGAAAAATGAGTCATAAAAAAGGACACTATGATTCTGCCTCACTATGAAATCAATGTTTTGATAGACTCTTATGATTGTTGATATGCTACCATATTTTAGAAATTGAGTTAATGTGATGGGAACTATGTTTCCTCTATAATGCAAAATTTTTCTCATTACACTCGCCCTGTACTTCAATTTGGAAAATGACTTATGGAAAAGGAAACTATGTTTCTACCTTAATACAAAATCAATGGTTGTATACTTATCTCAAATAACACAGCTTGACCAATGTAGTTGGACCCAAGTTGTGTCGATCACCTAATATTGCTTGATCTGACATAACTCATTTAGTGTAACTCATCTCGCACAATGCAACTCATCTTCAAGAACACAACTCATCTCTCACATGTGCAACTCATGAATCCCAAGTCACGTAGTGCATCTCATGAATCCATTATTGTGAAAAAAAAACATATCACATAGTGTAGCTCGATAAGACATATCCACATCATAGTTCACCCAATGTAACTAGACCCAGGTTGTGTTGATTGCCTAATACAACTTGACCTGTCATAGCTTGTTATTTTCCATATGAGGAATGAAAAGGTTTATACTTATATTTATACCATACATTTTGAAAATATCTCATTTTAGGGTTTAATATGACAAGTAGACTAATCCATAGGTTTCAAAACATTTTCAATTTGGTTGAATGTTTTCCATTGGACACTAGATAAAGATCTAGAAACTATCATTCGTAGTAGTTTCCCTCTATGGCTAGTGGTGTCTATAAGGTTAGAAAACATACATATGGATTTGAAACTGATAATGTAGGATGCTTATAATGATTTTAGCTTTATGTGTAATGCAATAAAACTAGGTCATCATAATGATATGGATTAGAGTAATATATAAGTATTTAGGCACAATGAGATGAAAAATGTGAGCTTTTCAACAACAGGGAGGTCTAGAACTGAAGGGTAGAGCCTTAATAGATACTTGTCAAATGTACAAGCCTAAGATGCTATAAATATTTAGTTTTAGTATCTACATTTTCCACCCCTTCAATCTAGTAATGCATAAGGATGAAATTAGTAGTTTAAATGAAATATATGCATAATTGGGTGTGTATAACATACCTTGTCTTTACTTGATATATGTTTGAATCTATTGTTTGAATATTATGTTAAACCAAAATCATGTGACAATGTAATTATCATATATAATTTGAAAATGACCATTAATAAAAAAGTATCTAGATAAATAAATAACATGGATGGAATACACTTGTGTATATGTTGCATAATCATGATCTTAGGATATTGGTTTTTCTTTGGAAGATGGTGAAGTGGAAAGGGACTTGAGAGCTCATCCATTTTTTGGCTAGGAAATTGAGTGGGTACATAAGTGGTCATGTGGGATGCACCCTACAGGTTTCATACTTAGAACATGGATAATTGAGAGGTGATAATGCCCCTAACCTAGTATAATGAGAGTGGTGCTATGGCCATCGAGAGTATTACAACCCAACTAGTAAAACTCAAGTGCTAACATATATAACTTGATGTGGGGTGAGTGATTTAATCAAGAACATCCTATAAATCTTAAGAGGTTGGTTGATTTAATCAACACAAAATATAAATATGGTGAGGCTAAATTATTTAAACACTTTAGCTTATAAAAATAAATGACCATTGCAAATGAAATAATGTTCAATAATAGTACTTCTAGATTTATTAGTGCATCCTGGTGGAATATTTTTTTAATATGGTGAATTTAGAAGATAAATTAGTGTATCTGGTAAATAATATAAGGAATGAACTAGATTCATGACCCCATATAATATTTGGTGTGATCAATGTATATTTTTTATTATTTATTCTATGTAGAGTAAAAGTACCACAAATCTAATAAAGTATGCAACAAATCTCTTAAAACAAGTGTTAATATGTAAATTTTGATCCTCAATGTGATGAAAAATGTGATACATCTAATAGGATATTGTTAACCCACCGCCATCAAAATATATAAAAAAATCCAGTAAACAATAGATAAACTTCTGCAATTGCAAAACATCAACCCTAATAATCATATGTAGACATCTAGTAATGCTCAACTCTACATCTACCAACATCAGCTTAGTAAATTACATACAAAACCAATGAATATAACTAATACTAGCAAATCCAGATACATGTACACTATATCCTATGATGGGCAACCTCATAATCTAGTGCACATTCTCCAAAGTGGTCATCATCTACCTTATCAAGAACCAAAAAGTGCAAGTGTTTGCATTCCATATATTATTCAATGTTGTCATGACATGAATATCATAGGGGACCTATCTTAACTAGGACACATATTCCAATCATGCCTGATCAATATGTTTGAGTGCTTATATTAGTCTAAGAATTTATTAGTGACCACTAGGCTAGTTAAGATTGTTTAGGGACTAATATGGTATGTACACATTATGTCGACATACCTACTATCGATTCCTCTCTCTCTCTCTCTCTCTCTCTCTCTCTCTCTCTCTCTCTCTCTCTCTCTCTCTCTCTCTCTCTCCCCCCATTCATTAGCACTCTTAGAGTGCATTTGTTAAGGGAGAAGCTGAGGATTTCATAATTGTAATATCTCCTTGAGAGCAATAAATATAGTGTGTTTATACTTGAGCATTAGAATCTTGATTTTAGTGGTTGTGGTCTCTCAAATAAATCTTGGTGATTTGTTATGCATCCTTGCTAAACCCCAATATGGTATTAGAGCATTAGGAGTTTTTATAGATCCATTTACCTGTAGCTGTTTACCCACACTCTATTAATATTCCCCTAATGTAGCCCTATGGTTCTTGAGCAATATTACTTTTTTGCAAAAATCTATTTAAGTAGATATTTTTTGAAGTCACACTATTCATATATGTATTGTTTTTTTAAAGGATTTGATATTGTAATTAAATATTGATGTGATTGTCATTTATCTGCTTTGGCATGGTGTCTTTATGTGGAGACTTGTATATCTATATGCTTGGCATTGACCTGCCATGCCTCTGTGGATAGCCGATCCCTCTAGTCACCATTCACTAGGATAAAAAAGAATGCATGAAAAGTTTGCATTGACCAGTTATAGATCTATTTGCAAGATGTGGAATCTAGTATTCCTTAATATCATTTAATTACTCCTGCTCCAACCAAATCTCTAACCCATTGGTCTCTATGCCCTATCAATATCTCTATGTGGAGCTAGATGTTATCTCATCTTTCCTTTCGATCTTGTCAAAGATTACAACTATAGATACCTACTAAAATGAGTTCCTCTAGTAGTCTCCATGAGGTTACCTGTAAGCTTCATTCATTCACTGTCCTTCACAATATTTTTGAAAACTATCAATGGCCCTTAAAAACTAGAGGAGTGAATCTGATAAAGAGGACATAGTTAAGTTACTCTCCATGGTTGGCTCCTCTCATCGATGGCCTGGCATGTCACTTTCTATTCAAGCCTACCTCCCTCACCATCCTTCACACTCTTTCTCCAAGATCTTTTCCACCTCCATTAGCCAAAACTAGTTTTTTTAGGTCTTCAGAATGGAGGTACCTAGGCACTTTTGTGTGGATCCAAGCTAGTATATTAGCCTATAGAACCCATGTGAAATGTTGAACTGGCTCACATTGATCTCTGCCTATTCCTGCATCCTTGCCACTACACATGCCATCCCTCACACCCTCCATTAGAGGCTGAATCACCACTTTCATTGCTCAAAACCTCTTTTCTTTCCCAATCATGGTATTTGCAATTGGAGAATGGTTTTGGCGCTTTAATATGTTTTAGTTGTTTCTAAAAAATAAATTTACTTTTAATGCTATTCATTTACATATTAATTGGGGTTAAATATGTTATAAAGTGGGAAGAATTTAGTAAAGTATTTATGGGTGGGGGACATATAATAGATGAAGGAGGATTTTTGTAGTGATTCTCACTTTTAAGTGGGGACATTATCAATGGAGGAATATCTATTTTTAAGAGGACACCATTGTTAGTCTTGGACATGGGGGGGGAGGACAAATATTTGTGGGCCTTTTAAGGCGGGGGAAAATATTTATAAAGTGAAACACAAATGTGGAGGGCCCATTTCAAATGGTGATTAAGGAGGGGTCTTTTTATTAGCGTAAGTGTTTTTAATATTGTTTTGGGAGGTCAATTGTTGTAAAGAGGCACATTTTTTATTTTGGCACCTATACACTTTTTTATTGAGTGTCAAAGATGGAGGGTGACACTCAGTTTAGTAGGAAGTTAGTGTTGGTATAGGGTATTTATTATTCCATTTATTTATTAAATGGATAATCCATACACATGTAGCTTTACCTTGCTTAAGTGATTATTTAGTCTATGGTAGTTAGTTTCATCTTGTCATAGCTAAGTGGTTGTTACACATTTATTCTCCATTAATCTACTCTTAGTTATCTCCATGATTCTAGGTGGAAGTTGCATGTTCTTTCTCCTATATAAGACACCTATTGTAAAGCTATTTATCAATCAAGAAAATTATTGCACATTTTGTTCCATATTTATGAACATAAGGTCATTATTATAGAATTCTTATGTGCTCACTCTACTAGAAGATAACCTATTGGCAAATTCTATCATGGTATCAGAGTAATGTTGCATGCTGCAAAAATATTGTAGGAGGCCATGGAGTGTCCTAAAATATTCATTTTGTTAGAGGGATCGAATGATGAAGAGATAGCCATGGAAAGGCCATGAAATAGTTGAGGTGAACTGACTGGCCAAAAGGTACATGAACCTTTGTATAGCCTTCTACAATATTTTCATGGCCTACAACACTGCCTTAGACTAGTGATTCACCATCTTTGGCCCTTGTTCAATGTGGCACCCGTGCCTTCACCCCATCATCATCTGGTCACCACTTTAGTCATGTTGTTGTGCTTGTTGGTCATTAAATTTGATCTCTAGGTCAACAGTCTGATGGGTGATTTCCACGATGTCTCACCACCATGCTTCTAATGCTCATGGTTGGTTTTTGGTCTAAACAACATGTGTTCATTGGAATTCCTCTCCCAAATTAGACCACTCTACGAGTATGTAGGCCTATGGAAACATTATAGATCCTTCAATGGCATTTTTTTGTTTTTATGATTTTCTAATTTGCAATCCTGATTATTAATGGTGTTTCTTTGAAGTTTCTACAGTAAGAGAAAGGCAGAAAACACCATCCTCGACACCCTCCATTGGTGCCCTTCCTTATCTTGGAATTATTCCTCTCCAAATGACACTTCAAATCTAGGGTTTTCGCTTGTTTAAGACCTTGCTTAGTTTCTTCCTAGGCTTGTTTTTCACATGGCAACACCATAAGGGTCAAACCCCTAATTTTTAATCAAACCTTGCTGGAGTTTTCCTCACATGGCGGTAATAGATTTTTACAGTTACTTCTCTTTTCATAGTGTCAAAACCTAATATTATATCATTACCTAAAATTATTTTTGAAATATGTTTTTAATTACTTTTTAAATAGATGTTTTCTATTTTGCCCATAAGAGGAAAGTTTTCCATTAAGTGGCACATAACGGTGTATAGAATAATTTCATAGGACTTTAGCTTATTCAAAGAGGTCTAGTGTTATGTGATAATTTCAATGAGTAGTTGGAATGCTAGGTCCACTCTTGTCACAAGGCATTTTTCAAAGTTTTAGTGTAATTTTAATTAAATAGGCCTTATTTACGGGAAAGTAATATTTTAATAACTTTTGATTGGTAGCACAAAATAGATCACCATCTTTTTTAAAAGTTCATATTTTTCCATTTATCATGCATTGGATCTATTTACATTATAAAATGCATTAAAATATAAATTTCCAAAATTTGGGAGGGCCAAGCATAATTTCAAGGGGGTGTACAAATTATTATGGTTCTTTCTTTCTATATTTCTTCAATTTATTGCAAACAAAATCACATTATCTATATTAGATCCTAAATCAGTTTATTTTCTCACACCATTCAACTATCATGAATGGAAGGTTTCCACATCACTTGCCTTGTGAAACAAGAATCTTTACACAATAACTATGGGTATGCAAACTGAACTGGATACAAATAAGGAAAAATGGTTTTAAAAGTGTGATGAAGATTTTGGTTTTCTATGTCTTTCTATGTCATCAAATTTGTGCTTTCATATTGAATCAACTAAAACATCCAAGGAAGTATGGGATTCCTTAGAGAAACATTTTAATAACTTATATGAGATGAGAGGGCATGAACTAGAAAATGAGCTGATTAGTCTTAGCCCTAGAAATTTTGACACACTTCAAGATTACTTCACCAAGTTCAAATCATTGAGATTGTAACTAACAAAATGTAAAATTGATAAGAAGGAATCACAACTCATCCTTTCTATCCTAGCAAAACTTAGACTTGACTATTTTATTTTACTATCCACCTTCCATACAACCAAGAGAGCACTTGGTGTTTCATAGACTATGCCCTTATTTTATGATTTTGTTGCTTACATGACCTAAGAATAAGATAAACTATTTCAGATGCGTGTACTAAAGTCCACTAAACAACATTATCTAATAAAAGGATGTGACATCAAAAATGTCTCAAAAGAGAATAAATAAAAAACCAAGGATCATGAGAGCAAGAAGGATCAACCCACCACGAAACCAAATTTTGACACTTCCTCTTCTAGTGTTAAATCCAAAAAAGAGAGGGTGAAATGTGGGTATTGCACAAGAAACCATGATTAAAGCAAGTGTTTTAAAAAGCAAATTGATCACCTCATGAGTCTTCTTGAGAAGAACAACATAGGTGTTTTTGAGTCTATCAAACATCTTTATCAACCCATGAATCCAAGGAAAATGATAATGGAAAAATTAAAGGGAAAGAATCCAAAAAAGAGAAAATAAAGAGGAAAGCTCTAGTTGTAGTGGTACCTCCATCTCTTACATGGGTTATTGATTATAGTGCCTCACATCATATGGATTCTTCACACGTGGAGTTCACTTCCTTGGAGCCATATGACATGTATTCTGTTCAACTAGGTGATGATACTTATACATAAGTTTTTGGGAGAGGGTCTATTGACGTGAGTGATGGAACATTCAACAATGTTCTAAGTATTCCCTCACTATCAATCAATCTCCTACCAATTTATTATATTACTCATCTTGGTTAAGGTATGTGAGTTAAATTCACTCTATATTCAGTGTATGTCATAGAGTCACACAATATAATATCATTGTAGTGCATTATGTTGATCATGAGACTGAGTTATAATCCTTCTCCCACTCTGTCTCTCTGTTATATTCTTCATCGTATTCACCTATAGTTGATGGCAGTTTAGATCCTAAGCACATTTATGATGTTGATGACTTATCTTCTACCACATATGACTATAATAATGATGGGGATACACTTCCTGCATATCTTTGTCACCTTTCATGTCTTGAGGAGTTATTTATTGATCCACCTACTTTTGGTCCACGACATAATTTTTAGGGAGCAAGATCTTTGATTTAAGACACCCCAAACTTTGGGTAGTTTTATATATAGGTACAAGGCCTTACACACTCCTTTGTTTTTGCTTTAGATGCACCATCACTTCATGGAGTAATTTCCATTTATAGTTTTCATGAGGAACATAGTTTTGTAAATAGGAATCATACCTTGGTTGGAGATCCATCAGATAATTGACAGATTCATTCACCTTTTCATGGTGATCCACTTTTCATTGCATCTACTTTTGATCCATAATCACTCCAAGAGGCTTCTTTGAAGTATACATGGTGGCTATAGGAAATTTTATCTTTGAGTGGGAATTTATAATCCTACCTTCTCTTCTTTGTGTCTCTTTTACACATAGAAAACTTAGACTTTGGTTGTTCCTCTTAGTTTTAGACCTTTTCCACTTTTGAAAGTCTTGCATCTGCTATATCTATTGCCTTTTGGCCTATCTCTTGGTCTGACCAGTCTTATGTTGATGACTTAGACCTTGTATCTTTCCTAGAATGCTTAAAATATGCTTATTTATGCCCCTATATGTTCTGATCTTGAATCTATATTCTAACTACTAGGACACAAGCATCAATCCCAAACCCCTATGTTGAGGCTAGTATCCTATCTTGATGTAGGTGTCTTGTACACTAAAGTCATCTAATTTGTAAATGTAAGATATCAAAATGGTCAGCCTAACTACTTTAATGTGAGATATTTCTTTATATGAGTGGTATATATTCACAATCACTCCTTATCCATTTATCACCTAGAATTCATACCAAGGATCATTCAATCAAGCAACAGCTTATATATTTATTCTTATTTTCATATCAATCATAGGGAAAACACATCTATAAGTCTGAAGTACTAAGGAGTATTCCAAGATCTATATTTTCCAAGTTATAAGCTAGGTCATTATTGTACTTAGTTTCTGCATATTGCATGATTCAAACACAATCTAACATGTAAGGGATAATCACATCAGTCTGAGGACCTCTTTGGAGTATTGGCTATGTAGGAAACACTCCTTGACAAAGGGTTCTTTGGGAAAACTAGATACCATGTGCCCACAAACCCATTTTTCTCATAACCACTATGAGGAGGAAGAATTAGCGTTTTGATACTTGACAAGGAAAGACATTTCATGACCTAGATCTAAATGCATTAGAATTAAGGCAAAAGCAAACCTATAAGAATCCAAGTGGTCACATCCTTTTCTAGTAGGTATTCCATATAGGACACCTATGTCTGGTTCAGATAGTAGTGTCAATACTACAGCCCAAGGATAATGTTAGTGTATACAGATCTAGAGGTACTCAATCTATAATTTGGAAACCATTTAAAAATCTTCCTCCAATCTATTTATTACCTCTTCTAGATTCAAAACTATGTTAACATCAAAACTAGCTAAGTACATTATTTCTTTATCATTTCCATATCTAGTATAGTTGTACTTCCTATTTTTATCCTATCCTAGTTTAATAAATTCAACATACATTATATCTAAATTTGTTATGTAATTGGTGTACTCTATCTCTAATTATAACCCTTGTCCATTATTATTTCTATATTCTTAAATGTATCTACCCAAGTAGGATCGACATTCAAATTTAGGGTTAAACATTGTCTTAGCTCTTTTAGCTATAACAATACTCATTCTAAATTATTTTCATAGGGTTTTAACTTCATTATAATTAAATGAGGTAATCTCAACTAGTATTTTGTTATAGCTAATTTCAATACCCCTCATTACAAATTTACAATATCTCACTTCTCATGTATGATGGCTTAAACCATAAAATCTAAAACTATGGCAGGGTCCAACTTTTTGAAAACATATGACAATTATTTCTTGTGCATATAATTGAATGTGATATGTTGATGTGTTCATTGATTTTTAAACATCCATAATGTCATTTAGTAAATCAGATATTGCATAGCATATTTGATAATTGTGTCATTAAAATATCATATTATCTATATTAAAAAGGCCATGATTGATGCCTTAAGAGTTGTCACATATAATGTTCATTAATTTTATAATGTCCATAATATCATTTAGTAAATTAGATATTATATAACATATTTGATCATGTTTTCATTAAAATATCATATTATCTAAATTAAAAAGGTTTTGATTGATGCCTTGAGAATTATCACAAAGTATATAAGTATCCATGGGACAAGTGTGTTATACACACCCAAGTATGCATTCCTTTCACTTTAAACTAGTAATTTAATTAATTGATTAAGGGGTGGAGGAAGGGGGATAGGCAAATGTGGACACTATTTTTGAATTATATAGCACTTTAGTCTTGTACACTTGGCAAACTTAGACCTTGGCTATTCCTCTCATTTCTAGACTTTTCTCACTTTTACAAGTCTCATATCTATTATCTCTTGTGCCTATTAGCCTATCTCTTAGTTAGATCAGTATTATATTAATGACTCAGGCCTTCTATCTTGCCTGGAATCCTTAAAATCTGATTATCTTATGCCTCTAAATGTTTTGAGCTTGTACCTATTTTTTTGCTCCTTGGACACTTGTATCTCAGACAAACACCTAGTCGATGTAGGTGTTCTAATCTAATGTAAGTGTCTAGCACCCTAAATTCATCTAATTTTTAGATAAAATGTATCTTATTTTTCAACCAGTTCTTTAATGCAATTAATTTCTCTGAAGGGATTGGTATAGATATAAGATCAACCCTCATTCATTCTTCACCTAGTATAAACCAAAGCAACTTATCAAAAGCATTCAATTAAGAACTAAATAAATTAAAGATTTCCTATTTTATCCCATTCTCATATTATTCATAGGAATAACACATAAACAAGTCTAAACTACTAAAAATGTACTCCAAGAGCTCAATTTTCCAAGCTACAAGCTAGGTCATTATTTTACTTATTTTTCACATATTTCATGATTCAAACATAAGCCAACATGTAAGGGATAACTAAATAAGTTTAAGTCCCTCTTCAAAGTATTGGATATGTAGGCAATGCTCATTGACAAATGGGTCTTTGGGAAAACTCAACACTGTGTGCCCACTAACCGATTTCCCCCCACAACCACTATGAGATTGCATATCTAAGGTTTGATCATTTAATAAGGAGTGACTGACCATGATTCATATATGAATGCACTAGATTGAAGGTAATGACAAAAACACAATCATATAGGTGGTCACATCCTATTTTAATTGGTATTTCATACATGTCACTTGCATCCATCCCAAATATTAGCGTTGACGTAACCATATAAGGCTGACACAAGTGTCTGAAGCTATAAAGGCACTAAATCCATAATTTGGTGATTTTTTTAGAATACTATTCAAGTATGCTTCTTGTTTGTTCAAGATCTAGATCTATATTATCATTAAAATCAGCTAAGTGCTTGTTTTCATTATCATTACAATATCTAGCTTAGTTTTACTTTCTATTTTTTAGCATATCTTAGTATAATAAATTTAGTATATGTTATATTTGAGTTTCAAAAATAATTGACATGTTAAATATCTATTTAATCACCCTTGTGTTTATTTATTTCTATATTATTAACCCAAGATACCCAACTCTAGTTTTTTAGGGTTAAGCATATATATACCAATCCATTTTAGAAATATCTTGCATTAAATCACTTAGGCCAACCTTTAAATGCATTTATTTTGAAAATTGGATGACTTTTGGGAATTAAAAACTTTATATGAAAAGTGGACAGACATCGACACATATGTTTACTTGGGACACAATTGTTTGGGAAGCTATAAAATATGTACATGTCTAGGACTAAAAGTGAAGAGTAATAACCAGTTTATAATATTTTTCATAGTATAAAGGGCTTGGTAATCAGAATAAAAATGGTTGGAGTAAGAGATAAGCAATTAGGTACAAAAATATAGTGAAGGTGAGCCTTTCGATAGTGGGAAGGTCTATAACTATAAATTATAACCATGATAGGGATTTTACAAGTTTACAAGACTAAGGTATTATATAAATTAGCTTTTAGTATCTACAATAGAATGTCCAAATAATTTTTTATCATGTTGATAGATCATAATATTTATACAAAAATAAAAGCTATTATGGATTTTTGGGAGTGTTTAACTAGTTTCCCAAAAATCCTTCAAACTTTCGATAAGCATTATAAATAGGGTTTTAAATTTCAGCCTTCCTTAAAGGATCAAATAGTGGCTTTACAAAAATGTATTGATGTTGTTCCTTGAAATATCTTCCCAAGTCAAAGGGTGGCTTGTGATAAACCCTTATCCATAGGGGATCTTCATCAAGTTGTATAGGGTATGGCTTAGGAAAAACTCTAAAAATTGAAGGTTTTCCATGTGAATTATATCAATCTCTTTAGGGCTATGTAAGACCTAGTTTGCATAATGTCTATTTGGAAGCTCCTGCCAATGGTTCTCTTGGTAGGCTTATCAACAAGTGAAATGTTAAATCCATTCCCAATATTGGGGATCACGAGATTATATTTAACTAGAGGCCTATTACTCTTTTAAATGTATCCTACAAGATTTCAGCTAGTGCTCTTACGTTTAGGGTTAGATATTTGGTTCCCTTAATTATCCAATCTAATCAAATTAGGTTTACTCAAGGTTGTTACATCTTGGACAACATATTAATGGTTTGGGAATCTATGGAATGCGATCCCACCTCCAAGCATAAATATATATTCATTAAAATTGATTTTGAAAAGGCTTATGATAGGATTAGATGGCCTTTAATTTTATCCATGCTTTAATATTTAAGGTTAGACCCTAAGTTTGTTCTCTATATTCAAACCATGTTCTAGGATGCCCATGATTGCATTATTATCAATGGTCATTAGTGTGAGATATTTGGATTTTTTAATCTATATTAGACAGGTCTACCCTCTTACTCCATCCCTTTATGTCATTACCAATGGATTTGGTTACCTACTTAGATACTTCACATCTAGAGGTCTTACCAAAGGTATAAATCTCCCCACTACTTCTTATAGTCATCTTGTTAATGGTAATTTAAATGATGATTCATTTTTATGCTTCAAAATGTTGGAAAAATATGATATATTACATTGTAAAGTGTAATGATCTGTTATGCTTGCATAGTGATTAGCATAGTTATATGTTTTGTTTAGATGTCAATTTAAGTGATGCATGGCAAAACTATTTACAGGTTTATGGTTTTATTAACTAATTTATTTTTGTATATATTGACCTATTATTGTTCAATAAAATGATAACAACATTCACTCATTCTGCTCTACATATTCCATCATTGGTATTAGTTCTTCTATAGCTTGGTCAATGTGTTCAATCAGTCTAATCTATTTTCCCCAACCAATGTCAAGATTCATTGAGCAATTAGTTGATATATGTCTATTCTAAGGTGATAGGAATAGATGCACTATAGAGAAATTCTGAAAGTTATGTATATGCAATGTGGAATAGAGAAAGTGTAGAACACATTGAAGTTTTTTAAGACCTATGACCGCTGAGGAAGCAATCGGCTCAGAGCAAAAGCCTAGATGAGTGCTGTAGAAGTAGTGATTTACAAAGAAGGATGTAGAGTCAACAAAGCATATAGAAAAGAAAGAAGGTAAGGTACATCTTTCTATTTTAAAAATAATAAATATTACCTAGTTTGATTTATGGATCTATGTTTCAAGATGGAAATTCAAATTCCTATAGAGAAATATTTTGGTTTAAATTTTCATACGTGGAAGGTTAAGATACAAATGCAATTGATACATAAAAATTTATGGGGAATCATAAATGGATATTAGGAACAACCCACTGATACAATTAAATCATTGAAATGGAAAAGAAGAGATGACAAAGCAAAATCTATTATTGGCCTTGCACTTTCTGATTCTGAATTACATCATGTGGATTTAGAAAAATCATCCAAGGAAATTTGGAATACAATCAACACCTTGTTTGGGGAAAAAAAGGTAAATGCCCAATTTACACTAAAATTGGATTTATATAGATTCAAAATGGATGATGGAATTACTATGTCCAACCATGGAAACAACCTGAGATCTCTTATTAGGCAACTTGCTGAGGTAAAATCTAATGTTGAAGATTAGGATGCAAAAGCTATTCTATTGAATTGTTTACCATCCAAATAGAGTAATATTGTATTTACTCACAGATAAGTACTATCACAATCTCTTGATGATATGATTACAACACTACTAATGGAAGACAAAAGGATACCTGTAGAAGATGAAGATATTTTTCAACTCGAGAATGCACTATATTCTTGAAATTGTCATAAAAAATTCAATAAAAACAAAAGGGAAATAAAATGTCAATACTGCAAGAAGAAAGGTCATATAGCATGGGACTATTATATTCAAGCAAAAGATGTTCTTAAAGGGAAACTCAAGCATAGTGAAGCCAATATTTCTCAAGCATAACATCCACCAAATAATGTTGAAAGTGAAGATTTAGGTGATGAAGTAGCTTTCACTTCAACTCTCATGTTGTGAAACATGAAACAACACTCAACTGTAGGCTGGAGGATACATAGAAGCTGGAGGACATTTAGCATCCTCTCACGATTTGCCTATGATGGGGTCACACCATTGCTATGGTGACAAATTTTTGTGTGTTTGTTTTTAATGTTTTATAATTTATTTTTCAATAAAGTATTGAACATGATTTTTCAGTTTGGTACCTCTTGAAAAAAAATGTTGTGGGGAGTAAAAGCACTAAAGTAGTTCTTGGTTCCTGAAAAAGGTTTTGTGGTAATCTGAGAAACCACCAAAGCACAGTAGAAACCTCCTACAAAACTGTAGGATCATGTTTATCAGAGAGAAGTGATCTTGATAGTTTTAAGGTTTTATTAATCCTTCAAGGAAACACTGAGGTGTCACCAAGACCTTAAAGCCACAAAAATGGCATGCCACCTTAGAAAATGAGCAGGCTATGCAAAGAGTGTAAATCTTTTTATAATTTTTTTAATCAAGGGGGATCACTATCAATAAAAATTATGTTTGTAGAAATAATGTAATAAAGTGGGAAATGTTGGAAAAATATAATATATTACATTGTAAAGTGCAATGATCTGTTATGCTTGCATAGTGATTAGCATAGTTAGACGTTTTATTTAGATGTTAGTTTAGGTGATGCTTGGCATAACTATTTATAGGTTTACAATTTTATTAACCAATTTCTCTTTATATATATTGACATGTTATTGTTCAATAAAAGTATCACAACATTCAATCATTCTACTCTGCATATTCCAAAATGAAACATTTGTTTATAATGCTATGGAATGCCTTCAAACCTTCTACTTAGGGTCTAGTTCAAGCATCTAGTGAGCCAAGACTCAATCTTTTAGATAGAGCTATGGTCCTTTTCCAAGTTGGTTTGGATATTACCAATTGAAGTGGATTTCTCATGAACAAATTTTTAAATTCCTAGGCATCCATTTTTATTTTCAAGATTTTCCTATCGACCTATAGAACTATGTTTTTCTCATAGTAGAGAACATTATCCTATTGAATAATCAAATCTCTCTCTGGCTAGAAAATTTTAAACATGTTCCAAATTCATAGCTACCACTAATGAATACTACTCTTGTGCCCGCCCCCCTCCCCCCACCAAAAAAAAAACAAAAAAACAAAAAACAAAAAAATAAAAAAAACATATAATAAGCTTGAAATATAGCTCAATTATTTTTTGTGCGCCACATTTAAAGGTATCAAAGGCTTTCATAGAGTTATCTAGGATATTTTATATCAACCTGATGAAATAAGAGATTGTGGGATAACTATGATTACTAAACAAGGACATGTCCTATGTGCCAAATGGATCATCAAGACCATTGAAGGTAAGGAGGCCTTACAAAATATTTTTTAGGAATTTCATCTCTTCAAAGTGTCCCTATGGGAAAAATGCTTGGAGAATCTTTGGATTTAAAACCCTGCTTATTACAGTAGTTAATGTTAAGATTACTAGTATTTTTTTGTCAAAAGTATTTATAATTCATGGGAAACTATAAAACCTTGGTTAATTTTGAAATGTTATGCCTTTAATTCTAGACTATCTATCAACTCGCACTTTATATTATGATTCCCTATTATCTCTATAAATGAGAAATATAAAAGCGTTAATACTCTTTTATTGAGCTATTAAAGTGTTGAGGAATATCTTTGATAAGCACACTATTTTTTGTCTCACCTAGGATAGCCTCAAATCCAAGTTCAAGCTTAATGATCAGGATTTTGAGTCAATCTCTGAGATTCATATGGTTGTGCCTGACTATGCTTTGCAAAAAATTGGTGTTATAGGCTCTCCTTGATAGTGGAAATACTAGCATTGGCATACCTCCACTCCCATGCTCCAATAACATCCTTGATTTGGTTATAAATGGCTCAGCCCCAAATAACACTCCCTAGGAGATGCTTAAAATTTATGAAATATCAATAATTATCACTTTATTTGTAATAAGATATTTTACTCTATCTGGTATACCATAGTTGAACACAAAAGATCTATTTTTCTTTGTGTTTGTTACACCAATGTCTCTTTATGGGAGAAAGGCTACTTCACATGGGGATTCCTCCACCTTAATGCTATGCTTGTGGTCATAATGAGTCCCTCAAATACATTTTATTGTATTGTGTTAGAGATCAAGAGCCTATAATTAGATTAATTATTTTTCCAAACCCTTTCAACCTAAATATTTTACTTGGAAAATCATCTTGTTAGGGGATTCTATCCTCCTACCTAATAAATTCAAGAAAATATGCCATATCTTATGCATTGAAATCCTTTTCTTCCTTTGGAAAGATAGAAGTATGCTAATTTTTTATAAAGAAAGCTTAAGCAAATATGTTTTTAGATCCAAAAAAATCACTGTCTTGTATAATGCAATGATTCAAATTCAAGTTCAAGCCAAAAAAGTGGAGATGGAGGTTAGGCAACTTTGCACTCTTTTGGATCGCTGAGGAAATGCCTAATGTACCATCAATAGAGTGTTGTATGATGATCCCCATATGACTATCAACATAAAGAGAAATATTAGTGAGGTCAAGGTAGATCTAAGAATAGCTTATCTCTTTCCACCCCTCCCCTCTCCCACTTGGAAATGATCTCTTCAAAGGTTTTAATGGGTAGATGTCACCAAACACTGATCTATGTCATGTAAGGTTTGCTCTTATGCTTAGGGTTAGATATTTAGTTCCCTTAATTATCCAATGTAATCAAATTTAGTTCATTCATGGTCATTATATTCTGAACAACTTCCTTGTAGTTTTTGAAACTATAGAATGGCCTCCCACCTCCAAGCAGAAAGATATTTTCATCAAAATTGATTTTCAAAAGGATTATGATATGATTGAATGGCCTTTAATTTTAGCCATGCTTCAATATTTAGGATTAGACCCCAAGTTCATTCTCTCTATTCAAATCTTCTTCTTGGATGCCAATGCTTGCCTTACTATTAATGGTCATTAGTGTGAGAGCTTTGGCTTGTTTATCTATATTAAATAAGGCTACCCTCTTGCTCTGACCTTTTTTGTCCTTATTGTTGATGGGTTTGGATACTTGTTCAAAGAGTTCACTTCTAGAAGACTTACCAAAGGTATAAGTCTCATCATTACTTCTTATAACTAAATTGTTAATGTTCATTTCATCAAAAATTCATTTCTTATGCTTTGAAATAATGAATCTGTTATCCAGAATGCTATGTAATGCCTTCAAACCTTTTACTTAGTGTTTAGTTATAGCATATAGCTATCTAAGACTCAATGTTTTAGATAGGGCCATAGTGCTCTTCCAAGTTAGTTTGGAGATTACCAATTGAAGTGGATTTCTCATGGAGAATGTTCAAATTCTTAGGCATCCCTTTTGCTTTTAAAGTCTATCCTATGGACCTAGGGAACTATATTGTCCTCATAGTAGAGAAAACATTATCCTATTGAATCAAAAAAGCTCTCTCTCTCTGGCTAAAAATTATCAAATATGTTCCAAAGTCATAGCTATACTCATGTGTATTACTCTTGTTGGGTCCCCTCAAAACAAGGTTATAAGAACCTTGAAAAATTTCTCATGTTTTTTTGTGGGTCAACTCTAAAGGTAGCAAAGGCATTCATAGATTTTCCTAGGATATTTTGTATCATCCTAAAGAAGCATGAGATCTTGGGATGACTGACATTACTAAACAAGGACTTGTCCCATGTGCCAAATGGATCATCAAGGCCATTGAAGGTAAGAAGGTATATAAAATTATTCTTAGGAATCACATCTCTTCAAAATGTCCCTATGGAAAAAAGGCTTGGAGAATATTCAAATTTCAAATCCTACTTATAACCCAAGTAAATGTTAAGATTCCTAGTATTTTTATTTTCAAAAGTATCTAGAAGGCATGGGAAAATATCAAACCATAGCTAAGTTTGAAATGAGATGGATTCAATTATAGCCTATTTATTAACTCTCACTCTCTATTATGGTACTTTATTATCTCCATCAATGAGAAATATTAAAGCATTGAGACTCTTTTGTCAAGCCATTAAGGTGTTGAGAGATATCTTTGATAAGTGCACTAGATCTTGTCTCACCTAGGATAGCCTCAAATCCAAGTTTAGGCTTAATGCTCAAGAGTATGAGTCAATCTTTGGGTTTCATATAGTTGTGCCTAACTATGATTTGCATAAAATTTGTGTTATAGGTTCTCCTTTATAGTGGAAACACTAAAATTGGCCCACCTCCACTCCCATATTCTAGTAACATCCCCAACTTGGTCATCAATGGCTCTCCCCAAATATCACTTCCTAGAAGATGCTTAAAAAATATGGAATATCAATAGCTATCCATTTATTTTTAATAGGATGTTTTCATTTCTCTGGTATACTATTGTTGAACCCTAAATATCTATTTTTATTTTGTGCTTGTCATACCAAAGTCTCTATATGGGAGAAAGACTACTTCACATGGGTATTCCTCCACCTCGATGCCCTATTTGTGGTCATACCGAGTCCCTCAAACACATTTTATGGTATTATGCTAGAGCCCAAAATGCCTGAAATTGGATTCATTATTTTTTCCAACCCTTTTAGCCTAAATCTTTTACCTAGAACATCATATTACTATGGGATTCTATCCTACTACCTAGGAAGTTCAATAAAATATGGCATATTGTCTATATTAAAATCCTTATTCTTTGGAAAGATAGAAATGTTTTTAGTTTTTAATAAATAAATATTAAGCAGATAGTTTTTTATTTCTAAGAAAATATTTGTCTTGTCTAATTCCATGCTTAAAATTCAAGTTCAAGCCAAAAAAGTGGAGATGGAGGTTTGGCACCTTCACATTCCTCTGGATCACTAGGACAACACCCAATGTACCATCAATAGAATGTTATATGATGATCTCCCATATGACTATCAACATAGATGGAAATATCATTATAGTCAAGGTAGATTATAGAGCCATAACAATTACAATTATTAGAATCACTCAGCTCTTTCCATCCCTTACCCTTTTCCTAGGTGGAGATTCTCTCTATGTAAGGTTTGAAGGGTAGCTGTCACCAAGCACCAATCTGTGTCATTAAAGGTTTACCCCTCCAAGTGGAAATGGGCAGTCCAAGTTTCCTTGACCAACTCTTGCCATATCTTGTCCCCTCGCCCCCATATCTTGTCATTGGGGAGGTTGCAGTGATAAATTGGACAATCCTCCATTGCCACCTCCTTTGGCGATGTTGGTGGCTACTTTTGCACAATATGATGTTTAAAAAAAAATATTTTTATCATCTAATGTCAACAATGGTGTAATTGACTATTAGTGGGTTTGGTTTCCCGAGTTCCCCTAGTGTGCTTTTTTATGGTGCATTACCACCCATATTTTTTTACTATTCATATAATTAAGTTTTCTAAATTTTAAATATGATGCATGTTTCAATAGAAATATTTGATTGTTAGAATCGAAAGACATAATTCAAATAATAATATGAACTTATTTTGAGTAGTATAACATGTGAATTTTGTGCCTACAGATAGTTATGGTGTTACTCATGTATCATGTCTCATAAATAAGGGAAAAACATTCTCTTTTATTTTATATAAAAAACCACTCTCAATACTTTTTTTGATCATTTCTTCAAAATAGTATTAAATTTGATGGTCAACCTTAAATATCACATAAATTTCTATGATGGTAACTCATTTAACATTGCCCTTCAAAAATTACTATTGGATTGCTTTAGTATGACTATTATTAATAAATAATGATTTACAAAATGTTATATAGTAAGGCAACGGGTTGATACTCCTTGTTAGAGGAAAATACTAGCTCAAAACAATAAGATCAAGTACTAACATCGTTCAATTTAAGACAATAGAACAATATCATAACAATTATAATAAGCACATTAAGATAATAAAAATGCATGTCATTGTACTAAAAAGAAGAGATAGAGGATCATTCTTTGGTGGTAGTACATTCCAAGATTGAGCTCCATTGAGAGAGGATCCCAAACAACCCATACATTCATGAAAAGAATAAAATAAATAGTAATATCCCACCCAACAAATAGTTACACCATAACTCCGAAAGCACTAGGACCAACTAGAGACCCTACCCTTCAAAAATTTTAATAAACATATTTAAAAAATATATTAAACAATTAATACACATTTCTATAATTATTCACAAATATTTTTGAAGTTATTAACAATTTTTATAATCCATTCAGACTTTCCCTCTTGTTTCCAAAAAGTCTTTAAAAAAAAATAAAAAAATAAAATTGTTGCCATTTTTCACAATAAAAAACATAACTACTTTCAAACAAGGTAAAATTTTAACCGTGATAAAGATTTCTGAAAATTAAAAATTAAAAGAACGATATTTTATTACAATAAATATATAGATAGTGTGTACTTAATTTACATTTCCTCTAAAATTTTACCAGGGAAGGATTGAATGAAATTAAGACCAGTTCTTCAAATTCCATCACTCCTGACACCTCTGACAACTTCTGCAGATAATATAAAAACAATAAGCCAACAAATCGTCAAGGGTCAAATCTGGCAGTTTCTGCAGATAATGTCAACACAGAATATGCGAAAATGCAAGTGGCTTAGTCTTGGTTATGGTATTAAAACTTAAAAAGGCTACAAATAAGACGGCTTGTGTATGAAGTGTGTATAAAATTTGAGTGTTATGATTATTTGTAATAATTTTTTTCTGGATTTTGCCTCAAGTAGTTGTTTGAGTTCCAATGATGAAGGGAAATGGTCAAGTTATGATGGTGTTATTATGTCTGTTTTTGGTGTTAACATTGGCATGACCATCGATGGAGCAGGGTGGCAACTTCACCGTGTGGAAGGGACCAGGTTGCGATAATGAAGTTGATCGATACAGTGATTGTGTATGTTTGAATATAGATTTAAATTTACAAGGAAGATGTGAGCTTATATCCTAAGGCCAGCCTGCCGCAGCTTACAACCAGCCTAACTGCCTTGGCATCCCACATACTCCTTTTGGCTGGAGTGCTTTTGTTTGGTACATCCATAACTGAAAGGTACATTCTTGATAGACATTTTTCAAGTATACAAGACTAAAGTATTATATAAATTAGATTTTAGTATTTACAATATAATATTTAAAGAATTATTTATTAAGTTGAGAACTTATAATACTATTACAAAAGTAAAAGTTATAAAAAATGTTGGGGAGTGTTTAGCCAGTCTTCCAAAAATCTTTCAAGATTTAAAGAAGAATTATAAAAATAAGGTTTTCGATTTTAGCCTTCCTCAAAAGACCAAATAGTAGATTTTAAAAAATGTATTGCTGTTATTCCTTGCAAGCTCTCCCCAAGTCAAAGGGTGGCTTGGGACAAACCCTTATGCGAAGGGGATCTTCATCAAGTTATATTGGGTATGGATTAGGACAAACCTCCAGACATTGATGGTTTTCAATGTGAATTATATCAATCTCTTTGTTGACTAAAAAATATGTCATGGGGATAAATGTAGACTTCTGGTGAACTGCATGGGACTCAATCCTCATGTCAATCAACAATGTGGGGAAAAATCCCTATCTTATTAACAGGCAGATCTATTTTTATTGAAACTAAAAAAGAAAAGCAGGGAAAGAGCTATTCATAGTTATTTACAATAAAAATATTTTTTGTGAGAGTTTTTTACTTCTAATTATAAAGTATAAAAATGAGATAGAAAATAAAGGGAATGATGGGAAACAGAGGGAGTGAGAAAGAAAATAATAAAGCAAGAATGATATTATTCTAACTAGTTAAACACAGAAGCTATTATGATAACCCCAAAAAATATGATGGACAACCCTAAATAGCTAAACATAGAGACTTATTAGAATAGCCCAAGATTTAAAATTATAGCATGAAAAGTTTTTATCATATAAATTAGACGATAAAGACATATTCTAGACATAAGAATATGGTACATACACCAAGAAGATTAGATAGCTTTACAAAGAAGGATATTCAACAATCTTGTATTTCTCAATAAAAATATGTATAAAATCATATTCTTAATCCCACTAAGGCTTCACAATGAAAATAATTTTTAATGTAGATTCAACAAAAAATTCTACACTAAAAATTCTATATTTATTGATTATTTAACAATAATATTCTAGCAAATTGAAAAAAAAAAAAAGAATCAAAACGGATTGACATACTCATGCACATTATTCACCAGAAAGATGTATAGCACAAAGTTTTGTAAATTGTTTCTATATTGATCCTTCATGGAGCTATACATACAGAATCCTTCCTTTCATCTTGTTATAAATTATTTCACTATCAAAAAGTCAACATAACTCGGTTCCAAAAGTAAAACCAAAACCACTAGCTAGAACTTACTCTATTCTTGAAGTTGTTAATCTTCTACAAATGTACTCCAAATTTATATTTATAGGTTAAAATGGGAGTTACACTGCGTAACCACTTTTTCTATGTTTTAAGAGCTTGTTAAAATATGTTATAAAATATGCACAATTTAAAACTTGTAAAAACATAGTAGGTGATTTATATACTTTGTAAAAGTGTATCAACAAATTTGTACAATTAGAAAAAATTTGTTAGAAAATTTGCATGATCCAAAACTTTTAAAATTGAATTAATATATTTTCAAGAAATATAATGTGAAAAAATACTTTTAAAATCATGCACAATTTTGGATTGTGAAAATGACTCAAAAGTTATAAGTGCAAATCTGTCAAAATCTAATGGACATCTATTCTTTTTCTTCTCTGTTGAGGATGATCTGGATCTCCTCTTTCTCTAACAATCATTTCTTCTTTTGAATTTATTTAGTTTTCTTGTGTAGAGTATTTTTAGATGTCTTCTCAATCTTATTCACAAAATTTAGTAGACTTAATTTTTAGTTCCTCCACCTCAACCCTATGGAATGCTTTGACATTAATGTATCATAGGAAAATGTATTGTGTGTAAACATTGATTTTAGAATTATCATTATTTTTATCTATCTATAAATATTAGTGAGATCAAACACATTTTATGGTATTATGTATGCTATACTAAGGTATCCCTATGGGAGAAAGACTACTTCATATGGAGATTACTCCACCCAGACTCCCTACTTGTGTTCATACCGAGTCCCTCAAACCCATTTGAGGGTATTGTGTTATAAGATACTTGAAATTGACTTCATTATTTTTTCCAACCCTTTCAACCTCAATATTTTACTTGGAATATCATCTTATTAAGGGATTTTATCCTCCTACCTAATAAGTTCAAGAAAAAATGCATATCTTTTACATTGAAATCTTTTTTTCATTTGAACAGATATAAATGTTACTACTTTTTAATAAAGAAAGCTTAACCAAATTTTTTTCTATTTCTAATAGACTCTCTATCCTATCTAATACCATGCTTCAAATTCAAGTTGAAGCAAAAAAGTGGAGATGGAAGTTAGGCAACTTCACACTCTTTTGGATCACTAGGGCAAATGCCCCATCTACCATCAATAGAGTGCTATATGATGATCCCTCGCATGACTAGCAACATGAAGGTAAATATTAGTGAGGTTGAGATAGATCTCAAAGATGCAACCATCACGAGTCTTATATCTCCTCAACGCTTTCCACCCCTCCCCCACCTCCCATATGCAGATTCTCTCTTCATAGGTTTTGGAGGGCAACTATCACTAAGCATTGATCTATGTATGATTCAAGGTTTCCCCCTCTGGACAAAAATGGGCAAAGCAAATTTCCTCTGTTGATTTTTACCATCTCCCCTCACCATGTTTAAAATATAAATGTTGAAGAAGAAAATAAAGAACAAAGTAAACAAGTTGATGGTTGGACCATACTTGATACCTCTCCCCTTACCATTGGGGAGGTTAGGATGACAAACTAGATTGTCCTCCATCATGGCCTTCTTATGCAATGTTGGTGGCTCCTATTGCATAATGTGATGCTTTATTTTATTTTTTGATCAACGTATGTCAACAATGATGTAATTGACTGTTAGTGGGTTCATTTTTCCGAGTTCCCCCTATCTATTTTTTTTAGAGTGTGGTGTCATACCATCTATATTTTATTGTATATATATTTAGTTTTCTATTTTTAAATATGATGTATGTTTCAATAAAAAATATTTTATTGTTGGAATCAAAAGACACAATTTAAATAATAATCTAAACTTATTTTGAATTGTATAAAAAGTAGATTTTGTGCCTACAAATACTTGTGGTGTTACTCATGCATCATGATTCATAAATAATAAAAAAATATTTTCATTTATTTTATGAAAAAGTATACTTTAAAAAATTTTATGTTTCCAAAAATATTTTGTTTGATCAATTCTTTTAAATAGTATTTAATTTGATGGTCAACCCTAAATATCACTTAAATTTTTATGATGGAAACTTATTTAACATTGCCCTTTAAAAATTACTACTGGAATGCTTCAATGTGACTATTATTAATAAAATAACAAGTTACAAAATATTACATAGTAAGGTAGCTAGTTGATAGCTCTTATTAGAGGAAAAAATCAGCTCTAAATAATAAGATCAAGTACAAACATCAGTCAATTCATGACAATAGAATATGTTACTATAATAATTATAACAAGCACATTAAGATAATAGACACATGCTACCACACCAAAAGGAAGAAGTGGAGGATCATTCTTAAGTGGCAGAACATTCCACGATAAAAGCTTCACTGAAGGAAGATTTGAAACCACCATACATTTATGGAAGGAGCCAAAAAAGTAATAATGTCCCATCCAACAACTAATTGCACCACAATAGTAGAAGCATCGGGACCAACTAGATACCCCACCCTTCAAAATTTATAATAAACATCTTTAAAAAAATATTAAACAATTAATATACATTTCTATAATCATTCACAAATATTTATGAAGTTATTAATTTTTTTTATATTCCATCCAAACTTGCGCTCTTCTTTGTAAAAAAATGTTTAAAAAAAAGTCACTTTTTTAGAATTAAAAAATATAAATACATTCAAACAAAGTAATAATTTAAATCATCATAAAAATTTCTGAAAATTAGAAGAATTATAATTTATTACACACAAACTATATATATATATATATATATATATATATATATATATATATATATATATAAAATAAATTATATAAATAATAGTGTGTACTTAAATTACATTTCCTTTAACATTTTAGCAGTGAAGGCTTTAATGAAATTAAGACCATTCTTCAAATTCCATCACTGCTGACACCTATGACAACACCTGTAGATAACATAAAAATAAGAGGCCGGTAAATATGGCAGCTTCTGTACATAATATCAACATAGAATATGAGAAAATGCGAGTGGCTTAGTCTTTGGGTATGGATTTAAAATTTAAAATGGCTATAGATAAGATGGCTTGTATATGAAAAGTGTATAAAATTTGAGTCTTGTGATTATTTGTAATATTTTTTTCTGGATTTTGCCTCAAGTAGTTGTTTGAGTTCCAATGACGAAGGAAAATGGGAAAGTTATGATGGTGTTATTATTTCTGGTTTTAATGTTAACAATGGCACGACCATCAATGGAGTAGGGTGGCTACTTCACCGTGTGGAAGGGAGCAGGTTGCAATAATGAAGCTGTTCGATATAGTGATTGTGGATGTTCCAATATAGATTTAAATATACGAGGAGAATGTGAGTTTATATCCCTAGGCCAGCCTGCCGCAGCTTACAACCAGCCCAACTGTCTTGGCTTACCACATACTCTTTTTGGCTTTTGATTTCGATTACGATTACAATAAATCTTGTTGTTTCTTAATAGAAATTTTATTGATGGATGGTTGAATGGATTTTTTGAGAGACATGGTAGTGATTTTTTTTAAATTTTTTTTATGTTTCTCATATATATAATAGTTGTATTTTGGTTTTTATGTACACGGTTATAATATAAGACTGTATTTCACTACCATTGTAGATTATGTCTCTTTACATAATTATAATGATTATTTAAAAAAAAATAAAAAATGGCTGTTTATGTTTTATTTGATAGGAAGAAATATTATAATTATTTAATTTTTCAAGAAAGTAAAATTAATATAGATATTTTAAAATTTATTTATCTGAAAATTATTGAGAGATATTAATCTTGTGGTGGCTAAAAATTTGTCACATCCCACATTGATTAATTCATCAATTTAGTTATACGACTCGATTTTAATTTAAAAGAAAAAAAAAAAAGAAAAAATCTAGAAAAAAAGACGTTCCAAACTATTATGGTGAACACCGAGGTCTCTTGATCAAGTGGATGGGATAAGTCAAACAAGTGCACACCACAACTGTAAGTTGAATGAAATAAAAAACATGTGAATAATGCAAACGAGATTATAACAAATATTAGAAAAACTCACAAATGAGAGATGTACATATAGGGGACTGCATGTGTGACTCCTCTCTGAAAAGCTCCACAAAAAGTGATCAAAGAGACAATAATAAAAGAGTAACTCCAA
Organism: Torreya grandis; assembly: GCA_037957365.1. Lineage (NCBI taxonomy): Eukaryota > Viridiplantae > Streptophyta > Pinopsida > Cupressales > Taxaceae > Torreya > Torreya grandis. Next base: position 2,085,722 of record JARHVA010002285.1, on the reverse strand, counting down.
TGTTAAGGGAGTTACTTCTTATTCATCCAATCAAACTATAACTCCAAGTACACCTAAAACTATAAAATAGAAAAATAGAAAAGCATAGGTCAATCTTGGGTTTTGAGACGAAAGGTTCAGTGCATCAAATGTTTAACCCTAAATTTAGATAATAAGATTATCTAGAGTTAAGGGATATTAGATTATCTTTTATTTAAAGATGTTAAACTAATATAATAAGTAAGTAAATTAATATAAAGTTTAGATAAATAGTCCTCTAAATTTATACAATTGAGAATACTAAAAATAATAAAGTATAATTATTGATAGATATTGTAATGAATTCACGAAAAAATGACATTTATTTGGTTTACAATGCATATGTAAGTTTAATCTAGAATAGGCTAGAAGTGGAATATAATATAATTCTAGAATAGTCATTAGATTTGAGAAACATTCTTTCTATGGCCTCATATATTTACGTTGCATATGGATAATTGTGGCAATGTATGTGTCTAGCGTTACCACATGTATCTTGTATGCAATATTGACTGGATTTTGATATCTTCAGAGCACATGAACATGATGTCACTCTTTGTCAAATGATCAAAACCCTAGCTCTTCACCCTTAGAGTGACTATGAAAAAAATGAGTTAATGGACTCCCAATATTGAGCTGCCCCAATGACTTTGTCAATAGACATTGTCTACATACCTAAAAATATGAAGGGGGCATCAAACTTATGTAGTTTTCCCCTATGCATGTTGGCTTGTGTGTGCACAAGGATGCAATGTGTGACAATTAAACACATGTATGATTCATGGACTACTCTTTGAATGATTCAAACTTGTTAAAATACTACTCATATGACTGATATAGAAATAAGGATGAATAATGCAAGTTTTCTCACTTCAATGCTTGATTTATTGCTTCATGATATGTTTCCTTGTGAGTTGTATGTAATTTTCAAGTGTTTGTTAAGTATCGAATTAATGAGGGTTGATCTTATATATATACCAATTCATTTTATAAATATCTTATATTAAATCACTTAGGCCAACCTTTATAATACATCTCTTTTATAAATTGGATGACTTTTGGACACTAGACACTTTGTAAGAAAAATGGACACTTATGTCAACACATGTCTATTTAGGAGACAAATATCTAGGTAGATTTATACAACAAGTACATGTCTAGAACTATTAATAAAGGATATTAATTAATTTCTAGTATTTTATAGAGTATACAAGGCCTAGCCATTAAAATAAAAATGATTAGAGTAAGAGATTTAAGCAATTAGGTACATAGAAATAGTTAACGTGAGTATTTCAGCATTGGATAGGTTTATAACTGAAAGGTACAATCATGATAGGTATTTTTCAAGTGTATAAGACAGGTATTATATAAATCATATTTTATTATCTAAAATAGAATGTCCAAGGAATTATTCAGTAAGCTGAGAGATCATAATAATGCTAAAAAAATTAAAGCTATTAAAAATGTTGCAGAGTGTTTAATTAGTCTCCCAAAAATCCTTCAAGCTTTTGAGAAGAATTATCAATAGTGTTTTCAATTTTAGTCTTCCTCAAAGGATCAAATAAAATATTTGAAAAAATGTATTGATGTTGTTCATTTCAAGCTCTCCCCAAGTCAAAGAGTGGCTTGTGAAAAACCCTTATCCATAGGGGATCTTCATCAAGTTGTATTGGGTATGGCTTAGGACAAAACTCCAAGAATTGATGGTTTTTCATGTGAATTCTACCAATCTATCTAGGAATATATAAGACCTAATTTGCACAATGTTTATTTGGAATCTCTTACCAATGGTTCTCTAAGTAGGCTTATCAAAAAGGGAAATATTAAATCCATTCCGAAGATTGGGGATCATGAGATTATATCCAACTAGAGGCTTGTTAATATTTTTAATGTCTCCTACAAGATTATAACTAGTGCTCTTGTGCTCAGGGTTAGATATTTGGTTTGCTTAATTATATAATCTAATCAAATTGGGTTCATTCAAGGCCGTTACATCTTGGAAAACATCGTGGCAGTTTGTGAAGCTATAGAACGAGATCCCACCTCCAATAAAAAAGCTCTGTTCATAAAAAAATATTTTGAAAAGGCTTATGATAGGATTGAGTGGCCTTTAATTTTATCCATGCTTCAAGATTTAGGGTTAGGCCCCAAGTTCATTCTCTCTATTCAAACCCTCTTCCAAGACGCCTATGCTTGCCTTATTATAAATGGTCATTAGTGTGTTAGATTAGGATTGTTTCTCTATATTAGATAGGGATACCCTCTTACTCCATCCCTTTATGTCCTTGTTATCGATGGATTTGGATACCTACTTAGAAACTTCACTTCTAGATGGCTTTCCAAAGGTATAAGTCTCCCCACTACTTCTTATAATTAGATTGTTAATGGTAATTTGATAGATGATTAATCTCTCACACTTTAAGATAATGAAAAATATTAATAGGATGCTATGGGATGCCTTAAAAACTTTTAATTAGCATCTAGTTATAACATCTAGTGGGACAAGAGTCAATGCTTTAGATAGAGCTATGGTACTCTTTGAAGTTGGTTTGGATATTACTAATCAATATGGATTTATCATGAAGAAATGTTCACATTCCGAGGAATCCCTTTTCCTTTGAAAGCTTCTCCTATGGACATATAGAACTATATTGTCCTCATAGTAGAGAAAAAGTTAAATCCTATTGAATAACCAAATATATATATCTCTCTCTAGCTAGAAAATTTCAAATATGTTCCAAAGCTCTAGCTACCACTTGTGTGTACTACTCTTGTTGGACCCTCTCAAAAGAAGTTTATAAGAAGCTTGAAAAATTACTCAAGTATTTTTTGTGGGCCAAATTTGAAGGAAATAAAGGCTTTCATAGAGTTTCATGGTATATTTTCTATCATTTCAAAGAAATAGGAGGTCTTGGGATGACTGACATTACTAAACAAGGACTTGAGGTATGTGCCAAATGGATCATCAAGGCCATTAAAGGTCAAGAGGCCTAGAAAACAATTCTTAGGAATTGCATCTCTTCAAGGTCTTCCATTGGAAAAAGGCTTGGATAATACTTGGATTTCAATCCAAGCTTATCACCATAGTTAATATTAATATTACTAGTAGTTTTATTTTAAAAAGTATCTAGAAGGCATGGGAAACTATTAGACCTTGGATAAGTTTGAAATGGGATGGCTTCATGTCTAGCCTATCTATTAACTCTCACTCTATATGGTGGTCCATTATTATATTTATCATTGAGAAATATTAAAGAGTTGAGACTCTTTTGTTTAGCCATTAAAGTGTTGAGGGATATCTTTTTTAAACACACTAAATCTTGTCTCACCTAGGATAAACTCAAATCCAACTTTAGGGTTATTGTTTAGGATTTTGATTCAATGTCTAAGATTGATATGGTTGTGCCTGACTATGCTTTCCAAAAAAATTATGTTGTAGGCTCTCCTTGATGGTGGATATATTTATATTTGCCTACCTCCACTCCCATGCTCTGATAACATCACTGACTTGGTTATCAATGCATCTCGTCAAATAGCACTCCCTAGGAGATGCTTAAAAAAATATGGAATATCAATAATTATCCTTTTACTTATAATTGGATGTTTTCCTCTTAACCCAAAAAATCCATTTTTTGCTTTGTGTTTGCTATACCAAGGTCTCCCTATGGGAAAACACTACTTCATATGGGGATTCTTCCACCTAGATGCCCTACTTTTAGTCATACTAATTCCCTCAAACACATTTTATGGTATTGTGTTAGAGCCTAGGATGCATGAAATTGAATTAAGTATTTTTTCTAACCCTTTTGGCTTGAATATTTTACCTAGAACATCATCCTATTAGGGGATTCTATCCTCATGCATAAGCAGTTCAAGAAGATATGGCATACATCTTCTGCATTTTAATCTTTTTTCTTTAGAAAGGTAGAAATGATGTTACTTTTTAATAAAGAAAGCTTAAGAAAATATTTTTTTATTTCTAATAGAATCTTTGCCTTGTCTAATGCCATGCTTCAAATTCAATTTCAAGAAAAAAAAGTAGAGATGGAGGTTAGGCAAATTCACACTCTTCTAAATCATTGGGGCATCACCCCATGTACCATCAATAGAGTGTTGTATGATGATACCTCACATGATTATCAACATGAAGAAAAATATCAGTGTGGATAAGGTAGATCTTGAAGACGTGACCATTACAAGTCTTAAAGATGCTCAACTCTTTCCACCCCTCCTCTCTGCTAAGGTGGAGATTCTCTCTCTGTATATTTTGGAGGGAAGTTGTCATTGATCACCAATATGTGTCATGCAAGTTTTTCCCCTCTGAGTGGAAATGGGAAAGGCATGTTTCCTTAGATGGCTCTTGCCATATCCCCCACCATATTCAAAATGAATAAGTTAAAAAAGAGAATACCCCCTCCTCCCCAGATAATCCTCCATCATCACCTCCTTATGTGATGTTGGTGGCTCCTATTGGAAAATATGATGCTTTGTTTTCTTTTATCTTTTGATTAGTTTATGTTAGCAATGATGTAATTGATTATTAGTAAGTTTCATTTCCTGTGTTCTCCTGGTGTTTTTTTTGGGTGTGTTGTCATACTTCCAATATTTTTTATTGTATTGTATTAAGTTTTATATATTTTAAATATGATGCATGTTTCAAAAAAAAATTTGATTATTAGAATTGAAGGACATAATTCAAATAATAATTTGAACTTATTTTGAATGGTATAAAATGTGTATTTTATGCCTACAAATACTTGTGATGTTACTCATGCATCATGTCTCAGAAATAATGAAAAAATGTTCTCATTTATTTTATACAAAAATCCAATTTAAAAAAAATTATATTTCCAAGCAAGCTTTATTTGATTCTTCCAAATAGCAGTAAATTTGATAGTCAACCTTAAATATCACTTAAAGTTTTATGATGGTAAATCATTTAACATTGCCCTTCAAAAATTACTATTAGAATGCTTTAGTATGATTACTATTGATAAAATAACATTTTACAAATGTTACGTAGTAAGGTAGTCAGTTGAAAATACTAGCTCAAAACAATAAGAACAAGTATAAATGTTAGTCAATTCAAGATAACAAAATAACACCATAACAATTATAATGAGCACATTAAGATAATAGACATATGTCACCACCGTAGAAGGAAGAGGTGGATGATCATTCTTAGGTGGCAAAGCATTTCAAGATGAAGGATCCATTAAGGGGGGATTTGAAGCCATCCATACATTCTTGGAAGGAGCAAAAAAAATTAATGACCCACCCAACAAGAAGTTGCACCACAATATCAGAAGCATCAAGGCCAAGTGGAGACCTCTCCCTTCAAAAATTATAGTAAACATATTTAAATAAACATATTACTAATAAAATTAATATAATTTCGAATGTCATTTTCTAGATTCAAATCTAGACTTACAAAGTTCACCTGAAGCTTAAGAACCTTCAATGTTTGCTTGATCATTGGGCGAATGCCCCAGGTGCAATCAATGAAGAAACTCTAGATTTGTCATGCTTGTAGTCACCTCCTCATGGGTGAGCGTGTGGCGTGTGCTAGTAGCATTCTAGGAATAGACATATGAGATTCTCTCCTCGTCGGTCACCCCCTTGCTATTCATATCCGTGCCATGATTGGCCTCATGACTCTTCTAGAAGCAGAGGTGATAGAAGGGATTTGGGCCCTCCCCCACAAGACAAGTATCTGTCACTGGCTCTGACTATTTTTCTTGATAGACACAAGAAAGAAAATAATAATTCTCAAAAAAATGATGGATATGATCCCTTACCTGTGGATGATGATCCCCCTTGCTCAAGGGAGATGGGATGACAAGTTGTAGGGTTTACCTCCTCCACCACCTCTTTTAACCCCCATGTTTTTTGTTGAAGCTTAATTGTTTTCTTTATTGGTTTATATTTTTATGATTGTCTTATTGATTTTTGTATACCATTAATGTGATAAGTGATAATTATCAACCTTCCTCTAAACTTGATATTCTCAAAAATTTCTTAACCTTAATTTAATTACTTCTAAGATATAACTTCTTCCACCCTTTTTTATATGACTAACACTATAACATTATTTAAAAAAAAAAAACCTTATAAAATAATTAATATACATTTTTATAATTATTCACAAAATATTTATTAAATTATTAACATTTTAAAATAATCTATCAACTTATTTTCTAAGTTATTAACATTTTCTTATAATCCATCGAGAAAATCTAGTTTTATATTTAATTTAAAAATTAAAAAAAATAAAATAAAAATAAAAATAAAAATAAAATAAATAAATTCCTGTTTTTAAGGATTAAAAAACATAAATGCATTCAAACAAGGTAATTATACCTTGTCATAGAAGTTTCTGAAAATGAGAAGAACGATTGATTGTACATATAAATTAATTAATTAATTAATGAAGCGTGCTTAATTTACATTTCCTTTAACTTTTGATCGAATGAAATTAGGACCTCTTCTTACAAATTCCATCACTGCTGACACCTATGACAACATCTGTAGGTAATATAAAAACAAGAAGCCGGCAAATCAAGGGTTAAATCTGGCAGCTTCTGTACATAATATCAACACAGAGTATGCGAAAATGCGAGTGGCTTAGTCTTTGGGTATGGAATCAAAAATTAAAATGGCTACAAATAAGACAGCTTGTGTATGAAATAAGACGGCTTGTTTATAAGATTTGAGTCTTGTGATTACTTGTAAAAATAAAAAATCTGGGATTTTCCTGAAGTTGTTCGAGTTCCAATGATGAAGGGAAATGGGAAAGTTATGATGTTGCTACTACGTTTGGTTCTAGTGTTAACAATGGCACGGTCATCGATGGAGCAGGGTGGCTACTTCACCGTGTGGAAGGGAGCAGGTTGCAATAATGAATTTGCTCGATACAGTTATTGGGGATGTTCTGATATAAATACCGATACGAAAACATATGATGTTTATAAAAATTCAATGAGAATCAATTTCAATATAACGGAAAGTTAGGTTAGTGTCATGGCCTGATTGATTTTTCCATACCCACTTCTTCGAAGGGAATAGTGGGCATTTGATTTTCTGTTTGGGTGGGAACATGGAGGGTTATTTGAGTCAGTTTGAAGTGAAATTCAAAAATTCACTTCGGTCGAAGAAACGCGCACCAGATCGCGAAAGCTTTGCAATGTGCTGAAAACCAGAAAGAGGAGATTCAGAAATACTGCCAATTTGTCCATGAGAGCCCAGCTAAAGCATTCTAAAGCAAAATACGATAGGTGTTTTCTTCTTACCTCTTATCTAGATTATACAATGGATGATGGAATGGACTTTTAGTTAGACTCTTTATTTTAATCCCTGACTTAGGAAATTTTGATGTAGTTATAAGTTTCAACTATTGGAATCAATTTACTTTAACTTTTGATTAAATTAATCATTTTTACCAATTAAAATTTATTATTTTTTTATTTATTGAAAATTTTAAAACTTTACAATAATTAAAATGTGTATTTATTAAAAAAAAATATGAAAAAATTTATTTAACTAAATTTTGATTGATTAAACTATTATCATATTATTATAACTCAGATTACTAACATCATCAACACAATAACAATAATAATAATAGTTAGATTTGATTGCCTAAATATTTGCAAAGTTGAAAATGGAAACATTTCCCTCCACAATTAATTGTAACTTAATCTACCAATGATTTACTGCAGATTTTTAAATAGTAGAAAAAAGAAAGGCTATCTTTAAAAGACTAAAAATTAATATTCAAACTATAGATAAATGTAATAAAGCTCTGCTGTAAAATATATAGCTTCTCAGATAGCGCATATGGAAGAAAATTTTGAAAATATAAATAAAATCAAGAACTATAGTGATAGATTGACGGATTCTAAGCAAGGGAATTATTGTCTAGTGTGACAGATCCGCTGTCTCAAAGCAATGATATTGAGAACGTTGAGCACTACAATGGCAAACCCAGAGCAATAGATCAATGATTACAGACAAAAGAAATGGCAAACATTAAATGCTAAAATGGTGAAAACAGATTGATAAAATGGCTATGTGGAATCAAAGCGACATATCGACTATTAGAAAGCAATGGTATGGTGAACTCTGAGTATGAGAATGGTAAAAGTAGAGTAGTAGAATGGCTATGTGAACTCAAAACAACCCCTGTTCTTCTAAGGTTAGTAGGCAGGAGTACTACCAAAGTATCTGAAAATGAAACAAAGGCAACTAGTGCATCCACTAATATAACCTTGGTAGTAGTAAAGATTGAAGAAGATGAATTTGAGCTAGATTAGGATGACTTACAAGCATGAACACCCATCTTCTCGGTCAAAGCAAGAAGACATAATTTGGATGAGTTAAGGAAATAAATCAAAATGCTTTGGATTGTTAAAGAGATCCACATTACTCTCCTTCCTCATAACTTCCTTGTTGTGTCTTTCTATTGTTTAGAAGATAGGAATTATGTCTTGGAATCTAAATCCAAATGATTTATAGGCTAAAAGGGCATATTTGTTAAATAATGGTCTAGAGGTTTTAACCCTATAATATAAAACATGAATTTCATCCCTGTATGGATAAACCTTTACGCTCTCTTCATAGAGTTTTGGAGTGAATGAATATGACAGAGTCATTAAGATTGAGCTTTATTTAAAGGTAGTTTAAAATGTAAGGGAAATGTTGGGATTCATTGTTTAAACACAAATTCTAAATGTAATTTTGTTGAACTTGTTTCTTTTTTATCATTCATTCCTTCTCTCGTGCTTAAAATGTAGGTTTTTATTCTCCATCTTTTTCATTGAATTTAATTGTATTTTTAATGGAAACTTATAGTCCCCTAGCGATGTCTGCAATTATCATTTTTATATTTGTCAACACTTTAGAGGGTGCAATACACGACAAGAAAACTTTTATATTTAATAATCGTTTGCACTGTGGTTTTGTATATTGTTTTAAAGTGATAGAATATTTTGAAGTTTCGATAATGCATATTTATTATTGTAGGAGGAAAACTGTAATAAGTTTCAAAATAAATTAACACTAAACGCAAGATTTGTTATTTATTATTATATATGCACGAGTTAAAAAGATAATAGTATGTTTCCTTTTTTTGGTATATATATATATATATATATATATATATATATATATATATATATATGGGGCTCTAATCTATTTTAAAAAGCAGACTTCTTCTTTATTATGATTTAAAAATTAACATTAAATGTTAATTAATTAAAAAAATCTTTGAGAATCTAAATATTAATTGAAATTTATGTTGTTATATTTTTTCAAAAAATAATTATTATATATACAAATACTCAAATATAAAATATATTATACTAATTAAAATTTATGTATACTGTTTTAAAAAAATCTTAAAAAAATAATAAAATAAAATGGAATTAAAATTTATATATACAATTTAAAAAAAATCCAAAAAAATAAAATAAAATAAAATAGAACATTTACTAAATTTTGAAAAATATGAAAAGCAAATAAAAATAAACAAACCCACTTCCCCATCTAGAAAGAAGATAAGAATGAGTCAAATAAATTAGTTGTTAAAGGGGCAAACTAAATTCTCTCAGCAAAATTAAGATTCGTTTTGTAATAATAGGGTTCCATGTATTTCCTTATTTTTCTCCTCCGAAAAATAGGATCACATCACTACTAAAATGTATTGCATAAATGAAATTTCATCACGTACACAGGAATGTCATGTGACAGAAAGTTACAAAAATTTTAAGTGGGTGAAAAAATTTGTGTTCCTACCATTATTTGCCTAAATTATATAATGATCCCAGAAACAGTAACTACTCAGAAATAAAATGAAAACTCTAAACACAAATGTTCTTTATTCGTTTTTGCCGTCATTCTTTACGCGTTGCTGTAAATCATGTGACATAAATTCTTCTTCTCTGTCGTCTTCATTGAATTGTATTGCATTTGCTATGGAAACTTATAGTATTATAGCTATGTCTGCAATTATTAGATTTCTTATTGTTAACGCTTCAGTGGGTGCATTAGACGGCAAGAAACTTTTTGATTTAATATCCTCTTGCCTTGTGGCTCTGTATATATTTTTATAATTATAGAATATTTTCTAAGTGTTGATAATGCATATTTATTGTAGGAGGAAAACAAAAGGACCCTCTTGTGGTTGAACATCGGAACAAGGATCAAAATAAATTGAATGATGAATGCCATTTTTTTTTAAAAAGACTCTGTATGGATTAAATATAAATTGATTTTGGATGGTTAATATTAATATAATATACATATTTTAGTTTATTTATTTATGTAGTAAAATATAATATCTTACTTGAATGGTATAAAAAATTATAAAGAAATTGATTATGATCTATTATTGTGTTATGTTGTGCAGCTTATTGAAAGTCAGTCTCCACTATGTAATAATGTAATTTACAAAGGATGCAACATTCGGAATGACGAAAAATGCAATTCATGCTATCCATGTAAGGCTGTGACATGCAGAGTTGATAATGATCCTGATCATGTGGTCTGGAAATGTTCTTGCCATGATGGAATTTATAATCCCTCCAAATCTGGTTAAGTATAAGTTTTATTCTTATAAAAACTATGTGATGTGATATGTTGTCTTTGTGTAAGTTTGAATGATTTTATATTGACTATAATACAAAGAATAAATGATACGTATCTGCAGTTATAATGCAAAAACAAATATGGGTTGTATACAAGTAGGATTAGGATTATGATACAATCATCAAATTCTGAAAACAATATTTCAGGGGCTACAGACACTACCATAGACACTATTGTTTGTGTTATGATGCTATTATCCTATACATATATCTACTAGATTGAAATCCAACTATTTATATCATTTTAAGATATTTATCACTTTTCTTATAATGTATTTATATCTAAAACGCATGGCATAGATGTTTTCTTATTGATCAAACCCTAGCTCTTCACCTTTGGGTCCTTCTTTTTGAAAATAGGTAAGCGGGTTCATGGTGTCAAGATAACCTCAATGATCCTTCTATCAATGAGTGATACCTACATAATGGACACTCCAAAGAGTGCATCAGACTTGTGTTGTTATCTCATGTGTGGGATTGTGTGTGAATAATGGTGTAATATGATATATGTAAATGCATACATAGTGATCTATAATTTAATTTGAAAAATATAACTCATGGGATGATTTAGACCTTTTGTATAACTTTTCTTATGACTAATGAGGAAACAAAGATGAAAAGGATAAAATAACTCAGTTGTGCATTGACTGAATGAGTCTTGGTAGGTACTTAGTATTTTACTAGATGATTAATGAAAAGGATTAATCTTGTATTTATACCAAACATTTTAAAAATATCTCACATTAGGATTAAATAACATAAATAGACCAGCCCATATATTTGGAATTATTTTCAATTTGGATGATTTTTAAGGACTGGACACAAGATAAGGATTTGGGCACTATCGTTAACACTAGTGTTGGCTCCAAATACATCTTAGTATAGGATCCATGGTAACACATCAAACACATAGTCAAAAAAAAATAACTTGTCACGATTGTTATTTTGTCATCCAGTGGTGCTAATTGATAGGCAGTTAATAACTCTATTTTGGCTCAATCTTCATTGGGAAGTGGGTGCACATGACAATAATAGCTCATTAAGGATAGCATAGTGGAAATGATAAAATGAGTACCTCTAATACTAGCTTAGTGATCAACATGATTCATTCGTCATGATCCTAAGATGCTCCAAAGATCTATAAAAGGAAGCTAAGTCTAGTTAGCAAAGGAAGAAGATGATTGGAGTAGTGATGCCCTAGCAGATTAGTTCCATATATTATGTTCATGTTTTATATGTAGAGTTAGTTTGGGATGTCTTTAGTACTCCCCATTATAATGCCTAAGATCACCTATGAGACTTTGGGCCATTAAAAGCTTAAGTCAAGAATTCACTTAGTTTCTATCAACTTATATATGTATTGTTGTTAAACTTGTTTAGTAGTTAAAGGCCTTATGCAATGTTTAATGGATGGAATGCTTAAATCTATCGTATGTATGTTTTGCTCTTGAAAAATTATAACCTACTAGTCTATGGCATGACTGTGACCCATGAGGATTCCCATGACTCATATAGGAAATGTTCTAAGCATGGGTAAGACCCTATGCCTCATAATGATACCCACTCCTAATCATAAACCTACACCTAAACCCCTTAATTAGATACCCAATTCCCCCTCAAGTGCCTGAATGCTGCTAAGCCAAGGTTATCAAAGTCTTATGCCTAACAAACGATCAATTTCCCCCCATCCTAGGATGTCTTGTACCCATGAATGCAAAACCATAATTTCACTAACTAAGGTCCCCTAAGAATATATTTGTGTCATAGCACAACTATCCCAACACAGACTCTGATGCCTTCTCTATTGTGCTTCAAGTGAGAACATGAAGCTCATGCCTCATGTGAAGTGATGACATCATAGTTGAGTATCAAATGTTGATGCCATAAGATTAGTAAAGGCCTGTACCCCATTAAAATAAGCCTAAATGTAACGTAGATGGTTAGATAAGTGCTTGATTAGGCCTATCACTGAAACACCTACTTTTCTACAACATTTTGGTTCTATTGTTGGGACTATTGAATTTTGTTATTGTAATGACGCACCAAGACAATGTTATGACTCTCCCTCAAGAATGTCAAGAATTGGCTAGAATGAGTGGAGGATAGATTTGCATTGGGGAATCTAACTTATAGAGGGAATAACCCAAGTAAGTGGGTCTAAAACCACTTGTGTGATGCCCTATACAAGGTTTTCATTGATGAACTATCAGAGTAAGTATACCAATGGTTGGATGCTTATATGACAAAAAATTTAAAGCTATATATAGCTCATTGATTGGATGTAAGAGTGCTTAGAGAGGCTTAAGAACTTAGACATCACTTGGACTAGAGCCATAAATACATGGTGGGAAGAGGTACTGAATAACTACACGTTTGAGTTCTTAATATCAACCAATCCTACCTTGAAGAAGTAGAATATTAGTTATTGCATGAGCCTAGAGGCACATTTATGAAAGAAATTCATACCAAACTCAAGAAGCTGATTATACTCGAGTTTGAGCCCATACCTGAGTTTGAGTAGTAGAGCATCACCATGCTCAAAAACATCAACTAGGTATTATCAAAAAGTGTGCACTTATATGATGCTAGATTCAAGACTCTCCTTTCCAAGCTCCCTTATGATATTCACCCCTCCCAACATGCTTAATGGATTGATGAAGGATTATTGGTGCATTCAGAAGGGCATTATCCATGAAAACATTCATAAAACCTCAGGAAGTACTTGAAGTCACACTAATATCCAAGGTGGTAGGAAACACCGACATAGGATTTAGCCCATTTATGTAGTCATAGATTACATCTATGGCCTGCTAAATGCAAAATTTGACCACTAGTTCATCGCAAGATGCTCAAAGTGCATTATGGTGCACATACTCTAAGATGGAGGGCCATAATAGAAATAACTACCCTCAAAGGAATGCCCACACTCTTATCCTTAGCTATGAAGTTTGTCATGAGGTGCATGATGTTTGAAACTTACCTTTATTGTAACACACTAGTTAGGTTAACACAAATATCTATTACCAGTTATGCAATTCCTATTCCCATAACATGACTGATTGTCACATAATTGATGAGATGTGTGAGAACATGGGGAGAGGCTCATGGAAAGCAATGATAGTAGTAGGAGGGAAAGGGGCCCAAGGAAATGAGGTTTACGACCAATAGAATGTAGGATATGGGATGAAAAGAGGTGCCAGAGGGTAAGGTGGTAGATGTGGTGGAGGAAGATTCCCATCACAATCATGTTATAAGTGCAGATCAATTGAGCACTATTAGTGGGACTGCCTTAGACATCCAACATGTGGGTATTGTCAAGGAACACAAAAGGTTAAGGAATGCCCTAACTTGTACAAAAAGATGACCCAAGGTAGAATGGGTGCCGACAAGGGCAAAGTGATGATTAGGCATGAGTCTAATGAGGTGAAACAGGCTCCAAAGTTGTAGACAACATACATAGAGCCAATCAAAGTGTAGGAAACTACTCATAGTGGACTCATCACTCAACTGTTAATTGTTTCAACATCAGAGTTACACTTAGAATATGGGATGCCAAGCTATATTGATCACATTACATATTTAAAACCCAAAACCATGCCTTATCCAAACCTTGCACACCAAAAATATGTATTACAACAAGTCATGAGTGTAGTACCAAAATTGCAAGGAGAACTCCAATTAGTGTGAGACTTAGAGGCAAAGGTTGTTACCTCTCACACAAATAAGGATGGATAGGAAATTGAAGTACAAAAGCTAATGAATATCTTGTACCTCCTATAAATAGAAGGGATACTTCCCCTATTAAGTAACTTGATTTTAAAACATGCAAGATAGTAGTCAGTGGAAGTCATCATGCCATGCATGGAAAGAGTGCAATAGGTCAAGCATACATATAACATATAGGATTACCAATAACTTCTGGTGAATACCATCATTGATGGATGGTCCATCTATGAGGTCCTGATTGACACTGGTATTGAGGTTAATATCCCGACCAAAAATACATAGGAAAAGATGGGTAGGCCATCCTTGAGGCCTTCTCCCCATGCAATCTTCATGGCAAATAATACTCAAGCATAGTTGATCAAAATTATAAAGGGTGATATTGTAGATATTATGGGCACCAAATTCCACATTGACTTTGAGGTTATCGAGTTGGATGAATAGGAAGGCCTTGGTGCTATAAAACAAATATAGATTTGCACTTTAAGAAGCTAGATATGACCTTCAAAAATGAAAAGGAAACAGTATTGATTCCCCTTTAAAGTGACCAAGTAACCCCTATGTCGATAACATTGATCTAGAGGATGAGATCAACCATATATATAACATCATGGTTAAAGACAACAAGAATTTCATACCTTCTGATCAAGAAGTGCTCTCTTGGGAGGATGGGTAGTCAGCCTTGAACACCACCAATATCACTTATGATTGATGGGTTGAAGAGGATTATGAGGCCACTAGTCATATATTACTCTTGGTGTGCATAAAAGTGTTGAAGCCTATGAAGACTAGTTGGGTTCAGATTGCTTTCACTTTGAAATGATGGGTCCCACACCATGAAGAGAAAGGAAAGAGGGTACTCTACCTGAGCAAAGACAAGTGTATAGAGCTCCCAAAATTTGAAGGGAGTAACCTAGTGGAAAATTATGTCCAAAATGTTGAAGCATGCATCCCCGAATAGATAGATAGAATAGCCACACTAGTGTATACCCTGAGAAGTACTATAACATGTTGATGGGTAGCATAAAGGTCTAACTTGCCAACCTAGCCAAAAGTAAAAACAACCATTTGCACTAGATTTGGGAGGAGTAATAAAAACTTGTATATCTTGACATAATTTGAAGCCTTTAATACCATGGTACATATATGCCTATGTAAAGAGACATGGAATGACTGTGGTACAACTCCCAAAAAGAACTTATGGGTGTAATCCTTCTATAGGACTTTGAAGACATGGGCAAAAACATGGTATGTGGTCAGTGAGATATACCAAGAGATAATCAATTGGGATGCTCTAAAGGATAAGTTTATGCATACCTTCTCCTTTTTCTTACAAAACTTGAAACTGGTCAAGCCATTGGAAGTAATTTGGAGGGTAGTGTTTGAGGACACTGCCATCCTTGAGGAGTGCCTAAGAGACATGTTCAGGGAAAAAGGGATCGCACTGTGAAATTTATTTGAGGAGTAAATGCTCAATAGTGACTCAAGTGAAGAATATGATGAAACTTAGGAGTGTTATTGGAAAATGCTGACTGCTATAAGAAAGATCATGCCCTAAGTAGATGATAGTGCTTCTGGTGAATAATAACTCACTCATCTTCATGTAGAGACAATTGAGAGAACTTGGTAAGTCTAGGACTCACACTAAGATAAGAATGAACCATACCACACACCACTAAAGACCATCAAATTAGACATTAGTATAGAAGGAGAGCCAACTATTGCTACTCTAGGTGTCTATTAGTCTAATGCAGAATTGGTGCATATCATAGACCTCCTAAATGAGTTATAAGACTTGTTTCCTAGGACTTATCAAGATAGGAAGGGCACCCTCCCATGCTTTGGGAAGATAAGTATAAAGATAATTGATGGTTCAAGATCGATCAAAAATCAACCCTATAAGATGAATCCCAACCACTATGCCAAGGTTAAAATAGAGATCGATGCAATGATGGTCACAAGGGTCATTTAACCTATGTAAGATTTTGAGTGGATAAACTTGATGGTGATAATAATTAAGAAGGATTGGTACATTCACATTTTCATCAATTACAAAATGATAAATGCTACATGCATCAATGACCCCTTCCCAATTCTATTCACCAATGAATTCTTGGATGGTCTCGTAGGCTATGTGATCTACACCTTATTTAATGGGTTCTATAGATATCACCAAGTCCAGATTGAGGAGGAAGATAAGTCCAAAACAACCGTTGCAATTGAATGGGATTATTTTGATTATAACATGATGCCCTTTGGGCTCAGGAATGCGCCAACCATATTCTCTACATTGGTGATCACTACATTCAAAGACTTCATCCATAGGTTAATCTAACTTTACCTACATGATTAGATGATGCATGGTCTCATGAAGGACCATTATGAAAACTTGTGATTGATGTTTGAGAGGTGCAGACAACTTCAAATATCCTTAAAATTGAAGAAGTGTATCTTTGTAACACCATTTGGAATCCTACTGGGGAAAATCATTTGTAAGGATGATTTACTCATTGATCTCAAGAAGATTGTAATCATCATTCAACTCTAAACTCCTTCCACATAGAAAGATGTACACACCTTTTTGGGCCACTGTGGATATTATAGAAAATTTATAAAGAGCTATGCAAAGATTACAGTGTCACTAGAAGAGAATTTAAATAAGGATAGACCATTTTACTGGAGTGAAGTGCAAGAGGATGCCTTTGAGACCCTAAAGCTCAGACTAGATAGCATGCCTATATTATAATTTCCCAATTGGATGACCCCATTCCACATCTATATAGATGCTTCTATCTATGTGATTGGTGTAATCTTGGCGAAGGAAAAATGGATCATCCCATCTCCTTTGCTAGCAGAAAATTAACAAAGGTAGAGAAAAACTATAATACAAATGAGTATGAAGCACTTTCCATGGTCTATGTCCTACAAAACTTTCGACAATATTTGTTGGAAACCCCATTCATCTTTTTCATAGATCACAAGGTGCTTAAGTACCTTGTGAATAAGCCCATTCTCCATGGGTGTATTTTTAGATGGATTGTTCTATTCTAAGAATTGTAGTTTTCTATTATCATCAACCTTGGAAAATAGAACTTGGGGCCAAACCATTTGTTTCGTATAGACTCAGGTGATGCAATAGTACTGATTGAGAATGATATATTAAATGCACAATTGAGAATGATATGCCCTTGAGATCTTGGTAGAGATAGCCACATTTATAACTTTTAGATATATGCCCTGAATAATGAAAACAAAAGAAAAGAAATAGCTTGCAGTTCACACCACCCCTTTTCATCTCATTAGCAGGGAACTATACAAGCTAGGTTGAGATGACATTCTGCATCAATTTATCTTACAGGATAAAAGGGAATCCATTCTACATGAGGCACATGATGGGATAGTAGGAGGTCATTGGATAGGAGACACAATGGAACACAAGGTGTTATGGTTAGGATTATGGTGGCTAAGTCTATTTCAAGATCTAAAGGATTATGACATGGCATGTAACATATGTTAGTGTATAGGGAATCCTAACGACCATGATGAGATGCCTCTCATCCCCATTCTTTCCCAAATACCATTCAAGAAATGGGCCATTGACTTCATTGGGCCAATTACTCCTAAAACGCAGTGTATTGACATGAGGAACATTTTAGTGGCCACAGACTATTTTACCAAGTGGGCTAAGGCTGCACCAACCAAAAATTACACAACCACCATAGCTATAAGTTTCGTTTGGGAGAACATCATAAGCCAATATAGGTGCCCACTCATATTTACTAACAACATGGGCACACACTTCATAAATGAAATTGTGTGGATCTTGCTAATAGAATATATGGTGGTGCACCATAAGATAATGCCTTACCATCCCCAAGTGAATGGCACAACTGAGGCATTCAATAAGATCCTGGGGACATGCCTCATAAATACATGTGATGTTTATCATAAGGATTGGGATGATCGAGTGTCAATAGTTTTATGGGCATATCACACAACTTATAAGCATTTGAATTAGGCTACACTATTTCAATTGGTGTTTAGCACTAAGAAAATCCTATCAATGGAATTATTAGTGCCATTATTACACATCACATGCATTAGTTGGTTAGATGACCAAGAATCATTTAATGAAAGGGTGGAGGACTTGGAATGCATAGATGAGGCATGTGCCCAAGATAAGTGGAATTAGTAGATAGAAAAGGCATACCAAAAGCTTTGGGATGACAAGCATATAAAACACAAGGTGATAATAAAAGGGGCCTTAGTTTTTCTCTATGAATCCATGTATATTAGGAACCCAGGCAAGTTGTAGATAAGGTGAATGACCCCATATATCATCCACAATATCTTAAAGACTGGTGCATGAAAGTTACGCATGGTGATAGGTGAAATGTTCCCTTGGCATTTTAATGGCAATTGATTGAATTTATATCGATAATATGGTAGCATTTGTACCATTAGACACTGACTTCTTAGTCATGAGATGGTTATATTGAATGACCAGAATAAATTTTGGCATAAGCCAAGCAAGTTCCTTTTTTGTGTGTTAGTTGAAATTTTGGTGAGGTAAGTGAATAAGTGGTAGTTTAAGGCCACTAATTAGAATATTTTTGGCATTTTCATGTATAATTATATCCAAGTGAGTCAAGCATAGAAACTCACTAAGTTCCTGAGGCATCTATAGGCCTACAAAAGGGTTTGTTCAGTATTTAAAAGCATAATACCAATCAGGTGAGTTGAGTGAGGTTTTTCCCTAAGTACCTATGCTAGACACCAAAGTCTTTGGGTGCATGAAACTCACTAAACTTAGAGGAAATGTGAATTGAGAGAGTCACACAAGATACAAGTGAAAAAAAGATAGAGTGAAGATGCACAACATGATCATGTGCAAGAGAATAGATGAGAATGTTGCACTATAAGGCCAACATAATATATTTGAATGGGGTAGGAAAGGCCAAGGAAAGAAGATGAAAGCATATTTAAATTAACCAAAATAGATAAGAGTTATTGAAATATAAGTGTAGATGGAAAAGGAAATAGGACTAAGGAGGTTGAATTGTGTGCATGTAGGATATTGTGCCTAGGTTACCATATTAAAAGTAAATATTCTTCCAAGAAAACAAAGTGTAGGATAAGATCATCAAGACAAGCTGACATCCACCCAAACCAAGGTGAGAAGTGAACATTTGAACTAAATGTCACTTCATCAAAAAGTCATTAGAGGGAGTTAATGTGGTAGAGGTGGAGGCACAAAGATCTACATTAAACACCCAAATTAACAAAAGATTTTTGGGGATTTTATGGGGCATAATGAATCCCAAGGAGTTTAGGCACTTCCATGCCATTACTTAACCACAATTAAGGTGTTATATGAGGGTATAAATATAAAGTAGTGGAAGACTGATTGCATTTGATTAAAAACTTGTGTTAATTTGAAATTAAAATAGAAAATTTGATCAACTAGTAAACGTGAGAGCCGAACCAAGGAGACACTGCTACAACAAGACCTTAAACACCCATAGATTCCAAAAGTGGATGACTATGTAGAGAAATGAATTGCATTCCTTCTGAGATAGGTAGAGGAAATAAAGGGGTAAAAATTGAGAAGAGAACTACGTAGTTAAAAATTTAAAGTGATGCCAAGGCTTCCATTTACAACACATGAAGCTAAATATCCAAACATAAAGTTATAGACCTTACGACTATGTGAAGTGCCAATGAAGATTGAAGGCTTTGGCAATATTAAAAAAACCAAGGTTCAACACTAGCAGATTTAGAATGTGGAAAAAATGGATGATCTTGGGCCTATAATAGGCATAGAAGGGTGCCAATAAATCATGATTAGCATATAAAGCTATTACTATGAAAATAGTAGTGCCACTAGTAGGATTGTCTCCCAAATCGATCTAGAGGCACTCGAGAAGATGTTCTATTAGGACATATAGTTTCCAAAATAGGTGTTGATGGGAGAAAATTGGGCATCATTTATGCACAATTGGAACTTAAAAGATTATAACCATAGAACTTCTAGTAATGTGAATGACCTAGCACAAGACTAGATGGTAGACATAGGAGAAAATATTACAAAAGGCACAACTTTATTTGAGGTCACTATCCAAGAGAAACTGATGACCATTACTGTGGTGTAACTCTATGAGTTTCCAAGTTTTGAAAAGATAGAGGAACTTGTATAGTTCCTCCTATCATACATACATAGGGATATGTTTTAATTTTTTAAGGAGGTGAATGAGGCTATCTGTGAACCTCATTGACTGAATCAATGTACTCCCAAGATCTAGTACACACATCTAATAGATGATGGTAGATGATGTCAAAGTTGAAAAGGTCATGGAGTTCCTAGGTTATTACAAAGGAAGCTTAACGTTCCCTATCAAGGACATCAACAATCCTAGGATGAGGGTAGATGTGCACCTAGTGAGTTTCAAACTATGCCTAGGAGGATGGTGGGTGGATGTAACAAAAACCTACCTATGCATCATGTAACACATGGCATAAGAGATGAAATTTAACATCATCAAATTTACTACAAAGGACATGATCAAGAATGTACTCAAATGTCATATGGTGAAAGAGACCTTCTAATGGGGATCCATATTGATATTGATTATGATGGAGGATATCAATGTGATTGATGGTGATGAGGATGACTTGTGGATCTTCCTAGTATAAAACAACTCCTTGGCACTAAAATATTAGAACTCTACTTGCCCCCTACTTTCTCCCTAAAGTATAAAGCACGCATGATGGGATGGTGCACCTAGTACATTAAAGCATTTAGGGAAGAATGACACATCCTAGAGAAACTCCCTCAAAGTCTCTTTGGAATGATAGCTTTCACCATTATAAATCACTTCAGTGTCTTTCAATTTTCACTCATAGAAGGGAATCACTTGAGTTGGCTAAAAATGCCTTATGCATTTTAAGCTAGGTAATTCAAAGAGGTGTTGCAAAGAATCCCAAATGCAAAATAGGTGGATATCTTGGTGAATATTATGGATGCAAAAATACATAGGTTGAGGTACCAATTTGTGTGCTCAAGGGAAAAGCAACCTAAATTTAGGAGGATGATTCAAATGCCACTGACATTTATTCCCTTGAAAAATAAGTTATCCTTGGACACATCCATAGGTTCTTTTATGAGATAAAGCCAAGGAAGAAGGGCATAATTTCAAGTAAAGATGAAGATCTCCCACTTTGGGTAAAATAGGAAGGAGAGTTGGTGCCATAGGTGCTAGTGACACCAAGCAAATCCCCTTAGAAAAAGCAGGCAAAAACCCTAAAGGAAATACAAGAGCACCTTTGTTTGAAGATCACCTTCGAAGATGAAGCTTCCCCCTCTACACCAAAGAGGAAGTGTGTGATATTCATTTTAGGAATCACATCACCCAAGCCTAGGGAGAAGGAAAAGTATAAGTTCAAGGGTCCATTGGTGATGCCCACTGTCACCTTGGTAGAGATGGAGGTGCAAGAAATATAAGAGGAATCAAAAGGACTAGGGGTACATGAGGAGGAAGAAGAATAAAAAGGAAAGATGAAAGTTTACATCATCCGAGAAGAAGAAATAGAGGAAGAGCCTAGTGCTGATGAAATTCATAAGGCTCTCTAAGGTGGCACTGTTACCATGTTTGGGTAATCAAGACAATCAAGTGCCCCAACTATATAACCCTCAACATAGCCTCTATAATATGAAAAGGAGATGAGGCATTGATGGATGAAAATAGGCCTCAATTAGGAATATATATATATATATATATATATAGCTCTCTGTGTGTGTGTGTGTGTGTGTGTGACATTGGAGTTGCATCAGAAAAGGGAGAGCATGAAGTCCAAGGGCATGAACCAAGTAGAGATTGACAAAGTTAAGGCCAAAGAGATAAGGGTTGAGGAGGAAAGAATAGCCATGATCATGAAAAAGAGGAAGGTAGAGATAAAAAAGGACTAAGAGGAAAAGGATAGTAAAGAAAGTGAAGAGAAGAGGGTTGCCAAAATCATGGGACCCCTCAAGGAGAAAGTAGTAGAGACACCTAGTGC
The DNA here is from genome assembly GCA_037957365.1 of Torreya grandis. Taxonomy (NCBI): domain Eukaryota; kingdom Viridiplantae; phylum Streptophyta; class Pinopsida; order Cupressales; family Taxaceae; genus Torreya; species Torreya grandis. The sequence continues at coordinate 2,063,283 of JARHVA010002285.1, read as the reverse complement.
CCTCATTCGCATAGTGGAGGAACCTGCACCACAGGGACACCCAAGTAGTGAAGGGTTACTTGGAGACAAGGAAGGAGATACTGGCACCTTATAGACGTAAAAAGAGAATATAGTTGAAATACAATAGATTCATGGGGGTGAAGCTGTTGCTGAAGAGAAGGAATAAGCAAACAAAGGGGACAAGTTTGAGAAAGAACCCCTACAAATAAAATAATACACTTAAGAAGAAAGCATTAAATAAAGTGTTATTTTTGATGAGGAAGAGTTTTAGTAGATGGTGTTGGCCATCTAAGAAGAGGAAGTTGAGTTGAGCCTATGAGAGAAGGCATAAAAGGGGTTTACATATGAAGACTATTACATGATGGAGTATATGCTCCCTAATCTACCATGACACTGACACATGAAAAACTATCCTTTTTCTTTGATATTTATGTGGATGAGGCTTAATTCAAGGTACTAAAAAAGGTGATCCTTAGTACAAACCAAGAAGAGGAAGGGTACAATTCACTTTTGATAAACCCTTGCATAATGAATCTAGTAAGTTTAGCTAACACCCTCCATTGAATGGCTTCTAAAGTAGTACACAAGAACATCATCAACGATGTTAGAGCCTCGAGATAGAAAAAGGTCATACTAGAGGAAGAGGAAAAGAATAAGGCCATAATATTCAAATTACACCAATTACTCAAACGCATGGAGGAAGCTGAGCCATCCCTCCTAGATGGCATCAACACTTCAATTTTTTTATAAGTCGATAAGGTATGTGCACTAGTAGATCAGATGCTCCCATGTTTGAAGGCATAATATGTGCTATAAGAATAAGAGGACACTTGCACTAAAATAAAATAAGAGATCACCATGAAACTCAAAGAATTGAAATACCTCTTTGTGAAGCTGGAAGAGGGCGTAGAATTAGTTGATGTAAACTTTTGCAACTTCTCCACCTAAACATTATTCATTAATGTGTGCCTCAAAAAGGTAAAATGGGAGAAGGATGCACTAATGGCATGGGCATACAATGTGATCAAGGTTGAGTGTGCTTAGATAATGGCACAAGTTAAAACTTTGAGCACTTAGATCAAGACCCAAGAGTAGGACTTAGAAAAGCTCTTTTGTGTGCTACAAACAAAGGGTTGTGAGTAAGGAGAGATGCTCGATAGAGATTTAGCCAAGACAAATCAAAGGTTATAGGCCTTTAGGATATAATTAAAGAAAAATAGTGTGCTCACCTTTAGTGCCACTTCCACAGAAGTAGATAGCACTGTAGATGAAATTAAGATCACAATTCATATTTTGTTAGGACTTCAGGGTGGAATTAAAGGAGTGTGCACTCAAATTTTATGCACCTAAGGCACTGCAATCTTAGTATAAGGAAAAACTAACATTTTTTTGTGTGGTAATATTAGGCCCCATATCTTGCTAAGTATATGATCCATACCAACACAATAAACACATAGACATAAGGCAATTACTTGTCATGATTACTATTTTTTCATCTAGTGGTGCCAACTAGCAAGTGGATAACAAATCCATTTTGTCTCAATATTCATTGGGAAGTGAACACATGGAAAAATTATGACTCATTAAAGATAACATAGTGTAAATGGTAGAATTAGTACCTCCAACACCAACTCAATGATCGACGTGCTCTATTTCCCATGATCGTAAGATACTCTGAAGCTCTATAAAAGGAAGTTGAGTCTAGTTAGGAAAGGAAGGAGATGATTGGAGTAACCCTTAGGAAACCCCTAAAACCCTTTAGGACCATTTCCTAACCATTTACTCCACTATTCATTAGTGTAAATGGCTGACTTTATCCATTTATGACTATGACCTTAAGCACTGATAGTCGACACTTAATCATCGATCGTTAACCTCGACTACTGACAGTTTGCCCTTAACCACCTCAAGGGTTAAATTTAACTAAAACTCTATCTTAATTTTATATTAATAGCTATTATATTTGTCCACACAATCAATTCATGTTAGGTTAAAATTAGATAGATTGTTAGACACCTTGTTGATCTTATTGTTTCACCACTCCCTTTCCTCTATATTAAGAGATGAAGAGGAGGTGAAAGGATCATCAAAAAACTTATTGTGTAAGAGATTAGAGCTTTTTATATATAAATCCTTCTTACTTCTAGTGACCACAACAAAGATCAAAAGTGTTGTTGCTCATCAGTCAATAGTTGAGGTACTACCACTAACGAAATTGCTTTAGAATATTAATAAAACCAAAAACTAACAAGACAAATAAAATTTACCAATAGGCCAAATTTCTAAACAATATTTTGTATTGATTCATATTGAATAATTTTATAATAATTAAAAATCCAAACCATGCCTAAATAATCCTCTTTTCAGTAGTTCAAGTTTACATGCAAAAATAAAAAAATGAAAATCTAAAAAAACTTCCTATTTTTAGAGAAAACTAAAATATAGAACAAAACTTTTGTTTTTGGTAACTTTTTGACAAAAATGTACATGACCCTAAAAATTTCTTGAAATATCTTAAATGCTAAAATTAGCCTATGGTATGAAATTCAACTGAAGTTGACTTCTGGTTCTAGAAATATACAATTTCTAAAAATAGAAAATTTCCCCAAAAAATTGAAAGTTAATTTCAAACCCTTAGATGATCACATTTTGCCTTCAAAAAATAATTAAATCAAATCTATGTGGATAGAGTGGCTTAGGGAAGAATCAAACTTTTCAATACGATCATTTTGGCATAAGGACGAGCTCAAATAGAGTTACGAGTCAAATTTTATGGCCTCCAAAAGGTTGTCTTATTTTTTTAATATCAAATATACATCAAGATTTCAACCAACCTCAACATTCTTCAGACTAGCAACAACATAGCTAAGTATCTATTCCTTATCAAGATTCATTAATTAGTTTTTATGTATCATTCCTTGTGTCTATGAATACTACCTTCTATTTCACAACTAGTAGCCAACCCAAGCTCACCTTTTATAACCTTACCTATAACCTTCCCAAAGAAACTTATTTTCCCAAGCCAGATCTCATAATAACCACTGAAAATTTCCTAACCACCAAAAATTTGATTGTAACCACCAACGATCATTAACTATTGATGGTTACCCAATCATCGATGGTTTGAACCCAACTAATGATAGTCTCTATTTTTCATTTTCAAAAAAAAAAATTATATGATCTACTAGACCATAACAAAATCCCATTTTTCTATGTTTCTTTTTGATTAGAGAGGATCACTCAATCTTTTGAACCACCTTTGATTTATTTAACATTGATATCTCATCATTTATTGTTATAATTAGTCAAAAGCACTTATTTATTCTCAAGCACTTCTTGTATTCGATTTCATTATTCTCTATTATTTATGCAAGCAACTCATATTTCATTTTAATATCTTAATTGTTTAAAAGTGTGGATTGACAACCTTTAAGGAAGATTGTATTTCTTGGATCTAACTGACACTAAGCAATCCATGCTACTATCCAACCAATCAACCATTTCTTTAGTGATTTCTTATCCATAGGTCATTCCTCACTAGATAAAGAGGAGTCTCCATAAACATCTAGATTCATGCACGCAAACCACATCCAGGTTCTACTAACCTCACCCTTATTGTAAGTTTTACAACTTTCTGTTAAAGAAAATAAAGCAAGATTTTAGTGAGATAATAATGGGAGGGGATTTCAATGCAATTTTTCATCCCTAAAAAAAATAAGTTGGTGAAATCTATGAAACCCCAAGTAATCTATAATTTTCTCATTTTATTGTAAGTAATGAGTTTTTATATTTATATCCTAAACTGGGTAATTTTAACTAGAGTAATAAAAGATGTGGTGAACAAAAGATATTGGAGTTACTAGATAGATTTATAGTTTTAAATTTCTTAGATATATCAAAATTGGATATCGGAAAGTTTGATTTTATCCTTTGTTGGTTTGAATAATTTTTTTATTACTTTATTTGTTAATATTGATCATACACCTCCACACTATCCTTTCAAATTTGAAAAATTGTGGCTTAGGGATCCCTCTTTGCTTAGGGTCATTGAGGAATGGTGGAATAATTTTTATATTCAATCCCATTCCCTCATGTTTCATTTTTGGGGAGTTATAAATGATGTCATGTTGATTTCATGGATGTTTCATGGTGAGTGGAAGAAGTGCCTTGATAGTCTAAGTGACAATGATAAAGTGTGCAATGTGCTTGTCCTAGTATGTTTATAGGAGGCTTGGTTGATCTTTAGTTTTGTCATGGCTAGAGGTGTTCAAGGATGAGTATGTATTATTGAGAATGTATAAGGGTTAATTTAATAGGTTTTATATGATTTTATTGTTTTTGTGTATGAGTGGATTTCATTTGGTTGATCATTATTTCCATCTAGACATTTTGGGTCTAGTGGTAGAAAATCTGAGAAGGCAATTTATTGATGTTACCATTACCATGTGTAGACGAGTCAAGGGGAGTTGGTCATATGGTTGTGATAAAATTTATTCCTAGTTAATATAAAATAAATTATAGGTCATGAAATAAATCACAACATAAGATATACAATTGCAAATTTGGGCTCCTAAGAACTTTGACAGTGCTTTTCCATACTTAGCCAAATTTGCATGAGGCAAGAAAGAACCAAGTAGGATTTTTGATGTTTTCATGTTTTTCACATGTGAAGGTACAAATAAAAAATGATCATATGGGTTTGATTAGTTTTGTACCTAGTTATTTTGTGTTAAATATCAGATCATCCGATGAAGTGCATCAAAAGATATGCTTGTGCAAAGTTGGCCTTCTAGACAAGTTCTTGACATAGTTGGCTCTGTGGTAGAAAAATCTGAGTGAGAAGATTAATGAAATTATATCTCACACATGAAATGGTTTTATGAGATAATTAAAAAATGTTTGGATTATATTATGTGAGGATATTATATTTTCAAAATTTTAGATCATGGATCTAAGAACAACAAAAGTTATTTAGGTCCAAAGTTGGTCTTCCATGTAGATAAGCAATAGTCCCCATACTTAGTCCTTTTTGCATGATGTTAAAGATCAGGATAAAATGAGGATCCAATAGTTCATGGATGTTTTTTCATCTATATCTATGGTGAGTAGTAATTCAAATGGGTCAAAGTGTTCGATGCTTAAACTGAGTAAAGATCTAGCTCCTTATAAAAGGATCAACATAGCATGTTTATTCCAAGGTGTCAAGAAGCAATGAGTTGAGGTCAACTATTCAAAGTTTAAAATTTGGGAATTAGTGAAATATTAATTAGATTTTTAAAATATAGATGATTAATATTTAATTTGAATATGTGAGGACACAAGATGTGATCAAAGTTTAACTGTGGCCATTTGAATTCAAAATTTTGAATTTAACAAGTGTCTAGTTTTTGGGCCATAAATTTTGATCCAAGAGAATTTACTCATGCTCTAATAAAATAATTCATAGAGTACTCCAAGGATCATATACTAATATAAATTTAAATATTTGAATGTTCGTACGGTCAAAGTTGTGAAGGTTCAAAGTTGACTATGTTTTTGTGTATACTCTGCAAGTAGCCCAAGAAGTTTGTTTGTGATTTTATTGATATTATTTTGATGTCTCATGATGAATTTTCTATTTGAGAATGTTTTATACTCCATGAGTATGTTTTTTGTATATTTTTAAGGTTTGGCCAATCATATGTTGTATGAATAAAGGTTTATAAACTAATTGTGTGTTCACTCATAATGGTTCCTGTACAGAATGTTGTTTGAGCAAATTGTACTCATAGTTGTTAGAATTTAGTGGGTACCTATTTATCATGTGGAATTGATACATATGTTAGAAAGTGTTCATGTTTTCTTAGTTTTATCAGATAAGTATGAAAGAGGTGATTAGGTCATTATAGGACCTAAAAATGACTTAGGCTTATTTGAAAGAGAGTTGTTCTTAAGTGTGACCCATATAAGATGCCTTAAGGGTGAAGCCATGTATAATGGCTAAAAACTAATATTATGTACTTGATAATTCATAAATTATTTATAAATAGTGAAACCAAATTTGATGGTTTCTAGACTTGTGGAAGACTTGAAAGAGGCTTGTGTAATAAGAGTACATATTGAAACGAATAAGAGAGGATAGGTTGTGTGCCTCTTGATGTGTTGATGAGTAGAAATGTTTTTTGACTATGTGCATGAAATTTAGGTCATATTTTTAATTTAATAATAGTGCTCTTATAGTTTGAGGATATGAAAAGAGGTTTGAGTGTGTAGATGATGATAGTTTGAGTGAAGAAGAAGACAGATTGTGGCATACCTTTATGAGAGGTCTGTATGAGATAGATAGGGAGTTTGTGTAGGGGTTAGTAAAATTAGAGATCCATCATCAAGTTTTGAATACATCAATTCTAAATTAGAATTTTTCAATTCAAAGGAGGGTCTAAAGGACTTGATATTTCTTAGGGGCAATTGATCCTTATGAAATAGGTGTTTCAATAAATGCCTTTGGTCAGGAGGACTTGATCAAGGTTTCTGGTCTAAAGGACTTTACCCATCTCTTATTTTTAAATTTTTATAGGAAAAGTAGTCCATGTGTTGCAGGCTTGAGAGTGGATTTTATTTCCCTTGAGGGTTTCCCATTAAAACCATGTGTTGTGTCTTTGATATTGTGTATGCATTGATTAAATAAGATCTATTGTTAATGTTGCTTGATCAAGTTGGTATTTATTGATTATTTAATAAGTTTTAAAGGATTGGAATTGGAATTTAAATATATAGGCTCACTAATTCACCCTCCCTCTTAGTGATTGTACCTCTAAAAATTGGTATCATAACAGGTCCTTTGGCAATGGTTTGACTGCTTGAAGGTGATCCAAGGCCTAATATGGGTAGTCATCAAGGAGGTTTATCTACTAAGAAAGCATCAATGTTAAACTTATCCAATTATGATTTTTTAAATATAAGGATGAGGACATACATTATGTCCCCAGGGTTTGATGTATGACAATTGGTTGTAAATGGTTATGTTGTTTGTACTACTCCATCTAGTGCTGTAGAAAAGAGACTATTTGAGAATAATTTTAAATAAATGAATGCCATCACCTATCATCTTGTAGAGACTGAGTTCACGAAGATAATCCATTGTAAATTAGCTAAATAAAAATGGGATAAAATGTAGATCATTTATGAAGGAGATTCAAAGGTCAAGCTTGCTAAGTTGTAGACTCACATAAGGCAATTTAAAAGTCTCAATATTAAGGAAGAAGATTTTGTGGCATCCTTTTTATATAGAGTTGATGAGATTATGAACGTCATCAGAGGTCTTGGAGAGAACCTTGAAGAGGCTACAATTGTTCAAAAGGTATTAAGGTATCTATCCGTCAAGTTTGATTATAAAGTATTTTCCATAGAAGAAAGTCATGATCTTACTCAGTTGAATATGGATCAATTGCATGTCACCCTTATTGTAAATGAGATGAGGAAGAATGATGATATGTCACAAAAGAAGGAAACAACATTCAAGAAAAAGATGAAGCCAAAGTATTTACAAGGTAAGAAATTGGAGGATGACATTTATTATATAGGTGAGGATAAAATAATTGCTCTGATTTTAAGGAAATTGAAAATAGGTTCAGGCAAGTATAAAGGTAAACTACCCCTCAAATTCTTGAATTGTGGTGAGATAGGACATTTTTCTAATAAGTGCCCTCATAAGTATAATAATGATGACGATGAAGAGCATGATCAAGGTCATGATGATGGAAAGATATCATTAAGGTCTGATAAAAAAAAGGATTTAGAAGGTCTGACAACAAGAAGTAACTCAAGGATAAGAAGAGTCTCTACACCAATGGAGATTATAACTCATTAGATGAGAGTGAAGTCATTGAATTAGAGTATGATCATGAAGATGATGGTCTTGTTGAAGATGAATCCATGTTCATGTTTGAGGAAGGTAATTTATCACATTAAAAGGAATCTAATTGGAGTTATTTAGATGATGATGAAGATGAGGTGGATAATGAGACTGCATTGACAAATGCTCTTGAAGAACTAAAGATTGAGAATCAGATCAATAAGAAGATGAAATCTAAACTCAAGGACTTTGAGGATAAATTTTGTGTATGAGACAAGAATGAATGAAGACACCAAGGACCATGAAGATATGGTCAAGCATCTTAGTTTTCAATTGGAAATTGTATCTAAAAGATTGAAAGATAAAGAAGATGAATGTCCAAGGTATGTAATTAACAATCAGTCATTGAAATATGAGTTATTAAAGACATCTAGTAAGATGAAGTCCTCTGTGAGATTTTAAAAGATCTCAAGTGATATAGAAAATATTTTGAATGATCAAAAGTATGTAAGTACCAAAGAATGAAACTCAAGATAAGATGAAGAATGAAACTCAAGATAAGATGAAGATTATTGTGAATAAGGACATTCATGCTTTGAAGATAAATCATTAGAAAAGGAATGAAGGTGCTAGAAAAATGAATATAAATTAGATCAGATAACCAAATGCCATGAGGTATGCAAATTTCAACGGTTACTACTACACTTGTAATCAGTTTGGGCATAAACCTAGAGAATGTAGAAGACCTATTAAAAATGAATTTGCATGAAACTATGAAATAAATCATCAGTCAAGTGGTCTGATCAAGGTTGATTGTTTAAACTTTCATAATATGGGATACTTTTCAAAGCATTATCCAAATAAGGAAATGCAAGGTAAGACTTATTCAAAAAGAGTAGTTTATTTCAATTATCATGTCATTGGACACATTGATAGTTTTTAGCTGAACAAGGTAAGACAAGCTGAGTTTCCATCAAGGAGTATTATTTCCTACAACTATGAAAAAATTGGTCATATTGCTAGATTCTCCAAACAAAGCTCTACAATCCAAAATAGGTTCAATCAGTCTATAAGAGTGTAAGGAAGAAGGAAAGTTAGCTTATGGAAACCAAATGTGGTAAGTGTGTGTCATGATGAGTTTGTAAGTCCAAGTAAATTGTTTTCTATGATGGAAAATGCTTTAGAAGTTGAAGAGTGCCAAGGGCTCTCAGTGTTTTCTCATGTTGTGAATGAAGAGACCAAGTTCAAGAAGAAGAACAAGGTAATGGTTGAGGCTAGTTATGATTTGTGTATGGATATAAATAAACATCCTACCATTGTTGAGCAAGTATCATACAAATAACATAAATTATCTGTACCTAGTGATGAGGTTTAGAAATGCAAGTTTGATTCTTTAAATAAAAAGGTATGTCAAGATTCCATAATTGCTTCATGTGTTGTCAATTATATCTTATAAGAAAAGGAGAGTGATACAAAAAAAGAACCAGTTGTTATAGTTTAGATTAAGAATAAAAAGAACAAGATCAAGAAGTCTTATAGCTATAAGTAGATTCCAGTGGTTACTGAGAAGATGTGGATCACTCCTAGCTTCAACTTGTTTTAGAGCATTGTGGTTGAGAGGATGTCTTTATGTATGATTATTAAGAGAACCCCTTCAATGGAGAAGAAAGTGTTGATGTAGTGTTCTTCAGGTGGTCCTAGAATTCTAGAGATGAATGTTTTTAGTTAGAGCAGGTATGTCTAAATGGAAGAGATGTTGTGCTGATGTCATAGCTTTATGTGGTCAATCTGCAAGGTTAGATTGAAGATTTTCAAGGGGAAAAAGAGGATTTTTGATTTGTCAAGATGATCCTTTAGAATAGAAAGGTTTGTTGACCATATTCTATCATGCTCTAGGTGGTTTTGTGGTCTGAAGGTATGTTGAAATCAAATCAAATATTCTGGTTTGCTCTTAAGTTTTCTAATTTTTACTTAAAAGTATGATTGTCCTAACATTGGTCATAGGATGTATGGGTTACCAAATATGTGGAAGCTCACAACTTGTTCCAGAAGTGTGTAATGGTTGTATTTAGGTGTATAATAAGTGTTAGAAGTGGATGTTCACTAGAAGGAGGATTGTTGACTCTGTTTGTTTTGAGTTTCTAGGGTTTAAGGCTTTGCTAGAAAAGTGGTCTACCTTATGAGTTGAGGTTTGAAGCTTATTAATACGTTTATTGGGCCAAATGGGTTCTCAAATCATGTTTCATAGAGATTTTAAGGTTTGTGGTTTTTAAATTATTCTTGTCTTTGGACAAGTTGGTTTGTGGAAGAAGTATGTTGCAGAGAATTATCTAGATGTTAAAAATTGGTGTAATTAAAGGGGAATATGAGAGTGCTCTAGATATGGGGTTTCAGGTCCTGAATATGTGTTTATTGAAAGTTGTGAACTATATAATATAAAGTAGGGCTACATAAAGTCTAAACATACCTAGTAAGAAGATTGATTTTTTTATCAGTTTATTCAAAACAACAAGGTATGTGTATTTCAATGAGATTTCTTAGGTTGGATTAGAACATGTTTCTTGTTTAGTGAGTAGAATGGATTTTTATTTGCTGGTCCTTGAGGTGGTTAGAGAGAGAAGGCTAGTAAGCCTATGTGGTGATTCTTCATTGTGTACAGAGATCTGAAAATGCTCAAGTGATGTAATGGTTTATAAATATTAGGGGAGTCCCTATCAGATGTTTCTTGGTGACTTCCATCAAGATTTTAGTGTTTTGTGTGTTCTTTTTTTTTTGTCCATTGATTGTAGTGCTTGGTTAAAAAGAGTGTTGACTTGGAGTAAGAGGAAGTTGTCAAGGCAAGAAGAGGTAGGCTAAAGGTAAGGGGGATTTTGTATAATATTTATAATGTGGTCCTCTCATGTTGGTATACTTTTTAGGTCCTCAAGTTTAGTTGGTGCCCACTTTATCATTGTGTCAAAGGGGGAGAAAGTTCCTATTATGGAGTGCTTGAAGAGAGAGAAGGAAGGTGAGCTATATATTGTTATATGATGGTTGTTGACAGCAATGATAAAGGGGGATATTTTTGAAGAGATTTAAATGATGCCATGGTGATGTCATAGAGGTGTTCTGGTGAGTGGATGAAGTGCCTTGATAGTCTAAGTGACAATGACAAAATGTGTAATGTGTTTGTCCTAGTATGCTTGAAGGAGGTTTGGTTGATCTTCAGTTTTGACATGGCTAGAGGTGTTAAGGGATGAGTATGGAGTATTGATCATGTGAAAATAGTCATATAATAGGTTTTTTATGATTTAAGTTCTTGTGTTCATGAGTGTATTTCATCTGGTTGATCATTATTTTCATCTAGATATTTTGGGTCTAGTGGCTGAAAATCTAAGAAGGTAGTTTTCTGACATCACCATTGCCATATGTGGATGAGTCAAGGGGAGTTAGTCATATAGTTGTGATCACATTTGTGCCTAATTTATATGTTATAAATTCTAGGTCATGAAATGAAGTGTAATATAGGATATCCAAGTGCAAATTTGGGATCCTAGGTAGTTTGATAATGTTTTCCCATACTTAGCCAAATTTGCATGAGGCAAAAAAGAGCCAAGTAAATTTTTTGATGTTTATATATCTTGCACATGTGAAGGTGTGAGGAAAAATAATAATATGGGTTTGATAACTTTTTTTATTTAGATATTTTGTGTTAAATTTTAGATCATGCGATGAAGTGCATCAAAAGATATGCTTGTACAAAGTTGTCCTTATAGACAAGTTCTCAACATAGTTGGCTCTGTGGGAGAAAAATCTAAGTGAGAAAATTAATAGCATTATATATTTCACATGCAAAGGTTTTAGGATATTATTAATACATGGTTAGATTATAATATGTGAGGAGATCATATGATCCAAATTTTAGATCATATGTCTAAGCGCAACAAAATTTATTTAGGTCCAAAGTGGGCATTCTATGCAGATAAACAATGGTCCCCATACTTAGTCCTTTTCACATGATGTTAAATATTAGGAAAAAATTGAGATCCAACTACTATTAGGTGTGCATTCATCTATATATATGGTGCATACTAATTGAAATGGGTCAAAGTGTTTCATGTTTAAATTGAGTAAAGATGAGGCTCCTTACAAGAGGATCAACAAAGCATGTTCATTCCAACGTGTTAGGAAGTAGCAAGTTGAGCTCAACTGTTAGAAGGTTAAAATTTGGGAATTGGAACACTATGTATTAAATTTAAAATAAGATTGATGATGTGCATTTTATCTGAGGATGTGACGATATGAGATGCGAGCAAAGTGACCATGGTTTAATTGTCATCGTTTGAATTTAAATTTTTGAATTTAATAAAGGAAAGACCAGTGTATGGTTTTTGGCCCATAAATTTTTATCCAAGAAAATTTTTCTCATGGTGTAGTAAGAGAATTTGTAGAGGACTCCAAGGATAATCTACTAATATAAATTTGATGATTTGAAAGTGCGTATAGTCAAAGTTATGAAGATCAAAGTTGACAATGTTTTTGTGTATACTCCACAAATAGCCAAAGAAGTTTGTTTGAGCTTGTATTGATGTTATTTTGATTTCTCATGATGAATTTTATATGTGAGCATGTTTTAGACTCGATGAGAATGATATATATGGATTTTTAAGGTTTGACTAATCATATCTTGTATGAACAAATGTTTAGAAACTAATTGTGTGTTTGATCATAATGGTTGCTATACAAAATATTGTTTGAGTAAATTGTGCTTAAGCAAAAGGGTACTATGATAGTTGTTGGCATTTAATTGGGACCTATTGATCATGTGGTATGGATGCATATGTTGGAAAGTGTTCCTATGTTCTTAGTTTGCTTGGATAAGTATTAAAGAGGTGATTAGGTCATCATAGGATCTAAAAGTGATGTAGGCTTATTTGAAAGTGAGTTGTGCTAAAGTGTTACCCATGTAAGATGCCTTAATGGTGAAGCCATGTATTGTGGCTGATAATGAATATTTTTAACATGATAATTCATGAATTATCTATAAATAGTGAAACCAAATTTCATGGTTTCTAGATGTGTGGAAGACTCGAAAGAGACTTGTGTGAGAATAGTATGTGTTGAAGCGAAGAAGAGAGAATATATTATGTGCCTATTGATGTGTTGATGAACATAATTTTTTTTGACTATGTGTATGACCTTTAGGTAATATTTATAATGTCATAATAGTTCTCTTTCAATTGGAGGAAATGTGAAGAGGTCTAAGTGTTCATATGAGGATAGTTTGAGTGAAGAAGAAGAGAGATTATGGCATGCCTATGTGAGAGGCCTGTATTAGATAGAGAGGAAGTTTATGTAGGGGTTAGTAAAATTAGAGATCCATCATCAGGCATTGAAAACAATATTTTTAAGGTGGAGGTGTTCACTTCAAAGGAGGGTCTAAAAGACTTGATCTTCCTTAGGGGTAGTTGCTCCTTGTGAAATAGGTGTTTTAATAAAGGCCTTTGGTCAATAGGACTTGATCAAGGTTTCTGGTCTAAAGAACTTGACTAGTCTCTTGTTTTTAATTTATTATAGGATAGATAGTCCATGTGTTATAGGCTTGAGAGTGGATTTTATCCCCCATGAGGGTTTCTCATAGGAACCATGTGTTGTGTGCTTGATCTTGTGTATGCATTGATTGAATGAGTTCTCTTGTTAATGTTTCTTGATCAAGTTGATATTTTTTGATTATTTAATAAGTTTGAAAGGATTGGAATTCAAATTGAAATATTTAGGCTCAGTGATTCATCCCGCCCTCAGTGATTGTACCTCTAATAGTTTCACATGGCAAAGAAACCATAATATGTTAAATGTTGTTAGGTAGTGGGATATTATTTTCTTCAAAAATATATTTCAAGAGAAAGTTAGAGTAGAAGTAGATCTACGAAACATGAATTGAACTATATATCATTTTGGTATGGATCAATTTTTGTATGGGAAAGAAAAATCTCTTCTTGCTAAATATGAATAATTACTCTAGTGTGAAGAAAAATTTTGGAAACAAAAATCTAGAATCGAGTAGCTAAATGAAGGTGAAAGAACTCAACATTTTTCCATAACTCAGTCAAGATCAGATGAAACTTCACTCATATTTCATAGATAAGTTTGTTTACTGGTAAAATTTTGGGCAATCAATAGGTCATTAGGAATGAGGCAGTTAGATTCATTTATGATTTCCTTAACAATGACATTCTTTTAGATCTTGAATCTAAGAACCACAAATTAAGATTTATCTCACATCAAGTTTCTCGAGAACAAAATGAGAGATTAATAGCTCCTTTTAAATTGGAAGAAGTAAAAAATGTAGAATATGCTATGGAAAAGGAAGGCCCCTAGTCTAGATGGTTTTCCATCTAATTTTTTTCAAACATTCTAGAATTTGTTGAGAGAGGATGTGTTGTAAATGGTGGAAGAATCAAGAAAGAGGAACAAAGCTTTTTTTGAAATTAATGTCACCTTTATCTCATTCTTTCCTAAGGTAGAAATGCAAGAATATTTTAGTGATTTCAGGACTATTTCCATGTGTAACATGGTCTATAAAATTATCTCAAAAGAAATGGCTACAAGACATAGGTAGATACTAGTGTATTTGATATTAGAGGAGCAGGTGGGTTTTGTCCCCAAAAAACATATTCAAGAAATATTTATCATTGCACATGAAATCATCCATTCTCTTTTTGTCACTCATCAAAAGGGTATGATGTTTAATCTTGATATCAACAAATATTATGAAAAGGTAACCAACACTTTTTACTAAAGACCTTAGAGAAATTTAGTTTCAACAAACAATGGTGTAATTGGGTCTTCAACTACATCTTTAGTCCTAAATATTCTATCCTAGTTAATGGCAGTCCAACAAGATTTTTTGAAACTTTCAGAAGCATTAGACAAGGTGACCCTCTATCTCCCTTTTTTTTTATCCTAATGGTTGAAGCTTTAGGAAGGGTGGTGAAATTGGCCAAGGAAACATCGTCACTCCATGGAATTCAAGCTATTAAAGGTATTGATAATCTTACTCATCATCAATTTGATAATGATACTTTTTGTTTTGGTCAAGCATTGGGTGGGGAAGCTCAAACTTTCAAATATATTATGAATATATATGAAGCTACATCAGGTCAAATGGTGAACATTTGGAAATCTAAATTTTTTCCTTAAATTGTTCCTAGCAAGAATAACAAGCCATTTATTTAGTTTTGGGCTTCAATATTGGCAAACTCCCTTCTAAATATCTAGGGGTTCCTCTCTTATCTGGGATTTCATGAATTGTTCATTGGGATGGTTTAGTTTAATTTTTTAAAGCTCATTTAGCTTCATGGCAAGGTCAATAGTTGACTCTGGCTGGCTAAATCACTCTCATCAACTTGGTCTTGAGCTCCCTTATGGTATATTTTTTTTCAGTGCTATAACCTCCTTTCCATATTATTAAACAACTCAACAAGATTATGAAATATTTCTTGTGACAAGGAAACCCAAACCAAAGAAAAATACCACTCTTGAAATGGGAAAGGGTAAGTAAAATCAAGAAAATGGGAGGAGCTAGAGTTAAGGAGTTGAATCTTTAGAATAGATCTCTTGGGGAAAAACTAGTATGGAGAATGATTTCCAAACCTGAGGCTCTGTGGTATAAAAATTTAGGAAGCAAATATCTAATTCTTGATAATCCATGGATCATAATTTATATTGGTAATCCCACTAAAGGGTCACACTTTTGGAATTGTCTTTTAAATTGTAAGCTTATTATTGCAAAGTGTGTTTCCTAGATGATCGATAATGGAAGGATTGCCAATTTTTGGGAGGATTCATGGAATGGTCACAAGCTTATTATTGAGATAACCCATGTATAGGAGGTTAGGTAGGTTTTATCTACTACGTGGGGCACCTTGGTCGCCAACTATGTGAAACATAGTTTACTAATGGTTTGCCATTTTTGGGGTGGAAAAGCATTGAAGGTCTAAACATTTTAGTGGATCAAATTGCAAGATTAACCGATTGTTTAAAAAATACATAAATTTTCATAAATGATAAGGAAAATACCCTGCACTAGATTGAGACCAAATCAAGGATCTACAAAGTCAATTTGGGTTATCAAATGGTGGATGCTACAAATTATTTGATGTCTTCAGCATGATTTCTCTGCTCGGATAAAATTGGGCTCCAAAAAGTTGGTGATTTTACATGTCTTGTGATTCAAAACCATATCTTAACTCAATATAGGTTCAATAATAATGGTTTCATTATCCCATCATCATGTTTTTTCTACAAAAATAATGAAGAAATGACAAATCATTTATTATATTACTACCCCTTTGCAATGTGGTGTTGGTATGGCTTTGTTGCAAGTTAGATTGGTTATGGGCCTGGCCACCTTCATTGATAACAAAATTCTCTTCTTGGCCAATAGGAGACTATATAAATCATCTCTTTAGCCTATTTTAGGTCAGTCATGTAATCCTTGTTCAGACCCTTTGGAAGGAGAGAAATCAGTGCATTTTTGAAGGCAAAGAAAAGACACTTCTAATGATTTTAAAATAAACTGAGGTGTCAATTTTAAAAGTTATTTCTTCTTAGGTTAAAAGTAGAAATGGGTTTCTTATAGGTTGGGATATGAGAATGAGCGTGAAATGGAGACTTATTTCTCTTCCTCCTGTTAATAGGTCAACTATAGTCATTGGAAAAAAATACAAGAAAGGCTAAGTCTTCCTGGAATCCTCCACCTTCATGATGGTTTAGGTTAAATTTTAATGGGGCTTCTAGAATAAATCCTAGGGATTTAGGTATGGGTTGTATTATCTATGATTACAGTGGATTTTTAATTCAAGCAATATCTAGAAAACTTCCATATGGCACCAACAATGAAGAAGAGGCACAAGCACTTGTCAATGGGATTGAACACACAATTCAATGTAATATTGCTAAGCTAATCATCGCAGGTAAATAATCCATAAACATGCAATTTCAACTTGAATAAATGATTTTTAGTCTATGATAGTTAGTTGTACCTTGTCTTAGCTAAGTAGTTGTTAAATATTTGTTTTTCATTGGTCTACTCTCAGTTAACTCCATAATTCTAGGTGGAAGTTGTATGTTATTCCACCTATATAAGACACCTATTATAAAGATATTTTTCAATCAAGGCAATTATTGCACATCTTTATGCATATTTTTGAATACAAGCAAGGTCATTGTTACATAATTCTTGTGTGCTCACTCCAGTAAAAGATCACCTATTGGCCAATTCGATCATGGTATCAGAGCAATATTAAAGGTCATGAAAATATAGTAGGAGGCCATTGAGTGTCCTTGAAGCTTCATTTTGTTAAAGGGCTCGAATGATGAAGAGATAGCCATGGAAAGGACATGAACTAGCTAAGATGAATTGGCTGGCTAAAAGGCACATAAACCTTTATATGGCTTCCTCAAATCTTTTCATGGCCTACAAAACTGTGACTAACAAGTGATTCTCCACATTTGAACCTTACTCAAAGTGGCACCCTTGCCTTCACCCCATCACTATCTGGTCTGCACTTCAATCATGTTGCCATGCATGTTGGTTGTTGGATCTGATCTCTATGTCAATGACCCGATGGGTGATTTGCATGATCTCTAATTCTCATGGTTGGTTTTTGGTATAAATGACCTGTGTTCATTGGAAATCCTCTCCCAAATTGGACCACTCTATGTGTATTCATACCTATGGTAACATTCTATCTCCTTCAATGGCATATTTTTATTTTTTTATGCTTTTTTGATTTATAGGCCTAACTATTAATGCTGGCTCTTTGATGTTTTTATAACAAGAGAAAGGTAGAAAAAACCATCCTTGGCATCCTCCATTGGTTCCCTTCCTCAAATTTTCATCCTTCCTCTCCAAATGACACTTCAAATATGGGGTTTTTTCTTGTTTTATACCTAAAAATCCTTCAAGACAGTGCCTAGTTTCTTTGTGAGCTTGTTTTTCACATGGCAGCACTGTACGGGTTAAACCCCTAATTTTTAATCAAACCTTGCTGAATATTTTTATCATATGGCAGCACTAGAGTTTTCCTCTTACTTCTCTTTGCATAAGTCAAAACCTAATATTCTATCATGCCCTAAAAATATTCTAGAAACATGTTTTTAATTATTTTTTAAATAGATGTTTTCTATTTTGCCCACAAGAGGAAAGTTTTTTGTTAAGGGACACATAAGGGTGCATAAGATAATTTGATAAGGCTTTAGCTTATTTGAGGAGATCTATTTTTTTTTTATGATTCTAATGAGTATTTGGAAGGCTAGGTCCACTTTTGTCACAAGATAATTTTTAGCATTTTAGTCCAATTCAATTAAATAGGCCTTAATAATGGGAAAGTAATATTATAATAAAGTTTGATCGGTAGCTCAAAATTGATAACCATATTTTTCAAAAGGTGATATTTTTTCATTTCCCACACATTGGACCTATTTACATTGTAAAATTCATTAAAATAGAAAGTGAAAAAATCTGGAAGGGTCAAGCATTATTTCAGGGGGGTGTATAAATTATTGTAGTTCTTTATTTCTAAATTTATTCAATTGTTGAAAACAAACTCACAATATCTAAAATAGATCTTAATTCAATTTATTTTGACACATCCTTCAATTATTATGAATTTAAGGCTTCCATGTCACTTGCCTTATGAAACAAGAAGCTCTACATGATAACTATGGGTATGGAAACTAAACCAAATATAGACAAAGAAAAATGATTTTCTAAGTGCAATGAAGGTTTTCATTTTATATGTCTTTTTGTGTCACCAGATCTATGCTTTCATATTGAATCATCCAAAACACACCCATGGAAGTATGGAATGGCCTATAAAAATATTTTGGGAATTTGGATGAGATGAGAGGGCATAAATTGAAAAATGAGTTGAGTAGTCTTGGCCCTAGAAATTTTGACACACTTTAAGATTACTTCACAAAGTTTAAATCATTTATATTGTAACTAAAATAATGTACTTTCTATCCTAACAAAACTTGGACCTAATTATTCTATTTTCATCTTAACCTTCCATGCAACCAATAGAGCACTTGGTAATTCATGGACTATGCCCTTATTTAATGATTTTGTTGCTTACTTGACTCAAGAGCAAGATAAACTAATTCAGATGGGTGAAATAAATTTCACTAAACCACATGCCCTACTTGAAGGACATGACATCAAAAATTTCTCAAAAGAGAAGAAATAGAACACCAAGGATCATAAGAAAAAGAAGGATCAACCCACCACCAAAACAAATTTTGACACTTCCTTTTCTATTGTTAAATATAAAAAAGAGAGGGTCAAATATGGGTATTGCATATAAAACCATGATGAAATCAAGCATTTTAAAAATCATATTGATCACCTCATGAGTCTTCTTGAGAAGAAAAACATAGGTGTTCCTGAATCTATCAAACATATCCATCAACTCATGAATCCAAAGAAAATGACAATGGAAAAACTAAAGGGAAGATAATCAAGAAAAGAGAAAACAAAGGGGCGAGATCTAGTTGTATTGGTACCTCAATCTCCTACATGGGTTGTTGATTCTAATGCCTCACATCATATGGATTTTTCAAACATGTATTTCACTTCCTTAGAGCCATGTGACATGTCTTCTATTCAACTAGGTGATGATACTTCTACATAGGTTTTTGGTAGAGGGTCAATTGATGTGAGTGGTGGAACATTTAATTTTTTTTTAAGAATTCTCTCACTATTAATTAATATCTTATTATTTTATCAGATTACTCACCTTGGTTAGAGCATGTGAGTTGAGTTCACTCCAGATTCAATGTATGTCATAGAGTTGCATAGTGACAATATCATTCCAATAGGTTTAGTTATTCATGAGACTCAACTATATTCCTTCTCCCACTTTGTCCCTCTTTTAGAACCTTCATTAGATTCACTTTTAGTTGATGGAACTTTGTGACTTGAGCACATTTATATTTTTTATGACTTCTCTTTTACCAAAGATGACTACATTAGTGATGGGGACACACTTCCTCCATCTCTTTATCACCTTTCATGTCTCGAGGAGTTATTTATTAACCCACCTACTTTTGGTCCACTGCATAATTTTTAGGGATCAAGTTCTTTAATTCAGGACACATCAAACATTGGGTAGTCTTTTATATAATTTTAAGGCCTTACACACTCCACTTCTAATTTGGATGTACCATCACTTCATGAAGTAGTTGCCATTTGTACCTTCTATGAGGATAATAGTTCCTTGTATAGGAATCACACCTTGGTTAGAGATCCATCAGATACTTGGAATATTCATTCACCTTTTCATGGTGATATACTCTTCACTACATCTACTTATGATCCATAGTCATTATAAGAGTTTACTTTGAAGGATATAGGCTGGTTACACGTAGTTGTAGCTGGGACTTTCTAGTCCTAACATCTCTTCTTTTTCTCTCTTTTACACTTAGAAAACTTAGACATTGGTTATTACTCTTAGTTTTAGACCTTTCCCACTTTTATAAGTCTCGCATCTACTCTATTTTTACCTCTTGGCCTATCTCTCAGTTTGACTAGTCTTATGTTAATCACCTAGACCTTGTATCTTTCCCATAATGCTTAGAATATGCTTATATTATACCTCTATATGTTCTGAGCCTATACTTATTTTCTAATTGTAGGACACAAACATCAATCCTAGACCCCTATGTTGGTGTTAGTGTCATACCTTGATGTAGGTGTCTAGTGCCCTAAAGTCATCTAATTTGTACATGAAACATATGCAAATGGTCATCCTAATTGATTTAATACAAGATACTTCTTGATATGAGTGGTATATATTCACAATCACTCCTCAGTCATTTCTCATCTAGAAATCATAAAAAATAGTATTAAATTGAGTAAAAGCTTTTATATTTATTCTTATTTACATATCAGTAATAGGGAAAACACATCTACAAGTCTAAAGTGCTGAAGGAGCACTCTAATAGCTATATTTTGTAAGTTACAAGCCAGGTCACTATTGTGCTTACTTTCACATATTGCATGATTCACACATAATCCAATATGTAAGGGATAATTACATCAGTATGAGGCCCTCTTTGGAGTATTAGCTATGTAGGCAACACTCCTTTATAAAGAGCTATTTGGGGTAACTTGACACCATGTGCCCATTAACCCATTTTTTTCATAGCTGCTATGAGGAAGAAGAACTAGGG
Organism: Torreya grandis; assembly: GCA_037957365.1. Classification (NCBI taxonomy): domain Eukaryota; kingdom Viridiplantae; phylum Streptophyta; class Pinopsida; order Cupressales; family Taxaceae; genus Torreya; species Torreya grandis. The sequence continues at coordinate 2,042,234 of JARHVA010002285.1, read as the reverse complement.
TTTTGATACTTGATAAGGAGAGACATTTTATGAATTAAATATGACTGCACTAGAATGAAGGCAAAGGCAAGCCCAAAAGCATCCAAGTGGTCACATCTTTTTCCAATAGGTATTCTATATAAGATACCTATGTCTAGTTCAGATAGTAGTATCAACACTACAACCTAAGGCTGATGCTAGTGTCTAAAGCTCCAGAGGCACTCAATCTAGAATTTGGTGACCATTCCATAATCCTCTTCCAATATGTTCCTACTTGTTCCAAATTCAAAACTATGTTAGCATCAGAACTAGCTAAGTACATTATTTCTTTGTGATTTTCATATATAGTATAGTTGTACTTCTTATTTTTATCATATCTATATTTAATAAGTTCAACATAGGTTATATATAAATGTGATATTTAATTGGCTTGCTCTAGCTTTGATTATCACCCGTATGCATTATCATTTCTCTATTCTTAAATGTATCTACCCAAGTAGGATCGACATTCAAATTTAGGGTTAAAAGCTACCTTAACTTTATTAGCTATAACAATACTCATTCCAAATTGCTTCCATAGGGTTTTGACTTCATGATAATCAAATAAAGTAATCTAAAATACTATTGTGTTATAGATAATTTCAATACCCCTCATTAAAAATTTACAATATCTCAATTCTCATAAATGATGGTTTACATCATAAAATATAAAACTATGAGAGGATCCAACTTGTTTGAAAAAATATGACAATTATTTCTTGTGCATATGTTTGAATGTGATATGTTGATGTGTTCATTAATTAAAAAAAACCCATAATATCATTTGATGCCTTGAGAATTATCACATAAAATATTCATTGATTTATAAACTTCTATAATGTCATTTAGTAAAATAGATATTATATAACATCTTTGATCATGTTATCATTAAAAGATCATATTATCTATATTAAAAAGGTTGTGACTGTTTGGATGAGAATTGTTACAAAATATGAATTACTTGATTAAGGGGTGGAGGGAGGGTGGGGGAAGGTAAATATAGACACTATTTTTGAATTATATAACACCTTAGTCTTGTACACTTGGAAAACTTACACCTTGGGTATTCCTCTTATTTATATATTGTTCTCACTTTTACAAGTCTCACATGTATTATCTCTTATGCCTCTTGCCCTATCTCTTAGTTTGATCAGTCTTATACTGATGACTCAGGTCATCTATCTTGCCTAGAATCCTTAAAACCTAATCATCTTATGCCTCTACAAGTTTAGAACTTATACCTATATTTTTGCTCCTTAGACACTTGCATATCAGACAAACACTTACTTGATGCAGGTGTTCTAATATAATACAAGTGTCTAGTGCCCTAAAGTTATCCAAATTTCAAATAAAATGTATCTTACCGATCATCGTAGGTTATTTAATGCAATTTATTTCTCCAAAGGGATTGATATAAATATGATATCAACCCTCATTCATTTATCACCTAGTATAGACCAAGGCAACTTATCAAAAGCATTCAATCAATCAATCACTAAATAAATCAAAGCTTTCATATTTTCTCCTATTCTCATATCAATCATAGGAACAACACATACACAAGTTTGAAGTATTGAAGAAGTAACCCAAGAGCTTAATTTTACAAATTACAAGCTAATTCATTATTGTACTTGTTTTTCACATATTACATGATTCACACATAGGACAACACACAAGGGATAAATACATACGCCTAAGGTGCTCTTTAGATATTGGCTATGTAGGAAACAGTCATTGACAAAGGGGTCTTTTGTAAAACTCAAAACCATGTTCTGACTAACCCATTTCCCCCCACAACCACTATGAGATTGCATAACTAGGGTTTGATCATTTGACAAGGAGTGACATACCATGACCCAGATCTAAATGCAATAGAGTGAAGGTAATAAAAAAACATAAAATCATATAGGTGTTTACATCCTATTTTAATTGGTATTTCATACATAACACCTACATCCATCCCAAACATTAGCATCGATGTAAACATATAAGGTTGACAAGTGTTCAAAGCTACAAAGGCACTAATTCCATAATTTGGTGATTGTTCCATAATAATATTCAAGTATGCTTCTAGTTTGTTCAAGATCCAGATCTATATTAGCATTAGAATTAGCTAAGTACTTATTTTCATTATCATTACAATATTTATCATAGTTTTACTTTTAATTTTTATCATATCTCAATATAATAAATTTAGTATATGTTCTATTTGAGTTTCACTGACCTATTAAAGATCTATTTGATCACCATTGTGTTAATTTGTTTGTATATTTTTAACCCTAGATACCCAACTCTAATTTTTTAGGGTTAAACATATATATATATATATATATATATATATATATATATACCAATCCATTTTAAAAACATCTCACATTAAATCACTTAGGCTGACCTTTAGAATGCATTTAATTTACAAATTGGATGAATTTTGGGCTTTAAATTTTTTTTAGGAAAAGTGGACACTTGCATTGACACATATGTTTGCTTGGGACACAAGTGTTTAGGAAGCTATAAAATAGGCACATGTCTAGAACTAGCATTGAAGTGTAATAACTAGTTTATAATGTTTTTCACAATATATAATGCTTGGTCATTAGAATAAAAAAGGTTAGAGTAAGAGATAAACAATTAGGTACAAAGAGATATTGAAGGTGATCCTTTCGACAGTGGGTAGGTCTATAACTGACAGGTATAACTATGATAGGCATTTTATAAGTATACAAGACCAGGGTATTATATAAATAAGCTTTTAGTATCTATAATGGAATGTCCAAGGAATTCTTTAGAAATTTGACATATCATAATATTACTATAAAAATAAAATCTATTATGGATGTTGGGGAGTGTTTAAATAGGCTCCAAAAAATTCTTCAAGCTTTTGAAAATCATTATAAATATGGTTTTAAATTTCAGCCTTCCTCAAAGGATCAAATAGTGGCTTTGAAAAACTATATTGATGTTGTTCCTTGAAAGCTTTTCCCATGTCAAAGGGTGGCTTGTGATAAGCCCTTATCCATAGGGGATCTTCACCAAGTTGTATTGGGTATGGCTTAATAAAAAGTTCTAGACATTGAAGGTTCTCCATGTGAATTATATCAATCTCTCTAGGACTATGTAAGGCCTAATTTGCATAATGTGTATTTGGAATCTTTTGCCAATGGTTCTCTCAAAAGGCTTACCAACAAGGGAAATGTTAAATCTATTCCCAAGATTAGGGATCATGAGATATCTTTAACTACAGGCCTATTAATCTTTCAAATGTCTCCTAAAAGATTATAAATAGTGCTTTTACGTTTAGGGTTAGATGCTTAGTTCCCTTAATTATCTAATCTAATCAAATTGGGTTCACTCAAGGTCATTACATCTTGGATAAAATATTAATGGTTTGAGAAGATATCGAATGGTATCCCACCTACAATCATAAACATATATTAATTAAATTTGATTTTGAAAAGGCTTATGATAGGATTAGATGTCCTTTAATTTTAGCCATGCTTCAAGATTTAGGGTTAGACCCTAAGTTCATTGTTTATGTTCAAACCCTCTTCTTAGATGCCCATGATTTCCTTACTATCGATGGTCATTATTTTGAGAGCTTTGGATTATTTCTCTATATTAAACAGGGATACCCTCTTAATCTATCTGTTTATGTCCTTTTTATCAATGGATTTGGTTACCTACTTAGATACTTCACTTCACTTCTTATTAGAATCATCTTGTTAATGGTAATTTCTCTGATGATTCATTTTCATGATTCAAACTAATGAGGCATTTGTCTATAATGCTATGGAATGCCTTCAAACCTTTTGCTTAAGGTCTAGATATAGAATCTAGTGGGCCAAGATCAATGTTTTAGATAGATATATGGTTATCTTTAAAGTTGGTTTGGATATTACCAATCAAAGTGAATTTTTCATGGTGAAAATTTCAAATTCTTATGCATCCACTTTGCTTTCCAAGCTTTTCCTATCCACCTATTGAACTATGATTTTATCATAGTATAGAAAAATTATCCTTTTAACTAACCAAAGCTCTCTCTCTGGCTAGAAAATTTCAAATATCCTTCAAAGTCATAGCTACCACTCATGTGTACTACTCTTATTGACCCCCTCAAAATAAGACTATAATGAGTTTGAAAATTTTCTCAAGCATTTTTTGTGGGCCACATTTGAAGGTGTCAAAGTTTTTCAAAGATTTACCTCGGATATTATCTATCAACCCAAATAAACAAGAAATCTTGGGATAAATGAGATTATTAAACAAGGACATGACCTATGCGCCAAATGGATCATCAAGACCATTGAAAATAAGGAGGCCTATTTTTTCTAGGAATTGCATCTCTTTAGGTTGTCCCTATGGAAAAAAGGCTTGGAGAATCTTTTGATTTCAAACACTGCTTATCACCCTAGTTAATGTTAAGATTACTATTAGTTTTGTTGTCAAAAGTATTTCGAAGGCACATGAAACTGTAAAACCTTGGTTATGTTTGAAATGTGATGGATTCAATTCTAGCCTATCTATTAACTCTCACTTTGTATTGTGATTCCCTATTATCTCTATTAATGATAAATATAAAATAATTAAGACTCTTTTGTTGAGCCATTCAAGTGTAAAGGGATATCTTTGATAATCACACTAGATTTTATCTTACTTGGGATAGACTCAAACCCAAATTCAAGATTAATGCTCAAGATTTTTAGTTAGTATTTGAGATTCATATGGTTGTGCATGACTATGGTTTGCATAAAATTGGTGTTATAGGCTCTCCTTGATAGTAGAAATACTAGCATTGGCTTACCTCTATTAGCATGCTCTAATAACATCCACGTTTTGGTTATCAATGGCTCTCCCCAAATATCACTGCCTAGGAGATGCTTAAAATTTATGGAATATCAATAATTATAACTTTATTTGTAATAGGATGTTTTCCTTTATTTGGTTTGACATAATTGAATACAAAAGATTCATTTTACTTTGTGTTTATTACAACAATTTATCCCTATGGGATAAAGGATACTTCACATGGGGATTCCTCCTCCTTAATGCCATGTTTGTGGTCATAATGAGTCCCTCAAAGACATTTTATTGTATTGTGTTAGAGCTCCAGATGCTTTTAATTATATTCATTTTTTTTACAACCCTTTCATCCTAAATATTTTACTTAGAAAATAATCCTATTAGGGGATTCTATCCTCCTACCTAATAAGTTCAAGATAATATGCCATAGCTTATGTATTGAAATCCTTTTTTTTTCCTTGAAAAATATAAAAAAATGCTAAATTTTAAATAATAAATGTTAATAAAATATTTTTTAATTCTAACAAAATCTTTGTCTTGTCTATTGCCATGCTTCAAATTCAAGTTCAAGCCATAAAAGTGGAGATAGAGGTTAGGCAACTTTGCAGTCTTTTGGATCATTGAGTAAATGCCCCATGTACCATCAATAGAGTGTTGTATGATGATCCCCACATGACTATCAACATAGAGGGAAATATCAGTGAGGTCAAGGTATATCTCAGAATCATTTATCTCTTTCCACCCCTCCTCTCTTCCCACATAGAGATTATCTATTCATAGGATTTGGAGGGTAGCTGTCACCAAACACCGATCTGTGTCATGTAAGGTATACCCCTCTAGGTGGAAATGGACATGGTGAGTTTCCTTAGTTTTATCTTATCATCTACCTCACCATGTTTAAAATGAATAAGTTGAAAAAAGAAAAAATAATGAAGTAAACAAGATGATGGTTGGACCAAACTTCCCCCCCTCCCCCCCAATTATGGAGATCAAGGTGACAAACCAAATAGTCCTCCATCATCATGTACTTTTGTGATTTTGGTTTTTCATGTTGCATAATATCATGATTTCTTTAATTTTATCTTTTGGTCATTTAATGTTAGCAATGATGTAATTAACTGTTAGGGGGTTTGGTTTCCCAATTTTACCTAGTTTGTCTTTTTCAGGGTGCACTACCATACCACCCATATTATTTTTGTATATGCATTTATTTTTATATTTTTAAAATATGATGCATGTTTCAATAAAAAAATATTTAATTGCTAGAATTGAAGGACATAATTAAAATAATAATTGGAACTAATTTTAATTCATATAAAATGTGGATTTTGTGCCTAAAAATACTTGTGGTGTTCCTCATGCATCACATCTCATAAATAATATGAAAACATTCTCATTTATTTTATACAAAAATCCACTTTCAAAAGCATTATGTTTCAAAGCATAATTTATTTGATCAATTCTTCCAAATAGTTTTAAATTTGATTGCCAACCCTCAATATCACTTAAATTTTTATGAGGGTAACTCATTTAACATTTCCCTTCAAAAATTACTATTGGAATGCTATAAATTGTTACACAGTAAGGTAGCCTGTTGATACCCTTTATTAGATGAAAACTCTAGTTCAAAACAATAAGATCAAGTATAAATGTTGGTCAATTCATGACAATAAAATAATACCATAACAATCATATTAAGATAATAATCACATATCACTGCATCATAAGGATGAGGTAGAGGATCATTATTTGGTGGAAGTGCATTTCAAGATGAATGCTCCACTGAGGTAGGATCTAAAACCACCTATACATTTATGGAAGGAGACAAAAATATAGTAATGCCCCACCTGACACAAAGTTACTCCACAATACCAAAGATGTCAGGGCTAACTGGAGACCCCTCCCCTAAAAAATTCTAGTAAATATGTTTAAAAAACCATTTAAAATAACTAATAGACATATCTATAATTATTCATAAATATTTTTAAATTTATTAACATTTTTGTAAAATCCATCCAATCTTTTCCCCTTCTTTCAAGAAAGTCTTGACAAAAACAAATTGTCACTATTTCTTACGATTAAAAAACATAAATGTATTCAAACAAGGTAAAATTTAAACCATCATATAATTATTTGAAAATTAGAAGAACCATATTTTATTATATATATATGAGAACCACATTTTATTTTACACACTCTATATATATTAATGAATTGTGTACTTAAATTAAAATTACTTATAATTTTTTATCAAGGATTGAATAAAATTAAGACCATTTCTTCAAATTCCATCCATCACTTCTGACACCTATGATAAATTATGTAGATAATATAAGAATAAAATGCTGACAAATCATCTATGCCAACAAATCTAGGTATGTCAACATAGAATATGTGAAAATGTGAGTGGCTTAATTTTTGGGTATGGAATTAAAATTTAAAATGGCTCTAAATAAGATGACTTGTGCATGAAGTGTGTATAAAATTTGAGTCTTGTGATTATTTGTAATATTTTTTTTCTGGATTTTGCTTGAAGTAGTTGTGGTTATTATACTTTATTAAAAATATCTCTTTATATTTTATTTTATAGGAAGGGAACTTGTTGTAAGTGGATTTGAATATGATTCTAGAATAGTCATTAGTACATGGGATATTATTCTGTGGCCTCAAAAACTTCAGTAAGTTGAGAGCTCATAATATTGCTACAAAAATAGAAGATATCAAGGATGTTTGAGAGTGTTTAACTAGTCTCCTATTAATGCTTCAAGATAATGAGAAGAATTATAAATAGGTTTTAAAATCTCATCCTTCCTTAAAATACCAAATAGTGGCTTTAAAAAAATTCATTGATGTTATTCCTTGCAAGCTCTCCCCAAGTCAAAGGGTGGATTTTGACAAATCCTTATCTAGAGGGAATCTTCATCAAGTTGTATTAGGTATGGATTAGGAAAAATATCCAAGAATTGATAGTTTTCCATGTGAATTATACCAATATCTCTAGGACTATGTAAAACCCAATTTGCATAATTTCTATTTAGAAGCTCTTGCCAATGGTTCTCTAGGTAGGCTTATCAACAAGGGAAATATTAAATCCATTTCCAAGACTACATGAGTTTATCTCAAATAATATGCCTATTACTCTTTTAAATGTCTCATAAAATATTATAGCTAGTGATTTTGTGCTCAGGGTTAGATATTTAGTTCCCTTAATTGTTGAATCTAATCAAAGTCAGTTCATTCAAGGCCATTACATCTTGATGGGCTCCCACCTCCAAGCATATATATCTTTTCATCAAAATTGATTTTAAAAAGGATTATGATAGGATTGAATCACCTTTAATTTTAGCCATGCTTCAATATTTAGGGTTAGACCCCAAGTTTGTTCTCTCTATTCAAATCTTCTTTTAGGATGCTTATGATTGTCATAATATTAATGGTCATTAGTGTGAGAGCTTTTGGCTTGTTTCTCTATATTAGATAGCGATACCCTCTTACACCATCTATTTATTAGAGCTTGTTCTTAATGGATTTAGCTAATTTATCAAAGACTTCACTTTTATAGGGCTTACCAAATGTATAAGTCTCCCCATTGGTTTTGAGAACAAACTTGTTAATGGTCATTTCATCAACAATTCATTTCTCATGCTTTAAAAGAATGAATAATTTGTCCAAAATGCTATGTAATGCCTTTAAACCTTTTACTTAACATCTAGTGGGCCAAGACTTAATGTTTTAGATAGAGCCATAGTCCTCTTCCAAGTTAGTTTGGAGATTACTATTTGAAGTGGATTTCTCATGGGCAAATGTTCAAATTCTTAGTTATCCCTTTTGATTTTCAAGTTCCTCCTATGGACCTAGGGAACCATATTATCCTCATAGTAGAGAAAACATTATCCCATTGAATCACCAAAGCTCTCTCTTTGGCTAAAAATTTTCAAATATGTTTCAAAGTCTTAGATGCCACTCATGTGTACTACTCTTGTTGGGTTCACTCAAAAGAAGCCTATAAGAATATTTAAAAAATGCTCAAGTATTTTTAGTGGGCCAATTTTGAAGGTAGCAAAGGTGTTCATAGAGTTGCCTAAGATATTTTCTATCAGCCCAAAGAAGCATGAGATTTCGAGATGACTGACATTACTAAACAAGGACTTACCCTATGTGCCAAATAGATCATTAATGCCAATAAAGGTCAAAAATCCTAGAAAATTATTATTAGGAATTTAATCTCTTTAGAGTGTCCCTTTATAAAAAAATCTTGAAAAAAATCTAGATTTCAAACCCTGCATATAACCCAAGTAAAGGTTAAGATTACTAGCAGTTTTGTTGTCAAAAGTATCTAGAAGGAATGGGAAATTATCAAGCCATGAATATATTTGAAACGTGATAGATTCAATTATATCCTATTTATTAACTCCAAATCTCTATTTTAGTCCCCTATTATCTCTATTAATGATAAATATTAAAGCATTAAGACTCTTTTGTCAATCTATTAAAGTGTTTAGGGATATCTTTGATAAGTGCACTAGATCTTATCTCACTTGGGATAGCCTCAAATCCAAGTTTAGGTTTAATGCTCAAGATTTTGAGTCAATATCTAAGATTCATATAGTTGTACCTAACTATTCTGTATATAAAATTGGTGTTATAGGTTCTCCTTGATAGTGGAAATATAGAAATTGGCCTACCTCCACTCTCATGTTCTAGTAACATCCCCAAATTGGTTATCAATGGCTCTCCCCAAATATCACTCCCTAGAAGATGATTCAAAATTTATGGAATATTAATATCTATCACTTTATTTTTAATATGAGGTTCTCCTTTCTCTAGTCAACTATAGTTGAAACCCAAATATCTATTTTTACTTTGTGCTTGTTATACCAAAGTCTCCCAGTGGGAGAAAAGCTACTTCACATGGGGATTCATCTATCTCGATGCCCTACTTGTGGTCATATTCAGTTCGTCAAATAGATGTTATGGTATTAAGCTAGAGCCTATAATGCCTAGAATTGGATTAATTATTTTTTCTAACCCTTTTGGCGTGAATCTTTTACTTGGAATATCATCTTGTTAGGGGATTCTATCCTCCTACCTGAGAAGTTCAATAAAATATGGCATATCATTTGTATTGAAATCCTTTATTCTTTGTAAAGGTTTTTAATTTTTAATAAATAAATATTAAGTAGACATTTTTTTATTTCTAATAGAATCTTTATCTTATCTAATACCATGCTTCAAATTCAAGTTCAAGCCAAAAACATGGAGATGGAGGTTAGGAAACTTCACACTCTTCTAGATCACTAGGATAACACCCCATGTACCATCAATAGAATTTTGTATGATGATCTCCCACATGACTATTGTTATATCCTTAACCTTTAGCATGTATAGGGATATGTGTGGTCGACTTATGGTTTACATACCTATTTTATATTCTTATTACATTTTTGTATGTTCTTAGTTAGTTCAACCTATGGAATAACCATGGCTAAGTGGACTATATATAGGAGGTAGTGGTTAGTCCTTGAGGATCATATGAAGTATTATGCTCTTATTGTATTTTTGTGGAGGTTACCCCCTCAAAGTGGCTATGTTATATTATCTAGTATTCTACTCTATTATCAATTATTGTTGTGTGATCTCTTATCTTTGTTTATTTTATGCGATATATAATAATTCTATGCAAACATATAAGTAATTTCATTTCAAGTAGTATTAAATATTCGATTTGGGTAAGTTTATTACGAAATTTTTTTAGATCTAGCAAGGCATGACTTCTGCGAGTAGAGGGAGAAAAAAATAACTTATTATCTAGAAGAATTAAGTTTTTCTATTAGTGCAGTATTGTTTAAATGATTTTTTTTTAAAATATTAAAAATAATAAAAATAAATTAGAGAACAAATTTCCCTTTGCACATTTGCAGTCATTGGAGTCATCTTGATGAGATGATTGTAATAATATATTTTATTGATACACTTTTTTGATACCAAATTTTCTTACCCTAGTGTGTAAACGCAGTCATTGGATTCATCTTAGTAAGGTGATCACATCGGTACCATCTCCTAGTAAATATTTTTGGGGTAAAAACCCTCCTAGGTTTTGTTCATGGTAGGTCTTATTACTCAAGAAAAAAAGGGGGGAAGAAACTCTTAAGACTCCTATGGATGACATGGAATATAGAACTTTAGATCCATTTCTTTCTCAACTTCAAGCTAACATAAAGGGCTTCATATGACATGATGGCTTTATTTCATTTTAAACTGATGTTTCAGGGATGTACAAAGAGATTAATGGGGTGCACACTTAATTGCATCAGATCACTATGGAATTGACTACCATTTCATCTCAATTACAACCAAACAACCATCCACTTCATCATTTGGGTCCTCCTTCTCTCAACACTAACAACTCCAATCCTAGTGTGAAATTGATGTTGCCAAAAGTGGACATGTGTAAGTTTTATGGTAAGGACCCTCTCACTTGGATTACCCAAATTTATAATTTAATTGATCTACACCAAACTCCTAGTTCTCAAAATGTGATAGTGATATCTCTATATCTGGAACCTGAGTAGTTCATTTGGTATCATTGGTTGTGTGCTCTAAAGAAAAAGAATGGTGATCCTATTATATGGTATGTTTTCATTGATGATTTATTAGATTATTATAAAAATAATGTCATTGAGAACTACTTCAATCAGTTAGCCGAACTACATCAAATAAGAATTGTGAAGGATTATATTCATCAATTTCAGAATCTCTCCTTATGGGTAGAAGACATCACTGAGGAAATTTTGACTAATATTTATTTGAGTGGACTCAAATATATCATCCAGTTAGAGGTTTTAATGTTTAATCCATCATGTGTATTATAAGCTATTTCAAGGGCATGCATGGAAGAAGAAAAAGAGATGGTCAAATGGAATACTTTCACTACTAGTCATGATCGCACCTTTTTAGCACCATCATTTACTCAACCCACAAGATTGAAACCTCAACAAACTGAGGAGAATTGATCCAAATGGTTGTGTTATGGTTATGACAACAAATGGAGCAAAGGCCATCGTTGTGCTAAAAAGAAATTATTTTACATCAAATTTGTCAATGAGGATGAATATGATTAAGAGGTGATTGGTGAGGATATAAAAAGACCTGAGGAGGAATATAAAGACTCTAAAACTACTATTGACTATCATTTCCTTTCAAGTATTAGTACTCCCTAAACTCTTAAGGTGGTGGGTTTCCTTAAAAAATAGAAGGTCACTATGTTGACTGATTCAAGGAACACATAATACTTCATCAACAATAAGTTGGTTTCTCATTTAAACTGTTTCATTTATCCCACTCTAGAAGTTTAGGTCATAATTGCATATGGTAGTACTATCAGTTGTTCATAAAAATACCATAATATTAAGATGGACATGGGATACTACCTATTATATTCTCATATGTTTGCTATTTCCATGGGTGGAGCTGACATTGTTTTGGGAGTATAGTGGTTCACCACTATGGACATGATTAAGATGAATTTACAGGTATTATTCATGTATTTTCATTATGAGTGAAGGTCATTTGAGCTAAGGGGATTAAGGGCTAAATCTCCATAACTTGTTATTTCCTTTGAAATGACCAAGATTATCCAAAAGGGTGTTGAGGGATTTTTATCTCTTATGTTCTCCATTGAAGTCCATCCAACTCAATTATCTACACCCCCTAATTTGCAATAAGTGATTGATGCCCATTCTATTTTTTTTATGACATGTCAAAAGTACTTCCACCCAATCACATGCATGATCATGTCATAAAACTTATTTCTAGTAGTACACCACCCAATATTAGTCCATACAGGTATCCCTACACCCAAAAAAGTGAAATTGAAAATATGATATAGGAGATATTGGATACAAGAGTCATTCACCATATCCAAAGTGAATATTCTTCAATAATTATCATGGTGAGAAAGAAAGATGACACTTGGAAGATGTGTGTTGACTACGTAAAGCTCAACAAGTACACTATAAAATGTAAGTTTCATATTCCTGTCATTAATGATTTTTGAGATGAATTGCATGGTGCTCTTTAGTTTAAAGTCAGATCTACATTATATATATCATCAAATCTGAATTCATGATGAAGAGATACCCAAAATAGCTTTCAAAACTTATGAGGGCCATTATGAGTTTATGGCTATGCCTTTTGGTATAACAAATGCACCATCCATATTTAAAAGTTTGATGAATAATGTTTTTAGGCCAATTTTGAGTAAATTTATTTTGGTATTTTTTGATGATATCCTCATTTAAAGTAAAAATTGGGAAGACCATTTGCAACATGTGAAATATGTACTCTTAGTTATGGAACAACATCAATTGTATGCCAACCTTCCAAACATACTTTTGGAGCTCATGAGGTTGAGTATTTGGGTCATATGGTTTCACATGAAAGATTGAAAGTGGATCCTAAAAAAATCCAAGCAATGGTGGATTGGCTAGTTCCTAAGACACTCAACTAATTAAGTGGGATTTTTGGGGCTAACTAGTTACTATCACATATTTGTCAAAAATTATGATAGCCTTGTCATCTCACTCACCTATTTTTTGAGGAAAGACTCCTTCCAATGGATTGATATAACTACCAAGGCATTTGAATAATTGAAACAGATATATGCACCACTCTAATGTTATCCACTCTTGATTTGTTTAAGACTTTTGTTGTTGAATGTGATGAATTTAGATATGGTATGGGCGTTGTGATCATGCAAGAGGGCATACCACTTACATTTAAAAATAATCAATTTAAGGGTAAAAATAAGCTCAAGCCCATCTATGAGAAGGAAATGATGGTCATTTTGCATGTAGTGAAGCAATGGAGATTTTATTTGATAGGTCATCACTTTCAAGTAAAGACTGATCATGATAGTCTCAAATATTTTTTGGAACAATGGTTGTCATCAGAAGAACAACATAAATGGATAAATAATATTTTAGGATATAATTTTGAAATAGTCTACAATAAAAGAAAGAAAAATGCAGTTGCAGATGTACTATCTAGGAGGGATGAATCAGTTGAGGCATTTTTATGTGCCATGACCATTTGGTAGGTAGATTAGCTAGAGAAATCAAGATTAGAATGGGAAAATAATAATGTTACCCATGATTTAATTCAAAATCTTTAATAAGGTTTGGGTGGATTTTAAAAATTCACATGAAAGGGTAATACATTATGGTATAAAGATAGATTATACCTATGTAAGAATTCTCTTCTCAAACAAAAAATACAGGATCTTCATGCAACTCCACTTAGGGGTCATCCAATATTTTTGAAAACCTATCATCGAATCAAGAAATATTTTTTTGGGAAGGATTAATGTGAGATGTCCAAAAATATGTGGTTGAATGTATGATTTGTCAACATAATAAAGGTGAAATCATCAAAACCCTAGATCTTCTACAATTTTTATCCATCCTTAGCTAGTGTTGGGAAGATATGTCTATGGATTTCATTATAGAAATACTGAGATTTGATGGTCAAAATTTTATCATGGTTATTGTGGAGTATGATCATTTCTATTCTTTATCATAACCATTTATTACTATTACAATAGATTTTGATTTTTTCAATATAGTTCAAAAACTGCATGGTACTCCTAAGATCATTATCAGTGATAGAGATCCCATTTTCACTAATAATTTTTAGAATGAATTATTTGCATGTTTGGGCACCAAGTTGGCTCATAGATCATCCTATCATCCTCAATCTTGGGCAGACTAAGGTAGTCAACAAATGTCTAGAAGGATATATCTATTGTTTTGTTTTTGATAAATAGGATAAATGGGTTGATTGGTTGCCACTTGTTGAATGGTGATATAATATTTCTATTCATAGTTCTTATAAAATGTCTACCATTGTGGAATCCTATGGATAACACCTTCCATCCATCACTTCCACCTTGAAGGTCTATCCTAAAGTTCATGCAGTTGAGGAACATATTCACCATCAATAGGAGGTCCTTATAAGTTTGCATGAAAGTTTAGCCATGGTCCAGAATCGCATTGATCAGTAGGTAGATGAACACATGAGTGAGAGGCATTTTGACATTGGTGATTAGGTATTTGTTTGCTTGCATCCATATAAATAGATATCCTTGAAGTAACAAAAAAATGATAACAAGTTGTCTCCTAAGTATTATGGGCCTTATCAGATCTTACAAAACATTGGTAGAGTGGCCTACAAGTTAGAATTTATTTCATCCACTCGCATACATTTAGTATTTCATATATCATGCCTGAATAAAATCATTAGACACAGAGTTATTACTCAAACTGAGTTACTAGAATTGGATGAAGAAGGGAGAATTATTCTTGATCTTGAGGTGATCCTTCAAAAACACATTAAGCAACTATAGTCCAGAGTGATTGAGGAGCACTTGATCAAATAGAAGAATATGCCATGTGAAGATGCCACCTAAGAGGATGAATCCTTTGTGCAGAAACATCTAGAGTTGATTCGACGTTGAGGTCAATTTTTTTTTAAAATAGAGGCACATGCTACACCCTTAATCTTTGGTGTGTCTAGGGATATATGTGGTCAACTTGTGGCTTACATAACCTCTTTTATATTCTTATATATTTCTCTATCTTCTTAGTTAGGCTGGCCAATGGAATAACCATGGATAATTAGACTATATATAGGAGGTAGTGGTTAGTCTTTGAGGATCATATGAAATATTCTTCTTTTATTGTATTATTCTAGAAGTTACCCCCTTGAAGTAGCTCTGCTATATTATCCAGTATTCTATTATGTTATCAATTATTACTATGTGATCTGTTATCTTTATCTATTATATGCGATATATAATAATTATGTGTGAACATCTAAGTAATTTTCTTAAAACTATCAACATATATGGAAATATCAATGAGGTTGAGGTAGATCGTAGAGCCGTAAATATTACAAGTAATAGATCCACTTACCTCTTTCCATTCCTCCCCCATCTCCCAAGTGGAGATTATCTCTTTGTAAGTTTTGGAGGGTAGTTGTAACCAAGAACTGATCTATGTCATGAAAGGTTTGCCCTTCGAGTGGAAATAAACAAGTACAACTTTCCTCTACTATCTCTTACCATTAAAGAGTTTGGGGTGATAAACTGGATAATCCTCCATTACTACCTCCTTTTACAATGTTGGTGTTTCATGTTGCACAATATGATGTTTTTTCTTTTATCTTTTGATCAGCTAATGTTAGCAATGGTGTAATTGACTATTAGTGGGGTTGGTTCCCCAAGTTCCCCTAGTATGTTTTTTTAGGGTGCATTACCACCCATATTTTTTTACTATACATACTATTAAGTTTTCTAAATTTTAAATATGATGCATGTTTCAATAAAAAATATTTGATTGTTAGAATCAATGGACATAATTCAAATAATAATTTGAACTTATTTTGAGCAGTATAACATGTGGATTTTGTGCCTACAGATAGTTATGTTGTTAGTGAATCCATCATATCTCATAAATAAGGTAAAACCATTCTCATTTATTTTATACAAAAATTCACTCTAAAAAACATTTTGTTTTCAAAAATACTTTGTTTGATCAATTCTTCCAAATAGTATTAAATTTGATGGTCAAGCTTAAATATCACTTAAATTTCTATTATGGTAACTCATTTAACATTGCCCTTCAAAAACTGCTATTGAAATGCTTTAGTATGACCATTATTAATAAAACACTTTACAAAATGTTATATAGTAAGGCAATGGTTTGATACTCCATGTTAGAGGAAAATATTGGCTCAAAACAATAAGATCAAGCACTAATGTCATTCAATTTAAGATACTAGAATAATATCATAACAATTAGAATAAACACATTAAGATAATAGATGTATATGTCATTGTACCAAAAGGAGGAGACAAAAGATCATTCTTTGATAGCAGTGTGTTCCAAGATAAAACTCCACTGAAAGAGAATCCCAAGCCACCCATATATTCATGAAAAATACCAAAAACATTGTAATATCCCATCTAAAAGGAAGTTGAACCACAACACCAAAAACACCATGGCCAACTGCAAACCACGCCCTTAAAAAATTATAATAAACATCTTTAAAAAAATATATTAAAGAATTAATATACATTCCTATAATTATTCGCAAATATTTTTGAAGTTATTAACTTTTTTTATAATCCATTCAGACTTTCCATTAAAAAAAAGTCTTAAAAATAAAATAAAATAAATTATTGTTACCATTTTGCACGATAAAAAAACATAAATACTTTCAAACAAGTTAAAATCTAAACCGTCATAAAATTTTCTGGAAATTAAAAGAACGATATTTTATTACACTCTATATATATGTATATATATGAAGTGTGTACTTAATTTAGATTTCCTTTAAATTTTTACCAGGGAAGGATTGAATGAAATTAAGACCAGTTCTTCAAATTCCATCAATGCTGACACCTATGACAACTTCTGCAGATAATATAAAAACAAAAAGGCGGCAAATCGTCAAGGGTTAAATCTGGCAGTTTCTGTAAATAATATCAACACAGAAAATGCGAGTGGCCGTCTCTTTGGGTATGGAATTAAAATTTAAAAATGCTACAAATAAGACGGCTTGTGTATGAAGTGTGTATAAAATTTGAGTCTTGTGATTATTTGTAATATTTTTTTCTGGATTTTGCTTCGAATAGTTTTTAAAATTCCAATGACGAAGGTAAATGGGAAAGTTATGATGGTGTTATTATGTATGGTTTTGGTGTTAACAATGGCATGGCCATCGATGGAGCAGGGTGGCTACTTCACCGTGTGGAAGGGAGAAGGGTGCAATAATGAAGCTGCTCGATACAGTTTTTGTGGATGTTCCAATAGAGATTTAAATTTACGAGGAGGATGTGAGTTTATATCCCAAGGCCAATCTACCGCAGCTTACAACCAGCCTAACTGCCATGGCGTACCACATACTCTTTTTGGCTGGAGCAATAATGTGTGGTGCTTTTGGTTGGCAAAGCTTTTTCATTCAGTGTTGAGCTTTTGATTATGATTATGGTTAGAATAAATCTTGTTGCATCTTAACATAAACGTTACTGATGGATGATTGAATGGACTCTTAGTCACAGATTCTTTATGGTGAAAAATCAGCAACTTAAAAAATTTGAGCGACATGGTGGTGATTTTTTTAGAGTTTCTATGTTTGTTATGTTGGTTGCATTTTTTTTGGTTATGTACACAATCACGATAAAGGATTCTATGTTCTAGTGTTATTATAGGTTATGTTCCAGTGTTATTATAAGTTAAGCTTTTATATGTAATTATTGTATTAAGTAGACTCTTTCTATATAATAAGTTATTATATTTTATGAAAAATGGTTTTGTGTGTTTTATTTGATAGAAAGGGATATTGTAATTATTTATTTTTTAAAGAATGTAAAAATTAGTTACAAATATTTTAAATATATCTATTTGAAACATATTGAGAGATATCAATCTTGAGGTGTCTACAAATTTATCATATTTCACATTGATTAATTCTTCAATTTAGTTGCATCACTCGATTTGGATTGAAAAAATATTTTATTAAAAAAAAGGGCTCCAAATTTTTAGATTGGAAGCTAAGATCCTTGGATCAAGCGGATGCATAGGGTCAATAAAAACACAAGTTAGGCAAGTGCACAACACAAATGCAAGTTGAATGAAATAAAAAATATGAGAATAATACAAAAGAGATTTAGATTCAATATCCAACACTCCATTAAAAAATCTCACAAATGAGAGATGCATATGTAGGGGAGTGCATCTGTAACTCCTCCCTGAAAACTCCATGAAAAATGGTCAAAAAAACAAGAATAGAAAAGTAACTCCTCCTTGAAAAGCTTCACGATTTTTTTTCAAAGAAACAAGAATAGAAGAGTAACTCCAAACCAAAAATAGTTGGTCAAGTGAGTTACTTTCTATTCATCTGATCAAATTTTAACTCCAAGTACACCTAAGATAAGAAATTAGAAAAATGCAAAACTCTAGGTCAATATAGGGTTTTGAGACCAATGGTTGGGTTTACCAAATGTTCAACCCTAAATCTAGATAAGAAGGTTATCTAGAGTTAAGGGATATTAGATTAACTTTTACAAAAGGATGTTTAGCTAATATAATAAGTAGATAAATTAATAAAAAAATATAGATAAATAGTCTTTTGATTTTATAGAATTGATATTTTTAAAAATAGTAAAGTACATATATTGATAGATATTGTAATGAATTAGAAACAAATGATACTTATCTTGTTTATTATGCACATGTAGATCTAATCTGGAATAAGTTGGAAGTGAACTGGAATTTTTTGATGACTTTAGATGCTTGCATCATATCTTGATAGTTACATCGATGCAAGTGATCAATATGAAATATTGATTAGGTGTAGATGTATTCATATCATGTGCATATGATGTATCTCTTTGTCAAATGATCAAAACTATAGCTCTTCACACTTAGAGTGACCATGGGAAAAATATGCTAATGGAATCATGGTGTCAAATTTGCCCAAGAACCCCTTTGCCAATGGACACTGTCTACATAACCAATACTTTGAAGATGGTCTCACACTTATGTAGTTCTCCCCTACATGTTGGCTTATGTGTGTACAAAGATGCAGTGTGTGGCAAGAAAATACATGTAGTCACCTAGCTTTAACAAGAAAAATATGACTTATGAGTTGCTCTTTGAATGCTTTAGACCTGATTAAATAATACTCCTATGACTGATATAGAAATAGGGATGAATAAGGCAAGTTTTCTCACTTGAATGCTTAACTTATTACTTCTTAGCATGTTTCCTTATGAGTTGTATATGATTGTTAGGTTTTTTTTAGGCGTCAAATGAATGAGGGTTGATATTGTTTGATTTTATAAATATCTCATATTAAATCACTTAGGTCAACCTTTAGACTATGTTTCTTTTGTAAATTGGATAATTTTTGGACTAAACACTTTCTAAGAAAAGTAGACACTTGTGTTGACACATATGAATGCTTGGAATGCAAGTGTCTAGGAAGTTATAAAATAGGTACAAGTCCAGAACTAGCAATAAAAGATAATAATCAATTTATAGCATTTTATACAATATAAAAAGCCTAGTCATTAGAATACAAATGATTGGAGTAAGAGATGAGAAATTAGGTACAAAGAGATAGTGAACATGAACTTCTCGACAATTGAAAGGTCCATAACTAAAAGGTATAACTATGATAGATATTTTTCAAGTGTACATGACTAAGGTATTATATAAATTATATTTTAGTATCTACAATAGAATATTCAAGGAATTATTTAGCAAGTTGAGAGCTTATAATACTACTACAAAAATAAATTCTATAAAAAGTGTTGGGGAGTGTTTAGCTAGTCTCCCAAAAATCCTTCAAGATTTTGAGAAGAATTATAAAATAGGGTTTTTAATTTTAGCCTTAAAAGATAAAATAGTGGATTTGAAAAAAATGTATTGAACTTATTCCTTGCAAGGTCTCCCCAAGCCAAAGGGTGGCTTGTGACAAACCCTTATCCAAAGGGCATATTCATCAAGTTATATTAGGTATGGATTAGGACAAACCTCCAGTCATTGATGGTTTTCAATGTGAATTATATATCAATCTCTCTATTGACTAAAAATATGTCATGGAGATAAATGTAGACTTTCAGTCAATAGCATGGGGACTCAATCCTCTTGTTAGTCAACAATATGGGAAAAAATCAATCTCTTATTAACATGTAGAGCTACCTTTATTGAAAACTGAAAAAAATAAATAAGAAAAGAGCTATTCATAGTTATTTATAATAAAAATATTTTTTGTGAGAGTTTTATAATTCTAATTATAAAGTATAGAAATTAGATAGAAATAAAATAAAGAGAATTATGGGAAAAAGAGAAAAATGAGAGAAAATAAGAAAGAAAGAATATTATTATTCTAGCTAGTTAAACATAGAAGCTACTATAATAACCACCATAAATATGATGGACAACCCTAAATAGCTCAACATAGAGACTTATTAAAATAGACCAAGATTTAAGATTGTAACATGAAATTTTTTTTATCATATAAATTATATGATAAAGACATATTCTAGACATAAGAATATGGTACATATACCAAGATTATTAGATAGGTTTACAAAGAAAGATATTCAACAATCTTTTATTTCTTAATAAAAATATGTATACAATCATATTATTAATCCCACCAAGGTTTCACAATAGTAAGATTTTTTAATGTAGATTCAACATAACTTTCTACACTAAAATTTTTATATTCATTGATTATTTAACAATAATATTCTATCAAATTGAAAGAAAAAGAATCAAAACATATATGACATACTCATGTACATTTTTCACCAGAAAGATGTATGGCACAAAGTCTTGTAAATTATTTCTATATTGATCCTTTGTGGGGCTGTACATATAGACTCCTTCCTTTCATCTTGTCAAAAATTCTTTCACTATCAAAAAGTCAACATAAATTAGCTCCAAAAGTAAAACCAAAACCGCTAGCTACAACTTACTCTTTTCTAGAAGTTGTTAATATTCTATAAATGAACCCCAAACATATATTTATAGGTTAAAATGGGTGGTTACATTACATAAATACCTCTTCTATGTTCTAGGAGCTTGTAAAAATATGTTATAACATATACACAATTTAAAACTTGTAAAAACATAGTAGGTAATTTACACAATTTGTAAAAGTGTGTCGACAAATTAGCACAACTAGCATGACTATCAACATGAAGGGAAATATCAGTGAGGTTGGGATAGATATCAGAGTTGTAACTGTCGCAAGTCTTAGATCTATTCAACCCTTTCCACCCCTCCCCCACTTCCCATATGGATATTCTCTCTTTGTAAGTTTTGGAGGGTAACTATCACCAAGCATCTATCTATGTATGATGCAAGGTTTACCCCTACAGACAAAAATGGTCAAAGCAAGTTTCCTCGTATGATTTTTACCATATCCCCTCACCATGTTCAACATGTATATGTTAAATAAGAGAATAAGGAATAAATTAAACAAGATGATGGTTGGACCATACTTGATACCTCTCCCCCTACCATTGGGGAGGTTGGGATGACAAACTAGATAGTCCTCCACTGTGGCCTCCTTATGAAATGTTGGTGGCTCCTGTTGCATAATATGATGCTTTGTTTTCTTTTATTTTTTGATCAACTTATTTCAATAATGATGTAATTTACTATTAGTGGGTTCATGTTTTTGAGTTCCCCCTATCTATTATTTTTTAGGGTGTGGTGCCATACCATCTATATTTTTATTGTATATATATTAAATTTTCTATTTTTTAAATATAATGTATGTTTCAATCAAAAATATTTTATTTTTAGAATCAAAGGACACAGTTTAAATAATAATCTAAACTTATTTTGAATAGTATACAATGTAGATTTTGTGACTACAAATACTTGTGGTGTTACTCATACATTAGGGCTCATAAATAATAGAAAAAAATTCTCATCTATTTTATACAAAATCTAATTTAAAAAATGTTGTGTTCCTAAGAATACTTTGTTTGATCAATTCTTCTAAATAGTATTATATTTGATGTTTAACCCTAAATATCACTGAAATTTTTATGATGGTAACTCATTTAACATTGCCCTTCAAAAATTACTATTGGAATGCTTCGATATGACTATTATTAATAAAATAACAATTTACAGAGTGCTACACAGTAAGGTATCTAGTTGATACTGTCTATTAGAGGAAAAAATTAGCTCCCAATAATAAGATCAAGTACAAATGTCGGTCAATTCATGACAATAGAATATGTTATCATAATTATTATAAAAATCACATTAAGATAATAGACACATGTTACTGCACCAAAAGGAAGAGGTGGAGGATCATTCCCAAAATAAAAGCTTCACTAAAGAAAGATCCGAAACCACCCATACATTCATGGAAGGATCCAAAAAAATAATGTCCCATCCAACAGGTAATTGTACCACAATAGCAGAAACACCAGAATCAACTAGACACCCCACCCCTCAAAATTTATAATAAACATCTTTAAAAAAATATTAAACAATTAATATAAATTTCTATAATTATTCACAAATATTTATGAATTTATTAATTTTTTTAATAATCCATCCGAACTTTCGTCCTTTATTCGAAAGTGTTAACAAAAAATGTGACAATTTTTTACGATTAAAAAATATAAATACATTCAAACAAGGTAAAAATTTAAATAATCATAAAAATTTCCGAAAATTTAAAGAACTATATTTTATTACACACAAACTATATATATGTATGTGTATATATATGTATATGATGATAATAACAAATTATATAAATAATAAAATGTGTTCTTAATTTACATTTTCCTTAACATTTTAGCAGGGAAGGATTTAATGAAATTAAGACCATTTCTTCAAATTCTATCACTGCTGACACCTATGACAACACCTGTAGATAACATAAAAACAAGAGGCCGGTAAATATGGCAGCTTCTGTACATACTATCAACATAGAATATGAGAAAATGCGAGTGGATTAGTCTTTGGGTATGGAATTAAAATTTAAAATTGCTGTAAATAAGATGGCTTGTATATGAAGTGTGTATATAAATTTTAGTCTTGTGATTGTTTGTAATATATTTTTCTGGATTTTGCCTCAAGTATTTGTTTGAGTTCCACTAATGAAGGGAAATGGCAAAGTTATGATGGTATTATTATTTCTGGTTCTAGTGTTAACAATGGCACGACCATCAATGGAGCAGGGTGGCTACTTCACCGTGTGGAAGGGAGAAGGGTGCAATAATGAAGCTTCTCGATACAGTGATTGTGGACGTTCCAATATAGATTTAAATTTATGAGGAGCATGTGATTTTATATCCCAAGGCCAGCCTGCCGCAGCTTACAACCAGCCCAACTGCCTTGGCGTACGACATACTCTTTTTGGCGGGAGTGCTAATAATATGTGTAGTGGTTGTGATTGGCAAAGATTTTTCCTTCAGTGTTGAGTTTACGATTACCATTATGATAAATTTTGTTGTTTTTTAACAGAAATGTTATTGATGGATGGTCGAATGGATTTTTAGTCAAAAAATTTTATGGTAAAAAATCGGTAACCTCAATTTTTTGAGTGACATGGTAGTGTCTTTGTTTAGATTTTTTATGTCTCATATATATATATATATATATATATATATATATATATATATATATATATATATATGTATGGATGGTTATGCTCTTTTGTTATTTTAGTTATATTTTGTTTTTTTAATATATACGGTTACAATATAAGATTGTATTTTATTGTCATTGTAGATTACACCTCTCTACGCAATTATTGTATTAAGCAAAGTCTTTCTATATAAATGGTTATTTTATTTTATTTTTTAAAATGGCTTTTCATGTTTTATTCGATAGGAAGAGATTGTAATTAATTAATTTTTGAAGAATGTAAAATCAATATAGATATTTTAAATATATTTATTTGAAAAATATCGAGAGATATCAATCTTGAGGTGTCTACAAATTTTTCACGTCCCACATTCATTAATTCCTCAATTTAGTTTCACCACTCGATTTTAATTGAAAAAAAAAAATCTAAAAAAAAAAAGGGTTCCAAACTATTAAGGTGGACACCATGGTCTCTTGATCAAGTGGATGCACAGGTTCAATGAAAGCACAATTCAAACAAGAGCACCACAGCTGTAAGTTGAATGAAATAAAAAATATGAGAATAATGTAAAAGAGATTTATAGCAAATACCCAACATTCCATTAGAAAAGCTCACAAATGAGAGATGTGCATATATGGGACTGCATGTGTGACTCCTCTCTGAAAAGCCTCACAAAAAGTGATCAAAGAGACAAGAATAAAAGAGTAACTCCCATACTCAAAATAATTGGTTAAGGGAGTTACTTCTTATTCATCCAATCAAACTATAAATCCAAGTACACCTAAAACTATAAACTTGAAAATTAGAAAACCATAGGTCAATCTTCGGTTTTGAGACCAAAGGTTCAATTCATCAAATGTTTAACCTTAAATTTAGATAAGAAGATTATCTAAAGTTAAGGGATATTAGATTATCTTTTATTTAAAGATGTTGGACTAATATAATAAGTAAGTAAATTAATATAAAGTTTAAATAAATAGTCCTCTAAATTTATACAATTGATAATGCTAAAAATAATAAAGTATAAGTGTTGATAAATATTATAATGAATTAAAAATAAATGACATTTATTTAGTTTACTATGCACGTGTAGGTTTAATATAAAATAGGCTAGAAGTGGACTAGAATATTATTCTTAAATAGTTATCAGATTTTAGAAATATTCTTTTTATGGCCTCAGATATTTACATCACATCTAGACAATTATGTTGGCATATGTGTCTAACATTACCACATGTATCTTTTATGTAATCTTGACTGGATCTTGATGTCTTTAGATCACATGAACATGATGTCACTCTTTGTCAAATGATCAAAACCCTAACTCTTCACCCTTAGAGTGACTGTTGGAAAAATGAGTTATTGGACGCCCAGTGTTGAGCTACTATAGTTTTCCCCTATGCATGTTGGCTTGTGTGTGACTAAAGATGCAATGTGTGACAATTAAACACATGTATGGTTCATAGACTATTCTTTGAATGCTTCAGACTTGTTGAAATACTACTCCTACAACTAATATAGAAATAAAGATGAATAGAGCAAGTTTGCTCACTTGGATGCTTGATTTATTGCTTCTTGGTATGTTTCTTTGTGAGTTGTATGTAATTTTCAAGTGTTTTTTATGTATCAAATTAATGAGGGTTGATCTTATATATATACCAATCTATTTTAGAAATATCTCATATTAAATCACTTAGGCGAACCTTTATAATACATCTCTTTTATAAATTGGATGACTTTTGGACACTAGACACTTTGTAAGAAAAATGGACACTTATGTCAACACATGTCTGTTTAGGACAAAAATGTCTAGGTAGCTCTATACAATAAGTACATGTCTAGAACTATCAATGAAGGATATTCATGAGTTTATAGCATTTTACATAGTATACAATGCCCAACCATTAGAATAAAAATGATTAGAGTAAGAGATTTAAACAATTAGGTGCATAGAGATAGTGAATGTGAGCCTTTCAGCATGATATAGGTCTATAACTGAAAGGTACAATCATGATTGGTATTTTTAAAGTGTACAATATTGAGGTATTATATAAATCATATTTTAGTATCTAAAATAGAATGTCCAAAGAATTCTTAAGCAAGTTGAGAGCTCATAATAATGCTAAAAAATTAAAGCTATTAAAAATGTTGGGGAATGTTTAATTAATCTCCCAAAAATCCTTCAAGCTTTTGAAAAGTATTATAAATAGTGTTTTCAATTTTAGTCTTCCTCAAAGGATCAAATAGCAAATTTAAAAAAATGTATTGATGTTGTTCCTTCCAAGATCTCCCCAAGTCAAAGGGTGGCTTGTGAAAAACCCTTATCCATAGGGGATCTTCATCAAGTTGTATTGGGTATGGCTTAGGATAAAACTCCAAGCATTGATGGTTTTCCATTTGAAATATACCAATCTGTCTGAGACTATGTAAGACCTAATTTTCATAATATTTATTTGCAAAATCTTACCAATGGTTCTCTAGGTAGGCTTATCAAGAAGGGAAATATTAAATCCATTCCTAAGACTAGGGATCATGAGAATATATCCAACTAGAGGCCTATTAATATTTTGAATGTCTCCTAAAAGATTATAACTAGTGCTCTTGTGTCTAGGGTTAGATATTTGGTTCACTTAATTATATGATCTAATCAAATTGGGTTCATTCAACACTATTACATCTTGGACAACATCCTGGTGGTTTGTGAAACTATAGAATGGGATCCCACCTCCAAGAAAAAGGCTCTATTCATCACAATTTATTTTGAAAAGGCTTATCATAGGATTAAATTGCTTTTACTTTTATCCATGCTTCAAGATTTAGGGTTAGACCCCAAGTTTGTTCTCTCTATTCAAACCCTCTTCCAAGATTCCTATGTTTGCCTTATTATCATTGGTCATTAGTGTGTGATATTTTTATTATTTCTCTATATTAGATAGGGATACCCTCTTACTCCATCCATTTATGTCCTTGTTGATGATTGATTTGGAAACCTACTTAAAAACTTCACTTCTAGAGGGTTTGCCAAAGGTATAAGTCTCCCCACTACTTCTTAGAATTAGGTTGTTAATGTTAATTTCATAGGTGATTAATTTCTCACACTTCAAGAGAAAGAAAGAGTTATATAGAACGCTATCGAATGCCTTAAAATTTTTTAATTAACATCTTGTTCTAACATCTAATGGGATAAGACTAAATGTTTTAGATAGAGCTATGGTACTCTTCCAAGTTGGTTTGGATATTACCAATCAATATGGATTTCTCATGAAGAAATGTTTAAATTCCTAGGAATCCCTTTTCCTTTTCAAGCTTCTCATGTGGTCCTATGGAACCATATTGTCCTCATAGTAGAGAAAACATTAAATCATATTGACTAACCAAATATCTCTCTATCTTTTGCTGGAAAATTTCAAATATGTTCCAAAGTTCTAGCTACCACTCATGTGTACTATTCTTGTTGGCACACCTCAAAAGAAGCCTATGAGAAGCTTGAAAAATTTCTCACGTATTTTTTGTGGGCCAAATTTGAAGGCAATAAAGGATTTCATATAGTTGCATGGTATATTTTATATCATTCCAAAGAAATAGGAGGTCTTGGGATGATTGACATTACTAAACAAGGACTTGACCTATGTGCCAAATGGATCATCAAGGCCATTAAAGGTCAGGAGGCCTAGAAAATTATTCTTGGGAATTGCATCTCTTCAAGGTGTCCCTATGGAAAAAAGTCTTGGATAATATTTGGATTTAAATCCAAGCTTATCACCATAGTTAATTTTAATAGTACTAGTAGTTTTGTTGTCAAAAGTATCTAGAAGGCATGGGAAACTATCAGACATTGGATAAGTTTGAAATGGGATAGCTTCAAACCTAGCCTATCTATTAAATTTCACTCTATATTATGGTCCCCTATTATATCTATCATCGAGAACTATTAAAGAGTTGAGATTCTTTTTTTGAGCAATTAAAGTGTTGAGGGATACCTTTGATAAGTACACTAAATATTATCTCACCTAGGAGAGCCTCAAATCCAACTTCAGGGTATTTTCTTAGTATTTTGACTCAATCTCTAAGATTGATATGGTTGTGTGTGACTATGCTTTTAAAAAAATTGATTTTGTAGGCTCTCTTTGATGGTGGAAATACTGATATTTGCCTACCTCCACTCCCATGATCTAATAACATCATTGACTTGGTTATCAATGGCTCTCCTTAAATAGCACACCCTAAGAGATGCTTTAAAAAATATGGAATGTCAATAATTATCCATTTATTTATAATAGGATGTTATCCCCTTAACCCAAAAAATCCATTTTTGCTTTGTGTTTTCTATACCAAGGTTGCCCTATGGGAAAAAGGCTACTTCATATGGGGATTCTTCCAGCTAGATGCCCTACTTTTAGTCATATTGACTCCCTCAAAATCATTTTATGGTATTGTTTTAGAGCCCAGGATGCATGGAATTGAATTAATTATTTTTTCCAGTCCTTTCAGCTTGAATATTTTACCTAGAACATCACCCTATTAGGGGATTCTATCCTCATGTATAACAAGTTCAAGAAAATATGACATATATCTTCTGCATTTTAATATTTTTTCTTTGGAAAGATAGAAATGATGTTACTTTTTAATAAAGAAAGCTTAAGCAGATATTTTTCTATTTCTGAAAAAATCTTTGTCTTGCTTAATGCCATGCTTCAAATTCAAGTTCAAGCCACAAAAGTTGACATGGAGGTTAGGCAACTTCACACTCTTCTATATCACTAGTGAAACACCCCATGTACCATCAATAGAGTGTTGTATGATGATCCCTCGAATGATTATCAACATAGAGATCAATATCATTGAGGATGAGGTAGATCTCAAAGATGTGACCATTACAAATATTAAAGATGCTCAACTCTTTCCACCACTCCTCTCTTACAAGGTGGAGATTCTATCTCCATATATTTTGGAGGGAAGTTGTCACTAAGCACTGATATGTGTCATGCAAGGTTTTTCCCTCTGGGTGGAAATCAGAAAGACAAGTTTCCTTGGCTGGCTCTTGCCATATCCCCCACCATGTTCAAAATTAATAAGTTAAAAAAGAGAATACCCCCTCTCCCCTAGAAGTCCTCCATCATCACCTCCTTATGTGATGTTGGTGACTCTTATTGGAAAATATGATGCTTTATTTCTTTTATCTTTTGATTAGTTTATGTCAGCTATGATGTAATTGACTATTAGTGGGTTTCATTTCCTGAGTTCTCTCGGTGTGTATTTTTTAAGGTATGTTATCATACTTGTATTTTTTATTTTATATGTATCAAGTTTTCTATTTTTTTTATGTATGATGCATGTTTCAATAAAAAATATTTGATTATTAGAATCGAAGGACATAATTCAAATAATAATTTGAAATTATTTTGAATAGTTTTAAACACAGATTTTGTGCCTAAAAATACTTGTGGTGTTACTCATGCATCATGTCTCATAAATAATGGAAAAATGTTCTCATGTATTTTATACAAAAATCCACTTTATAAAACATTATGTTTCCGAGCATGATTTATTTGATCAATTCTTCCAAATAGAATTAAATTTGATGGTCAACCTTAAATATCACTTAAATTTTTATGATGGTAACTCATTTAACATTGCCATTCCAAAATTACTATTAGAATGCTTCACTATGACTATTATTAATAAAATAATATTTTATAAAATGTTACGTAGTAAGGCAATCAGTTGAAACCCCCTGTTAGAGGAAAACACTAGCTCAAAACAATAAGATCAATTATAAATGCTAGTTAATTCATGACAACATAATAACACCATAACAATTATAACAAGCACATTAAGATAATAGGCTTATGTCACCACCATAGAAGGAAGAGGTGAAGGACCATTCTTAGGTGGTAAAGCATTTCAAGATGAAAGATCCATTGAGGGGGGATTTAAAGCCACCCATACATTCATGGAAGGAGCAAAAAAAAATTAATGACTCACCCAACAGGAAGGTGCACCTCAATATTAGAAGCGTCAGGGCCAATTAGAGACCTCACCCTTAAAAACTTATAGTAAACATATTTAATTAAATATATTACTAATAAAATTACTATCATTCGAATGTCACTCTCTAGATTCAAATCCAGATTGACATAGTTCACCTAAATCTTAAGAACCTTCAATGTTTTCTTGATCATTGGGGGAAAGCCCCATGTGCAATCAACAAAGAACCTCTAGAGTTGTCATGCCTAGAGTCGCCTCCTCATGGGTGAGGGTGTGGCGTGTACCAGTAGCATTCTAGGAACAAACATATGAGCTTATCTCCTTGTCAGTCATCCCCTTACTATTCATCTCCATGCCATGACGGAAGGGATTTGGGCCCTCCCCCACAAGACCAGTATATGTGGCTGGCTCTGAGTATTTTACTTGATAGACACAAGGAAGAAAATAATGATTCTTAACAAAATGATGGATATGATCCCTTACCTATGGATGATGATCCCTCCTGCTCAAGGGAGATGAGGTGACAAGTCGCAGGGTCTACCTCCTCCACTACCTCCTTTAACCCCCATGTTTGTTGCTGAAGCTTAATTGTTCTCTTTATTGGTTTGTACTTTTATGACTGTCTTGTTGATTTTTGTGTACCGTTGATGTGATAAGTGATCATTATTGACCTTCCTCTGAACTTGATATTCTCGAGGATTTCTTAACCTTGATTTAATTGCTTCTAAAATATAACTTCTATGACTAACATTATAACATTATTTATTTTAATATAGATACTTTTTTCAAAAAAAAAACTTATTAAACAATTAATATACATTTCTATAATTATTCACAAAATATTTATTAAATTATTAACATTTTTTTATAATCCACCAAAATTTATTTTTTAAATTATTAACATTTTTTTATAATCCATCCAAATTTATTTTTTAAATTATTAACATTTTATTATAATCCATCAAGACTTCTTCCTTCTTTCCAAAAAAATCTCTTTAAAAATTGAAAAAACAAAAATGTCACCATTTTTTTAGGATTAAAAGACAAATGCATTCAAACAAGGTAATTATATATATATATATATAATTAATTAATGAAGCGTGCTTAATTCACATTTCCTTTAACTTTGATCAGGGAAGGATCGAATGAAATTAGGACCTCCTCTTCAAATTCCATCACTGCTGACACCTATGACAACTTCTGTAGATAATATAAAAATAAGAAGCCGGCAAATCAAGGGTCAAATCTGGCAGCTTCTGTACATAATATCAACACAGAATATGCGAAAATGCGAGTGGCTTAGGCTTTGGGTATGGAATTAAAGTTTAAAATGGCTACAAATAAGACGGCTTGTGTATGAAGTGTGTATAAGATTTGAGTCTTGCGATTACTTGTAAAAAAAAAATTGGATTTTTCGTGAAGAAGTTGATTGAGTTTCAATGATGAAGGGAAATGGAAAAGTTATGATGTTGCTGCTACGTTTGGTTCTAGTGTTAACAATGGCACGGTCATCGACGGAGTAGGGTGGCTACTTCACCGTGTGGAAGAGAGCAGGTTGCAATAATGAATTTGCTCGAAACAGTTATTGGGGATGTTCTAATATAAACACCGATACGAAAACATATGATGTTTATAAAAATTCAATGCGAATCAGTTACAATATAACCGGAAAAGTTAGGTTAGTGTCATGGCCTGATTGATTTTACCATACCTACTTCTTCAAAGGGAATAGTGGGCATTTGATTGTGTCTGTTTGGGTGGGAAAATGGAGGGTTATTTGAGTCAGTTTGATGTGAAATTCAAAAATTCACTTCGGTCGAAGAAACGCTCGCCAGATCGCGAAAGCTTTGCAATGTGCGGAAAACCAGAAAGAGGAGATTCAGAAATACTGCCAATTTGTCCATGAGAGCCCAGCCAAAGCATTCTAAAGCAAAACAAGATAGGTGTTTTCTTGTTACATCTTATCTAGATCATACAATGGATGGTGGAATGGATTTTTAGTTAAGACTCTTTATTCTAATCCATGACTTAGGAAATTTTGATTATCTCCTGTTTGTATTTGTTCCATGCACTTGGCTTTTACTCTTGTTTTTCTCTTTTTTGTTTTTTTGGTTGCTTTTATTTGTTTTGTTTATTTCATTTTATATGTATATTTATGTCTATGTTATATTATTATTAATTTTTTTTGTTATGTTGGTTGTATTTTAATTTTTATGTATATGGTCATGATAAAAGATTGTGTATTGGATGTTATTGTAAATTATGTTTTTTGACGTAATTATTAATCCCCAAGGGATAATTATTGGAATCAATTTGGTTTAATTTTTTATTTTTCACCAATCAAAACTTAGTATTTTATATGTATTGAAATTTTTTAAGCTTTGCAATAGTTAAAATGTGTAGTTGTTAACAAAAAAATATAGAAAAATCTTTTTCACTAAATTTTGATTGGTCAAAATTATTATCATATTATTATAAAACAGATTGTTGACATCATCAACACAGTAATAATAGTAAATGTCAGATTTGATTGCCTAAATATTTGCAAAGTTAGAAATGGAAACATTGCCCTCCACAAGTCACTATAACTTAATCTGCCAATGATTTAGTGCAGATTTTTAAATAGTAGAAAAAAGAAAGGTTATCTCTAAAACACTGAAAATTAATATACAAACTATAACTAAATGTAATAAAGCTTTGCTGCAAAATATATAGTTTCTTGGATGGTGCATATGGAAGAAAATTTTGAAAATATAAATAGGATTGAGAACTACAGTGATAGATTGACGAATTTTAAGTGAGAGAATTGTGTCTTGTGTGACAAATCGACTGTCTCAAAGTAATGATATCGAGAACATTGAGCACTAAAATGGCAGAACCATAGCGATAGATCAATGTCGATTACATACAAAAGAAATGGCAAACATTGAATGCTAAAATGATGAAAGCAAAGCAATAGAATGGCTATGTAGAATCAAAGCAACATATCGACTATTATAAATCAATGGTATGGTGAACTCTAAGTATGAGAATGGTAGAAGTAGAGCATTAAAATGGCTATGTGAACTCAACACAACCCTTGTTCTTCTAAAGTTAACTACCAAAGTATCTGAAAATGAAACAAGGACAACTGGGGCATCCACTGATATAACCTTGGTGGTGAAGATTGAAGAAGATGAGTTTGAGCTAGATTAGGATGATTGAAAAGCATGAACACCCATCTGTTGGGTCAAAGCAAGAAGACATAATTTGGAAGAGTTAAAGGAAATAAATCAAAATGCTCTGGGTTGTTAAAGAGATCCACCTTACTCTCCTTCCCCATAACTTCTTTGTTGTATCTTTCTATTGTTTAGAAGATAGGAATTATGTCTTGGAATATAGATCCAAATGGTTTATAGGCCAAAAGGGCATATTTGTTAAATCATGTTCTAGAGGTTTTAACCTATAATAGAAAACATGAATTTCATCCCTGTATGGATAAATCTTTACGCTCTCCTCATAGAGTTTTGGAGCGAATGAATATGAGAAAGTCATTAATATTTATCTTTATTTAAAGGCAATTTAAAATGCAAGGGAAATGCTGGGATGCACTGTTTAAATGCAAACTCTAAACGTGATGTTTCTGAATTTGTTTCTTTTTTGTCAGTCATTCTTTCTCTCATGCTTAAAATGTAGGTTCTTCTTCTCCATCTTTTTCAATGAATTGAACTGAATTGTTAATGGCAACTTACAGTCTCCTAGCGATGTCCACAATTATCATATTTATATTTGTCAACGCTTCAGAGGGTACAATACACGGCAAGAAAACTTTTTTATTTAATATTCGTTTGCATTGTGGCTCTGTATATGGTTTTAAAGTTATAGAATATTTTGAAGTTTTGATAATACATATTTATTATTGTAGGAGGAAAACTATAATAAGGTTCAAAATAAATTGAACACTAAATACGAGGTTTGTTATTTACTATTATATATGCACAAGTTAAAAGGATAATAGTATGTTTATATATATATAGATATATTCCTAATCTATTTTTTAAAATAGATTTCTTCTTTATTATGATTTAAAAATTAACATTAATTTTAATTAATTAAGAAAATTTCTTAAAATCTAAATATTAATTGAAATTTATGTTGTCATATTTTGAAAAAAATAATTATTATTATATACAAAAATATTCAAATATTCAAATATAAAATATATTATACTAATTAAAATTTATGTATGTTATTTTTAAAAAAATTCTAAAAAAACAATAAAATAAGATGGAATTAAAATTTATAAATGTGTTTTAAAAAAAATCATGAAAAATATAATACAATAAGAGAGAACATTTACAAATTTTTTAAAAATATAAAAAGCAAATAAAAATAAACAAACCTACTTCCCCATCTAGAAAGAAGATAAGAATGAGTCAAATAAATTAGTTTTTAAAGGGGCAAACTAAATTCTCTCAGCAAGTGCTGCAGAGAAAAAGTAAGATTCATTTGCTAATAATAGGGCTCCATGTATTTCCTTATTTTTCTCCTCGGAAAAATAGGATCACATCACTATTAAAATGCATTGCATAAATGAAATTTCATCACGTACACAGGGATGTCATCACCTAAAAAACTTGTGTTCCTACCATTATTTGCTTATATTATAAAATGATTCCAGAAACAGTAACTACTCAGAAATAAAATGGAAACTCTAAACACAACTGTTCTTTATTCGTTTTTGCAGTCATTCTTTACGCGCTGCTGTAAATCATGTGACATACATTCTTCTTCTCCGTCGACTTCATTGTCTTGTATTGCATTTGCTATGGAAACTTATAGTATTATAGCTATGTCTGCAATTATTATATTTCTTATTGTTAACGCTTCAGTGGGTGCAATAGACGGCAATTATTATTTTTATTTAACACCCTCTTGCCTTGTGGCTCTGTATATTTTTTTATAATTATAGAATATTTTCTAAGTGTTGATAATGCATATTTATTGTAGGAGGAAAACACAAGGACGCTCTTGTGCTTGAACATTGGAACAAGGATCAAAATAAGTTGATTTTGAATGGTTAATATTAATTCAATATACATATTTTAGTTTATTTATTTATGTAGTAAAATATAATATCATACTTTGACTGGTATAAAAAATTGTAAATAAATTGATTATGATCTATTATTGTGTTATGTTGTGCAGGTTATTGAAAGTCAGTCTCCACCCTGTAATAATGTAATTTGCAAAGGATGCAACATTCGGAATGGCGAAAAATGCAATTCATGCTATCCATGTAAGGCTGTGACATGCAGAGTTGATAATGATCCCGATCATGTGGTCTGGAAATGTTCTTGCCATGATGGAATTTATAATCCCTCCAAATCTGGTTAAGTTTAAGTTTTATTCTTATAAAGTCTATGTGATGTGATATGTTGTCTTTGTGTAAATTAATAATACAAATTCCCTTTTCCAAGTCTGGTTAAGTTTAAGTTTTA
This sequence comes from Torreya grandis, assembly GCA_037957365.1. Classification (NCBI taxonomy): domain Eukaryota; kingdom Viridiplantae; phylum Streptophyta; class Pinopsida; order Cupressales; family Taxaceae; genus Torreya; species Torreya grandis. Next base: position 2,006,754 of record JARHVA010002285.1, on the reverse strand, counting down.
TTCCTATAAAGGCTATGTGATGTGATATGATGTGATGTGATGGGCATAAATGTTTTTATCAAAACCTCACTAATATTATTGTCAATCAGTTCTAATTTTATTCTGAATTTCACAGAGATTTGGCGTATGGTGTTTTTGTTGTATTATCTAAACTCTTTCCATATAAATGGCTAGTATATTTTTTTAAATATTTTTTTATGTTTTATTTGATAGGAAAGGATATTGTAATTTTTTTTTTTTAAATGTAAAAATTAGTATGGATATTTTAAATACATCTATCGAAAAAATATTGAGAGATATCAATCTTGAATTGTTTATGACAGATTTGGGATAACTTCAATACCTAAATAGTAATGGAGATAAACCAAATTTGTCATTTCAAAAATTTTAATCAACTACGATTTGAATTTTGTAGTGTATATTTTATTATTTCTTGTGATTAGCAAATCACCAATATACACAACTAAAAATACAACCATTTTGTCAACTATTTTGGAAAAAAGAGTTGTATCTTCTAAATTTGAAACTAATAGCAAAAGACACCACTGATTTAAAATATGTAACTCTTTTTTCTAAAACAACTGACAAAATGGTTGTACTTTTAGTGGTGTATATTGGTGATCAAATCATCACACAAAACAATGAAAGATACATTTCAAAATATAAATTAGAGTTGAAAAAACTTTGAAATGACAGATCTAGGTTATCTTCATTACTATTTGGGTATTGAAGATAACCCAAATCTATCATTTCAAATATTTTTTTATCAACTTTGAATTGAATTATACAATGTATCATTGATCCTCCTAGTCAAGGAGGATAGGGAGATAAGCTACAGGATCCGCCTTATCCACCACTTTCCCTAGCGATCGTATTTGTTGTGGCATCTTAATTATTTCCTTTATTGCTATGTGCTCTTTTATTTGCTCTCTTAGTTGATATGAACTGCTGATATGATGTTATTTTTGAGTGATCTTGATTGACCCTCTAATGGGACTTTATTTTCCTTAAGGTTTGTTTATCTTTGGTTTGACTCTGATCATGGGGTGTGACTTTTCCATCTATTTTTTATATGATTAACATTGTAATTTAATACTTATTTTTATTAATATGGATACACTCTACAATAACAAAACTTATATAATGTATCTTTTATTATTACCTATGATAAGAATATCATCAACATACACTGTGCTAGAAATATAACTATTTGTTCAACTGCTCTGAAAAAATTGAACTGCACCTTCAACCTAAAAATATATGAAGTTTATGTTCAATAGCTGCTCAAAAACTTTGTCATAACATACTTATGGGGCTTGTTTAAAACCATACAAAATATTTTCCAATTTGTACAATTTGTGGTCTTAGTCATTTATTAAAAAAAATTTAGGTTGTGTCATCTAAACTATCTCCTTGAGATCCCCATTCATAAATTTAGTTTTGACGTCCATCTGGTGAACACTGATATGATATGAGCTCACAAAGACAACATGTTTTGAATGGTATTCCATTTTATTATAGATGCAAAGATTTCATTGTAATCAATTCCTTATTTTTATAAAAATTCCTTTTTAAGAAGCTTTGCTTTGTATTTTGTCAAGTGAGTCATCTACTTTTTACTTATTTTAAAAGTCTCGCTTGCAACCAATTTGATTATAGATGATTGGAGGATAGACCAATTTCCAAGTTCTAATCTTGATCAATGCATCATACTCACTTCTCATTACATTTTTATATGCCTCACTTTTTTCAACTTGCTTGAGAGAAGTGGGTTCAAAGTCAAATGCAGTATTAAGTTAATATTTAAGAGGGTCATCTAAGGTAAGATTTTCAATTTTATCTTGAATTTCATCAAGGAACTTATCTAATTATTTTGTAGGTGTGTGTGCAATTATTATGCCTATTTTACCAACCTCATTAGGTTTGACAACTTTCAATGTCTATTTGGCCCATTTTAGAATATTTTTATGTGTTGCTTGCTTAAAGTTTTGATGGTGTTACTATGTTTGGTTTTAGTGTTGAATGGCATGACCATTGATGGGTGTCTACTTTACTGCATGGGAGGCACCAGGGTGTAATAATGAAGTTTCTTGATATAATGATAGTGGATGTTCTAATACAAATAAAATTTTATGTGGAGAATATGATTTTGTATCTAATTGCCAGATTACCATAGCTTACAACCAGCCCAACTGCAATGAGATAAACACGTACTCATTTTAGTGGGAGTGCTAATATGTGTAGTGATTTTTGTTGGAAAACCTTTTTCATTCAATGTTTATCTTTTCATTATGATTATGGTTAGAATAAATATTGTTTCTTAAAGAGAAACCTTATTGATTTTGTGATAAATATTATTGTATGTATCACCTAAGTACTATAAATAATGTCTAAGAAGTATAATAAATGTTGTTTCCTGTGAGATACCTCATTGAGTGTGCGAGAGTAATATTATTGTATGTTTAATATTGTCCAAGTAACTTTTAAAATCCATAATGTCCAAGGAATAAATATTTGAGACAATCTCGTATTCCTTCATCAACCTAGTAGAAATATATTATTGTATTATATAGACTCTTTCTATATAAGTGATTATTGTATTGTTTTTAAAATGGTTTTTTATGTTTTATTTGATAGGAAGGGATATTATAAACATTATTTTTAAAATAATGTAAAAGTCAATATATATAATTTTAAATCCATATTTTTGAGAAATATTGAGAGATATCAATCTTGAGGTGTTTATGGATTTGTCACATCCCACACTGATTAATTCTTCAAACTAATTAAATCACTCAGTTAGGATTAAAGAAATATTTTTATGAAATATAAGGGCTCGAAACTCTGCCTTATTCCCAAGATATTATTATTTTTCAACTCATCTAAGTAAAGATTAGAAAAATTCATAGGACAATCAAATAGACATCAAATTTTATGTCTAAATTATTAAATTATGGTAAAATGGATGTCAAAATTAAGGTGGCCAATCATTAGCAAATCATTGACATTATAATCCAACCCTCCCAAATTGTAATTTTAGAATATCTATTTTGCAATTAGTATAGATATATTAAATATACAATCTAATTAAAAAATAGTGAGGGATATTGTTAGGTAGGTTTTTATTCCATTTTGTAATTTTTCATACGCATGTATTTACCTTGTTTAGGTGTAATATTAAGGTCATTTAGTGTTTAACCCTTTTTTGAGAATGTGGGATAAGGGTTAAAATATATAATAACCTAAACACAAGGATGTATAAAATTATTCTAGATCAGACCAATGATTTACAAACTAAGATAAATGAATATTATGAAATAAAATATCGAGATATGTTAAATATAGAAAGTACCAAGTATGAATGATTTTATATTAATTGTAATACAAAGAATAAATTATACTTATCTAGGTTTATAATGCCAAAACAAATATGGGTTGTATACAAGTAGGATTAGGATTATGATACAATCATTAAATTCTGAAAATAATATTTCAAGAGCTACAAACACTACCATAGACACTATTATCTGTGTTATGATGTTATTATCCTATACATATATCTACTAGATTGAAATACAACCACTTATATCATTTTAGGCTTTTTATCACCTTTCTTCTGATGTATTCATATCTAAAACACATGGCATAGATGTCTTCTTATTGATCAAACCCTAGCTCTTCACCCTTAGGTCTTTCTTTCTAAAAATGGGTAAGTAGGTTCATGGTGTCAAGATAACCTCAATGACCCCTCTATAAATGAGTGATACCTACATAATCGATACTCCAAGGAGTGCATCAGACTTATGTAGTTATCTCATATGTGTGGGATTGTGTGTGAATAATGGTGTATTATGATATATGTAAATGCATACATATTGATCTATAATTTAACTTGAAAAATACAACTCATGAGATGATTTAGACCTTTTGTATGGCATCTCTTATGACTAATGAGGAAACAAAGATGAATAGGATAAAATAACTCAGTTGTGCATTGATTGAATGAGTCTTGGTAGGTACTTAGTATTTTATTAGATGATTAATGAAAAGGCTTGGACTTGTATTTATACCATTTTTTTAAAAATATCTCACATTACAGTTAGATAAGATAAATATACCAGCCCACATATTTGGAATTATTTTCAATTTGGATGACTTTTAAGGACTAGACACAAGATAAGGATCGGGGTACTATTGTCAACACTAGTATTGGTCCCAAATCCATCTTAGTATAGGATCTGTGTTAAACATCAAACACATAGGCACAAGGAAATCACTTGTCATTATTTTTATTTTGTCATCTAGTGGTTTCAATTGGCAGGCAGTTAAAACTCTATTTTGGCTCAATATTATTTGGGAAATGGGTGCATTCCACAATAATAGGTCATTAAAGATAGCATAGTGGAAATCACAGAATGAGTACCTACAATTCATGCTTCATTCCCCATGATCCTAAGATGATCCAAAGCTCTATAAAAGGAACCCAAGTCCAGTTAGCAAAGGAAGGAGATGATTGGAGTAGTGAAGCCCTGATATATTAGTTCCAAACACTATGTTCACATTTTAGATTTAGAGTTAGTTCAGGATGTCTTTAGTACTCCCTATTATAATGCCCAAGATTGCATGTGAGACTTTGGGCCATTAAAATCTTAAGTCAAGCATTCACTTAGATTTTATCAACATATATATGTATTATTATTAAACTTGTTTAATGTTGGAAGGATTTATGCAATGTTTAATGGATTGAATGCTTAACTCTATCATATGTATGTTGTGCTCTTGTGAACTTCTAACCTACTCACCCATGGCATGACTACAACCCATGAGGATTCTCATGACTAATATAGGAAATTTTCTAAGCATAGGTAAGACACTATGTCTCATAATGATACCTGCTGCTAATCACAAACCTACACCTAAACCCCTTAATTAGATACCTAGTTCCCCCTCAAGCACTTGAATGTTGCTACCAAGGTTACCAGTATTGTGCCTGATAGAAAATCAATTTTCCCCCATCTTAGGATGTCTTACACCCATGAATTCATAGCCATAATTGCACTAACTAAGGTCCCTTAAGGATAGATTTGTGTCATAACATAACTATCCCAAAATAGAACCCGATCCCTTCACTATTATGCTTCAGGTGAGAACATGAGGCTCGTGCCTCATGTGAAGTGATGCCATCCTAGTCGAGTGTCAAATGTTGATTGTCATAAAACTAGTAAAGGCTTGTACCCCATTAGAACAAGCCTAAATCTAACTTGTATGGTTAGATAAGTGCCTAATTAGGCATATGACTGAAACACCTACTTTTTTATAACATTTTGGTTCCATTATTGAGATTGTTGAATTTTTTTGTTGTAATGGTGCACCAAGACAATGCTCCAACTCTCCCTCAAGAACATCGATCATTAGCTAAAATGAGTGGAAGACAGCTTTACATTGAGGCATCCAACTTATATAGAGCATAACCCAAATAAGTGGGTCTAAAACAACTTGTATGATGCCCTACACAAGGTTTTCTTTGGTGAAATATTAGAGCAAGTATACCAATGGTTAAATGCTTATATGACACATAAAATTTGAAGATATGGATAGTTCCTTGATTAGATGCAAGAATGCCTAGAGAGGCTTGAGAACTTAGATGTCACTTGGACTAGAACCATAGACAAATGGTAGCAAGAGGCACTGAATAGCTACATGTTTGAGTTCATAGTATCAATGTACGCCTACCCTAAAGAAGTAGAATATCAACGCTTACATGAGCCTAGAGGCACATTTTTGAAATAAATTAGTACAAAACTAAAGAAGTTGATGGTGGAATATGGATTTGAAATAGTGAGGATGGAAGGCTAAAGTCATTTCATGTATGAGTAGCAAAATGGGGAAGAAGGGGACATGTAGGTGAGGTGTAATGGAAGGGGATATGCAGATTAACACCTAAGATATTAGGAGATAGGCTTACAACAAGAGGAGGTTCAAGCTGATGTAAGATATAGAACCTAGAAGTGTTGAGAGGAACCTTAGCAAGCTAGAAGGGCATGGGAAAGGATTTCTTGAATGATAGAAGTGCCCAGAGGAAGGAACCCTTGAATCCATAGAACAAACTCTATAGTTGTAAGGTCAATGCTCAGTGTCCCTAAAAAAATTGACCATTGGAGATACGATGGATACACCTACCACCTTTGACCCTGCAGTATGAGCTCATGCACTAGATACCTCATAGGAAGATAGAAGATTGAAAACACACCTCATTATCGACTTAAAATTTAACTGTTTTGTAGATTTAGAATAGAACCTTATGATTGAATAAATTATACCCAATAAAGAGGTAAGTGAAGATACCTCTAGACCTCAAGGCACTATCCCAATTAGATAGAACATGAGTATAAGTACCCTAGTCTAGTTTATGTTGGTTGCATATCCTAGGTAATAGCCTATAAGAAGTGGCCTTATACCACTAGTTGGTAGTACAATACCATAATCTTCTATCAAACCAACAATAACCATTAGACCAACACCTAGCCTAGTGGTTAGAAGCACTGGAGGACCAATGCCAAGATAGGTACTAGGGGGACAAGCACCTTAGACACAAACTGCTCCCCCACCCTAGATTTATTATGAGATGGACATATGTCTAATTGAGTATCAAGGCATGGAGAATGCCACAAAGCATGTGCTCAAGTGTGAATTATAATGGCATGATCGAGGAATAACCTAATCTAAGTGCAAGGTAACCCAATTTATGACAACCTTGCTTGATCGTGCACATACATGTTATATGAAGTTTGATCCTAATTAGGCTATGGTTGATTATGACATCCTGAAGGAAGCCTTCTTGAAAGAATTTGATATACCTGAGTTTGAGTAGTAAAGCATCACTATGCTCAAAAAGATCAACTAAGGATTATCAAAAAGTGTGCACTTATACGATACTAGATTTAAGACTCCCCTTTCCAAGCTCCCTTATGATATTCACCCCTTCCAACATGCGTAATGGATTTTTGAAAGATTACTAGTGTATTCAGAAGGGCATTATCCATGAAAACATTCATATACCCTCAGGACATGCTTGAAGTCACGCTTAGAGCCAAGGTGGTGGGGAGTATTGATATAGGATTTAGCCTATTTATGGAGTCATAAATTACATATATGGCCTTTTAAATGCAAAATTTGACCACTAGTTTATCACAAGATGCTTGAAGTACATTATGGTGTACATAATATAAGACAGAGGGCCAAAATAGAAAAAACTACCCTTAAAGGAATGTGCACACACCTCTCCTTAGTTATAAATTTTGTCATGAGGTGCATTATGTTTGAAACTTCCCTTTATTATAAAACACTAATTTGGTCAACATAACTATCTATTACTAGTTATGCAATGCCTATACCCATAACATGGTTGGTTGTCACATAATTGATGAGATGTGTGAGAACATGGGAAGAGGCTCATGGTAAGAAATGACACTAGTAGGATGGAAAGGGGCCCAAGAAAATGATGTTTACAACCTGTTGGTTGAATATTTTGTCGATTAGCATACTGATAAACAAAATAGGTCTGATCAGCCAAAGTAGGAAGATTAGTCATCTAAATGTGTAGTTTTACCACATCAAAAATTCACTGATCTCTCCTCTCATCAAGGGGAGGTTCCCTGTAGGTATGCTCTCTCTCTCTCTCTCTCTCTCTCTCTCTATATATATATATATATATATATATATATATATAAACAAAAAATAATACTCATGGGTAGGACAAACCATCCATCTCTCTTTATTTAGAGATGATGCACATGGATCAAAGGAAAAACTCAAGGGAAATGACAGACATTACTCCTCTTCTTTCAGAAGTACTATTCAACAAACCACAAGAATACTCTTAGCAGTAACAACAAAATGTAGCAAAGGATGTAATAACCAACAAATCAAGATGTAGCACAAAGTCTTCAGCTGGATTGCTCAAGAGTAAGATATGAAGGACAATGAGGGCACAAAGTCGCCTCAAGGTCCTTTACACCGAAATGAAAATAAAAAACACTAAAGGCAATTATGGGGGCACAAAGTCTCTCCACAATTAACTCTTTAGGACCCCTTCTTGACTGCTGTCACTAATTCTGCTTGTTGAATTAAAGGAACATAAGATATATTGAATAAAAACACATAAGAACAATTTCCTCAATAACAAAGATATTACAGCACAAAGTCTGAAAAACCACTTGCTTTCTTATGCTAGTAACAAAATATGATCAACAATCTGAGCTCAAAGTCTCAGTAATGCCTTACAATTTGGGTAGAGTTTCATTCTAAATGTCAAAAAAGAGATCCTTATTACAATAAAAGAAAGTCCCTTATATAGCCTCTTCAAGGACTCAGGAACAGTAAATACATCATTTTGCATTGGAATCTGTTAAGAAGACATGCTAGAACTTAGGGGCATTTTACCCATTTGATTTTATCAATGAAGGGAAACAAGTTGCACTTATTGAAAGTTTGCAACTTCAATGTCCACTTAGCGATATGATCTTATCTTCATCATTCCTCCTTTTCTAGTTAATTGAATTGGGTCCTAGATTTAGTTTGTTGTTTTATTCCTTCTCCCCTTTTTGCTAGTCTTGGCCTTGAAATCTATAATGTATTCTGGTCTATATGTTCAAAGGATCAATGGCTAGTTCATTGTGTTGAATTTGACATTTTCAGGTGCGTCATTCCTTAGTCTTCTTTCAGCTTTTTGCTTGGTATTTTTCCAGATTGGACTTGCCCTTTTGGGCCTTGAGAAATGACCCATTTTGAGTCAGAATAGCCTCCTGCAAGGATATCTATCCTTCAGGCAGTCTTTAAATGGTCTTTTGAGCTTCTTCGAGCGACCCTTCCAAAGGGTGCTTTTATCGATTAAGTGTCCTCCACAAGGGCACTTGTCCTTCAAGAAGCTTCCTTTTGCATTGAACTACCCCTTTGAACTTTGGCAATGAACCATTTCATTGAACCAAGACATTAAACCAATCAGTTGAACCAAAAAATGGTTCAAGCCGATGGTTCAATTTGAATGAATCGAGCTGATGAACTAAGCATTGAACCAAACATTGAACTTGCCTTTGAACCATGTCTTTGAACCAAAATGTTGAACCTTTTCGTTGAACCAAGATGTTGAACCAACCGTTGAACCAAGTTTTGGTTCAACGGTTCAAACAAAGCTTTGAACCGACTGACGAACCATTTGATTGAACCAAAAGATGCTGAAAAAAGGGAAAGAACCACTCGAGTGAAATAAAGTGTTGAACCACTTGGTTGAACTGAGCCATTAAATTGTTTGACGTCAAACCAAAATATGAACCAAACGTTGAACCTGATGCTGATGCTTGCCGATGGAGATTTCTATTTGAACCAAGGCGATGAACCAATTTTGAAAATGACCAATTGTTAGAAATCAATTCTTTTGATTAAACCCACCTACAAAAATTGTGAAGCCCAAAAAATGAGGAATTTGAATGCCCAAGACAAATTTTGAAAAGGGAAGAGATAATTTTGGTCTGTAAGACCAAAATAGTTCAAATGTTGTCCCAAAAATGAGTGATATTTTTGGGGGACAATAGCTGGCTCCAGTTGGGGAACTTCTATCAATTGCAAAATGAATTGAAAGGAGTAGAATCCAGAATGTCTAGTGTCTTCAAGTATGCCATTGGGTTATGGAGTCATGCTACCCAGAAATGAAAGGCATCAAAAACAGAAACAAACAAAACAAAATAGAATTAAAAACTATACAAATATACATATGCAATGATCTGATACTTTAAAAATTGAAGTATTTCAGATGTTGCTTCTTGAGAGACAATGAAAATAGTGTGCCATCTTGGTAAACTAGCAAGAAGACATTTTGTCCCCAGAAACAGTGATGAGCAAATGGATCTCTCCACTAAGAAACCAATTTTCTGTGTCTTCCTCTTGGTCTTTCCTTCTTTTTGCTTTGTGGCAGGATGTGGTCTTCAAACTGAAAACCATAACTCCTTGCTCTCCCTGCGAAGAGTTCCTTTCCTTGATTTTGATTTGAAACAGCATGGTCCATTACCATAATTGGTTATTCTTCTAGTTTAGTCCAGCATATGATTGGACTATCCATATCAAACTCCTGATAAACTATCAGATTAACATCTCCTTTGATGTGAAGGACTTTGACTTCTTCATCTTGAGCAATCTTCAATTTAAGCAACAAAGATTCACATCCAGCTGTGTTGTTGGTATTGCTAACTTGCAAATTACATGAAGGAAGAATATCTCCTTGAGGAGATATCAACACAGTTCCAACTTCATCATTGGTGGAAGAATTGTTGTCATCATAAGAAGTTGATCTCCTATCAGATTTATCTTCATTAGAGATGGAAGATCCTTCCTTGTTTATACTGCATCTTACCAATTCTCTTGAAGCCTTGTTTGGATCAATTCTTGGATTGTCAGCTATAGGACTTTCATCTGCAAAAACATGAACATCCTCTGTGGTAAAGAAATAATTACCCCTACCTAAAGACTCAGACAGAATTTGTGCTGTAGGGGCTGATGTTTGGGTGACCACGTATTTTGTCTCAGACAGGTCCACATCTGGTTCTCCATTAATGTCCAATTGCTCAGGATTGACTTGCAGAGATTCAAACTCAGTCATTTGAATTTTGGATTCCTTGACATGATCAATCATGTCAAATGACTGGAATGGATTTGGAAGAGAGGATGGGAGTTCATCCTTTTGATTTCTAGGAGGGGAAGGACTGTTTTGCAAAGTTGAAGTAGAAGGTATAGAGATGTTTGATGTACTTACTTCTTTGGTAATCACCGGGTCCTTTGATTGAAAAGGAAGAGGGGTTCTCTACTTAGCAATTGAAATTACTGGTTGGGGTCACTCCTCTGTCTTCTCTTTGTTAGCCTACTGGGCTAACTAATTTTGAGACTGGGTGAATACTGCATATGATCCTTTGATTGCTTCACCTTCACTTTTGGATTCATCCTGGTAATTTAGGAAACCAATGTGGGAGTCACCAGCTAATTCTCCTAGATCCTCCCTGAAGAGATCAGCACCATTTTCTTGCTCTAACTTAGGTTGGGAATAGGAAACATGCTCTATTTCTCTGTGGAGAAAGAAGAGGATTTTGTTGTGCTTGACTTTTGGTAGTGTTGCCTTGATATGGCTGATTAGGGAATGTCCTCCTTGATATATCTTTATATAGAGGAGCAAAAGACATACTTTTTGCCATTTTCCTTTTCAAAGCTAGCAATTCATTTGCCAGCTTTTGTACCATTGGATCAGTGGTGACTGTGGGTGCATATTCAGAAGATGAAGAGGGTTTATCTCTATTAGGATCTCTCCTTATCTTTCCTACCAAGATAAGGTCATCTTCTAGCTCAGTAGCCAAGTCTTGAGCAACCTCAAGGTCTATGTGTCTAGCCCGTCTCAACAGAAAACTCACTTTAGGCAGTTGTGAGTTGATGAAGAAACACATGAGATTTTGAGGTGTCAGCTAGGCAATCATGTGAATCCTGTGCCTCAGCTTGTTGAACCTAGCAATGAAGTCCCTCATAGGTTCATGGGGCTCCTTCTTCATCTATGTGAGCTAGGCCAACAAGGCATGTGCATCTTCTGCGGGCTTGAATATTGCTTCGAACTTGGCTTTAAGTGTATCCAAATTAGTCACTGATCCAGCTTGCAAATGGTAGAACCAGTCTGCAACAGCACCTTGTAGTGTCTCCACAAAAAGCTTGACTGCCACGTCTTCAAATTATACCCCTATCACACCATAGGCTATGGTGAAGGCTATAATGTGTTCATCAGGGTGGACTCTTCCATCACCAAAGAATTTGGGGAAATTCTTCCTTAAACTAAGTGGTAGCTCATGCAGAGGTGAAGTCAAGTTGAGTGGGCCAAAAGAGTTACCCCAAGGGCCTCGTACTGCCATGATTTAATTATGAACAATAGGGATAACACATCTGAGTGGAGTTGCCAGATTATAGGATAAAAATGGAAAAGAAACTATCCTTGCTTCAACTTAAAGCTTGAGGCTTCAAACTGCATTTTCTTTCCCAGCAGCTCTGGTTTTGCAGACCAGATAATATAATGGAGATGGATGAAAATGGAGATGGATGAAAATGGTAAGGCTATAAATGGATAATGGGTAAGACATGAAATAGAGTCACCAGAGTCTATAATGGATAAGGTTATAATGATAATGGGTTATATAGGTGATGTTTCAATCTAAAACTTGAGGTTCCAAATTGCCCAATATTGTGTATATCCCCAGTGGAGTCGCCAAAAACTGTTGGTTGAATATTTTTTCGAAGCGTATTGATAAACAAAATAGGTCTGATCAGCCAAAGTAGGAAGATTAGTCATCCAAATGTGTAGTTTTACCACATCAAAAAGACACTAATCTCTCCTCTCATTAAGGGGAGGTTCCCTATAGGTATGCTATATATATATAAACAAAAAATAATACTCATGGGTGGGACAAACCATCCATCTCTCTTTTTTCAGAGATGATGCACATGGATCAAAGGAAAAACTCAAGGGAAATGACAGACAGTACTCCTCTTCTTTCAGAAGTACTATTCAGCAAACCATAAGAATACTCTTGGCAGTAACAACAAAATGTAGCAAAGGATGTAATAACTAGCAAATCGAGATGTAGCACAAAGTCTTCACCTAGATTTCTCAAGAGTAAGATACAAAGGACAATGAGGTCACAAAGTTGCCTCAAGGTCCTTTACACAAAAATGAAAAGAAAACACACTAAGGGCAATTATGGGGGCACAAAGTCTCTCCACAATTGACTCTTTAGGACCCATTTTTGACTATTGTCAGTAATTTTGCTTGTTGCATTAAAGGAATAGAAGATATATTGAAGAAAAAGACATAAGAACAATTTACTCAATAAAAAAGATATTATAGCACAAAGTCTGAAAAACCACTTGCTTTCTTATTCCAGTAACAAAATATGATCGGCAATCTGAGCTCAAAGTCTCATTAATGCCTTACAATTTGGGTAGAGTTTTGTTCTAAATGTCAACAAAGATATCCTTATTACAATAAAAGAAAGTCCCTTATATAGCCTCTTCAAGAAGGACTCAGGAACAGTAAATACATAATTTTGCATTGGAATCTGTTAAGAAGACATGCTGGAACTTAGGGGCATTTTACCCATTTGATTTTATCAATGCAGGGAAACAAGTTGCACTTATTGAAAGTTTGCAAATTTCAATGTCCACCTGGTGATCTAATCTTATCTTCATCATTCCTCCTTTTCTAGTTAATTGAATCGGGTCCTGGATTTAGTTTGTTGTTCTGTTCCTTCTCCACTTTCTGCTAGTCTTGGGCTTGAAATCTATGAATGTATTCTGGTCTATATGTTCAAAGGATCAATGGCTAGTTCACTGTGTTGAATTTGACATTTTGGGTGCGTCATTCCTTAGTCTTCTTTCGGCTTTATGCTTGGTATTTTTCTAGATTGGACTTTCCCTTTCGGGCCTTGAGAAATGACCCATTTTGATTCAGAATAGCCTCCTGCAAGGATATATATCCTTTAGGCAGTCTTTAAATGGCCTTTTGGGCTTCTTCAGGCGACCCTTCTGAAGGGTTATTTTATCGATTAAGTGTCCTCAACAAGGGCACTTGTCCTTCGAGAAGTTTCCTTTTGCATTGAACCACCCCTTTAAACTTTGGCGATGAACCATTCCATTGAACCAATCGGTTGAACCAAAAAATGGTTCAAGCTGATGGTTCAATTTGAATGAATCGAGCTGATGAACTAAGCATTGAATCAAACATTGAACTTGCCTTTGAACCATGTCTTTGAACCAAAATGTTGAACCTTTTCATTGAAACAATATGTTGAACCAACTTTTGAACCAAGTTTTGGTTCAACGGTTCAAACAAAGCTTTGAACCAACTGGCGAACCATTTGATTGAACCAAAAGACGTTGATCGACAAAATATTCAACCAACACAACCAATATAATGTAGGGTATGAGATACAAAGAGGTGTCAGAAGGTAAGGTGGTGGATGTGGTGGAGGAAGATTCCCATCACAATCATGTCATAAGTGTAGATCGACTAAGCACTATTATTGTGATTACCCTACACATCTAGCATGTGGGTATTGTCAATGAATACACAAGGTTGAGGAATCCCCTAAATTATACAAAAATATGACCTAAGGTAGAATGGGTGTTGACAAGGGAAAAGGGATGATTAGGCATGAGTCTAAAGAGGTGAAATAGGCTCTAAAGGTGTAGCCAACATACATAGAGCGAATCAAAGTGTAAGAAACTACTCAGAGTAGACTCATCACTCAACTGCTAGTTGTTCCAACATTAGAGTTACACTTATAATATTTGATGCCAAGATATATTGATCATATTACATAGACAGAACTTGAAACCATACCTTATCCAAACCCTACATAGCAAAAAGATGTATTAAAGCAAGCCATGAGTGTAGTACAAAACATACAAGGAGAACTCTAATTGGCATGAGACTTATAGGCATGGGTTGTTACCTCTTGCACAAATAAGGATGGCTAGGAAATTGAAGTATAAGAGCTGATGAAGATCTTTCACCTCTTATAAATAGAAGGGATACTACCCCTATTAAGTAACTTGCTTCTAGAACATGCAAGATAGTAGTCAGTGGAAGTCATCATGCCATACATAGAAAGGGTGTAAGAGGTCAAACATATATAGAACATAGATTATGACCAAGAACTCTTTTTGAATGCCATCATTGGTGGATGGTCCATCTATGAGGTTTAATCAATATTGGTGCTGAGGTCAATATCTTGACCAAAAATGCATAGGAAAAGATGGGTAGGCCAACCTTGAGGCCTTATTCCCATGTAATATTCATGGACAATAAGACTTGAACACAGTCAATCACAATTTTATAGGGTACCATTGTAGATATTATGTGCAACAAATTCCACATTGACTTTGAGGTTATCGATTTTGCTGAATAGGATAACTATCTATCTCTTTTAGGAAGGCCTTGGTACTACAAAAACAATGAAAATTTTCACTTCAAGAAGCTAGATATGACCTTCAAAAATGGCAAGGAAAGGGTATTGATTCCCCTCTAAAGTTACCAAGTACCCCCTATGTGGAGAGCATTGATCTAGAGGATGAGATCAACCATACATATAACATCATGGTGAAAGACACTATGAATCTCAAACCTTTTGATCAAGAAGTGCTCTCTTGGGAGGATGGCTAGTCAACCTTGAACACCACTAATGTCACTTATGATCAATGGGTTGAAGAGGGTTATGAAGCCACTGTTTATATATTCCTCTTGGTGTGCACAAAAGTACCAAATCCTATGAAGACTAGTTGGGTCCAGATTGATTGCACTCTAAAATGATGGGTTTTACACCATGAGGAGAAAGAAAATATGGTACTCTGCCTAAGTAAAGGTAAGTTAAAAGCTACTAAAATTTTAAGGGAGTAAACTTGTGGAAAATTATGTCCACAACCTTGAAGAATGCATCCCCAAATAGATAGATAGAATGGGCATACTAGTGTATATCTTGAGAAGCACTACAACATGTTGATGGGTAACAAAAAGGTCTAACTTGCCATGCTGGCAAGAATTAAAAGTGTCCATTTGCATTAGATTTGGGAGGAGTAACAAGAAATTATATATCTTGGCATACTATGATGATTCTGATCCCATAGTGCATGTACACCTATGTAAAGAGACATGGAATGACTACTATATGACTACCAAAAAGAACTTATGGGTGCACACCTTCTATAGGAATCTAAAGACATGGGCACAAGCATGGTATGTGGTCAGTGAGACATGCCATGAGATAATCAATTAGGATGCTCTAAATGATAAGTTTGTGCATACCTTCTCCTTTTCCTTACAAAACTTAGAATTGGTCAAGCCATTGGATGTAATTCAAAGGGAAGTGTTCAAGGACATTGTGATCCTTGAGGAGTGCCTAAGAGACATGTTCAAGGAAAAAGGGATAACACTCTCAACTTTATTTGAGGATTAAACTCTAAATAGTGACTCAAGTGAAGAAGATGATGAAACTTGGCAGGAGTGTTACTAGAAAATGTTGACCACTAGAAGAAAGCTCTTATGCCAAGTAGATGATAGTGATCGTAGTGAAGAAGACCCCACTCATCTTCATGTAGAGATAATTGAGGGAAATTGGAAAGTATAGGAATCACACTAGGAGAAGAATGAACCATACCACACACCACTAAAGACCATCAAAGTAGACATTAGAGCAAAAGGAGAGCCAAATTTTGCTACTCTAGGTGCCTATTGGTCTGATGCAAAGATGGTACACATCATAGACTTCTTGAAGGAGTTATAAGACTTGTTCCCCAGGGCTTATCAAGATATGAAGGGAACCCACCCATGCCTTGGGAATATAAGTATAAATCTAATTTATGGTGCAAGATCGGTCAAAAATCACCCTTATAAGATCAATCCCAACCTTTGTGCCAAGGTCAAAATAGAGATTGATACAATTATGGTCACAAGGGTCATTTACCCTATGTAGGAGTTTCAGTGGGTCAACCTGATGATGATAAGCATTAAGAAAGATGGGCACATTTTCATTTTCATTAATTACAAAATCTTGAATGTTTCATGCATCAATGACCCCTTCCCAACTCTATTCACCAACAAAGTCCTGGAAGGTGTCATAGGCTGTGAGATCTACACCTTCTCTAATGGGTTCTCTGGATATCACCAAGTCCAAATTGAGGAAGAAGATATGCCCAAAATAACCTTTGTAACTAAATGTGTTTGTTTTGATTATAACATTATTCCCTTTTGGCTAAAGAATGTGCTAGCCATGTTCTCCAGAGTGGTGATCACTACATTCAAAGACTTCATCCATAGGCTCCTATAAGTTTACCTACATGATTAGACAATGTATGGTCTCATCAAGGACCATTATGACAACTTGTGCTTGATGTTTGAGAGGTGCAAACAACTTTATATATCCATGAAATTAAATAAGTGTATCTTTGCAACACCATTTGGAATCCTATTGGGGCATGCCATCTGTAAGCATGATTTTTTCATTGATCTCATGAAGATTGTAATCACCATTCAAATCTAGACTCCTTCCACATATAAATATGTTCACACCTTTCTGGGCCACTATGGATATTATAAAAAATTTATAAGGAGCAATACAAAGATTACATTGTCATTAGAAGATATTTTTTGTAAGGATATACCATTCTACTAGGGCAATGTGCAAGATGATGCCTTTGAGACCCTAAAGCTTAGACTGGATAGCATGCCTATCTTAAAATTTCCCAATTATATGACCCCATTCCACATCCATATTGGTGATTTTGACTTTGTGATTTGTGTAATCTTGGTGAAGGCAAAATGGATCATCTAATCTCCTTTTCTAGCAGAAAATTAACAAAGGTAGAGAAGACCTATAATACAACCGAGCATGAAGCATCACCATGGTCTATGTCCCACAAAAATTTAGATAATATTTGATGGTGACCCCATTGATCTTTTTAATAGATCATGAGGTGCTTAAGTACCTCATGAATAAGCCCATTCTATATGGGTGCATTTGCAGATGGATTATTCTATTCTAAGAATTCTAGTTCTCCATTATCATCAAACCTAGAAAATAGAAATTTGGGCCAAACCATTTATCTTGTATAGACTCAAGAAATTTAATAGTACCAATTGAGAATGATATCCTATATGCACAATTGGAGAATATATAATGTGCCCCTGAGGTCTTGTTAGAGATAGCCACCTTTATAACTTCTAGATTGGTGCCCTGAATAATGATAATAAAAGAATAGAAATAGCTTGCAGTTTACACCATCCCTTTTCATCTCATTAGTGGGGAACTATACAAGCTAGGCTAAGATGAAGTTATGCATTGATGTATCTTGGAGCATGAAATGGAATCCATCCTATATGAGGCACATGATGGGATAGTAGGAGGCCATTGCGTAGGACACACAATGGCACACAAGGTGTTACAATTAGGATTATGGTGGCCAAGTCTATTTCAGGATCTAAAGGATTATGACAAGGAATGCAACATATGATAGTGTATAGGGAAGCCCAACCACCATGATGAGATGTGCCTCATCCCCATTCTTGCCCAAACACCATTCAAGAAATGGGAAATAGTGTATTGGCATGAGGTACATTCTAGTCGCCATAGACTATTTTACCATGTGGGCTGAGGCTACACCAACCAAAAACTACACAACCACCATAGTCATTAGGTTCATTTGGGAGAACATCATAAGCTAGTATTGGTGCCCAGTTAGCTTGACTAGTGACAGGGGCACACACTTCATAAATTAAATTATGTGGGTCTTGATAATAGAATACATGGTGGTGCACCATAAGATAATGCCTTACCATTCCCAAGTGAATGGCACAACTGAGGCATTCAAACATATCCTAGGGACATGCCTAAGAAATATATGTGATTTTTGTCATAATGATTGCAATGATCGAGTGTCAATAGTTTTATGGGCATATCACATGACATATAAGTGCTTAAATCAGGCTACACTATTTCAATTGGTGTTTGGCACTGAGGCAATCCTGCTGATGGAATTATTAGTTCCATCATTACACATCACATGCATTGGTTGGTTAGATGACCAAGAATCACTGAATGAAAGGGTGGAGGACTAGGAATGCTTAGATGAGGTGTATGCCCAAGATAAGTGGAGTTAGTAGATAGAAAATGCATGATAGAATCTTTGGGATGAGAAGCATATAAAACACAAGGTGCTAACAGAAGGGGCCTTAGTTTTTATCTATGAATCCAAGTATATCAAGAACACAAGAAAGCTATAGATAAGGGGGATGGCCCCATATATCATCCACAACATCTTAGAGACTAGTGCATGCATGTTGTACACATTGACAGGTGAAATGGTCCCTTGGCATTTTAATGTCAACTGATTGAAGTTATATCAGCAATAGGGTAGTACTTGTACCATTAGAAACTAAATTTTTGGTCATGAGATGGTTGTATTGAATGACTAAAATAAATTTTGGCACAAGCCAAATAGGTTCCTTTTTTGTGTGTTGGTTGAAATTTTGGTGAGGTAAGTGAATAAGTGGCACTTTAAGGCTACTAATTAGAATGTTACTATCATTTTCATCCACAATTCTATCCAACTAAGTCAAGCATATAAATTCTCTAAGTTCTTAAGGCTAGACACCTAAGTTATGGGCATGTGAAGTTTTCTAAGGTTAGACATAAGGTGTACCAGATCTTCGTATGGAAGATTCAATAAATGAGGCATATTATAGCCTTCAAAATGGTTAGTTCCATAATTCCAAGCATAATACCAATCGATTGAGTTGAGTGAGGTTTTTCCCTAAGTACTTAAGCGAGACACCTAAGTCTCTAGGTGTATGGAACTCACCAAACTTAGAGAAAATGTGAACCAAGAAAGTCACACAAAATACAAGTGAAAAAAAGATAGAGTGAAGATACACAAAATGATCATGTGCAAGAGAATAGATGAGAATGTTGCACTCAAGGGCCAGCATAATATATTCATATGGGGTAGGAAAGGCCAAGGCAAGAAGATGAATTGTAGTGTTCTTGAAATAGAAGTGTAGTTGGAAAAGGAAATGGGACTGAGGATAAATTGTGTGCATGTAGGGAATTATACCCTAGTTACCATATTAAAGTGAAATATTGTGCCAAGAAAATAAAGTATAGGATAAGATCATCAAGACAAGCTGACATCCACCGAAAGCAAGGTGGAAAGTGACCATCTAAACTAAATGTCACTTCTTTGAAATGTTGTTAGGAGTTAATGTTGTGGAGGTGGAGGCACAAAGATCTATATTAAATTCCCAAATAAACAAAATCTTTTTATGGATTTTATGGGGCATAACGAATCCCAAGGAGTTTAGGCACTACCATGCCATTACTTCACAATAATTAAGGTGGTAGATGAGAGTATAAGTATAAATCAATAGAAGACTGATTTCATTTGGTTAAAAACCTATGCTAATTTGAAATTCAAATAAAAAAGTAGAGAAATTAGGAAACCAGAGAGCCGAACCAAGGAGACCCTGCTACAATAAGACCTTAAGCACCCATAGACTCCAAAAGTGGATGACTATGTAGATAAATAAATTATGTTCCCTATGAGATTGGTAGAGGAAATAAAGGCGTAAAAATTGAGAAGAGAAATAGGTAGATAAAACAAAAAGTGATACCAAGGCTTCCATTTACAACACATGAAGCTCAAATCCAGACATAAAGCTTTATACCTTACGATTGTGTGAAGCAACAATGAAGATTGAAGGCTTTAACAAGATCAACAAATTGAGGTTCAACACTAGCAGATTTAGAATGTGGAAATATTGGATGAGATTGGGCTTGTAATAGGTGTATAAGGGTGCCAAGAGATCATGACTAACATATAAATCCATCACTGTAAAAATAATAGTGTTACTAGTAGGAGTGAGCATCTCCCAAATCGATTTGGAGGCACTCGAGAAGATGTTCTATCAGGACATAAATTTCCCAAATAGGTGTTTATGGGAGAAAACTAGGCATCATTCATGCATAGCTCTCACTTAAAAGATTACAACCACATAACCTCTAGTAATGCGAATGATCTAGTACAAGACTAGATGGTAGACCCAGGGTGAAAAGACTATAAAAGGCACAACTCTATTCGATGTCTCTATCCAATATAAATTTATGACCATTACTATGATGTAACGCTATGAGTTATCAAGTTTAAAAAATCCAGAGGAACTTTTATAGTTCCTCTTATCATACATCCATAGGGATAGGTTTTAATTTTTAAGGATGCGCATGAGGCTATCTGCAAACCTCATCGACTGAATCAATGTACTCCCAAGATCTAGTATAGACATCCAATAGATGATGGCAGATGATGCCAAAGTTGAAAGGGTCATGAATATCCTAGGTTATTACAAAGGAGGCTTCACGTTCCCTATCAAGGACATCAAAAATCCTAGGATGAGGGTAGATGCACACTTGGTGAGATTCAAACTATGCCTAGGAGGATGGTGGGTGGATATAACAAAGACCTACCTATGCATCGTGTACCACATGGCATAGGATATGAAATTCAACATCACCAATTTCACTATAGAGGACCTGATCAAGAATGCAATCGAATGTCATATGGTGAAAGAGACCTCCTAATGGGGATCCACAATGATATTTATTATGATTTAGGAGATCAATGTGACCAATGGTTATGAGGATGATTTGTGGGTCTTCCCAGTGTACAATGACTCCTTGGTGCTAAAATATCATAACTTTACTTGCCCCCTACTTTCATCTTGAAGTATAAAGCATGCATGATGGGATGGTGAACCTGGTATATTAAATAATTCAAGGAAGAATCGCACATCCCAAATAAACTCCCTCAAAGTCTCTTTGGAATGGTAACATTCACCATTATAAAGCACTTCAGTGTCATTCAATTATCACTCATAGATGGGAATCTCTCAAGTTGGCTAAAAGTACCTCATTCATTTTTAGCTAGGTACTTCAAAGAGGTGTTACAAAGTATCCCCAATGAAAAATAGGTGGATATCTTGGTGAATATTATGGATGCAAAACTACATAGGTTAAGGCACCAATTTATGTGCTCAGGGGAAAATCAATCAAAATTGAGGAGGATGATTCAAATTCCACCAATATCTATCCCCTCAAAAAAGAAGTCATCCTTGGACACATCCATAGGTTCTTTTATGAGATAAAGCCAAGGAAGAAGGGTGAAATTTTAGGAAAAGGTGATGACCTCCCCCTTTAGGTCAGAGAAAAAGGAGACTTGGTGCCATAGGAACTAGTAGCACCAATAAAATCTCCTCATAAGAAGTAGGAAGAAACCCTAAATGAAATACAAGAGTGTCTTCATTTAAAGATCACCTTCAAAGATGAAGCTACCCCCTCTACACCAAATAAGAAGTGCATGATCTTCATGCTAGGAATCACATCACCCAAGCCTAGGGAGAAGGAAAATAATAAGCCTAAGGGTCTAGTGGTGATGCCCACTATCACTTTGGCAAAGGTGGATGTGCAAGAAGCGCAAGAGGAAGCAGATGGACTAGGGGTGCATGAGGAGGAGGAGGAGGAAGAAGAAGAAGAAGAAGAAGAAGAAGAAGAAGAAGAAGAAGAAAAGATGAAAGTTTATATCATCCAAGAAGAATAAATAGAGGAAAAGCCTAGTGATGATGAAATTTATAAGTCTCTCTAAGGTGACACTGCTACCGTGTTTGGGGAAATAGGATAATCAAGTGCCCCAATCATAAAAACCATAACATAACCTCTATAAGATGAAGAGGAGATGAGGCATTGATGGATAAAATGGGCCTTAGTTAGGACCATATAGATGTGACATTTGAGTTGCATTAGAAAAGGGAGGCCATGAAGGACAAGGGCATGACCCAAGTAGAGATTAACAAATTTGAGGCTAAGGAGATAAGGTTTGAGGATGAAATAATAGCCATGATCATGAAAAAGAGGAAGGCATAGATAAAAAAGGCCTAATTGGAAAAAGCCAGTAAAGAAAGAGAAGAGAAGAGGGTTTTCAAAAGCATGGAACCTGTAAAGGAGAAAGTAGTAGAGGCACCTAGTGCCCCCATTAACACAATAGAGGAAGCAACACCATAGGCACTCCTAAGTAGTGAAGGGGTGCTTGGAGAAAAGGAAGGAGATACTAGCACCTTACAAAAGAAAAAAGAGAGTATAGTTGAAATACAATGGATTCACTAGAGTAAAGCTAGTGCTAAAGAGAAGGAATAAGTAGATAAAGGGGAAAATTTTGAGAAAGAACCCCTGTTGATAAAATAAGACACATAAGAAGAAAGCACCAAAGAAGGTGTTAGTTTTGACAAAGAAGAGCTTGAGAAGATGGTTTTGTCCATCTAAGAAGAGGAAGTTGAGTTGAGACTGTGAGAGAAGGCATAAAAGGGGTTCACAGATGAAGACTATTACATGATGGAGTATATGTTGAATCTACCATGACACTGACATGCCAACAACTATCCTTTGCCTTTGATTATTATATGGATGAGCCTCAATTTGAGGTACTACAAAAGGTAGTTCTTAGTATAAACTAAGAAGAGGAAGGGTAGGATTGACTTCTAATAAATGCCTAGACAATGAATCTAGTAAGTTTGGCTAATGCCTTGCTACGCCCTTAACCATTGGTGTGTCTAGGGATATGTGTGGCTGACTTGTGGCTTATATACCTATTTTATATGCTTGTTACATTTCTATATGTTCTTAGATAGGTCAGCTTATGGAATAACCATGGCTAAGTAGACTATATATAAGAGGTAGTGGTTAGTCTTTAATCATCATATATGAACTATTCTACTATTATTGTATTATTGTGGAGGTTCACCCCTCGAAGTGGCTTTTCTATACTATCCAGTATTCCACTTTGTTATCAATTATTGTTGTGTGATCTCTCATATCTATTTATTCTATGTGAATTTATGTGAACATCTAATTAATTTCATTATAAGTGGTATCAGAGCTTCAATTTGGGAAAGTTTCCTTCAAATTTTTTTCAGATCTAGCCAGGCATGGCTTTTGAGAGAAAGAGGAATGAAAAAACATAACCTGCAATCTGGTAAGAGTTTATTTTTTTATCAGTGCAGTATTGCTCAAAATTATTTTTTGAAAATAAATATTTAGTAAAAAAAAGTCTAGAATTTTTTTCCTCTTGCACAATTTTAGTCATTGGATTCATCTCGGTGAGAGATCACAATGGTATTTTATCGGTACATTTTTTTGTGCTAAATTTTTTATCCCAGTACACAGATAGTCATTATATTCATCTTGACGAGATGGTCACAATGGTATCATCTCTTGGTACACTTTTTTCAAGGTAAAAAGCCTCTTAGGGTTTGTTTATGATAGGTCCTTCAAATCAGGGAAGAAAAGGGGTGTCATAAACTCCTAAGACTCCTACCGAAGACATGGAATTTGGAACTTTAGATGTAGTGATTTCTTAGCTTCATGCTGAAATAAAAAAACTTGGTTAGGCATGATGACTTTATTATAGTTCAATCTGATGTTTTAGGGATGCACAAAGAGATTAACATGGCTCACACTAAATTGCATCATATCACTATGTAATTGGCTACCCTTGCATCTCAATTTCAGCCTAAGAACCCTCCACTTAAACATTCAAATCCTCCACTCAATACCAACAACTCTTACTAGTGTGAAACTAATGTTGCCAAAAGTGAACATGCGTAAGTTTGATGGTAAGTATCCTCTCACTTGGATTACCCAAATTGAAAATTTATTTAATCTACATCAAACTCCTAGTTCTTAGAAGGTGATAGTGGCATCTCTGTATCTGGAACTTGAGTAGTTCATTTGGTATCATTGGTTGTGTTCTCAAAATAAAAAGAATGGTGCTCTTTTTACATGATCTATTTTTATAGATTAGTTGTTGACTCATTATTATAATAATGTATTTGAAAAATATTTCGGTCAATTAGCCAAACTACGATAAATAGGATCTATGAAGGATTATATTCATTAGTTTTAGAATCTCTCCTTATGGGTGGAAGACATCACTTAGGTAAATTTGATTGATCTTTTTTTGGGTGGCCTCAAAGATATCATCTAATTCAAGGTTTGAATGTTACACCCAACATCTGTATTATAAGCTATTCCTAGGGCATGCATGGTAAAAGAAAAAGAGATGGTCAAAAGGAAAACTTTCACTACTAGTCATGATAGTACCTTTACAACACCATCATTTCAGCAACCCACCAGATTGACACAATGAAAAATTAAAGAGAAGTGAGCCAAAGGGTTGTGTTATGGTTGCGACAACAAATGGAGAAAAGGCCATTATTGTATTGAAAAAATATAGTTTACATTGAGGGTGCCAATGAAGATGAAGATGATTAAGAGCTAAATGTTGAGGATGAAGAAGTTCTTGAGGAGGAATTTGAAGACTCTCAACCTAATATTTCTTATCATGCACTTTAAGGTATTATTACTCCCCAAACTCTTAAGGTGATGGGTTTCCTTAAGAAAAAAAAAGTCACTATCTTGATTGATTCTAGGAGCACACACAACTTCATCAACAATAAGTTGTTTACTTATTTAAATTGTATTATTTATCTAGCTCCAAAATTTTAGGTTATGATTGTAGATGGTGGTACTATCATCCATTTAGGAAAATGTCATATTATTAAGCTGGCCATGGGAGACTACTTATTAGATTCTCTTATGTTTTCTTTTCACATGGGTAGAGATGACATTGTTCTAGGAGTATAGTGGCTCACCATTTTGGGCACTATTGAGATGAATTTCTAATAATTATTCATGTACTTTCATTCTGAAGAAAGCACATTTGAGCTAAGGGGATTAAACCCTAAATCTCCACAACTTGTTAGCTCCCATCAAGTAACAAAGATTCTCCATAAGGGTGTTAAAGTATTCATAACTCACTTTTTTTCCATAAATGTACAACCAACTCAACCATCTCCACCTCTTGATCTATAACAAGTTATTGATGGTCATTCAGTTGTTTTGGTGATATGTCAAAAGGATTTCTACCTAGCTGCACTCATCATCAGGCTGTCAAACTTACTCCTAGTATTACACCACTTAAGATTAGGCCATACAAGTATCTCTATGCCTAGAAAAGTGAAATTGAAAATATGGTATAGGATTTCTTGGCTGTAGGAATCATTCACCATAGCCAAAATGAATATTCTTCTCCAATTGTAATGGTGAGAAAGAAAGATGACACCTGAAGGATGTGTCCTGACTATAGAGAACTCAATAAGTACACTATCAAAGATAAGTTTCCTATTCCTATCATTGATGATTTTTTAGATGAATTGAATGGTTTTCACTTTCAGGTAAACATTGATCATGATAGTCTCAAATATTTTTTGGAACAATGGTTGTCATCTAAAGAACAATAGAAATGGGTAACTAAGATGTTAGGCTATGACTTTGAAATTGTCTACAAAAAAGGCAAGGATAATATGGTGGCAGATGCACTATCCAAAAAGGATGAATCAATTAAGGCATTGTTATGTGCCATAACCATTTTATAGGTAGACTAGTTAGAAGAGGCATGATCATAATGGGAAAATGATAGTGCTACCCATGATTTGATTCAAAATATTCGACAAGTTTTATCTAGATTTGAAAAATTCACATGGAAGGGTAATACATTATGGTATAAATATAGATTTAACATATGTAAGACTTTTATTCTTAAACAAAAAATCCTTCAAGAACTTCATGCAACTCACTTGGGGGTGATTCAAGATTTTTGAAAACCTATCACATGATCAAGTAGGATTTGTTTTGGGAAGGACTCAAGGGGGATGTCCAAAAATATGTGGTTGAATGTATGATCTATCTACAAAACAAAGGTGAAACTATCAAAACTTCAAGTCTTTTACAACCTTTATCCATCCCTAGCCAACATAGAGAAGAGGTATCTATGGATTTCATTACAGGGTTACCAAGATTTGATGGTCAAAATGTTATCATGGTTGTTATGGATCATCTCAGTAAGTATGCTCATTTTTTTATTTATCACAACCATATTTTTCTAGTACAATAGCTTCTACTTTTCTCAATATAGTTCAAAAATTGCATGGGACCCCAAAGATCATTGTAAGTGATAGAGATCCCATTTTTACTAGTAATTTTTGGACTGAGTTATTTACATGTTTGGGCACCCACTTGGCTCATATTTCATCCTATCATCCTTAAATTGATGGACAAAATAATTTAGTAAATAAATGTCTAGAAGGATATCTCCATTATTTTTTTTATAAATAGGATAAATGGGTTAATTGGTTGCCACTTGCTAAATGTTGGTATAATACTTATATTCATAGTTATTCCAAAATGTTTCCCTTTGTGGCACTGTATGGATACCAACCTCTATCTATAAATTCAACCTTGAAGGTCCATCCTAAAATTCATGCAATTGAAGAACATATTCACCATCAATAGGAAGTCCTTTCAAGCTTGTGTGAAAATTTAGCTATGGTCTAGAGTCACATGAAGCAATAGGTAGATCAACATGGAAGTGAGAGGCATTTTGACATTGGTGATTGGGTCTTTGTCAGTTATAACCATATAAGCATATGTCACTAATGTAACAAAAAAGGATAACAAGTTGTCCCCTAAGTATTATGGGCCTTCTCAGATCTTGCAAAAAATTGGTAGTGTGGCCTACAAGTTAGAGTTTCCTTTATCTACTCATATACATCTAGGATTTCATGTATCATTCTTGAATAAAGTCATTGGACATCGAGTTATCATTCAAATAGAGTTACTATAATTGGATAAGGAATGAATAGTTGTTCTTGATCTTGAGGTGATCCTTCACCTGTGCACTAAGCAATTGCGGTCCAAAGTGATTACAGAGTACATGATCAAATGGAAGAATATATAATGTGAAGATGCCACTTGGGAGGATGAAGCATTTGTGTAGAAACATCTAGAGTTGCCTCAATGTTGAGGACAATGTTTTTTTTAAGGGGAGGGGCATGTTATACCCTTAACCATTGGTGTGTTTAGGGATATGTGTGGCCGAGTTATGACTTACATACCTCTTTTAATGCTTGTTACATTTATCTATATTCTTAGATAAGTTAGCCTATGGAATAACCATGGCTAATTAGACTATATAGAGGAAGTAGTGGTTAGTCTTTAATCATCATATATAGTCTATTCTACTATTATTACATTGTTTTGGAGGTTTCCCCCTTAAAGTGGCTTTCCTATACTATCTAATATTTTGCTTTGCTATCAATTATTGTTGTGTGATCTCTCATATTTATTATGTGTGAATTTTTGTGAACATCTAAGTAATTTCATTACATTCCCTCCTCCAAATGGATTCTAAGGTAGTACACAATAACATCATCAATGATGTTAGAGCCTCAAGATGGAAGAAGATCACATTGCCGGAAGAGTAGAATAACAAGGCCATAAGATTCAAATTTCACCAACTAGTCAAATGCATGGAGGAAGTTGAGCCATCCCTCCTAGATTACATCAACACTTCAATTTTTTTGTAAGTTGACAAGGTGTGTGCACTAGTGGATTGGATGCTCCCATGTTTGAAGGCACAATTTGTTTTATAATAAGAAGAGGACCCTTGCACTAACATAAAATAAGAGATCACCATGAAACTCTAAGAAGTGGAATCCTCTTCTTGAAGCTGGAAGAGGGTGTAAAATAATTTGATGCAATCTTTTGTAACTTTTACACCTAAGTTCTAGTCATCAACATGTACCTTAAAAAGGAAAAAGGGGATAAGGATGCACTGATGGCATAGGCATACAATGTGAGCAGGGTTAAGTGTGCTCAGATAATGGCACATGTCAAAACTTTGAGCACCTAGATCAAGAACCAAGAGTAGGACCTATAAAATCTCTTCTGTGTGCTATAAATAAAGGGTTGTGAGCAAGGAGATATCCTTGATGGAGATGTAGCCAAGGCAAAGGAAAGGTTTTATGCCTTTAGGATATAATTGGAGAAAACTAACATGCTCAACCTTAGTGCCACCTCCAAAAAAGTAGATATCACCGTAGATGAAATCAAGATCATAATTCAGGGTTTTAAGGACAGGGTGGAACTAAAGGAGTGTGCACTCAAATTTTATGCACCTAAGTCACTGTTAGCTTAGTTTGAGGATAGACTAACATTTTTTATGGGGTAATATTATGCCCCATATCTATCTAAGTATAGGATCCATACCAACACAATAAACACATAGGCATGAGGAAATTACTTGTCATGATTTATATATTTTCATCTAGTGGTAACAACTAGAAGGTGGCTAACAACTCCATTTTGGCTCAATCCTCATTGAGAAGTAAGCACATGTGACAATGATGAGTCATTAAAGATATCATTGTAGAAATGATATAATGAGTGCCTCCAACACTCGCTCAATGATAAGTGTGCTCTAGTCTCTATGATCCTTAGACACTCTGAAGCTCCATAAAAGGAAGCTGAGTCTAGTTAGGAAAGGAAGGAGATGATTAGAGTAGCAAAGCCCTAGAAGATTAGTTTCAGACATTATGTTTGCATTTTAGACCTAGAGTTAGTTAAAAATGCCTTTAGTTCTCCCTATTATAATGCCCAAGATCACCTGTGAGCCTCTTGGCCATTGGCATCTTAAGTCAAGCATCCACTTAGTTTATATCAACTTATATATGTATTTTTGTTAGAATTGTTTAATGGTGAAAATCCTCATGCAATATTTAATGGATTGAATGTTTAACTCTATCGTATGTATGTTCAACTCTTGTGAGATTGGATTCTAACCTACTCTTCTATGGCATGCCTATAACTGATGAGGACTCACATGCCTGATATAGGAAATGCTCTAAGTATGGTTAAGACCTTATGCCTCATAATGATAACTATGCCTAAGCATAAATCTATGCCTAAGCCCCTCAACTAGATACCTAGTTCCCCCTCAAGTACTCGAATGCTATTAAGCTAATGTTATCAAAGGCTTGTGCCTAATAGACAATCATTTTTACCCAACCCTAGGATGGATTGCACCCATGATTGCACAATTTTTGTTGCACTAAACAAAGTCCCCTAAGGATATATTTGTGCCATGGCACAACTAGCCGAACATAGATCTCAGTCCCTTGTCCACTATGCTTTGAGTGAGAACATGAGGCTCATGCCTCATGTGAAATGATGCTAACATAGTCAAATGTCAAATATTGATCACCATAAGATTATTCAAGGTATTCAGCCCATTAGAACAATCCTAAATCCAACCTGGACAACTAGATAAGTGTTTAATTAGGCATATGACCAAAACACCTACTTTTCTATAACAACTAGTGTGACTTTGTGATCGATAGTGTTAATAAAGATATAAAACAACCACATATTTGTGACTAAAAGTGAAGTATGTATATTAGGATTTAATATTTATGTAGTGTTTAGGTGGTATGGATCATCATAGTTATAAGTGTTGGACTATAAAATAGGCATTTAGGCATAATGAGATGATGGATACGAGCCTTTAGATAGTGGAAAGGGATAGAACTAAAGGGTAGATCCTAGATTAATATTTTTAAAGTATACAAAAATGAGATTTTATAAATATTTGGATTTAGAGTTTAAATTTCCCCCTTTTAATTTAGTAATGTATAAAGATGATATTACTAGGCTAAAGGAAATAGATGCATACCTAGGTGTGTATAACACACCTTGTCTTTGTGTGAAACCACTTTGAGTGATTTTATAATAAATGATCTATAACCAAAATCATGTTATAGTAAAAATCAATTCACTAATATGATATTAAAATAAATTGTAGCGATAGAAAGTAAATAGAGCAAAGGAAGGAGTACACATTTGTGTAGATGTAACTATCTTACCTCTTATAAATTTAATTTTGTAAATATGTTTTTTCTTATGAAGCATTGGAGTGAAGATAAGTTAAAATTTGAATATTGAATATGTGTATAGGGATATTTTAGGGTAACCATGTCCCTAATCATAGTATAGAAGTGAGATTTGACATGGTCATTGAGATCATTGAATCTCAATCATACAACATAAGTATATACAGAATATGGTGAGGGTGAGTGATTTAATAAACTCATCCTATAAATATGGTGAGGTTGGATGATTTAATAAAATACAACCTATAAATATGGCAAGGTTGAAAATTTTAATCAACTCAACCTATACAGTGAACCAATTGCAATAAGCATACATGATTCGATATTAATACTTCCTAGTGTAATAACAATACTTCTTGGGTGATAATAATTTATAAATGTAATTGATAATTTTGTATTTTATGGTGCACTATCATGGCATATGCACCTTTAATATGTCTCAATCTAAATTATTTTGTAATATCAAACCTCTTATCTATAAATTTTTATATTATAATATCCAAAAATTTAAGAAAATCTATCCCAAATCTATGAATATCAGTACCAATGTACAGAATTATGACCCAAGTGTATATTCAAATCATGTAAATAGTAGTATAAATATAGATATTTTGAGAACTGTGTAAGTGTGTAATTCATGTCTCTTTGATATGCCCCCCATTTTGAGGTGAGGGGATGTAAACTGGTAGTCACCTTACCTCAAAATGATAAGATAAGTGTATAAAATTGTGGATGAATCATTTAACATATGAGAGTAACCTATATAAGTAGATAAGTCAATGAAGCATTTAGTATGTGATCACATCAAGTCCTAAGATGCATGATGTAGATCATGGCAATGTCTAGATAATAATAATAATAATAATAATACAAGATCAAAAAACCATCAAGAACACATATAAGAGCACTCTGCGTAATGTAAAGGAATAGTCCAAGGAGACCTCATACAAAGGGCATGTTAAAATGCTACACAATCAAAAGGAAATTTCATATTCAAAATTCTAGACAACATACAATGTCATTGGGGATGCAAGTAAGGAACATATTCAAATGTTCTAAAAGTAAGATAATAACAAGAACTATAGTTACATTCAAAGAAGTGACAATATGAAAACAAGAAGTATAAGCAGTGGGCACGATCATAACATACTAGTCCTTAAAAATATATGTTAGAAAAAAATGTTATGTAACATAGCATATCAAGTACATTGTGAAAGATATGAGCATGGATATATACATGTGTAAGAGTTAATATGTAATCTCATACATGATAATGTAGAAATGATATAAAAAGGATAAGTAACCTATGGCAATCATGATCAAACAAATTAGATGAGCCCATCGTACTATATGGCATTAGTAGAGGAGACTTCAAATATTATATGTGCATATATCATGTGTTTGTAATATGCATGCATGACACCAAAAGATCCATGAAGCATATATGTGTATAGAAATGAAATTATATGCTATATAATAACACAAAGCAAACAACACATGTATAGTAAC
Source organism: Torreya grandis (assembly GCA_037957365.1). Classification (NCBI taxonomy): domain Eukaryota; kingdom Viridiplantae; phylum Streptophyta; class Pinopsida; order Cupressales; family Taxaceae; genus Torreya; species Torreya grandis. The sequence continues at coordinate 1,974,788 of JARHVA010002285.1, read as the reverse complement.
TAGTACAAGTATGCACATGTTAAATATTTTTGTATTTTTTGAGGTATTTGAATATTTGATATATTGGTATTTTTGATATTTTTGAATCTTAAATTTTGATTACATTTTAAAATATTCTAGCTTTGGGACTCAAACATTAGAGGTTGTTCGTTTACTTTTTAAGACCTCTTATGTTTTTTGTTCAATGTTCTCTAGAAATTTATTATTGGTAATTTTTCCTATGGGGTTATTATCAAATATGTCAAGTGGAATGTAAATATATTTATTTTCAAGTTCATATAAAAGGAGTCATAGATATTGGTTTTATTGACCATTTATTTCATATCTTCTGACCATTGTTTCCCAAAGTAAAAATTCAAATTTGGCCTTTAGATCATTACCCATATTGGTGTATCAACCAATTTTGGCCGACATAATGATAACATAACGTATCCAATAGATTCTAGGAAAAGTGGGAAATTTTGTAACTCATGTATATAACAACCAAATTTTCATAAACATGTAAGAGCAAAAAATGTTTCTGGATTATTTGTATTAATCAAAAGTTGTGGACACTAAGTTTCATAAATATTTACAGTAATAGTTAGATATTCACATTTAAGATGTGTTCAATCATGCCTCGCTTTATCTTTATATTTTGAAATATATAGATTTGAAGATCTTTTCTATTGTTATATTATAATTTATATATGGCCATCCTAAATGTAAATTTGCATTTTGCTTTGTAAGGCCCCACAATGATCTTTATCATGGTTTTTAATCCTATGATAAGTACAATAAAGTGATCCTTATTTTTGAACAAGTCTATTTTTAGACTAATGTCTAATACAAGGTAAAGATATAATCTTATGCTCAAGTAACATAGAAAAATTATATGTGGAACATCTTGGTTTGTTGAGATCTATAAAATCTATTGTGGATACTTATGAGAGGAACTATATTATTTAGATGGAATATTTGCATTTATCCTTTATAAGGTTAGATTAAATCAAATAGCCAAAAAGGATGTATGGTATAATAAACATTGACATGTGCATATGTTATTTTTGCCTTACCCTTCTATATGTGTGGTTCTAAACCTTTTGGAGATGGATTTAATTTATAAGTATTAGGGTCCATAGGTGAAAATATGTTATGTGATAGATTCTAAAGTGGATTAAAACATAGTTTTTGAGATTTTGTATCAACCATACCATGAGGAATTTCATAATCACTATCATATAAATCTGAAACCTTTCCATAGTTCTAATAGAGATTAACTAATAAAGGAAGCTCAACTATTTGATTTTATTACTATTTTGGTATTATTGGTTCCTTTTGTTTGATTGTTGGCTCAATATGTGTATCTGGAGGTATCTCATTAATTTATGCCTTATGAATATCTTGGGATAAATTATTTTTTAGATTGACCCACCCATGTTGTAAGTGGATATATTATTAAGGGTATTAGGAAAATGATTTAGTGCTCACATAATATTGTAATAGTTAGATAAATAATTATGTGAGTTGATAACTCACGTAGATTATAGATACAGATGCGTGAGAGAATAAAAGTGTAGAGATTATTTTGCGGGAGAAGTTGAGATATTGACAATGAGGATTGAATCCTTATTTTTAGGAGGTCCTCAAATATTTATATTTAATACTCTCAAAAAATTATACATATTGAGAAAGTTACAAAAATGGTTTAATATTATGTATTTTGTGTAATTTTTATATGTTTATGTTTGCAAAATAGAAATCAGAAATAATATCTAGTATTAGATCCATGCTTGGATCTATAGATAGGTTGATGGAAGAAGGAAATTTGATAGGATTCAAAGCATTTCATATCTAGATTATACACTTCATGTTCAACATCTTGAATTTGTGCTTACATGGGTTGCATATTTATTTTGCATCAAATAAGTGAGGAAATAAAGGAAGTGTTCAATGTGTAATTATTCCATGTTTACATAACAATTATTCCCTTCCCATCTCCATCGACCTCAATACCACTATTGTGGACAAGTTCAATCCACCACAAACCTATATAGAGTATGACACTGGTTGTGCATATTTGATTCATCGCTGAGGACGAGAAAAGATTTCATCGTATCAAAATATTATATGCTATGTCCAAAATGTTTCTTTGTCCATGTAAAGATCTATTATTTTATTTGTCTATTATTCCATTAAATATTTTATTTTATTTTAGTTTTTTTTATAACTCTTGGTAGATCATATGATTTTTGTTATATGGTCTTAAAATTAGTCAATCATAACTTTATATATGTCATGTAAAAAATTAATAATTTGATTAATTTTTGTTAGATGTATAGCTATTATAGTAAAGGGTTGTGTAATTTTATGTAAAAAGGATGACATCAATAATAGTCTCTATGTCCATTTGAGCCTTTTTATGTATAAGATCAATAGTGCAAGTTTCATTGAGATAATTAGAAATCCAATTTGAATGTAATGTAATGGTCATTGAGTATTCATTGTCATGAGTATAATCTTGTTATGCTATAGGAGTAGTTAAATTCAAGAGTCATATTTTTGTAAAAAAGACACATTTTTGGTAGAAATCGACATCTAGTGTTGTCTTGGTATTTTTTTCTAAGATGGATATTCCACTCGAAAAAAGTACTTGTCTTAACTTTCACACATGAAAAGTTAAAATTCAAATGCAACTAATGAAAAAAAATTGTGGATAATAGTTATTGGAAAATAAACACAGCCCACAAATGCAAATAAATTACTAAAATGGAATAATAGGGATGATAAGTGAAACCTATCATTGGTCTTGCACTTTTAGATTTTAAACTACACTGTGTATATTTGGAAAAGTCATCCATTGAAATTTAAGATAATATGAATAAGTTATTTGGTGATAAAGTAGTTAATGCTAATTTTTCCTTAAAATTAAGCTTATTCAAATTAAAGATGAGTGAAGTAAACACAATGTCTAGTCATATAAATGAACTTAGATCTCTCATGAGGTAGTTAGGAGAAATCAAAGATCTAGTTGATGATGAAGATGATAAAGTAATATGTTAAAAAATTTGTCTACCAAATATAACAATGTTGTATTCACTCTTGGTTAAATGCCATCACAGTCCCTAGAAGACATAATCTTAGCTCTCCTAGTGGAAGAGAAAAGGATTTTAAAAGATATTGAAGTATAAATTGTAATGTACTCAAAGAATCATAAAATTTTTAATGAAAACAAAGAATAATTTGAGTCTTTATATTGCAATAAAAAAACGCACACATCATGGTTTTTAAAAATTCAAAAAAATGATTTTCTTGAAGGTAAAATTAAATAAAATGAAGCAAATATAGTCAATGAAAAAAAACTGTCTAGTGATGAAGAACTAATAAATGATGATAGTGGTTATAATTTTGAGGACGTTTTGTACTAAGTAAGCATCATCCAACAAGAGGATGGAATACATAGAAGGTTGGAGGACAATCGTCATCCTCTCACAAGCCACAAGGGATGGGAATGCATAATGCAGTTGTGGCTTACAATTTATTTTTAACAAATACAAACAAATGATATATTCTTGTTCACATAATGTAATAAGTGTTTTTTTTTTGAATTTCCTCTTGGAGTGAGATAGTGATGAGAACTAACAGAGTACTATAGCATCATGATATTTTTGTTTGTGTTTGTCCTATAAAATAATCTTTTTAGGTTGTTGGTTAGATGTTTTTGTTAGTGTAACAATTTTTTCCATTGGGTTTTGTCTACATGGCCTTATGGCCATTCTATGTCAATTAAGCTTCCTTAGGTTAATTATAAAAGGGTCACATAGGCTAATTATATTTTAATATAATTATTTAAATATAAAATTAGAGGCTTCCTCATGTTTCCCTAATTTTCTCTATATGTACCCCACTTTTTTTTTGTAATGGTAGACAATATAAACAGGTTAATGCGATTATATGCAAGCAACCATATTTTGTAATATTACCATGTGAAGACAAGCTTCTTTCTCCTTTGTAATTTATCTATGATTTCATTGATTTATACATAGATTTTATCAATATTTTGTGTAAATATCTAAGATCATGGCCAAATTGACATGGTATCAGAGCCAATTTTACTAGTATTACAACAATCTTTGTGGTGAAATCTTGATAAATTCATTATTCCAACAAAAAGAAAGGGTCAGTGGGATTCCTTAAAGAATTTGTAAAAATATTTCTACTGGAGATTCTAATCTCAAAACTGACTATGCCATTGGTTTTATAAGGTGCTAAAACCTTAGGATCAACTATAAACATGACCTAGTTCTAGAACAGTCAAAATTTCTTCTTTTTTGACATCTAAAGGACCTAGTTTTCATTTTCAGTCAAACTACATAATTCCTATGTTGCTATGTAAAAACACCTAATTTTTATTTCTTAGGTCAAAATATCAAATGGGTCTCTTTCAAATTTTTCACAATTGAAGTATTTTGGACATTTTTTGTTTGCTTCAATTTGCATGCCATTAAACCTCTGCACTACTTAGATCTATAGGAGGTCATTGCTTTGGCTCAAAAATTGATCAACTTCAAGTTGCATGCTTTGGAGAGTCCACTGACCAATCTAGACTTTTAGAGGGACATTACTTGGATGCAAACCAAATTGAGTTTTAGAAGTTGCTTTACTTACAATCTGAGAAGTTAAGTAATCAAGGTCTAAAAACCTGAATTACTTGCCCATAGACCAACTTGGGTTTATGGAAGTAATTTACTTAGGTTCTAAAAGGGTGATTAATTTTTAATTAAATAAGGTTTGAAAACTCAAATTACTTACCCATAGACCAACTCAGATTTGTGGAACTACTTTACTCAAGTTCTCAAAGGGCAATTAATTGTGAAGTAAAGTAGGTCTAAAAACCTAGATTACTTACTCATAGACCAACTTGGGTTTATGGAAGTACTTTACTTGGGTTATCTAAAGATGACTACTTATCGAGTAAAATTGTCCAAGAAATATGAATTAATCTTCATAGACCAATTCAGGTTTCTAGAATAACACTACTCAGGTTCTCGAAGGGCGATTACTTCTCAAGTAAAGTAGTTCAAGAAACTCATATTACTCTAAGTGGATTGACTCAGACTTTCAGAGGGTCTTTACTGCTCAAGTTTGTGAGGTATGACTAAATTTTTTAATGATTTTTGTCCTTTTTGGGGAAAATTTTTGCCAAAGTCTGGGAAAACTTTTCCATTTTTGGAAAGGGTCCGTGAATATGCAAAGTAATAATTTGTAAGTGCCATAGATTTCAATTCATAGCTCCTTTTTGGGGGCTATTTTTTTTGAAAATAATTATTTTTTCAAGATCTACACATTGGTGATATTATTTTAAGACTTTTTTAATATCCATTTTTTCCATGATATAATGGCTTAAAACTCAATTCAAATTTTTGTACCTTTTTTTTTGAAGCATTATCAGTTGTGATCGACATCCCTCTCATACTCTCTCACACAAATTTATCATAGACACATTCTCAGTAGTGCCCAACGTCAAATATTAAATGAGTGTTATATTGTAATGTAAGGGGGGGGGGTCTTATTGATAGTTCAAGGGGGTACTTGTATTATGTATAATATGTTCTTTAATTTCATCTCAATTAAGTAAATTATCTCAATCTAATATGCACTAATGGATCTACACATTGAACCACTCACACCATTTAATTATCTTGAATGGAAGTCTAAAATGCAGCTCGAGTTGAGAGGTAAAGGACTCTATCAAATCACTATGGGTGAGGAAATTGAGCCATCTACAAATGCAAAAAAAGTTAAGTGGTAAAATAGATGTGACAAGGCCTATGGGTTCTTATGCCTGTTAATGTCTTCTGACCTCCTATTCCATGTTGAATCTACAAAAACTCCCAACAAATTTTAGACCATGCTAGACAGGCTTGTTGGAGTGCAGGACATCATAAAGAGTCATAAGCTAGAGAATGAGCTCATCACATTGATCCCAAATGACTATGACACCCTAAAAGACTTCTTTACAAATTTCAAATCACTAAGACTACAATTGAAATAATGTGGCATTGAGAAAATAGATGACCAGTTGATTCTATCTGTGCTTGTAAAACTAGGTCATGACTATTTAGTTTTAGTCTCTACATTTCATGCTATGAAACATGTACTTGGATCCACTTGGAAAATGCCATCATTTGATGAGTTATTATCCAATCTGACTCAGGAGCAAGATAAGTTGGTTTAAATGGGTATATTGAAGTCTCTACTATCACATGCTTTAATTGTCAATCAAAATAAGAAAACCCTTCTAATAGTGGAAAATTGGAGAAGAAATAGTCTAAACTAGATCATGAGCACAAGAATAATAAAAAATTAGATGCCAAGCTCAAGGCTCATCAAATGAGTCCTCCTCAAGTGGGAATCCTAAAAATGGAAAACTCAAATGCAACTTTTACAAGAAACTTGGGCATGATGAATCTTAGTGCATGAAAAAGAAGATTGACACCTTGACTAAGATACTTGAGAAGAATAACATTAGTGTTCTTGAGTCCTCAACTCAGAACATGTCTACACAAGATTATATAAAGGCTAAAGACAAAAAAAAGGTTAAAACAAGGGCAAGACACTTGTTGCAGTAGCTTCTCAGTCATTAACTTAGGTTGTTGACTCTAGTGCTTGCTATCACATGGCCTCCTTAGAGGACTTGTTTTTAGAAATAGACCCATGTTCCATGCCTTCAATTCTCATGGGTGATGACACTTTGGTAGAATTTAGTCATAAAGGATCAGTTAAAGTAAGTGATGAGATCTTCAATGATATTTTTTGTGTTCCTTCACTATACACCAATCTTTTGTAATTATACAAAATCACTCACATAAGTGCAAGGAAGTGAGTTGAATTCACACCTAATTCAGTGGTTATCAAGGAGCTACAAAATGACATTGTAGTTGTTTATAGGAAAGCCAATCATTAGTCTAGGATGTATACCTTCTCACAATTTTCCTTGGATTAACCCTCAATTTCACTTCTTACTCATGTAGATGGAGTGAGAAAACTACAACATGATCAATTTGGCCATTTAAACTATTGTTACCTAGAACAACTCATTCATTATGACATGGTTTTAGGGTTGCCTAAAGTCAAATTTTTGATGGCCTATGCAATGGCTACATTTTTGGCAAGCATCCAAAAGATAAATATGACAAGGGCAAAGCAAGGAAAGCCAAACAAAAGGTGGAAATTGTCCACAATGACATTATAGGTCCATTTACAAAACCTTCATTCAATAGGACTAGATACATGCTCATATTCATCAATGACTATTCGAGGTACACCTAGATGTTTTTTCTCAAAAATAAGTCTAAGGTCTTCGATCACTTTAAGGATTTCAAGGCACTTGTGGAGAAGTAGTCAAACTATTCCATCAAAACTTTAAGGACTAATAATGGTGGGGAGTATGTCAACAACAAGTTTGAGCAGTTTTGTACATCATAGGGGATTTAGATGTAACACATAGTTTCATATAGTCCTTAACAGAATGGTGTGTCCAAATATAAGAACCATACCTTGAAGGAAATAGCCAACTGAATGCTTCAATCAAAGTCTCTTTCTCCTTAGTTTTAGGTCAAAGTAATCAACTATGCATGTTATATTCAGAATCATGTTCCACATAAAGCCTTGAAATGAATCACTCCTTTTGAAGCTTGGAATGGTCACAATCCCACAATAAAGCACTTTTGAGTGTTTGGATCACCAATAATGGTCTGTATTCCCAAGAAGAAATGTAAGGCAATGGACTCTCAAAGTCAGTCTTGTATCTTTATGGGTATGAAAAGGGTACTAAGGGATACATGCTTCTCCATCCTAAAACTCATGAATTGTTCATTAAAAGGAGTGTCAAGTTTTGTGAGGGCCCACTTGAACTCACTATTGGCACTCCAGACTCTTCAAAAGTCTCATTGGACATTGATTCCACCTCAGACAGTGAGTTGGATCCACCTCAAAATCCTCTTGATGATTAGGATGACTCTTCTTCTTCTTCTTCTTCTTCTTCTTCAAGTTCAAGTGATGAGAGCAGTGATGAGGATTCTCCTCCTCCATCTCACACCCACACTTCAAATGATGATGACTCACCTCCTGATTCTCTAATCTCATACAATTCTAGTCCTATTTGGGCCAAATAGATACTTTAAAGTGATAGGAAATGGGTTGAAAATCCATCAGATATAAGGTGATCATGTTCATAGTTTTAGGGGACTTCACATGCCTACTTGGCCATTGCCTTAGATCCACAAACCTTTCATGAGGCATCTAGCATTCTAGAATGGGATTCTACTATGCAGAAGGAGTATAGTTCTTTAATCAAGAACAAAGCATGGGACATGGTCCCTCTTCCTAAGGGAATAAAATTGGTCTATTATAAATGGGTTTATTGGACTAAATATGGTGTAAATGGGTCTGTTAATAAGTATAAATCTCATCTGGTTGAAATGGGGTTTTCTCAGGTGCCTAGCATAGACTACACCAAGACATTTACTCCTGTAGACAAGATGATGTCTATCAGACTCACTCTAGCCATTGTATCCACACATCAGTGGGATGTTCACCAAATGAAAATAAAGAGTGATTTTCTACATGGTGACATCAAAGAAGAGATCTATATGGAGAAACCTCAAGGATTTATGGAAGATTTCTCCTTGGTCTATAGACTCAAGAAATCTATCTACAAGATCACATAGGCCCCTTGAGCATGGTATGCCAAGATGGACTCCTTTCTCCTCACAGTCAGGTTCACTAGATGCCACTTAGATCCAAATATCTACATCTTCTAGCAAGATGATTCTTTGTTGATCCTAGTTCTCTATGTGGATGATTTACTGATTGTATGGATCTCATGATCATCTATCTCAGTAGTGAAAATTACACTTTTAGATAGATTTTCAATGACAAACATGGGATTGTTACATTAGTTTCTCAAGATTGAAATCATTAGTCAGACTCAAGGATAACTTTCTCATAATCCAATTGTTCTCTTGATTTACATGTGAGATTTAGCATGGATAATTGTAAGCCCGCTACTACTCCATTCTTGTCTGGTGTGAAGCTTAATCCTAATTATCCTATGCTATTATTTAATGCAACTCCATATCAATATCTTTTGGGTAGTCTTATCTATCTCACACACACTAGAATTGACATATCTTTTGCATTTGGCATGGTCTCCCAATTTATGTAAGAGCCACATGAATTGCATTAGAAAGTAGCTAATTAGATTCTACACTACATTAAGGGTTTATACAACTATGAGATACAATACAGAGTAGGAACAGAGGTTGATTTGATCAAATACATAGATTCAAATTAGGCTAGATATATTCAAAGTTAAAAGTCGACTTTAGGATATAGTTTCTCACTTGGTTCAAGTCCAATAAGTTGGTCAAGCAAGATGTAACATGTAATTGCTTTATCATCTCCAGAGGTAGAATATAGAGAGGCTATCAATGCCACCAGTAAGGCAATCTAGCTTCAAGGGATTCTCATTGAGTTTAGTATCTAGTTTCATAATCCAAAAATCATCTACTATGCAACAAAATCACTATCCAAATTTATAGGAATCCGGTTCTCCATCAAAGGACCAAGCACATAGAAATTCACATGCACTTCATTAGGGAGCTTATCAATGAGATATTCATTGATCTTAAGTACTATCCAACATCAAAGTATATTATAGATATTCTAACCAAGCCCTTTATAGAGAGTAAATTTGTTCATCTGTGATCTCTCATTGGGGTTAGGGCTGCTCCACCTTCTTCTTCCTCTTATGGAGGTTCTTCACTATGTACTTGGGTACCTCATCGAGCTTTCAATGCTGAGACCCAATTCTCATCTTACCTAAGCTATGCTTAATGGGGTTGTTAGTGTATTTATTTTTCCCATTATGTTTTTCCTACATGGATTTATAGCCATTCTATGTCAATTAAGCTTCCTTAGGTTAGTTATAAAAGGGTCACTTAGGCTAATTATTTTTCAATGTAATTATTTAATTATAAAATTAGAGTCTTCTTTATGTTTCCTAAATTTTCTATATGTGTACTCCACTTTTCATTTTTGGAAGGTTAGAAAATTTAAATAGGTTAATGCAATTATATGCAAGCAAGCATATTTGGCACTATTGTCGTGACAAGACAAGCTTCTTCCTCTGCAATTTATCTATGATTTCATTACTTTATACATATACTTGCTTAATATTATATACACGGACCCAAGATCATGGCCAATCTAATAGTTTTGGTTGTTGGTAAGCCACTATAAAACTAAATTTTAATTGTATCTTTTTAGTTATCTGAGTGTAAAACCATCTTTGAGGTTGTTGGTTATCTTGAGAAAATCATCCAGATCATGAGCAAGTTCTGTTGGTGGAAGTTACAATAAAAAATAATGTTTCTCCATGTTCACACTAGGGGGGAATATTATAAAAATTATTTAGTGCTCACATAATATTGTAATTGTTAGATAAATAATTATGTGAGATGATAACTCACATAGTTAGTAGATAGAGATGTGTTAGAGGATAAAGGTGTAGAGAGTATTTTATCGGAGAAGTTGAGATATGTAGGATGAATTTTGACACCTTAGTTTTAGGAGGTCCTCAACTATTTATATTTACTCTTCTCAACAAATTATAGACCCTGAGAAAATTATAAATATGGTTTAATATTATTTAATTTATGAGCCTTTCATATGTTTATATTTGCAAAATATAAACCAAAAATAATAAAGTGGAATATATTATTTTGGTAGAATTACTTTGGGGATGCCTTGAGTATTAGAATATATCATTTTTTTTTTTGAAAGGTTTATCATTGACATATAATGTCCATAATCTCCTATTATGCATGAATTTGACACATCTATATAATGTGTATGGGACAACTTCCATTATGTGTATCCAATGTCTACCTAAGAGTAAATTGTAATTCAATGATTTAGACATTACATGAAAAATGGATTGTACTATTTTTTTTCCTAATGTCACATCTAATGTGATTTGAGAAATAGGTGGGCTACATGAGTTATCAAATCCTTTGATATGCATATTGTAGTTTTTTAAAATATTGGTATTAATGCCCATGGTTTTTAGGTCAATTAACACTCTTTTGATGCCTTTTGGTTACATAATTTCTTACGTAAATAAAAGCAAGTCTTGATTGATGATATTCTTTGATGGTAAATCTTTAAAATCAATGGTGATAAGATTTACATTGTTCTTAATATCTTCCATAATATCATCAAGATAAGCTACTTCTGTATCCACTGGTACTTGGTTTCATATAAGACTTTGTATAAGATATCCTTATACATAGTTGACTATTTTTAAATCTTGAGGATTAAAATCTTATAATGTGTATTACATAATTGGTCAACAAGGTCATATCATTTATAATTGATTATTAGTTTATGTTTAGGGGGAACATGTTTTATATTAATAAATGGTTCAATAGGTTGAGAAGCCTTTCCTTTTTATGTAGTGATAGAATTCCCTATGAAATCCAATATAAATCATGGGGAAAAAATGGAAACGGGATGGTAGTTGCCACTTGAAAATTATATTGGGGATGAATGAATGGGAGCACACATGTTGGTGTCTACTAAAGTCAGAGGATGGTTTAATTTTAACGTTAAAATAATTCCCTTTATGTTTTCCCATTTTTTATACCATTGTGTTATATATTTAATTGATTTAGCAAAGTATATAAAATAACATGAAAGTATTTTTCATTATGTATTGATTAAATAAATACCTAGTACATATAATCATAATAAAGGTGATTTGTGAAAGAAAATGTGATTTTGAAAATTTAGTAGTTTTAAATTATTACAAATTACAAATCAAGAAGTGAGTAAATTAGGAAACCCTAGGTCAACTAGGGTTTGGATAAGGAGATTTAGAGGTTAGGTTCACAAAATGTTTAAACCTTTTTTGAGAGTGTGGGATAAGGGTTAAAAGATATAATAGCCTAAACATAAGGGTTAATAAAACTATTCTAGAGTATGCCAATTAATTGCAAACTCAAGTAAATGAATATTATAAAATAAAATACCAAGGTATGCTCAATATATAAATTAACAAATTTGAATGAAGTTCTATTGATTGCAATACAAAGAATAAATGATCCTTAGCTAGATTTTTAATGCACATGTGGATTTGGGTTGTACATAGGTAGGAACATATAGGATTAAAATTTTGATACAGTCATCAAATTCTAAATATGATATTATATGAGCCATAAGCACTACCATCAATAACGGGACACTACTATCGATGTTGCTATTTATGATGTGATGATACTATCCTATATAAAATATCTATTGGATTGAAATGAAACCACTTTTTTTGTTTTGTATTTTTTCCATATTTATGTTGATGTATTCAAATTTGGAACATAGGTTATATATGTCTTATTACTGATTAAACCTAACTCTTCACTCTTAGGTATTGCTTCCAAAGAACTAGTTAGTGGGCTCATAGTGCCGATCTAATCTCCATGATTCATCTGTTAATGAGTTTTTCCTACATATCCAATACTCTAAGGAGAGTATTAAAATTATTTATATCTCCTTTATGTGTGGGAGTGTGTGTATGTGAATAATTATCTAATATACTATATATAGATGTATGCAGTGATCTAGCTTATAATATGAAAAATACCACTCATGGGATGTTATTTGAATGCTTCTAAACTTTTGTGTGAATATTCATATGACTGTTATGTAAATAGGGATGCATAAGGAATAATAAATCTTTTTTTGGTAATTGAATCAACCTTTCTAGGTGTTTACTTGATATTTTTCTATATAATTAATGAGAAGGATTAGACTTGTATTTATACCACACCTTTTAATAATATCTCACGGTTGTGTTAAATAAGATAAATAGGATGAACCATAGGTTTCAAATTATTTTAAATTTGGATGACTTCTGAGGACTAGATGTAATATAAGAATTTAGACACTAGTGTCAATGCTAATGTTCCTTTTTGGTTGGTAGTCTCTAAAAGGATAGATAATGTCTAAGGATCTATAACTGATAGTGAAGGATGTATATAAGGTTTTAATCTTTCTATAGTGTATAAGTGGTATGTGTCATCAAAATGATATGGTTAAAACTATAAGATAATCATTTAGGAATAATTTGATGGTGAATACAATTATTTCGGTATAGGGAAGGTCCTAAGCTGAAGGGTAAAACCCTAATTGATATTTTTCAAGTATACTAAACTAAGATGCTATAAATATTCAATTTCATTGTATATAATTAAGTATTATAGTGAGGTGATTAAGCTATATTATATTTAAATTGGTTGATGTGGATGCACTTAACATTTATCGACCAATGTTAATCTTGTACATGGTGTTCACTATTCATTTTGAAACTATGAATGTTCACATTGCCAAATATACATAGATTCATGCCTCTCCTCTACCTATTTATGTACCTCTACTCAAAATATCTTTTTATATATTATGAATATAATATTTTATTATTATCATGTTTGGTTCTAATTTAATAACATAACTCTCTTTCTACATTTATAATTTGAATCTTAAGGTTTTAGTATGCTCAAATCCATTATTCTTCAATCATGGGTCATTCTAATATAATGCCACTCATTCTGTCACTCTAATATATCTTCAAAAATCTCATGGGCTGATATTTAAATTCTTTGAACATTTTGTGTGTTTGCTCCTATGAGTAACATGTAAATAGGGAATGCATAAGGAATAATAATTCATTTTTTTCTTGATTGAATCAGCCTTTCTAGGTGTTTACTTGTATTTTTATATATGATTATTGAGAAGGATTAGACTTGTATTTATACCACATATTTTGAAAATATCTCATGATATTTTTAAATAAGAAAAATAGGATGACCCATATGTTTCAAATTATTTTTAGTTTGGATGACTTCTGAGGAATAAACACAATATAAGGATCTAGATGCTAGTGTCAATGCTAATGTCCCTCTGTGGTTGGTAGTCTCTAAAAGGCTAGATCAAAACTAAGGATCTATAACTGACAATGAAGGATGTATATCAAGTTTTAATCTTTCTATAGTGAATAAATGGTCTATGTCATAAAAATGATATGGTTAAAACTATAAGATAAGAACTATATGATAAGCATTTAGGCATAGTTAGATGGTGAATGTGGGTCTTTTGGTAGAGGGAAGGTTTTAAACTAAAGAGTAGAGCCATGATTGATATTTTTAAATTATACCAAAATAAGATGCTATAAATGTTCAATTTCATTCTATATACTTAGGTGTAATAATGAGGTTATTAAGCTATACTATACTCAAATTATTTGGTATGGATACACTTGACATTTACCAACCAATGTTAATCTTGCACATGGTGTTCACTATTCATTTGGAAATTGTCCAATTTTCACATTGCCAAATATAGATGGATTTATGCCTCTCATCTACCTATTTATGTACCTCAATTCAAATATTTTTTTATCTATTCTAGATAAAATATTTTATTTTTATCATGTTTGGTTCTAATTTTATAATATATCTCTCTTTCTACATTTCTAATTTGAATCTTAATATTTTAGTATGATTGAATCCACTAGTCCTCAATCATGGGTCATTATAATAGAATTCCAGTCATTTAAACATGGTATCAGAGTGGCTTCTAGTAAAATGAATGAATTTTTTTATTGTAATGAATTTTCAAATCTTGAGTAACTAAGTTTACTTGTTACAAAAACTTTAGTATTTTAGTATGTTCTTCTCTTGTATCCTTAAAATTAAAAAAGAGTAACATATATGATATTTATATAAGTGAAATTTTAGGTCTTCTAACCTTTTCCATTGAGTTCAGAAGGCCAGCCATGAAAACTTATCCTATGGAGGAGCACCCCACTTCCCCCCACCACCATTGTCTCTTGTATCCCTAATAGATCTACATTATGGAGATGGCCAATAAGGGTGAGGAGAGGCACTAATCCAACTCTTAGATCATTGGCTATAAGATCATTCATGTCTACCCCCATGCCCATGACCCTAGGCAGAATGGTGGTATGGGGATTTGGAGGCTCATAGTTGACCACCTAAGGAGCATTCCCCTAATGGTCTAGGAGAATATGTAGATGGTCTATCTCAATCCAAACTTTATCTATTTGAATATGGATATGAGGCTAACATTAGATATCACAATAAATTTTTTAGTTATAAAAATGTTTTTTCTATGTCTTAATGATTAAAACATGATTTATTTCTATATTTCCAAATCTGAATAACAATATTAGTATGAAAAATCTACCATAATTTATTGTATCTTTTAGGGAGTATGGCAGAGCCTGCTAGGAGATCCAAATTTCACATGAAAATTTCATGCCTAAAGGGCTTGAAGATGGCATGAATCCATCTCTAGGCAGATTGAGAATGAGGGAAAAACCAAAGAAGGTGTTTAAGGGATTCTAGGTGGTGATAGGTGGGGTAGGTAGGATTTGAGACCCCCATGTTCTTGATCTAGTCACCTACAGGTAGATCCTGGTAAATAATACACCAAAATAAATGGGCTTTTTTAGGTTTAATGAAAACCTCACATATGTTCTCAAACCTATAGCCTCGACATGATGAAGGGATATAATATTCCATTAATGATTGAGGGTTTAAATTTAAATACATTGGATGCCAAAATATTATACCCAAGCTGAGGGGAGTAGCAAGAAAATGGCATAGTTGTAGGCCAAGAATAGTCTTTCCACCATGGTGTGAGAGAGGTAACATCAATGTTTTATAGATACGCATCATGTATGGAACTTTTCAATTCAAAACTAGGTTCTACATCTTCATTATTAAGATCATACTTAGACTTTAGAAGATTCCATGGAAGCTATTCCCAATTGGTCTTAAAGAAAATATCCCCAATTGTGTGGATAGTTTTTATAAAATAACCTTAAATCTTTGATCCAAAGTACCATGGAAAAGGGAACATTATGGAAGTTCAGCATGGGAAACCACCAAAGATATTGATCATTAAGTGAGACACCACTTATAAATCAATCCCCCACCCAAATGAGGTGTATTTTTATCATATCCCAAGCCTTCCAGATGCTTTGAGAAAAAAAAGTGGCCCTATTTTAATATAAAAATGGGTGATGAAGATGTTGTGCAGACCAATCCCTTTCCATGCCTTTCTACCAAGAGGTTATCCTCAAGATGTACAATTCCAAAATAAAAGTTTCTAAGATTCATCCCCTTCCAGGCTTCTAATAATCCATTTAACACTGATAATGAGACCTTAGAGTTTAATGTTAATGAGCCCAAGCTCACCAACTTATTTAGGTTGACAATAAATGGCCCAATAGACTCTAGGAAAACCACGATGACCATTGGAATTATCCATAGAAAGTATCTTAGGATTTTCTCAATATTAGAATAAGAATTAATAGAAGGGGCCTAATATGACAAGTAGTAAACATGAGTAGCAATGAGCACCTTAGAATAAATATGAAACTTCCCAGCTAGAGTCAAGGGTTTGGTGATCTAGAAAGAAATTTTCTTCTCAAACCTTCGAACCACATATGACCAAAACTTAGTGGGTGAGGCTATAAAATCAAAGGGAATGCCTAATAAATTAAAATACACTCTAAGGAGAATCAATTTCCATTGGTGTCCCTCCAACCAAATGGGTTTAGGAGAGAGGGATTGGTGATAACACTGAGTATTCTTCCATTGGATGGAATACCCAGAATTGAGGGAAAAAATGTCCAAGTAATCCATGGCATGTTTAATAGAGTCCTCTTCCTTCTAAAGAGTGATCAATTATTTGTTAGAAAAGTTCCCATTAATTATTTGAAGGTTTAAATTATGGAGATAAATACCATAAACTAAACCCCTAAAATCATAATTAGCCAACATATATTCGAAACCCTCAACAACCATAACATAAAGAGAAGGATCTAGAAGGCATACTTATTTGATATATATGTGAAGCTTAAAACATTGAGATTGAGAACCATTTATATTAATGCAATCACCAACATCCTAAAAAAGTATATTCATAATTTTCATAAACCTGGGGCCAAAACCAAGAGCCTAAAGCATAGCTATAATGAAAGGTCCTTTAATTCGATCATAAGATTTTTAAAACTCAATATTGATGAATAAAAACTTTTGTTTTGACATCATGAACCATTCCATACATTCTCAGACAAAAAGTACATTATCTAAAATGTATCTGTGTTGAATAAATCTAATTTACTCACTTCTCACTATTAAGGGCAAAAGGTGGTTTATTCTAAAAGTAAGAGATATATCTATAATTTTATAAGTTACATTAATAAGAGTGATAGGCCTCTATATGGTGATAACCTCACGGTCTCCAAATTTAATAATGAATTATATGTTACCTTGGTTAATGATAGGGCCCAAAGAGTTGGATAAAACAACTTTAGAATAGAATTTATTGAGATCAAGTCTAATAGTATCCCAAAGGGTTTTGTATAAATCACAAGGAAACCCATTAACTTATAAGTATTTATCAATGGCCATTTACACAACATTTTCCTTAAGATCACTCAAGTTTAGAGGTCTATTTTAGGAAATTATCTAAGCTTAAAAGAGCTTAAATGGGACAACTCAAAGGCATTGAGATATAATAGCTTCACGAGTAAGAGAGGTGGGCTGAGAAACAAATACACTATGATAGCTATGAAAAAAATATTGTAAGATGTTAGGTAATTTTATGAATCTATTTGAAGCACATATAATGGATTTGATTCTATCTATAGCTTGTTTGGACTATAGGAGAGCAAATAAATATTTGGTCACTTTATCTCCAACTTTCAGCTAATACATCTACAATCTAATTTGTGCTCCTTTAACCTTATAAGAATCAACCACTTGGATTTTATGTTTCCACATGGCAACTTGAGCTTGAAAAAGAGGGATAAAAGGGGAATATTTCATATCCTATGAAAACCTTAGGTATTCATGGTTTATAGCATGATGTATACACTACCAAATATTACAGCTTGTTTACCATATGTTTGAATAAAATTTATATTGCAAGTTGTGGCATTATCCCACCAATCAATCTAACCAATATCCTCAGTGGATCTGGGAGCCAGGTTCCAAATTGAAATGATATACCCAATAATCTTCTCATGGTTGAGATGGGTATTGTTGAGGTAAAACCAAGAATTATTGGGCTTAACCTGGGGTTAATCCATTCAAAATAGAAACAGATAGGGTGATTCTCAAACAATAAGGTGTCTAAAATCACAACTATAGGTTGATTATCTATAAGAGTAAAGGAAAAAGGTCATTTTATACTAGAAAAGCATGGTCAAGATGCTTAATAATTCTATCCTATCCATCAAAAAAATTAGACTAGGTGAACTAGGGATAATTTGTCTCACTCTTCTAGAAGTTTTTGGGATAAAAAACCTCAAGTTTGTTATGTATGTAAAACCATGCCTCCCACTCTCCTAAATGCCACCACATGGGGAGGCATCTTTATTTATCTTCAAAAGACTCAACCATTTTAAAATCCCCATAGAGGATCTAATGGTCATCCAAAAGACAATCTTACAGCCATATCTAGATCAAAGTACATTCTACAACATCATTAGATGCATATAGGTTGACAAAGCCAATTGTATGACTATCAAATTCAAAAAGAGGCTAGACCACCCAATGGGTGGGGTCAGAACCCCAAAAAATATATAAATTGAGAAATCTCAGGTGTCAAAAGGGTGACAACACCACCATGACCAATCTCATCACAAGTGACATGACAAAGGGCCCCAAGCTAGATAGTGAGAGCAATAGACTAAATGAGGAAGTTAGACATTTTGACTTCTAGCATGCAAACCATTATTATTTTGGAGAAATTTTGACAACTATTTTTGACTATATGCCATGAGTAAATATTCATTGAGAACTTCTATGATTCATATCATTTCCCTTTGTGAGGTCTGATAAGGATACAAAATAATTGAAAGATGAAACAAGATGGGCAAAATTTACAAGCTTGAAGGGTTGCCTTTTATTTGGCACATAGTCCTCATCAATAGAAGGTGAAGGGGGTTATGAGAGAGTTGTATAATATCCTTGAATTTGAGATTCATGAGACTAATTTTGGATTTTAAAAGATTCTCCTTGAAGAGAGCTATGAATATCGAGCCATAGGAGTAGGAGATAAGTGTTCAATAGATTAATTATATTACACACACTACATGAAGTGATTATTACCCACTTTTATCTCAATGGACTCCTTAAGGCATTTGGCTAAGTCTATTTCCACACATACCCTTCTCTAAGGATGTGAAACATAAAAATTAGTTTCTTCATGGTAGATAAACCACCCTAGATGCTTAATAAGATGGTCACAAAAATTCCATAGAGGAAGAGGTAAGCTTAGAAATTCTATCCAAACTAGGATTTTAAGTTTTACTTATTTGGAGACTTGAAAGTCTTAGGTCCAATGCAAGGAAATAACCAGTGTGTTATGGATAAACTAGGAACCATGGGTAACAATAGCTTTGTAGTGCACAAGGTTAGTGAAAAAATATTAAGAAAACCTTGGTAAGTTTTTGGACCCCTTCTAGTTTCACACCATGGCCTTTCAAATGGTTATGAACCCACTGCTTTAACATGCTATCTAAAGGGACTCAACCCATAAAATAAGAAACCAAGATAATGTTTTCAAAATAACTACAGACTTTATCAAACTCTAGTAAATCCAAAATAACATCAAGTATATGGTTATTTGATTCAGAACCAATGCCTTATGGTAGACCTTAGTAATAAAATTTTGTGCTTGTTTCGATGCCACTACTTTTAAGGCTCCCACCAGCTATCCCTACATCAAATTATGAAAAAATTGTGGCCACAACCATTTAATAAAGGAAAAATAGCCCAAAGAGTGGAATGCCATCCAAATGCAACATAATAAATGCACTATCAGAACAAAAATAATCTCATATAGATCAATGGCAAATCAATGAAGTGATAGATGGGAAGGACACCTTAAAATCTTGTAGTCTTCTAGTGCTTAATATGGCTCCCTTTCACCAAACATACCATCATCCATTGTTTAAAGTAGATAAAAATATTTGAAATAATGTAAAAATATAATGTAACGATATAGATTTTGATGTTGACATGATACAACTATGAATCTAAATAAGTACCAAGCTTCATCTTTTGTAGCATCTCTTCAAAATTGATGAAGAGAGGTAGACCAAATAAGAGATTAAATTAACACTACCAATATTAGTCTACCGTATGTAAAGAATTGACCAGATGTTACTAGGTCACCTATCAATGAATATAACATGGATAACTTATTTTCTATGGAATTTCTTTCTCTTTTTTGAACAAAGTTTTCCATACATCAACAACCTTTTATTATGAAATTCCAACTGCATGAATGTGCTATTCACTTCAATACCATGATAGCTAGTTTGGAAAGCATTTACATTTATGCTACTTTTTATTAAACCTAATCATGCACCATTGAAGCCAAGCAACATCCACAATATTTGTATAAAAAACATTAAGGACAATTTTCCAATAATTATTTTAGACTAGTAGAATAATTTAACAAAACTCCTTGATGTTATTATTGTATATCAACTAATGTGGCTTGGATAGATTCTTAGAGGTACACACTCATTTTGGTACAAATACATAAATTAACATATAATATCACATAATTGGGATCCCCAACATTGTTCTTCACCTTGAGCACAATAGACACCAAGTAGCCAGATCTACATAAAATCATGTTAGGTACCTCTCCAATTATGACAAATAATTTTCATCATTGTCAAACCAAATATCTTATTACAAATTTGGATCTTACATCTTCTTACATGGAGAAGATATTTTTAATCTTCTATGAAGAAATACTCGATAAACATCTCCATAGCAAAGATTAATGGTATAGGTATTAAAATTTAACATATATTTTATTGGTTTAATTGTATTAAAAAACTTATTAAATAATATTTACTAATTTAGATTTGTGTAATTAGGTATGAATGCTAACATAGATGATCTGTACTCATCCATAGATTTTTATGGTTGGAAAATGCACCCAGCATGGATGCTTTGAATTGGGAAGACCCTTCTCAAGTGGATTCTATAAAGTTATTCTTTGATTGTTATGTGATAGCATGGAATCCATGCAACAATGACATAATCCATGATAGAGTACACCATTCCAGTGTTGATGATCCATACTTTCTTACCACAAAAGGAATATTTGGTACTAATGCTAAAAAATACTATGAGGAGATTATAAACCGAATTCAACATCAAACTAAATACAATGAATCTACATGTTTGTGGAAAAAGTGTGCTAATTTATAATGTAGATATAGATCATTTTGGCCATTACAATTAATCTCTAGATTTTTTATTGATAACAAAAGTCACAAAACATACCTTCTAAATCTTAATGATGAAAGAGTGAACATCCATAATGCAAGCATGCTTTCAATAAGGAATGAAAATGTTGATTGCTAGTCATTTGTCTCCCACCATGGTATCTTCAAATATATATCAAAGTATGCTACTAAAGCTGAAAACAAATCTGAAAGATACCATCATGTGTTAACTATAATATCAAATACAATTATAATTGAATGCCTAAAAATGATTGCATATAGTAAGTTCCTCAAATGAATTATCTATGGCTCTGATACCATGAGGAAATCATCTATGGTTCATATACCATGGTGAAATTATCTATGACTTTGATACCATACTAAAATCATCAAGATTGATGATTGACAGAATCAAACACATGAAATATATGATTGTGAATACAAAAATAAAAAGATAAACATAAATCCATTGTTGAAATGAAAAAAAATATGAGTAAAAATTGAGATATCATGTATTTAAAAATTTCCTTCATAGATCTTACAATTCATGCAGCTCATAAATCTATTATCTCATAACTATCAGAAGTTATAGCTAAACCAGATCTAATAGCTATAGCCTATCAACACATAACTCATAACACACACAACTCTAATAACTATCACAAATCACAACTAATAATCACTTAATAACCCAAATGGCTCACCTTACTAGTATACACATTACTATTACAATGGAACACCAATGCCTTGGTGGACATTTCAATATATAGGATAGGTGAGTAGGGTGACCACTCAATTAGATAAGTGCAAGTAATGGGATCGTCCACTCAAAGTGGAGTGAGAACTCAGGAAACAAAGTAGGATGGTGATCCCATCCACTTCACAAGTGCATAATGAAATCATAAATATAATAAATGACTTATATTATCCACCTAATAAAGGTGTAAAATAAGTGTATTAAAATCCTATGTAAAATTAAAAACCTACACTAGCAATTTTCAAGAAAGTGGAATACTCAATAACATGGTGTTTCATTTTGGTGAACATCCAAAATGGGATTTTGTAGTGAACCTTGTTGATTTAATAATAATTTAAAATGGAGTGAACTAGTTAGAGGGAAGTAGTGGGATGGTTTAAGCTTCAACTATGCCTTTTGAATTGGACTAAAAAAATCCTATAATCAAAACCCTAGTTTGTGTTACTTACTAGTAAACAATGTTTAAACTAGACTACTCTAAGGGAAAAAATAAATCGGCACTCGATACACTAAAAATTCTAAATTACCAATGAGTGAGACTAATTTTCATATAGTTAAATAAATTATCAAAATACATACTAACCATAAAAATATGTCAAATATTTGATGCTTTCACAGTCCATAGAGTCACAATATTGTTTTTTGAAAATATTGTGTTACAATTCTTTATACTCAACATTTCATATCATCTTTTGTGATCCTTCATTAGGACAAAGAAATTATGTGGAATAGTAGGACCTAACACCCCTTCAAATATGAAGTAAAAATAGTTATTACAAAAAATTTCTAAAAATAAAATAAAAAATAGTTGTGACAACAAATGTTTCCAAAAATGAAAAAACAAACTAGAAAAAGAAAGAAATTAGATTTTAATTAAGGTGTATTGAATTAGATAATAGGATATTAATGTAAAAAAATACTATTATTGAAACCTAGATTATATAATGAGATAAAAACCTAATAGATCAAATCAAAATTCATTATTAGTTTAAATAAAAAATTGCCAATTTGAAACAAACACAAAAAAAACAAATCTACATCTATTACAATAAATTGTTAGATGATGTTATTGTAGTGTTGACTATTCATAATAATACCAATATTATGTTTTTAATTTTTCATATGAGAGTATGGGTATCTTTACTCGAATTTATCAAATTAAAATGATTGTATTCGTCACAATTGAAATTATTATCATAATTAATATTAATATTACAAACAATCCTTATTATTATAATAGTATTACTTTTCTAAATGTTGCCAAATAAATTAATAATAAAAATTAAAAAATTGAAAATTATTTAATAATATAATGATCTAAGACATACTAAATACCTACCAAAATATTACAATAGATTAGAGCCTATTAAAGATCTCAAAATAAAAGAACAACCTAATCGAAGGTATAAAGGACTGTAAAAGAAGAAACACTAACACTTATAAACCATTTGATTTCATGTATGACTGATCCCTAGCCCCTCAACCCCATTTAAATAAATAGGGTATTTCAACATTTCAATGTCCTCCCTTAACTTATATTTTTGGAAATGATCTTTGGGAACAATGACTTTATCTTCTTATATGTTGATAGCATGCTTAGTCTTGAAAGAGTGTTTAACAAACACTAATTTTCCTTGCTTTCAAGATGGATATCTGCTACATATTCCTTAATTCTATTACAAATAGAACTTCACGTCTCCCCTATGTAAGTGATACCACATGAGCAATCCATAATGTAGACTCTACTTCTAAGGTTAGGGTCCTTATGGTCCTTTGCAAACCCTAAAATCCTACGTAATTTATTAACATGAATGAAAGTGGAGATAATATTTTGGCACTTGCTAATTTTACCTAAATTTTTAGAAATGTCTTAAACATATGGTGAATAATCCATTGGTCCTTCCACTAAGGAATCATTACTTTTAGTTCTAATGACATTCTCTTTCACTTGCTCGATAGCTTTAGCTATTTATTTACCTAAGTACCCATTCAACTTAAAAACCTTTTTTAGGTCGTCAATTTCTTGATCAAAGTTAACTTTGACATCAATTTTGAAATCCCTAGTGATCAAAGTTTTGAGAACCCCTATTTTTTTATCTGGATGATGATGGAAAGAGGCATGTAGGTAAAGGTCTATATGTGTGCCTTTTATATAGACCTTTCTAGCTAAAGTGACATCCTCCTTTCTAGAAATGAGGACATCTAAGAAATGTGGTTTTCCTTTTATTTCAATTTATTTGGTAAATTTTGTGTTGGGTAATACACTATTTAGGTGGGAATGGAACTTGTATAGATTTCTTGTGTCATGTTTGCAACATAAATTTGCATCATCTACATATATTTTCCATCATTTAGGTTTCAAAGGAAATGAGTGCATAACACTCTCTTCAAAATTTTCTATGAAGAGGTTTGAAACTATAGGGAACAAAGGACATCCCATTACCATGCCTCAATAATATTCATATATGACACCTTTAAAGGTGAAAAAAGTTGAAATTAAAAAATATGAGACTAGTTTAGCTTTTTCAATGTTGGTGAGATTAAGGACCACTTTTACCGCTTATTTAATAGGGACCTTAGTATGTAGTGAAACCACATCAAAACTAACTAAAAATTCATTATTTTATACCTTCCTATCCATGACAAATCAATAAAATCCCCAAAATCACGAATGAAGGAGGACATTTTAACTACTAGGGATTTCAATCTATTTACTAGGAAAGCTACAAGACTATAAATAGGGAAGTCGGTTGTGTTAACAATTGGCGTCAACAAAACCCCTTATTTATGAATTTTTGGAGCACTATATATCCTAAGGGTCACCTCATTCTAGTAATGAATTTTTTCTAGTCAAATAATCCAAAGAAGAAGATTTTAAGACCTTTTTCATGTCTCTAATAATGTGACAAATTGGGTTATGGTCAAGTTTTCTATAGTTACCACTATTGATGAGGTGATCAATCATTTTGGCGTCATAGTCATTATGTTTTAGGACAACCATATTATTCCCCTTGTCAAATTTGAGTATTAAAATGTCTTTGTTATTCCTAAGAGTCTTAAGACCCCCCAATTCTTATTTATAAATGTTACAAGAAGGAGGTTTTATCTTATAAATAGTGACAATGGAATCTTTCCTCACTTTCTCTACTATGTTAAAAGGCAAAGTGTCTTAGATTGCTATCAAAACATATAATGAAATCTTCTTTAGGTATCCTATGAGGGGCAATATAAAAACCTAAACCCTTCTTTAAAACATTGAAATAAGGTTTGTTTAATGACAAATTTGAAATATTAACAACTAATTTGTCTTCCTAATAAAAAATAATATTGTTGTCAATGTGTTTTTTAATTTTTTATTATCAAAACAAAATTTATTCATGTTCCTTTCATTTATAAGTTGTACATCATTAAAAGAAAAATTAAAAGCTAAATTATTATTATTATTATTATTATTATTATTATTATTATTATTATTATTATTATTATTATTATTATTATTATTATTATTATTATTATTATTATAAAAAATAGGATAATGAACATTACAATCAACTTCAGTTAAGGACCTTCTTCTTGATAGACTACAAACATGTGATATAATAAAATCACTTCTTGCCTTAATGCTCACATCTGGTAGATAATCATTCCCAATATACTTGATACCAGTTAAGGTTGACATGTTCTATGTTATGGCTAATGTGCTCCCTGAAATCTTGCCTATTATCCTTCAAATTTTTGCCAAACCTATTTATATTTGGTGAGTCACAATTATATTTTTTGGCATTGAATCATTGATGGAGTAGATAAAAATATTATCAGTGAAATCATCATTTATTACCTCCCATCCTAACACACTCATGGAAGTAGGACCAGGTGATGTCAAAATATTATTCCATCCATTCTCTTAGAGTCTATGGTGTAGTGTTGATGGGTTAGTCTTAAACCTCAAGCAAATTAAGAACATAGGCTTAAAATTATGCTTGGGTATTTTTTTGTTTGATAATTATTTTGACTAGTTGCATGATCCAAAACACTTATCCCATTACTAAATCTACCTCCATTCACCATAAATTGAGCCTCTTTAATTTTGATGACATGTGCCAACTTACTAAAGGATGTGCAAGAGTGCTCAATGCACTCACTCAAGGTCTCTCTAAGAGCACATTACTACAAACAAAAATATGAAGGAATTGCACATAAGTAATGAACTATCTATTATACAAATGATAGTATTACAATTTCCTCACTTCTTTTCCATTAAAATTCACTTCAAGAGTGTCAATAAATAGAAGGATTAAGAGGTGAGTGGAGGACAAGTTGGTGGCCCTCTCACTAGGTGAGTGATGAGACCATTATCTCCCACTAAGGACTAAGTGGTGAGGCCATTGTCCCCCACTGAGGAGCCACTATGGACCATTAGTCACTAATTATATGTGCACACATTATTAGTCTTAATCAAGCCTTAATCAAGCTTAATTAGACTACTCTAACACCCTTCCTTAAGCAAAGATTAGGGAATGCTTAGAAAGCATAAATGGGTCTCGATTGTAAGGCTTAATAAGGAATCCTTGCACAAAAATAAATGTAGAGAATCTAAGTGTCCCTATGGATATCAATCCATATTATCATATTATATGGATGTCAAGTTGATGTAACCATCAAGTCAAAACATGAATAGTGTTGAATACAAGGATCACTAAAAATTAATATTGCACTCCAAAATATTGGGTAGAAGATGAAACTAAGGAAGAATTACCTAAAACACCCTCCCTTAATTATAAATTTGGAGAATATGGAAATGATTCATTTAAATAATATAGTTGAAAAATAGTGTGAAGTGATCACAAAGACCAGGGGGATGCCATAATGGTGTCACTACATAAAATTCATCAATAATGCCACTGAAATAAGAAACAATCCTCAAATGGGTTATGGAAAACAAAGTGCTTGATAAGATACCCATGTATAATGGAAGAAACTAGAAAAAATGAGATACACTGCAAGGGTCTCTCAAAAAACTAGTAATAATAGATAAACTCAAGAGAGTTAAAAACATATGTTGCAAGGCATCCTAAGAAATAAAATGACTCAAATCTAAAAAAAAATGTTGAAGTAGGTACACTGGATGGAACAAAGGCTATCATATACAAATGAACTTGGTGGACTTGAAAGTCACAAAGGAACTCAATCTACAAAAGTGGTCTAGATCCATTGTTCAATCACAAAAAATAGCTTACATTGTATTAACCAAAATAGCTCTTACAAAAAGAGGCCATCATAGGTATTGATAGTTTAAAAATGGTTAATTGACTAAATTTGATCTACTACCATAAGATATGATGCACTAAAGGTTAGTGAGGACATGACATCTGAAAAAGAAGGATCTGCACCACAACACCCCATACTATTAACATTGTGGAGTGACACAAAAAATATGTATGAGTAGAATAATCCCACTATTCTAACATGAACAAGTTGATACTAGATGCACTAAAATAACTCCACATCAAGGAGATATATGAAATGTCAAATAAATATTATTGAAGATATAAATAAAATATCTTAAAGAGATGGCCCTGGTGGTGATGGGATAGTCAAGCAACTGAATGAGTGAAAAGAGACCCAAAAAAAAAAAAAAAAATGCATGAAGGTAGATAAGGCTAAATCAACAAACCCTCCATGTCACTTTATAAATTAGTTTGAGTAAAAAATATCCCATACACAAAAAAATACTAGATGATGCAAGAAACACCATAATGTTTTCAATAAATAGAAGATACCATCAATATTATTGAGAGTTACTCAGAATATAAGTGAGTTATTTATAGAGGAAGAAGTTTAATACTAGAGAAAACACATTGGTAAAAACCTTGAAAAGAATGTTAATGGCATTTGCATAATAAATCCATCCCATATAAACATGGATGGTGGATGAATATGCCTAAATATGAGTGGGTTCTAAGGTCACAATAGAATAATGTTAGGCAACATCCAAAAGTATGTCAGGGTGATCAATCCTAACACATCCTCAAGACTTTCGTACCTATGTAGAGGTGGAGCATAATCCTATGTTATTCAACATCCTCATAAAGAAGGGAAAAAATAAAAAGAGGATTTATGTCATCAAAATGTTTTAGTTAAGATCAAACACCTATCGAATATCCATTGTCTTGTTTATAATCCACGTAATAATCTAAATAGGGGTAGCTAGTCCCTATAAATTCTTATCAATGCCCATAAGTTAAAGTAAGATAGAGCCAAAAATATCGGTATGTGTCTCAAAATAAACAATCATATATGTAAGTGGAACTGGAGTGGGATATGCAGAGTGTGCAACAACAATAGGCATAGAACAAATAAGTATGATAATAAGAGCAACAAGAACAATGTTTTGCTCATGATATGGTAGGGCACAATCTCTAATAGTGCCAAAACAAGTGTGGAGTTTAGAATAGAGCATGTCATTGGTTGAATGTAGAGTATGGCAAATGATGACAAAAGCCATCATGTATGAAAAAGCACACCTAAAATAATCATTAAAAAAATGACAAGCTCTAGGATGTCAAAATATGTCAAAAATGTGTCTGCAAAATACAATGTGGGCCCATCCTACTCCTCAAAACATTGAAATGTTGACACTAGGCTAAACTAAAAGAGCTAATATTTAGAAGGATAACAAGTTCCACTAAAATTTGAAGGAAACTATAAAAAACCATATATAGACACAAAATATATCAAGAGGATGTGCATGCATAAGAAAATAAAATTTACCAAACAAGGAGCTTAAATAACAAGGAGCATCAACATGCAAAATGAGTAATATGTGGCAAAAACACAAGTGGCATAATAAAAATGTACTCAAACAACATAGGACATTGGGCTTTGATGAAAATGCATCAAAAAGTGTATAAATAAATGAACATGATTGCAATAAAATGTTTTTATGATGGAATCTGACCACTTGACAGTTCAGATCTCACCTTATAGTCTTTGACACTTGAAAGAATTGAAAAGGGTCAGATGTGTGGATTTGGGGTGACAACCTTAGTGGGGTTAAGGGGTAGCATCCTTTATGGGTTCTGAACGAAGAGCCTCGAGTGTGATCCACATTATGATATAGGTCAGAGTCAAGGGTTAGATCCCCTAATGCCAAATGCAATTTTAAATCTTGTATGCCCTTTGAAATGGCCAAAAACACCAAAAATTGCAATAAAAATCCCCCCAGAATGGACCTCAATTTCCACCAATAATACATCTAAAAGTGAGAAAAAGTGACATAAGTGGGTGAAAACAAGGAGAAGAAAAAAATGGTGTGCTTGTGAGGGGGTTTGGCCTCCTGCCAAACTGAACCTCACCCTCCAATTTTCAACAAACTATAATAAATACCCACTAGTAATCTACCACTAAAACATTCACCATAAAAAAAGTTTGATAAAGTGCCCTCCTTAACAATATGCCTCCACTTGAAAAATAAGCCCATCCTCTTACAAATATTCACCTCCATAGTCAATAACCACACCTTATAATGCATATCCACTTGGTCAAAAAAACAATTATCACCCCCATTAGTGAAATCTTCACCACATGTTTTGTCTCCCCATAAAATCACTTTATAGTTGTACGCCACTTAATAAACATCATTCCACCATAATCTTTAAAATATTTTTATCAATTATCATAATGTCAAGGATATTAACCTTATTTTTTTTTTAAATCAACTTTTAAATTACCACATCTTTGTTAAAACAAACTCAATTTGCCCCTAAAACCATGGTTTAGTAATTCGAAAAAACCACCAATTTCAAAAAGGGGGTTTCTTGCTTAAACACCAGCATATGTCCAATTGGTTGGCAGTGAGGCACTAAGGCACAATGAGATGGTTAGTAGGAGGCTGTTGGAGGGAATAATGAATGGAGAGGAGAGGTGGATAGTGAGTGACAAATGGGCCAAAATAAAACTTGATACATAGGGAGAATGAGTATGTTGGATGAGTAGGTGTGTGGAGGAGGAGTAGACAAGGGTAGTGGGAAACCTATAACTAGGGCCATGGAGGCACAAAGAACATCACCCATAAGAGTTTTAAGCCAACTCACTTTAAACTCCTTTTAAATTGATAAGTTCTAGAAAGTAAAAAATTGTCAAAGATGGGTGGGTCTGAGGTTCATGGGCCTTGAAAACTAGATTTCCCCTTGTGGCACCTTCCTAAGGTGTGGGAACCAGACAAAGTCATAATTTTTTGGTCGGTCAAAATCTTTTCACATAGATTGATGGATATTTCTTTGTAAGAATATCACACTCAAAAAATTTTTATTGCCCCACCCAATGAGCAAAACAAGCTATTAGACCACCCAAGGCATAGAGAGGTAAACTCAAATATTGGATGAGTAGTGGAAAAAAAATCTTGAAATAACATCAAATGCACTTTCTCCATACCAAGTCGATGTAATAGATAATGCATATAATCTCAAGCCATCAAGGATATGAAAGGCACAAGACATAGAGTTATTTTGCTAGTAATCAAAGATAAGGAGAATACTACTAATATAAAATAGGATCCACAATCCAAAAGGAGAAACATCAATTCAAAATTTAGACCATCGTACAACTATATTTGTCCAATGCTAAATACCCACTGAGTCCAAAAAATATTTCAATAAGTCTTTAACAAATAAAACACATCTAAGAGGAATATGACTCATGCATAGATGAGTATGACCAAATTTTGGGCTAAGGGAATGAGTAATGACTTCCTAGAGGATTTATGATACCATGTCAGAGTGCTCAATACACTTGCCCATGGTCTCTCCAAGAACGCATTACCATAGATGCAAACATGAAGGCATTACACATAAAGAATAAACTATTTAAATTATACAAATGATAATATTACAATGTCCTCACCTCCTTGTCATGAAAATTCACTCCAAGAGTGTCAATAAATAGGAGTAAGAGTTGAGTGAGGGGCAAACAAGTAACCCTCTTACTAGGTGAGTGGTGAGACCATTGTCTCCCACTAAGGACCGAGTGGTCAGGCCATTGTCCCTATTAAGGAGCCACTATCACCCACTAAGCACCAAGTACATTTTCACACATGATTAGTCTTAATCAAGCCCTAATCAATCTTAATTAAAGTATTCTAATAGGATAAAGATTGTTTTGAGGAAGGGTATTTTTTACACATATGAATAACCTTCCTTGATCCATCATCTATAGATTTTGAATTCTCAATAGGGAGAAGTACAAGTTCCTACTCCTATATTCCTTTATTTCCAAAACTACTAACCATTGAAAACTTTTTCTTTTATCTGATATCTACCTTGTGAAGTGCATTCAATGCCCTTGAATGGGAGATATCATTAAACTTATCCCATAAATTTGATATAATAATGTTGGCCAATTCTAAATGTAATTTGTACAATTTAATGGATAGGTTATTCATATAAGATCTTATCCTACCAATCGCATATCTAAGTAGTGATAGGTTGGACCTGTCAAAGATATTCTTATTTATAGAATTATGTAAGGAGTGTTTTATACGAACCCAAGAAAGAAAAATTATATGATCCCTACAATTTTATAGGAATGACAGGTCTATAATTTACTTGGAAAATATTTAATTGGAATCTTATCAAGAAGCTTAACCTTTGAGTATATATCCATCCCATAAAAGGTGAATTCAAGGCCCCCAAATGGGACATGCCATCAAACTTAGCCATAAATTTTCTTTAATAATGTTTTCCAATTCCAAATGCAACTTATAAAATTTAGAGGTCTTGAATGCACTTCACAAGGTAGAGATCAGACAAAATAATAAGTTTTCAGTGCTTAGTAGTTGTGGCTCAAATGGCTCTAGCCTATTACTACACAACTCACAACACACACAACTCTAATAGTTATCACAACTAATATCCTTCATCATATGGTTAATATGTAAGGATACCACATGAGCAACCCATAATGTAGACTCTGCTTCTAAGGTTAGGGTTCATATGGTCCTTTGTAGACCCTAAAGTCCTTTGCAACTTATTAATGAGAAGGAAAGTGGAGCTAATATTCATGCACTTGAGAATTATAGCTAACTTGTTGGAAATGCCTTAAATATATGGTAAATAAGCCATTGGTCCTTCCACTAAGGAATCATTACTTTTAGTTATAATGATATTCTCTTTCACTTGCTTGATAGCTTTAACTATTTGTTTACCTAATTTCACAATTGAAATTATTATCATAATTAATATTAATATTATAAACAATCCTTATAATAATAATAATAATAATAATAATAATAATAATAATAATAATAATAATAATAATAATAATAATAATAATAATAATAATAAGGTTTACAAATAAATTAATAACATAAATTACAAATCTGAAACTTATTTAATAACATAATGATCTAGGACATAATAAAGACCTACCAAAATATTACAATAGATTAGAGCCAAACAAAGATCTCAAAATAATAGAACCTAACCGAGGGTACAAAGGACTATAAAAGAACTAACACAAACACTTATAAACCATTGGATTTCACACATGACTGATCCTTATCCCCTCACCCTTATTTAAATTAATAGGGTTCTTCAAGATTTCAATGGCCTCCCTTAACTTATGCTTTTGGAAGTGATCTTTGGCAAAAATGTCACTAGATTCTTATATGTTGATAACATTCATAGTCTTGAAAGAGTGTTCAACAAGTGTTAGTTTTATTTTCCTTCGATATGGATATCTATTACATGTTTCTTAATTCTAGTACAAAAAAACCTTCCCATCTCCCCTATGTAAGGGATACCACATGAGCAATCCACAATGTAGACTCCAATTCTAAGTTTAGGGTCCATATGGTCCTTTGCAAACCCTAAAGTCCTATGCAAATTATTTATGGGAAGGAAAGTGGAGCTAATATTCTTGCACTTGAGAATTTTAGCTAACTTATTGGAAATGCCTTCAACATATGGTAAATAATCCATTGGTCCTTCTAGTAAGGAATCATTACTTTAAGTTATAATGATATTCTCTTTCACTTTCTTGATAGTTATAATTATAAAAATATGACAAAAGTTTTATGCTATGTAATAAAAAGAGAATAATAATAATAATAATAATAATAATAATAATAATAATAATAATAATAATAATAATAATAATAATAATAATAATAATAATAATAATTTGAGTTGTCATATTGTTGATAATAATTACTCCACTTATAATTTAGAAAGCACTTTTTTTTTTTTAATTATATTAAAAAATCAACCAATTATTAATAACTAAATGTAATATTACTAATATCATCACTGTATATTTGTGTGTGTGTGTGTAATTAGAGTGTGGGAGGGAAGGGGGTAGCGGTTGTTGAGGTGGCCCCCAAAACACTCAAAAATAATAATGTAGTAGAAAACACTAAGGTAAGAGATTACAAGAACATCAAAAATAAAATAAAAACCTCAACATGAAGCTATACGAGTGCCAAAAGGCTAAAATAAACTCATGATTCCATTGAATAAATCAAAAATAGAATGCCTTTTCTCACCCTAAATGTGCAGCTATATAGTAATTGTGAAAATTATACCCATTCTAACGACCAGTAAATTGAGGCTTCTGAGGACTGCCTTTGAAAAGGAAAATCCAATCAAATTTTACAAATTTCAAATAAGATATGGACTCTTAGATCATGCCAAATCACATTGAGCCTCATCTAGCTAATATCATATCCCAACATAACTTGATGCATAGAACAAGTAGTTCTCTGAAAACCTAGAATTGGAACCACCCAATTCCAAATTAGCATAGTAATGGAACACCACATAAAAACATACTTAAAGGAATCTAGTTATTCATAAACTAGGAATTGGGGATATTATAATTCCATATGTTGCAATCATTACCTAATAGGCAAACACTAATGTAAGAGAGACCAAGCAAAAAAATTCACTTTAGGTTGAGCCATATGTTTCTAGAGTGTATGAAAGCATTTTCTCCAATTAGCTACAAAATCATTAGTTCCCCATTTTTTATTGAGTTTAGATAATGACAAAGAATTAACTTTGATCCAATATATATCCCTATTAAGGGAAAACTTAGAGAACACTTCCTGATTCAATGAACACCAAATATCCCATAAATGATAACTAGAGTGCAAACTAGCTCTAGAAATGCATACTACCTCTAGTTTATCCCTAACAACTTCGTATGTTTTTAATATTTGGCTAAATATTTTAATTTGTTCAGAAGGTGGGCTAATCTAAAAGAGAGCCATTATCTTGATTATGAAAATCCCCTACATGCAAAACTCCTTTGTGAAGAAATTGAATACTCTAAAATTTGTTGTTCCATGGTAAATGCCCTTTGAGAGTACATAGAAGTGGAGACCACTAAATATAATGAAGAGAAAGTTGTTGATAATCACAGCTTGACATATCCCATGTATGCAAATATTTAATTTTGTCCCACCCTTTCTAAATTTGTTGTAACATAATAAAGCCTTGGATTTTGATTAATGTTGGAGTAACTAACCAATTCATCCAATGAGTATATCTCCATATCTTACTTCCCACAAGAAGTGCTTTTGAAAGTTTATAATGAAAAATAATATTCAAAGACTCATCTCCTTCAAGCAATCAAATAACCCACTTAGTTGATAATAAAATACCTTATAGGTAAGATTTGTGGAAACCAAGATTGCATACCTCTATATCCATTATGTAAGTTTGTCATGCCACTCTAGAGAAATATTTGTGACCATGTTCGTTTCCCCCAAAATGATCCAAAGAACTCTGTCCAAATTCTTATATGCATTCTAAGGAGCCATAAAATCATAATAACAAATATTCACACTCAATAAAATATTTGTGCATAATATATATTTACTCAACAAAGATCATGGGTTACTACTCCATTTTAACACTTTCGTATTTACCTTATTAAGAACATGATACCAAAACTATGCTAGTGTAGTATGAAATGGAAATAGTATGCCAAGTAGTGTAAATAAATATAAGGTTTAAGCCATTTCCATTGATATTTAAGATTTGTTAGGAATAAATATAGAAATTGATGTGGAATAATTTCACATAATCATAATAATAGATGTAAATAGAGATGCAGAAAGAACAAAAATAAAATACACAACAAAAAGACTAGATATAACTTGGTTCACCTAATATGGGATATATCCACCAAGAAACACTTGTTCAAATTTTATAACAAGCCACGAGAGTACAAACCACTCTTAAATTAGTCTTCTCACAATTACAATGCACAAATATTGTTTGGAGTTGCGCTCAATAAACCCTCCTTAATTCACACACTGTGTTCTTACTTCTCAAACACTTGTTATCATGATTTATTACCTATGAAATATCCATCAATACATAATACATCAACAAAGTAGTTTTACAAAACAATGGGTACCAAAACCATGGGCAGAATCAACTCAAAACATTTTCCCATTAAAAGGGGTCCAAATTTTTTTTAGGGGGCTGCCACCCCAAAACCCTGGCAAGAATACATATGGAGTGTACATTACATTTAAAATGTACAGTATTTAAAAATACATTGTAATTTAGAAATAGGCTCCACAACACAACAATCTCCCAGTTGAAGACTGATTTCCTCTAAGCAAGCTTCTCAACCCTTCATTATCAATTATGAAGGCCAACTAAAACTGAACATAGCTTCAGTTTCTCCCTTGTGACCACCTTGGTCATCATGTCTATAGGATTCTAACTGGTATGAATATTTTCTAGCTTCAAATTCTCTTCCTCCAAAGATGTCTTGATGAAATGGTACCTTAACTGTATATGCTTTATCCTAGAGTGGAAAGCGGAGTTCTTTGCTAGAATTATAACACTCTGACTATCACTATATAACTTCCCTTCTTCCTTCTTATGCCCTAACTATTCAAGAAATTGATGTAACTGAATCATTTTTTGCTTGCCTTTATGGCAATAACATACTTAGCCTCTGTGTTAACAAAGCCATAAGTTTCTATAGTCATGAAATCTAGCTCACTATTGTGTCACCTACAATAAATACATATCCTATTGTACTCCTTCTATCTAAATCTCCAGCCATGTCTGAATCTACATAACAATGCAAAGTGGTGTCCAGTCCACCATAGCTTAAAAATATCCCCATGATCCCTCTCAAATACTGAAGGATTCACTTCACTGCCTTCTAGTTTTCTCTACTTGGATCACTCATGTACATGCTTATTACTCTCACTGCATGGGCAATATCTGGCCTAGTGCACACTATGACTTACATCAAGCTACCAATAGCTAATGAGTATGGTACATGTAACATCTGGATTCTCTCCTCCTCTATCTTGGGACACTATTCCTTTGATATCTTAAAATGACCTACCAAAGGAGTCCCAACTGGTTTAGCATCTTGCATACTAAACCCCTCCAAGACCTTTTTGATGTACTCTTCATGGGATAAATTCATCTTTCATTCCTTTCTATCCTAAGATATTCTCATACCAAGTATTTATTTTGATGCTCCCAAATCCTTCATAGCAAAGGAATTACTGAGTTGTTCCTTGAGTACCTTTATTTCCTACAAGTTCTTACCTACAACCATCATGTCATGCACATACAGATAAAGGATAATGTAATCACCATCATAATGTTTTTTGATATATATGCAATGGTCTAAATCACACCTGGAGTATCCATGTTTCATCATAAAACTATCAAATTTAATGTACCATTATCGTGTAGCTTGTTTTAGGTAATACATGCTCTTATTCAATTTTCACACCATGTTCTTATTTCCTGTGACCTCATATCCATGTGGTTGCTACATAAACAAGTCCTCCTTCAAATTACCATGAAGGAATGTAGTCTTCACATCCAGCTTCTCTAAGTGCAAGTCCTCTATTGCCACTATCCCAAGAACAATCCTAATAGAATTCATCTTTACCACTGGGGAAAAAATCTCATCAAAATCAATTCCTTTCTTTTGTGCAAATCCCTTTACCACTAATCAAGCCTTGTACCTTTTCTTTCCTCCATCATCTTCTTTAAATATATACAACCACTTGTTCTATAATACTCTCTTACCTTTAGGTGGGGTTACCAAATCCCAAGTATAATTTTCCATGAGAGATTGATGCTCCTCATCCATAGCTTG
The DNA here is from genome assembly GCA_037957365.1 of Torreya grandis. Lineage (NCBI taxonomy): Eukaryota > Viridiplantae > Streptophyta > Pinopsida > Cupressales > Taxaceae > Torreya > Torreya grandis. The sequence continues at coordinate 1,937,502 of JARHVA010002285.1, read as the reverse complement.
CTCCCACTTCTTCCTGACATCTACCTGCATTACTTCTTCAAAGCACTCTAGCTCTCCATTGTTAGTGAGCACTAAATAACTAAGAGATGGATAAAATTTTTAGGCTCCCTTCTTACCCTAGAAGACCTTCTCACCATAGGAGTTTAAGGTTCTTGTGGAGTAGGTGCCTTAACTAGTTGTTTGGAAACTTTATCATCTGTAATGTCCTCCAGTACTATTTACTCTTTTTTGGAATCCTCTTTCTGATCCTACAACTGCTATTTGTACATGATTTTTTCATTAAAGACAGCATCCCTAGACCTGAAGATTTTCTTCTCCTTAAGACTCCAAATTCGAAAACCAAAGTCATCCTCACCATAACCAATAAAGGTGTATTTTTTAGACTTAGCCTCTAAATTGATCATGTTATCCTTGTCAATATGAATGAAGGATTCACAACCAAATATTCTAAGAAATGAATAATCAATCTTATTACTAGACCAAGCTTCCTTAGGTATTCCTCCATCCAAAGCAGATAAAGGACCTCTATTTATCGGATACATAATTGTGTTTATTGCTTCTATCCAAAATTGAAGAGGCAGTCCTATATGCAACCTCATTCTCCTAGCACTCTCTATGATAGTCTTGTTCATCCTTTTTGACACTCCATTCTACTATGGAGTTTTTGGAACCATCCTTTGTCTACAAATTCCATTCTTTGAATAGTAATTAAAAAATTCATTGCTACAATATTCTCCACCATTATCTGACCTAAGACATTTTAACTTGAGACCTATTTCATTCTCAACCAATGCTTTCCATCTTTAGAACGTATCAAACTCATTAGATTTTCTCCTAATACCATACACCCAAACTTTCCTAATTGTATCATTAATAAAAGTGACATAATAAGATGACCCACCAATAGAAGATACCTAAGCCGGCCACCATACATCTAAATGAACCAGATCCAACTTATTCTCCTTCATCATAGGTCCAACCTTAAGAAACTTTACCCTTTTCTATTTTCCATACACGTAGTATTCACAAAAATCTAAATCAAATCCTATCAATCCAGGCAACCAATCCTTAAAAATTTGCATACCCTTTTGGCTCATGTTATCGAGCCTATTATGACACAAAGTTGCATCTACATTTGTAACAACTAAACTAGAATAATCAACACTACTTGATAAATATAGGGTACCAACCTTCTTACCTCTTCTTACCACAAGAGCACCCTTGGTTACCTTCTAAGAATCCACTGTAAATGTCACCGTACAACCTTCACTACTTAGCTATCCTATGGATATCAAATTCCATCTCAACTTAGGAACATGCCTGAGATCCTTTAGTAGCCCAGTGTTTTCATTCTATATCTTGATCTGAATACTTCATTTTACTACTATGATTCAAAGATCATCATCACCAAGGTAAACATGTCCAAAATTCCCTTGAACATAATCAATAAAATAATGCCTATATGGTGTAGCATGAAAAGAAGCCCCTGAATCTAAAACCCAAGAATCAATAATATTATCAATAGAGAGAATTAATGCATCCTGATAAACATTACCTGTTGCCATATTCACCTCCTTTGTGTCGTCCTAATTTTTGTTCTTGTTCTGAAGAGACCAACAATCCTTCTTCACATGCCTAGTCTTTCTACAATGCTAGCATACCATCCTAGCCCTTGATTTTGACCTTCCAGACCATTTGATTTTCCACACTTTCATTTTCCTCTAAACTTTTGTCTCCCTCTACTCTCCATCACCAAAACATCACCTAAAGTTAAAGTCTCCCCAAAGATTTTCCATCACATTTCCTCTGTAAGGATTACTTTTATGACATCCTAAGAATTTAACTTGGAATTATTAGAGACTGAGTTACTCATAGCCATTACTAGGCTATTCTAACTCTCTGTTAAGGAACACAAAATAAGCAAAGCCCTAATTTCATCATCAAAATCTATTTTTTATAGAATTCAACATACTCACAACCATATTGAATTCATTCAAATGTTCAGCAACTGAACCATTTTTATACATCTTCATATTAAATAACTTTTTCATTAAAAATATTTTATTAGAAGAAGAGGGTTTCTCATATAACTTCCCTAATGCATTCATGAGACATTCTATGGTCTTCTCCTACAATATATTAAACACAATCAAATATGAAAGGCATAACCTAATGGCCCCAAGTGTTTTCCTATCAATCATCTCCCAAGCCTCATCTATTATACTCACTGGTTGCTTTACTATCCCTCCTAGCGGAGCATGCAGGTCCTTTTGATAGAGGTAATCTTCCATCTGCATCTTCCATAGACAAAATTTCTGTCCATTAAAATTTTCAACTTTTGATTTTTGACCATCAGCCATAGCTCACACTTGAACTAATAACCTTCTTGTGATTCAATACTTTAGCAAATACAACCTGAAGCTCTGGTACCAGTTGTTAGGAATAAATATTGAAATTTATGTGAAATAACTTCATAGAATCAAAATAATAGATATAAACAAAGATGCAAAAAAAAATATAAATAAAATGCATAATAAGAAGATCAAAGATAACATGGTTCACCCAATGTGGGCTACATCTACCAAGAAACACTTTCTCAAATTTTATTACAAGCCATGAGAGTACAAACAACTCTCGAATCAGTCTTCTTAAAATTACAATGCTAAAATATTGTTTGGAGCTATGCTCAACAAATCCTCCTAAATTCACACACTTTATTCTTACTTCTCAAACCCTTATTCTCATGATGTATTACCTATAAAATATCCAACAATACATAATACATCAACAAAGTGGTATTACAAAATAATGGGCAGAATCAACCCAAAATGGTTTCCCATATAGAGTGTATAGTACATTTAAAATGTACAGTATTTAAAAATATATTATAATTTATAAATAGGCTCCACAACACAACCAGATCCCACAAGGGAAGATCAACATATGACATATAAACACCTTGAGTTTTATTTCTATTTAGCATAGACCCCAATGCCCTATAGTAAATTTCCAAACAATTCAGAGCATTATCAATGCAACTTCTTATGCTACTAGAAAAAATAAGGTATCATTAGCAAACTGACTATAAATGAGATTATGAGGATAATGTGGATGAGAAATGCTATGAATTAGATTAGCCTTAGCTCTTATTCAAAGAAGATGACTAAGAGCATCAACCGTAACTATAAATAATAAGTGAGTGGGCAACCTTGTCTCATTGAACACTGCAACTCAATATTTTGAGAGAACTTACCTGATATACAACTTTTATCATTTGCATCTAAAACAAGCACCTGCATATGACAAATAAAATTCATTCCTAGACCTAACTTCCTCAACTTAGAAATAATGAAGGGCCAATCTATTTTATAATATGCTTTGGCAAAGTCTATCTTAAGGAAAATAATATCTTGGTTAGAGTTAGATGCCCAAGCCATAACTTTTACAACTATAATAACATTGTCCAAAATGTATCTACCTATTATAAAATTAGTTTGATTAGCTGATATTATTTTGTGAAGATGTGGCTTAAGATTTTAACTTTCCAAAGGTCCTTGTTAAAAAAGATGCTCATGCGAAAGCTATTAAGCCTTGCCTAAATGAGGAAACTTCATCCCAAACTAAAGATGCAATGGTATCTCAGGGATCCCTAGACATGTCTTGGTAGATGAATGCACCTAAATAGACATCTTATGCTTAGGTTACTACTAAGAACTATGGGAAAGGTAATGGAAAGGGAATTAATGATAATCAGGTGGTTCTAAAAGGAGTTACTACTCAAGGTTTTATTGGCTCTAAGAAGGTAATTCAACACTCAACCCAAGTGTTACATAAACCAATTTTGGAGGCTATTACTACTTTTTCCATCATAAGGATTTTAATCCATATAGTGTTTTGGATAAGATGGATGAGGAGAGACTGTTATCTACCCATTTGTCATGAATTGCATATCTTGGAATGTAAAGGGTCTCTTAGACAACCCCAATAAATATATTGTCTGAGACTATCTAAGGGAATGAGGCTTTCCTAATATGCTTTGTATTTAAGAAGTGAAGGTTGCTAGATTTTTTATTACAGACATCTTGTAATTGCATTTTACCTATAGTTGTGCAAGTTTCTTCTACTCATACTTCAAGGAGAGGAGGCATGTTTATTTGCATAAATTAGAGATGGGAAGTTACTATTGTGGATATATGGCAAGATTTTAATGGTTGCATTGTTTAGCCTTGTGTGCTAATCAATGATAAGGTTTTGGGAACTTGCAGCTATTCTATGGAGACAGGTATCTACCTCCCTTCCTCCCACTACTTGGGTCTTTTGTGGAGACTTTCATATGTTAGAGTTTGAATTTGATAGGAAAGGGGGATCCCCTGTTACTTTGACAACTGATGAAAGAATTATTTGGCTTCGGTTTAAACAAACATTTAAAGCTAGTGACCCCAATGTTGGGTTTAAGATGCCTCTTGATTATCATTGGTTTCCTTAGGATTATTTAAGGCAAGGAGATAAAAAAAATTTGAGTCATCTTGATCGAGTGATGATGTTAGATAATAGTTGGTGCTAGATTCTAGTGAAAGAAGGCCTCCCAGTTCAAGCAAATCCATCAAGTGTATTATTAGATCACAGTTCTATATTATGGTCCTTGGAACTCTATTAGTTTCGAAAGGTAATTTCCTAGACCTTCATTTTAATACCTATTTTAGGATAATAATAGAATTCAGAAGTATGCCATGTGTATTTGGAACTTGATTCCTCATTTACAAAGTGACTCGGGATGGATTATATGGTGGCAAAATGCAGTTATAAGAATTACTAGATTCTTTGGACATATGGGGGAAAACGTAGTGAGTAATTTTAATAAGCATATGGAGAGTTTAAATGGTGATATAATTCGAACTCAGATGGAGTTGGCCAATAATGCCATTGCAACCAACATATAAAGTCACTTAACTTTTCTACGACAACAAAAGAGAATTTATGAATTTCATAAGGAGAAGGGGGAATTTATTAAAGCACGTCTCTCTTGGTTACGATCAGGGGATCAATCCACTGCTAAATTTTTAAATTCCTGAGAGGATCCAATAAACGACATGTTATTACACAGATAAATATGGATGAAAGCATTATTGATAACCCTGATGGCATTTTAGGTGTTTTTTTCCCACATTATTCAGATGTGTTTAAATCTACAGGATTGGATGAGAAAGCTCTACAACTTCTATATATATTAATTCAAATATAAGGGGCCTACATTATACATGATAATAAGTAGTTTTCAGTTCAAGATTTATATTAAGCATTGTGTTTAATGACGATCATAAAAACCTTGGCCTAAATGATTTACCATGCGAATTTCACAAAAGGATGTGGCCGAACCTAACATAATCTCCACAAAATTTATCAAAGAGCTCTAGCTACATGATCTATTAATAAAATCATTAATCAAAGTTATATTAAATTAGTTCCCAAAACGAGAGATCATTCTTTGATTACCAATTGGAGGCCGATTGCTTTATTTAATGTTCTGTACAAGATGATCGATAATTAGTGTGTTTTGACTCACTAGAAAGGTGTTAAAAAAGCAGCAACTAATATTAAAAAAGAAACCTGTAAATTGTCTATAGGTCAAATCTGACAACTTCTAGAAATTATTTGCTTTGATAAAAGCCATATGGAAAGGGACTAATGGTAAAAAAGAAACCGGCAAATTGTCTAAAGGTCAAATCTGGCAACTTCTAGATTAATATTAACACAGAATAAGCGAAAATGCGAGTGGGTATAGAATTAAATTTTAAAATGGCTATAAATAAGACGGCTTGTTTATGAAGTGATCCCACATTTGAGGCTTGTGATTATTCTCAATAGGTTTTTCTGTGAAGCTGTTTTTGAGTTCCGATGATGAAGAGAAATGGGAAAGTTATGATGATGTTAATATGTTTGGTTTTAGTGTTAACAATGGCAAAGCCATCGATGGGTAGCTAGTTTACTGTGGAAGGGAGAAGGGTGCAATAATCAAGCTGCTCGATACGGTGATTGTGGATGTTCTAATATAGATTTAAATTTACGAGGATATGAGTTTGTATACCAAGGCCAGACTGCTGCAGCTTACAACCAGTCTGACTGTAAGGGCGTTGCACATACTCGTTTCAGCGGAAGCGCTAATATGCGTAGTGATTTTGGTTGGCAAAGCTTTTTCATTCGGTACTGAGCTTTTGAATGATGGTTTTTTATATTTTATTTTATAAGAATGGATTCTTAGCGCTAATTATTTCCAGTTATCTCCGCTTTAAGTTCCGGTTATCTCCGCTGTGCATGATCTGATATGATCTAATTGTTGCATGCTAAATTAATGGATGATCTAACCGTTACACGCTTGTGAGTTAAGCTAACAAAGAAGGCTTACTTATTGTAAGATCAATGCATTCCCTCAGTTTAATAACACAAAAATAGAGTTTTTTTTTTTTAATCAGCTGCGCTGATTTTTTCTTCTCTGTTTTTTTCTGTAATCTGCAAGCTTTCAATCTAATCCTGTTTTTCGAGCCAGATCTATAATTTATTTTGCAGGTTCAGCTGCAATTCTACATGGTATCAGAGCCTAGTTGCCAGAAAGAAGAAATACAGTATTAGTTTTTGCAGATATAGAAGATCAGAGCTGAAAAATGGAATGTTCACCCTCTGCCATTCTCACACCATACAACTATTTTGATTGGAAGCCAAAGATTCTACTACAGAGGTTGAACCCAATCCAACAGTTGAAAAATCTAAATACTTCAACCGCATGGATGAAGCATTTGGTTTGTTGTGCTTATCCATCTCTCCAGAATTGTTGTTTCATGTTGAGGCATGTACAACTGCAAACCAAGTTTGGAATACATTGGAGACTCTTTTTGGAAAGCAAGATGAAATGCAGGGTCATATTCTTGAAAATGAGCTCAACTCATTAGATCCAAGGAGTTTTGATAATATTCAAGATTTCTTCACAAAGTTCAAGACTTTATTGCTTCAGCTCAAAGGATCTGGTATTGACAAATCCAAGGAAGAAAGCAAATTAAATCTTGCTATTCTATCAAAGCTGGGTCCAAAATATGCAGTATTTGTCTTTGCTTTCCACACAGTTAGGCTCACAATAGGAGCAACTTGGAAGATTCCCACACTGGATAACTTCATTGAGTCTCTAGTACATGAGCGGGATAAGCTTATAAAGATGGGCACATTGAAGAATTCCAAAGCTCATGCACTTGTTGTGCATGCAAGTGAGAAGAACAATTCCAAATCCAACTAGCAATTCAAAGGCAAAGGGAAAAAAGATTCATACCCAAGAAAGGAAGGCAATCCCAAACTTCTAGATGGATCTACAGGCTCAAAAGAAAAGAACGACAAAAAGGGCCAATCAAAGTGCAACTATTGCAACCGTGGATACCATCCAGGATCATCATGCATGAAGAAGACCATTGATCTCATGGCTCAGACACTTCAACAACATAATCTTGGTAGCCTTATTCCTGAGAGTGCCAAGAAGAAACAGGAAGAAAAAACACCTGAAACAAGAGACAATGCTCATGCATTGATTGCTATTCATTCTTCTTCAGATACATGGATCATAGACTCTAGAGCTTCACACCACATGGCAGCCACAAAAAATGTTCTTTATTATTTGAAACCATATTCTAGTTCTCCTATTTGCATAGGAGACGGTTCTCCTGTAGAGGCAACTAGAATAGGGAGGGTAGAGGTTGGAATTGGAAGTTTTGAGAATGTCTTACATATTTCAAAGCTTTTTGTTAATCTTCTTTCTATGTATCAAATGACACATACTGGAACCAGTAGGAGAGTTGAATTCACCCCTAATTCGGTGACCATATTTGACATGCAAGACAACTCCAAAATTGTTGTTGGTAAGGCAAATCATCAATCTCATCTATACACTTTTTCTAAATTTGTTGCTAAATCAGATTCTACTTTACTTCTAACACATGCAAATGATGAAAGTAGAATTTGGCATGAAAGATTTGGTCATTTAAATTTTAGATACATGTAACAACTTAACAAACAGGGAATGGTTAAAGGCTTGCTAGCCATAGACTTTTTAGATGGAATTTGTGAAGGATGTGCTCTTGGAAAGCATCCACAAGAAAAGTTTCCAAAGGGGAATGCATGGAGAGCCTCTTATCCTTCAGAGCTTGTTTAAAGTGATCTTATGGGTCCATTTCCTGAACCTTCCATGAGCAAAGCTAGATATCTGCTAACATTCATTGATGATTGCACAAGATACACATGGGTGTATTTTCTCAAATTCAAATCTAAGGTGTTTGAGAATCTCAAGATTTTCAAAGCCCATGCAAAGAAGCAGTCTGGGAAAATGATCAAGATCCTCCACACAGATAATGGAGGGGAGTATGTCAACAATGATGTCCAACATCTTCGTGATGAAGCATGAATACAATTGCAGAATACAGTTCCATACACTCCACAGCAAAATGGGGTAGCTGAGAGGAAGAACTGATCTTTGAAAGAGATGGATAGCTGCATGTTGCATGTTAGGTCCCTTCCCTCCAAATTATGGGTAGAAGCAATCAACTATGCTTCATACATACAAAACATATCTTTTCACAAATTTGTCATAGAACAAACACCTTTTGAAGCATGGAGAGGCATGCAACCAGAAGTCACACATTTCTACATCTTTGGATCCCGTGCTTGGGCACACATTCCTGCAGACAAGAGGAAGGCTTTGGAGCCTCGAAGCAAAGAATGAATCTTTTTTGGATATTTAGATGGTGTAAAGGGGTACAAACTACTAGATCTTTCCATAGAAACACTCTTCATTGAGAGGAGTGTCTACTTTGATGAAAGTCTTCCACTTGCATCTCAGGAACAACATGCCACCACCTTTATGCTTCCTTGCCTTATAGATCTTAGAGATACATGCAATCATTCTGATCTTATTTCAGATATTTTTGAATCTAATTTAGAGGAACATGAGCATGCATACGCTGATCCACAACCAATCCTTGATTTGGATTCTAGTGATGATTCAGTATCCCATGTGGAAAATCAAAGAACAAGGAGCTTAGCTGATATATATGAAGTCCCTCATGCACTCTCAGCTACCGAGCCCATCATGCCGATGCATGCCTATGTGGTTCTAGCATCTGAACCTTAGACTTATGCAAAAGCTATAGGGAATCCTCTTTGGGAAGCAACCATGGATGAGGAGTACAACTCCCTCATTGCAAACCAAACTTGGGTTTTGGTTCCACTTCCTTCCAATCGTAAGCTTGTCAGATGTAAGTAGGTCTATAGGATAAAGAAATCAGCAAATGGACATGTGAGCAGATACAAAGCACGGTTGGTCACCAAAGTTTTTCAACAAGTTCATGGCATTGACTATGATGAGACTTTTGTTCCAGTGGCAAAAATGGACTCCATTCAATTTGATCTTGCCATTTCATCACATGGATGTGAAGAATGCATTTCTTCATGGTGATCTCGAGGAGGAGATCTACATGGAGCAGCCACAAGGGTATATACAAAATTCCTCATTGGTATGTAGACTCAAAAAGTCACTCTATGGCCTCAAGCAGGCACCTAGAGCTTGGTATGCTAAAATGGATTCTTATCTTCTGTCTCAAAATTTCATATGATACAAATCTGATCCAAATGTTTATATGCTGAGAACATATGATTCTTTGTTACTCATAGTACTCTATGTAGATGTTCTACTAATAATAGGTGACTCACCCACCGCCACTGCTACAATTAAAACTATTTTGCATGATAGATTTTCTATGACAGACATGGGTCTCCTACATTTTTTTCTTGGCTTTGAAATCAGCCAAAATCAATCAGGAATCATAGTTGCTCAATCCAAGTATGCACAAGATCTCTTGGTTCAGTTTCACATGACTGATTGCAAGTTAGCTGTCACACCTTTCCTATCAGGGGTCAAACTTGAAGATGGCAAGGATACACCATTGGTTGATTTCACACACTACCATCAACTTGTGGGGAGTCTTCTTTATCTCACTCACACTCATCCAGATCTTTCATATGCAGTGGGGGTTGTTTCTAGATACATGCAAGAGCCGCATGAGCTACATTGGAAGGCTGCCGAGTGTATACTTCACTATGTCTAGGGAACCATTTTCTATGGGATTCATTATTTAGCAGGTCGTGTTTTAGATCTCATTGGCTACACTGATTCTGACTGGGTTGGTGATAACATTGATTGCAAGTCCACTTCAGGATATGATCTTAGTTTGGGATCAGGCCCCATTTGTTGGTCAAGTAAGAAGCAAGCTACCATTGCTTTATCATCAACAGAGGCTGAATATAGAGGCACAGTCAATGTTACCATTCAATTCATTTGGCTACAACACTTCCTAACTAATCTTGGTATCCTCTTTCATCATCCAACTATCATTTGGTGTGACAATCAGAGTACATTGAAGGTTTGTAAAGATCTCATACAATGGCAGTGGACCAAACACATCAAGATCCACATGCACTTCATTCGTGAATTGATACATGATGGATTCATCGACTTGCAGTACTGTTCCACTTTTGAATAGATTGCTGACATCTTCACGAAGACATTCACTGAACAAAAGTTTCATTTTCTACGAGACCTTCTTGGGGTGAAGGACACTGTAACACAATAGCTGCCATGTGTAGTTAGTGTCTCTTTTGAGGGGGGGTTTGTTCCCACAGGGTTTTCCCTCTTTTCTCTTTTCCTTTCCCTTTTTTGTCTCCTTAGTTAGATTTAAGGGGGGGTGTTAGCGCTAATTATTTCCATTTATCTCCACTCTAAGTTTCGGTTATCTCCGTTGTGCATGCTCTGATATGATCTAATTATTGTATGCTAAATTAACAGATGATCTAACTGTTACATGCTTGTGAGTTAAGCTAACAAAGAAGGCTTACTTATTGTAAGATCAATGCATTCCCTCAGTTTAATAACAAAAAAATAGAGTTTTTTTAAATCAGCTGCATTGTTTTTTTCTTCTCTATTTTTTTCTTTAATCTGCAAGCTTTCAATCTAAACCTATTTTTCCAGCCAGATCTCTAATTTATTTTGCAGGTTCAGCTACAATTCTACATGGATATTGTAATAATTAGTATAAATAATTTATATATATTTGTTTGAAAAATATTGAGAGATTAATTTTGAAGTGTTTATGGATTTGTCACATTTTACATGCATGACTCGATCATAATTTATAAAGAAAAAAAGAGGGCTTCAAACTTCACTTTACATTTAAGATATTATATTTTTTCAACTTCTTTAAGTAAGAAGAAGAACTTTCATATAACAATTTAATGGTCATCAAATTTAATGTCTAAATTTTTATGGGACAGTGAAATAAATATCAAATTTAAGATAGTCATTAATAATCGTTAACATCTCACATATATTATAATCCACCACCCTCTTCTTTGTTGTGATTTTAAAATGCTTACTGATATAATTAATATAGATATATTAAACAAATATATCAGTTTTGAGGTATATATATTAATGATTTTATTATCTTCTCTGTAAACTTTCTTATTAAATGATGATAAACATCCTCAATCTAGATTTATTATTGTATTAAGTTTACAAAAATATTTTTGATAAAATAGAAGGGTCCAAACTCCACCTTATTTTTAAAATATTAAAAAAATTCAATTGATTTTATCAAATAAAAAAGAACAAAAATATTATAAATATTAAATTTAAAAATAAATATTAACTATTAATAATTTATAAACTTTATAATCTACAACTACCACCTTCAACTATTATTATAAAATATATATTAATATAAAAACAATTATCAATATAATTATGAATTAAAAAAATAAGAATTATCAAATATTAAAACTTTTGATTATAACAATTCCATGTCAATTACAACTTCTAACACTACCTTTAAATTTGTTGCAATTTATTATAATCCTCAACATCAAACTCCACATCTACTGTGATATATTATTCTAAAGGCATTCAACCTTCTAGCAGGGATAGGAGCATTCAACATTTTATTGGGGATTAAGAGCAAGAAAAGAATACAAGTAAAATGGTAGGAGATGAACATCATGACAAAAGGCACAAGCATAAAAATGATCCAAGTATGCTTAAAGTTAATCCTTAGAGCATATTTAATATGCTAACAAATAGTGCTTTATTTTTTATGTCCATTTCAAGTACCATGGGATCAAAAAAAAATTGTGCATAGTTTTCATACATTGCATACAAGAAAATTGGTGTCCTAGATTTTCATTGAGATCCCTCAAATTACCCACACATGCAAATTTAAATGTTCATAGTACTACCCGTCCACTCAAAGGTAAATTAAGATGTATGATTCCTCTATTAAAATAATTAAGTAGATAATATTAAATTTATCCTAATCTAAAATAATGTAAGTGAGATTGTTGTTATGTTAAAAAATAATCGTTTTATTAAAATAATAATAAAATATATGTATATAGTACATATGAGGCTGCTGCTGTCAAGAAGAAGATAGATAGAGAAAAAGAAATGAAAGGATGAACTAATTCATTAATAAAATAAAAATTATGGGAAAAAATATTTTATATTGAAAAAAGAGCTCCATTATATCAAATGAATTTTATTGATTTGTTAAATTATTTTCAAGTTATTATTCAAAAAAAAAAATATTGCAAGAATTGTTTTTTTAAATATACAATTTTATTATTTTTAAATTTTATATTATAATTTAATTATTGCATTACAATTAGCATAAGGAAACTTATTTTTCATTTAAAAAATAGTAATAAATTAAAATCTAAAAAACCTATTAATAAATATTAGAATTATTTAACATTGAAAAAAATAATTTTGTTACAATAATTATAGTTTGTAAAATTTAATTATTTTTTCAAATATATAATTAAAATCATAAAAATTTGATATCTAATGTTTTGGGAGGAATTTTAAAAAAAAAAAAAAAACACACTTAAACTATTATTGTAAAAATACCATCTAAAATAATTTTTTATAGGTTTTAAAAATCTCTCAAATTTTATTTTACTTTTTAGAAACTAAGTGATTTAGCTCTATGTGAGTCTTTTAAAGTCAAATTAATTGTGTAGTTCACAAATGGAAAATATTAAGAAGATAAAAATTGGTATGAAAAATTTAAATAAGGTCCTAAAATTTTATGTGGAGTCATTTTTCTCATATAGTAATATTTCAACATAAATAGTTGTTTTTATTTTTCATTATAATTCATCATCATGGCCACAAATGACTCAAAATTTTGTTTGTTTAATTCACAACTTCTTCGCGGTGATAATTATGATGCATGAAAAAAAAGGTGAAAAACACTTATAATTTTAAGACATTTAACTGGTGGTTGATGGCACCTATAACCAACATGCCTCTTACACCAATTAGCAAAGAAAGTTTAATAAGGTGAACTAGAAGGAAAAGTTAATAATCATGTTTTGGGTATCAGATGAAGCCTATCCTCATATCCGAGATGAAAAAATAGCCAAAGATGCATGGGCCAAATCCAATATAATTTACAGGGTAAAGAACCAAAATATAATTCTTAATTTTCAAAGACAACTTCATTGTCTTAAATTGAAGACATGAAAATGTTGAAATGTTTTATTCATCATGTTGTAGAACTATTGTCCTTACTCTAAAAATTTGGTAAGAATGTGTAAGATGAATCCTTAGTACCCATAATCTTAAGAGCACTACCCCCTACATATAAGATCTTTGTGATTTTCTTAAATATCTCATAGTAGAATTACTACATGTTGGAGATGAATCCAAATATGAACGTGCATTGGGAACATATCATAATGGGAAGAGTACTATGATGTCTTCAAATTGGTCTCCTAAATAAAAAAATTGAACAAAACCACCATGAGAACAAACCTCGTTCCCAAATTATTGATCTAATATGTGGAAAGGCATGCCATGAATTGAAGGATTACTGGTATAAGACATTGACAAAAATCTCATATATTAATAGGAAACCCAATTATGTGCAATCACCATAAGAATATAAGAATAAGCCATAGTTCACACAAAATATGAATAAGAAGTCTTCCCCATATCAACAACATCAAAACATTTAAGAAAACAATGATATTTCAAATGAGAATTATTTCTTTGTGACTCAAAAAAAATGAAGGGATCACTCCGAGTATAGTTTGGTTCATGAATCTAGTGCCAAAAGGCACATGAATGGATGGAGTAATTAGTTCACAAATTTAAACCATTGAGCTTATCAAAGTAATGTATCTCTAGGAGATGATTCATCATATAGTGTCCAAGGTACATGGGATATTTATTTATCACTCAGTAATCATCGATGTAAAAAAACTAAAGTTTTACATGTTCTATGACTAATTTTTTTATTTATTTATTTTTGTAATTAAATATCTTGCTCACAACCTTAAGTTTTAGTTTCATCAATAAAATGGAAAAAATATATCTCATTTGAGACAAGTCTAGAAACTCAAAAAGTATTAGTTATCATGCACATAATGTTTCATTTATATTGGTAAAATATATTTTTAATTAGTATAATATATATTGGCATCCCCCACCACATGTATAGATTTAGAGTGAGTAGAGATAGGGGCCAAAGTATATAAATATTTTTAATTATATCTAGTTCATTCTAACCATTGAACAAGTTCATCAATGCTTTAACAATTCAATCAATGATCAATGTTACTACTATTAGTATAGGTCTTTATTCCATTTTATGGTTTTTATTACACATGTATTTAACTTGATTACATTTAACATTGAGGTAATATAGATGTAATAACGAGGTCATTAAGTTTCACATGCACATGTCTATATTATAGTCAAATTGGTTGTTGTGCATACACTTAACATTTACCAACCAATGTTGACATCTTGCACATGCTAATCTCTATTCATTTAGAAATTATCATGTGTTCAGATTGCCAAATGTAAGTGGATTTATGCCTTTCCTCTACCTATTTATGTACCTCTCCTCAAAGCTATTTTCATCTATTCTGAATACAATTTATTATTATTCTCATATCCATTTTATCTTTTACAATATAACTCTATTTTTACATTTCTACTTTGAATTATTAAGAGCTTAATATGCTCGAATATACTAGTCCTTGATCATGGCTCATTCTCATATAATGTCACTCATTCTAGCATCATACCAGAGCTAGATCTAGTAAAATGAACACTTTTTTGTATTTCATTTTACGATCCTTAGTAACTAAGTTTATTTGTTTATATCCTTCAATTTATGAGTATGCACTTATCCTGCATCTATGAATGACCAAGAGAATCACAATATTATAAGGGATATGATATTTGTTTAATTTATTTTTTAGGTCTCTTGACATATGAGATTGAGTTTGGAAGGTCTCCAAACCTTAGGATTGCCTATAAATTCATCAAAAATAGATTTTTTTTGTAGAAAAACTTTTTTTTTACAAGTGTATAGGCCCTCTTAGGTGTAGACATTAGAAACCATATCTAGCATTTATGTTTTATATACTTGGAAAATATGAGTCAAATGTTTTACTATTTGTTCCTACATCTTCTTGTTGCTAAAAGGCTCACATTTTCTATCTCTTTATGCCTAAACACTTATATCCTAGTTTGAATCTTACTAGTTTGATGACCCAAACTTTATATATTATGAAAAATGCTTAAAATTTGATATATATCCTTCGCTGCCAGTTTTGGACATGTTATTATTTTATAGCTCCCTAGAAAATTATGGCCATGGTCTAGCACCTATGTTGGTAGAGGTGTCTAAATTCTTACCAAGTGTCTAGTTGCCAAAACTCATCTAGTTTACAAAATAATCTTATCATATGGGTCAGACTAAGTGTTTTAATTCAAGTTATTTATCTAAAGGGATTAGCATATACACAATACTATCCCTCATTCATTCCTCATTTATAAATCTCAAAGCAATCTACCAAGAAGCATTCAATTTATAAAGTAAGCAAGGAAATCTAACTTACTATTCTATATTTATATATCAGTCATAGGAGAAATCATACAAAAGGTCTAAATCATATCAAGAGTGACCCCCAGATAATATTTTCCAAGTTATAAGTGATATTATTGCATTCATTATTGTATAGTATATTGCACCATTACTACCACACACTCCCAAACATAGAGGATAACTACATTAGTCTGAGATCCTCTTCAAACTATTGGATATTAAGGAAACATTTAGTGATAGGGGACTATTGAGGTCATCTTGACACCATGAGCCCACTAATATATTTTTCCCATACTCATTCCAAAGGTGAAGAAGGGTTAAGAGCTAGGTTCAGGTTTTGAACATTTGACAAATTGTAAAATCCCATGCATAATATTTGAAAGCATCAAAAGAATGGAAAAATAAAACATAGAATGTCAAAGCTGGTCACATCTAAATACAATTAGAATTACATACTGGAAACTTGCAATAGATCTTGACATATACATTAACACAACTATCTAGATCTAATGAAAGTGTCTGATTTTGTAAAGAGCTAAGTTATATAATATGACAATTTTTCTAGTATACTCTTCCAATCCACTTTCAGACTATTGTTGCTTAGACATGTACACACACAATAAACGTGATAAGTATTATTATTTTCAATTTATTACAATATCCTTCAATAGTTATACTTTACTATTTCTAGAAACTCTTAGTTATATAAATTTGTAGTATTACTTGTTTGATTTTTCCATTAATTAGCCTACTTATTAGTTTAGTTTATCATCTTTTTTCTTATCTAATATAATATTCCTTAACTCTAGATACCTATTACCTAGATCTAATATTAAATATTGAGTGAACTTAATCTATGTGAATGAATATTTTTATGTATACTATGGTTTTCAAATAACTAGAGTCTCACATTACTATATTGTTTTATTTGTTTCTATTATTAATTTGTATGCAACCTAGGCATAGTGATAGATTGGTAGGCATACCCATTTAACTCTTTGAGCTACCTCTTCTTCGACCTCATATGGCTTAACATAATATAATTTCAAAAAAAATTAATAATGTGAGTGTCAATGATATAAATGATCAAAACATAGAAAATGTCTTCATAGAGTGTATATCAGATCATGAAAATTATCACATGAACCATGAAGATGAACCAACTGATAATGAACAAGTAAAGACCATTACTATGTTTTGAGAGTGTATTAATGAAAACCCTAAAAATATTGTGAAAATATTTTTTTCTATTTTGGAAAATAAGAAAGGTAAGGATACCAATCAATTTTCTAATCCCTTGACTATTTCATTCATTCCTACATATAGTGGAGACATGGGTTATACTTTCAAACCCTTTTTTGTTAAGATCAAACTATTACTACTAATGCCACTATGGTTCAAATGAATATAAATAATCAAATACCTATATCAAAGCCTAAATATGCTCAAACTATGTTTTCAAACACTTTGGTGACTTTTTAAGTAGACAATCTAAATCGAAATGGGTCTACCTTAAAATCCCTTCGTCAAATATTCTAATATTTGGAGGACAAAGTTTACAATATGGTGTTGGGATATTTTCCTTTAGTATAACATGAATTTTCCTAGTTGTGTGCTTAAGAAAATAAGAGGACCAATGAAATATCATGTCAGTATATCATGCAAGAAATTTTCTCACATGCTCACCTGAAGCACGCAACCTAAGATCGGTTCTCTTTGGTTTTTTTGGGTGGTGGTGTATTCATTTATTTACTTATGATATGGTGATTTAGTAGGCACTTAGTTCTAAATATGTATTTGGTTGCATGACAAACTCTTAACTATTTGTTTATTTCCTACTTAACTAATCATAGAACAATATGGGTAAAAATTGAGAATTAAAGAGTATTGATTTCATTATATTCATAACCAAATTACATAAGGTAGTTCATAAATACAAGTGATCTCTCTCATTTCATATATAAGTGATATCTAAAATTATGATAGCTCAAGATTATAATTACCAACCACCACACTTAGTAAAACTATGGGTATTTATACATGGTTCTACCTTGACCATTTAATTATAAAAAGAATAACATATTGATGAATTTCTAATGACCATTAATAGAAATGAGTCATGGGAATTTGTTACATTGAATTCTTAATGATCTGGGCCTAGCTGCACGTACATACTTTCTCTATTTTAGTTATATATTGTCAAGCTCCTATATTCTCATAGACCAGTGCTTGATTTGTGCTTGACTACTCTCCTCTGATGTTTGCATGAACCATTTCTTAACCAAATCTAATTTAAATTCCCTTTCCCAAGTCTTTCACTTTTATTTGAGCCCTATATTCTTGATTCATCTATGTTTCATGCATCCTTTTTCTTTGTTACTTGCCTCTTCCATGCCATGGTCTTTTGCACCATGTCTTTTCCATGCCTATGCTTCCTTTCACACTATTATATTAAAAAAATTACTTAGGGTAAATATATAAAATATTTAGGGTCCAAAAACACTCCACACTAAACCAATATTCCATCCTGAACTATGTATTATCTTCACGTTCCTTAGATTTCAAAAATTCAATTACTATTTTTTTAACCTGGTGTTTGACTTCCTCTTAGTGGTTGAAGGTAAATTTTAATTTACATATAATTTATTCAACCTCACCCTTCAACTTCTTTATCTCCTCAGGCTATTCCAAAAATTTACCTGCTTGAGTCATCAAAAAAGCAAGTCTTGTAATGGCATCCTTGTGAACATCTTCAAGTAATCCAACCTCTGCCAAAACCTAGCCTTAGAGTGTCAAAAAATTGGTATTGAGCTGTTTTTTATGATAATTTATCTTATTATCATGTGTCTTCACATTCTAAAATTATTTGGCACACTTTGATCTATCCTTTATTATAAGTGCATTCTTGACTAGTTGTTGATGTTGAAGTTCTTTTGCCTGAAGCCTAGCTTCCAAAACTTTAATGGGATATGCTAATTTGATAAAAAAAACCATTAACGAGAGGAATTGTAATACCAAAATAATCAAAAAGATTTTATAGACCTTAATAGACTTAGTGAACTGATCTATGGCCCATGTTTTCTTGTGTAGGGGATTTACCTAGTTTTTACATTTTTTTCAATAAAATTTCTACTAGGGTCTCTAGTTTATCAACAAATTATCCTTAGAGGGTAACTCCATTAAAATTTGTTGGATCTTGTGGTAAAATTATCTTGTAGAGTGTTATATTCTTTACTCAAAATTTTATTACTACTTCCATATGGCACTTGAATTTATCTAATTCCTCTTCAAGATTCATTCATTTAATGTTCTCATGGTGGTACATAGAAATGAACTCTTGAAATTTTTACTTAAGATGACTCACATCACAATCCTATAGAACATTATACGTTGTATCCTTGAAAGCAATCTTGATAAGGGTCATACTTTCTTGGGTTGATGTACACTGTCATGAATCCACCCAAAATGTCTTAAGAATCTCCATCTCTCCTAGCACCAAAATAATACTATCTGAAGGAAGATCAAACCGATGTTCTTCATTAAAAATATCCATATAAAAATAAATCTCGCATCGATTCTAATTAGTTGACTCTTCCCTAGGTAGATATTTCCACATATAAGGTCCTCCTCTAGTAAGTTCTATTTGAAATGGGCATGAACAAAAGGGTTTTTAATAATAGTTAGTTGTTGCTGCTACACATATTCATCAATAGGATTTTCCTCTTATTTGGGTCACACTCAAGTATTTCAATTTTATTATCATCTTATTGGAAACTTATGCTAGCATCTAGGTCACCGGTGTTCAATGTTGTGACTATGTCATCCCCCTCATCACCAATGGGACACTCAATGTCCACATGTGTCATTAGGGGTAAAATCTTCTTGACATGCTAGGGAGGGTTCCTTATTTATTTTTGGGGTGGATTATTTTTTATCCTTACTATAAGGTCCCCTCTTAGACAGTGATGTAAGAGTCACCACTCTCTATTTAGATTTCCCAACTTTTGTCACATAAATATCTTTTTCTGAAGGATTATATGTTTATGTGGTGGAAACAGGGCCTTCTCATTCTTTACCTATAGTAACTCCTTAATAACTTGGTTGTGATGAAGTAGTCCTTTTATACTTTGGTT
The DNA here is from genome assembly GCA_037957365.1 of Torreya grandis. Classification (NCBI taxonomy): domain Eukaryota; kingdom Viridiplantae; phylum Streptophyta; class Pinopsida; order Cupressales; family Taxaceae; genus Torreya; species Torreya grandis. The sequence goes on along the minus strand of JARHVA010002285.1, from coordinate 1,917,386 downwards.
ATTTATGTTGGGCACTCAAACTGACATCATGCCCTGGCTTGTTCTCCTTTTGACATCCTCAAAGTTTCATTGCATGGGGAAGGGTTTTCCTTCTGACCTCACTACTCTATGATGTCCTCTTCTTGGAATTTAGGGTATAGTACAACAAATGGAATTGGTACCCAACTAGGATATGATGTGATTTAATATCAGTGTTATCTGATTCCTACTTCTCTCGATGGGATTTCGTTCCTAGATATACATATAATTGTCAAAGAGTGTGAGACTTAATGTCAATGTTTTCAATCTTAATTTTGATCGGGCATGCATCAAATATCTGATTCAAATTATTCATGAAATATCTAGTCATAAAATTATAAGATAAATTTCTCCACCTAGACACGTTATTTATAAGGTCAATATAAATACACATAAGTGAATAATGTTGATTCACCATAAACTAATGTTGATCCCCCATATGTGTGGGTAATTATTTAGGATGAACCATTAATTCCCAAAGGCTCTCTTCATCCCATCAAACCATCCCTTAGTTTTTAACTTGAGGGAAGGGGTAATGGTGCAAGGGTAGGTGAATGGTTTGAGCTACTTAGTTGGGGACTTATTCTTATGGGGGTAGATGCACTTCAATTCACTGTTGATATATTCAAGAAAACCAATCTCATCAAATACCAATAAAATAATAATCACACCCCAAGCAAACATTTTATTTGGTAGGTGATGGACCTTTTCTGCATCTACAATGATTCACTTAGCAAATTATTGAAAATAATTGAACTTATGCCCCTAGGATATTTGATTTACTATATAGAGGTGTGCCATGCCAACTTCTTTCCATCTCTCATTGAAGGGAGGTAGCTTGGATACTTGATATATACATGGAATGGACTTGCTTCTTGTACAATAGCACCATCAATATTTTCTCAATTTCCTCTTAGTCATCCATGTCCCCATTAATGTCAATGACTAAGCATTATAAACCTATGAACTTATTGATTATTTGATTTGTCATCCATATCCTATGCCCATGAAGTAAAATTAGTCCTCATGGATGCATGAGATCATAAATCTCACCTCCTCCATGAGCTTATTGAGATAGGGTAAGTGGATGAGATGGAACACTCCAACATCATTGAGAATAATAAAAACTATGAGATTGGAAATCATTCCTAGTGTTCTAGTAATCAACTCTATAATCACACTATAAGTCTATCTCATTCCCATCTTATCAGTGATTATAATTAAACACTTGAAATGTTGACACTTATATTCCTAATTCTTAGTACACAACATCAGTCAGGATATTACATTTCTTTGATCAACACAAGGGTTTAAGGAGGTGTTGTGAATTTGTTCTTTTATACACGTACCATCTTTGGTTATTTCCTAATATATGTTCCTTGTGATTGTTATGATATGTTTTACACATGCACATTGAAATCAGTAGGAACTTCCTTTCTAATCAAAATTGGTGATCCTTCTGTGCCCTCAAACTCTTCCTCTTCATGGATCACAAGTAAAGGCTCGCTTCTCTACCTTTTGCTTTGGATGCATGCCCTCCAAGGAGACCAAAGGTTGAGGCTTGGTCATCCGATTCTCTTGAAATAATAAGTTTCTAATGTTTAAACTCCCTCATATTTCCTAATTCAACATCCTCTAATGGTGAATTCTAACACCTACAATGTACAACTCTTTCAACCACATTCCTCCAAGCATAATTTCATAAGTCTCTCTATTCATGACAATCACCTCATATCACAATTTTGAATTTATTTATGAAATTTGATGAGTGCTTCTTCCGATGGCTTGAAAATTCTTTTCTTAGTTCTGTAACTTCAAAAATATGCAATAATAAAGTATTAAAGTGAAGACTTTTAAACATTTTATAGCTTTGAGGGCTAGTCCATATTTACTCCTCCAAGACTTCATCCGTCATTTCATTCATTAACTCCTCTAATGGTATGCCATGATGTTAATTCAACATACTTGACATTATGCTTACTAATTTGTCACGTTTAATGCATTTTTCCCATCCCTATTCTTTTCTCGTAGTGCATGCTAGCTGTAAATGTTTTTTAATTTTTTCTATTTTCAAGGTGGGAACCTATTTTTTACATCTTGATCCCTTCATAGTGGTTACACACTATATCTTTCTTATCTTCTTGTCCTTATTTACTTTCAAATTTTCACCCATTTTTCATGTGCATTTCCTTCCACCTTTTCGTTTGTACTCTCTAGATTTACTTAATTTACCTCAAAACTTACCCCACACTAAAATATGTCTGTGGTACTCCACAACATGATGATGAAATAGATAAAAATATGAAATAAAAGATAACCATGTGAAAATAGAACCTTAAAGTAAAAGGTGTGAAAATAATGACATGATTTATTAAAAAATAAACAAAAATCCTAAACTAATATAGTGGCATATGCCTTATTAACAAAATGAAAGTATCTATCAAAATGGTAGGGTCGAAGCTGACTACCATTGAAATGGCCTAGAAGGAACTAGATATATAACCTATGTAACTTGCACGTGCCTATTAGATATGTGATATGAATGATGAATGGACCATTTGAATGGACCCATAGTCTACCTAAATGGCACATGAACTTGGAGTCATAAACCAACACATATATACCAAGAGAAAAAGTTTGAATTTTTAGATGTCTATCATTACAAACTTTCTATTTCTATTTCTATTTCTCCATTCCTTGACTCCAATGCATGAGAAAAAATGTTTCATCCAGTTTCAATAAATCATCTAGGTTTGCTTTTAGATAGTATTCATCATCCAATGAGTGCATGTAATATATAATTAAGGTACAAGGAACTCAAGTATGAGAATTGCTTTAGTGCCAAACACAAGGTTAAAAATAATGCTCTTATTTAACCTTTTCTATGTGGTATGATATGCCCATAACACTACAAAAATTCAATCATCCCAGTTAGTGCAACCAATATTATAAATATGTGTCAATGTATAACCTAATGTTTTATTTAAAGCTTCAATTGTACTATTGGCCTAAGGGTGATATGGTGTAGTCATATAGTGTACAATCATGGACTCAACCAAAATAATATGTATTGTCTAATTAATGAAATGAGTTTCACTATCACTAATAAAACTTAAAGGACATACATACCTTTTGATGATGTTATCCCAAATAATCTTGGTGATAGTTTCAACAGTACAATCTTATGTGGGTGTTGATTTAGCCTAAAAAATAAGGTAGTTAGTGGCAGTAATGATATAGTGCATGTCAGTATGCCTTGTAGAAAGAGTAGTGGGCCCAACAAAATCAATAGTCCATTTCTTAAATGGTTCATGAGAAAGTATTGAATGAAGAGGCATATCATCCATTTAGTTGGGTTTACCCACACACTGACGAATATCAAATTGGCATGTGTAAGCTTGGCAACCTTAAATATAGTGGGACTCCACAACCCCTCTAATATAACCTTCCACATTGTAGAATCACAAACATAATGTCCTTTGTAAACACCTTAATTAACCTCCTAAATAAATTCAATACACTTTTGTTTTATCACTCATCTTTGTATTAATTCATCATGTCTATGTTTATAGAGGTCACCTCTAATTAGATAGAAATGAGTATCATGGATAACCAATTACTTTTTCTCTTGAGTGCTAAGGTGGGATGGAGTTGAACTTCTGGTAAGGAAAGTTACAATCTATTATAATTTATTAAGGACATACATGAATTTAAAAATTTATACATCATTTAGATCATCCTCTATAGGACATGTATATTCACTAGATTGAATGAATGACAAGTGATCTAGGACATAATTAGTCTTACCCAATTTCACCATCATAGAAAATTAAAATTATTGAAAGAAAAAAATCCATAAATAAATTTGTTTTTGAAACATTGGTTTATTCAGAGGTACTTAATTTCTTAATTATCTATAAATAAAGTGAATAGGGTTGCCAAAAACTACTAGTGAAAATTATGGAGCATGTACACGATGGACAAGGCTTCTTGTTATGAAGTATAGTAACTCCTTTTAGTTGGAGTGAGATTTTGACTGGAAAATTAGATGGGATGATCAAGATTACCCTCACTAATTTATGCAATGATATCACCCATTACCATACTTGAAGTGTTAACATGTACATTAAATGGCTTTGTCCATTCTATAAACTAGAGAATGGGTGTAGTTACTAGTTTGTCCTTGAGTGCCTCGAATGCTTATTGGTGAGAATCCATCCATAAGAATTGACAATTATATTTAATGAGTTCCTCCAATGGTTTTGTTTTATTAACATATCCCTTAATGAATTTATAATAGTACCCTATGTGTTCTAAGAAGTCATAGACCACATGTTGGGTTATCAGTGCTAGAAGGTGAACAATGACTACAACCTTAGATGGATCTACCAAAAGTCTATTGTAATAAATAATGTGACCCGAAAAAATTCCAAAAGGATTATCAAAAAAATACTTATTTAAATTCAAACAAATTTGAAGTTGATGAAAGTGATCAAGCAGGAGGTGAAGATTAGTATAATGATCATGTACTAAGCCATATATGGTCTGATCATCTAAGTATACTTGAAGTAATTTATGGATAAAATCCTTAAAATTTTGTATTGCAATACATGAGAACATGATCATAGTATTCTTTAGACCTTAATTCATCACATTGTAGGTGAATTAACCCCATTTAATTATAAAGGTGGTCTTTGGCTTATCTTCATCTATGATTTGGACCTAATGATAGTTGAAAAAACCATTGATAAAGGTGTATATCTCATACCTAGAAAATCTTTCCAAAATATCTTATATGAAAGGCATTGGAAAAGGGTCAGTTATGAAACCAACATTGAGTACCCTATAATCTACACACATGTGAATGTGACCATCCTTATTGATACTAATAACCATGGGGCTCACCAATTCAAATTCATCAATAGGGGTGATAAATCTAGTGTGCAATGTACTATCAATCTCTTCTTTAATATGAGTGCATACATTAGGATTCATTCAATATGGTATTTTTATTTTTGGTCAAGCACCTTCAACTAAATTGATGTGCATCTTTCCTAAAAATGTATGCACTCCATATTTTTGTAATTATGTGGTAAAACATTGTGAACTCCTATAAGAGTTCAAAAATCTTGGTTACCTTAGTAATTGACCAATAATTTCCCATAGTGGCCATTTTAGGCATGTCCTCTGTTCCAATATTGTGTTGGACCATCTAGAGTGGCTCAGGATATGGTTTTTAATTAGTTTTCATTGTGTCTCTAACATTGTCAACCCCATATTCAATATGTAAAACTAAGTGGTCAATTGATAGATCTTGTGATTCAGAACTAGTACTTTTCTCAACTTCAAACACAACCTTCTTCTTGTCCTTTCATATTTGTTCCTTTCATGCATGGTATATTTGAGAGTCGATATACAATGAGGATGTGGCAAGAGTATTAGGTTCTTAAAATATGGATAAGCTATCCTCATGCATTCCATGTATATGTTGTATATGGTCTTCAACTAGTATTAGATCACCTATAATAGCTTGACAGGTGGATTTTAGGGACAAGCATAAATCCATTTGACGAGATTAATAGGATAGTTTTGACATCATATTACTTCTAATGTTACTCTAGGAATATGTGTCTAGGTGTCATTCTTGATGAATATACCATGAAATAGCACAGGTGCGTAGAGTACCATAAAATGTATGAACCCACAAACATTCAATAAAAGATGTCTCATTAGCATTTAAAAGGTTTTCATAGGCCTTGATATGAGTTTATAAATAATCAACACCATAATAACTTAGAGTGGCATGAATTCAATTATCATGTTAGAAAAAGTAATGCATGGTAGTGTGCTCTCAGTCCCAAGTGAGAAAATTATGATGGTGAGTAGACCAAAATCGAGAAATTGTCCATTAAAGAATATGGATAAGTGATTACATCCATTCATATTCAAACACATAAAAAATTTATAACTACTGCACATACTCTTAGACCTTGATTTGACCATGAAACCTAGTTGTTTGATCTATCTTTAGGGTTTCTCTAGCCATCAAACATTTACTAATGAGGTGAATAAACTTATGGTGGTTAAACAACTTGTGTGGAACATCCTCTTGACTACCAAATATACCAAAATTCATCTAGTAATATCATATTCTCCATGATCCCAATGTTCACAATAACTACTGGTAGTGTTGGATATGGATTGTGTATTTACCCACTGTGATTTACCATTTATACTATGATCAATACATTTAGTTCCCTAAGTTGTGACATTATAGATATGATTGATATCCTCCTCAAAATCAAATAGTTCAACAAAAGGAGGTCCATGAGCATTGTCTATGAGAATCATGACGCATTGATCATCATTTTCAAAACTAATGTAGTGCATGCCTCTTTAAGGAAAATAGTTGTCTTTTATTCCTTTTATCTCTTCTGACTCTTTTTAGTGCACAATCCAAGTAATGAATAACACCATACTAAATGCTTTACATTCAATTTTTTAGGCTAATTATGAATAGATTTAAATGATGATGGGAAAATATCATGGTAAAATTCTTGGGATAACCATTCCACCATGCTCTATGCATATTTTTTAATCAATTTTAAGGGTTGATTAAATGAAACTATATATTCATCTTGAATTTAAAAATTATGTGTTATTTTTTCCTTTACTCATTTAATTCTAAGTCTTTTGGTTAGTGAGAAACCATCTATAACTTGATTTCATGATTTAAATTAGATGCACAATACTTTTTTAGGATTTGACAATTTTGACAGTCTGATGGTCAATCAAATTTATGCTTACACTATGCTTGGCTATGCATCCAATGAGCCATTTACCCATTGGGTATTTTCCATATGGTTTATCCTTGCTCTTTTTCTAATTGAATGAGGACTAAAGTGGATGTTGACTATATTTTATCTTTGAAATAGCCAGATCATGCCACATAATGTAATCTCACTCAACTAGAGCTCAACTAGGTTTTAAAGTTATATGGACCATCTCAATGCTATGGAATAATGAGATCTCACCATGTGGTGTCATCATTCTCACTCATTTTCCCAAGTCCTATTGATGTCATTGAGGCTTTGTATAGATAATTTTTGGATGTTGGGTCGTTGGCATGATGACACATGACACCATCCCCTTAACCCATTTTCTTAGAGGCTTTTAAATTGTTATGGATGGTTCTAGGATGTTGGGTCATTGGGATGATTCCACATGGTAACATCCTACTAACTCACTCAATGAAGGATTTTTATGACATAATTACCCATAAAAAAACTTTAAAGAAAATTAACTAAGTCTTGAAAGACATTTGAATGCACCGAGGACCATTAAGAGATTGACACGTGGCATTGAGTGAAAATTTATAAAATTGGCTAAGTGTTGATAGTCTCTTGAAAAATTTGGAGCCATCGAGAGATCAACATGGAACACCAGGTTAAACTTAGGCACCTATGGGTAAAAATGAAAACACATAGTCAATACTATTTGAATTAAAAAACAATGGCTGAGTAAATTTGAATCAAAATGGCTAAGTCTTTTGAAATGAAACAAAAGGCATGAAAACCCAGCATAATAAAACCACTTCAAAGCCACTTCCATCTATTTTAATGAAATCAAATAAGGGGAAAGATTAAAAAATTAAATTCTTAATCAATCTAGATCAAATTTGAATGAGAAATGGATCAAATTACTAAGGAAAAGAAGTAGAAAAACTCTAAAAATTTAGATTACTTTTACAAACCTAAGGAAAAATAGTCTAAAAGGAGGATTCAAATGTGTTTTACAACACAAGCATAAAATAGAATAAGAATTTAATAGACCTATACAGAGTTCAGATTTTAAATTAAGGTAGTCTTAGATGTGATTCCTAAACCAGGTGTAATGATGAAGATTTAATTAATAGAACTGGTTAATATTAATGAAGTTTTATAAAAAAAACTTTACTTCTGGGAACATGTTGAACCATAGGTGAAAATAAAAAGAGGGTGTCCCTATTTAAATAATTGAAAATGGGATGTATTGGTAGAAGCAATGACAATGGTGACTTCTTATTGGGAGATACTCTTGAGTATCCAAAGAACTCTACATTTCCAATTGGTGCATCCAAATACAAGTGTTAGTTGTAAGTAAAACTCGATAAAAAATCATAGAAGTGGGCACCAAAGTTAGATTCAAAACATGATATACTAAAATACTTCATTTCTAAAGACCATAAGTGTGTGTTTTAAGTGATTAATTCATTTATAACTTTGTATTTATACACAGTCATTCAAATCAAATCAAACCATTTATAATTTATGAGTGAATAAGATTAATTATATTGGCTTAGGTGGAAATTTCATGAGCATTACTTTGTTACTAGTTAGGGATCTATATCTGTAACAAAGATACCTCTAGTCACCCTCAATACCTTGATCCATTTCCAACCAAGATGTAGAATTCGTGGTTCAAGTTATTCAAATCAAATTTCAAGGATCTTGGGATTTCACATGTTATTTTCATTTTTCTTTCCTTTTATTTCCTTTTGAAAGTGTTTTTTCTATTCATTCCATTCAGGGTTGGGGACCAACCTATGGGTTTTTTAAAGAAGATTTAGAAAATACTTGATCAGTTAGAGATAAATCAGAAATGATAGTGCTTATGTTTGCTTCATATTTATATTGAGTGAAATATTAGAGAGAAAACAACATTTATAAATTCATGTGTCCCATTATTAGGCTGAAACAAATCTAAAAATGTAAAAATAAATACAATAGTTTGCACATGATGTTCATGTAATATTTCTTCTTAGGCCTAAGGATGCCACCAATGTCATATTCAACACAAAAAGACCCTTCATTTTATTAATAATTGACAAATCAATGGAATCCTTAAAGACAAACAAAGTCATTTATCTCAAAATGGGCATGACAAGGTTAAACTTAATGATGAGCAAAAAATCATGAAAAACACATAGAAAAAACCTAACTAAAAAAAAGGGATAGGATAAAAAAATGAATTAAAAAAAAGTTAATTATAGGGATATTTAAGCAAGAACATGCTTGAAAATTATTTAGACACCTTCAAATAGGATTTTAGGAGAGTTGAATGGAATTAGACACTAATCTCAGTTATCTTTAGAAAATAATAAATCATCCCTTAGAGTTTTAGACAACTTTATTTTATAAATTTGTCAAGTAGATTTAGATTGCATAATTCCACCATATATTTATATTTACTTAATAAAAAATAATGGGAGTCATTCAATGATATTACATTGAGTGTGAACCTTAAATAGTGATGAGAAAAAAAATAGATCATGATACATACCAAGAGGATTTTAATCAAGAGCCAAGAACAAAGGAAAAACATAACTGAAAATAAATTACCCTAGACTAATCTAGAAAATATGAGGTCTAATCTAAGAAAGGAAAAACATAAACTTGGAAACTAAACTTCTATGTACACTATACATCACCAAAATAGATTGATAGGATTCATTCTAAGATATTAGTAGAAGGGATAACCAATAAGTAATTCTTCAATAACTATCTTTACCTGTAGTGGAATATCATTCCATTTGAGATCCTTAAGTCAAAAAACATTCTATCCTAGTTGTTAATATATTTGGTATGGTCCAATCCAAAGTGGATCAAGTTTGGAATTCTCACCCATCTTCTCATGGGCTTTATCCCATAGTAATACTAAATCTCAAATCCTAAATGATTTCACCTTGGCTTTCCTGTCAAACCAAAACTTGATAGTGATTTGATGCTTACTGAATTTTAGCAAGGCTTCATATCTAGCTTATTCCAATTATATGATGTCTAAAAGCCTAGATTTTATCTTTTAATTGGGTTACATATACTATTGTATGAATTTTTAAATAGGGAGATTGAATATAATTGGTAGGACTGGATCTAATCCACAGAATAATAGAAATGGTGAGCTCTTAAGAGCTTATTTGTGTCTAATGCAATAAACATAGAGAGTGAACTTTAGTAGTGAATTTCATTCTCGCGGTATCCCTTCTGTATACTTTTTGATGGTATCGATCGATTTTTTGTTAGTTGATTCTTTCAATGTATTCCCTTATGGGTAGTAATTATATGAAAGATAAAAATGAACTCATTGTTATATTCTTACTCAGTTAATTATATGGATTTAAATTTATATTCATTGTCATAAATTAATCAGTTTGTGGTTCCAAATTAAGTGGTTACATTATTCTCCATAAACTTGATTACCTCACTAGTAGTGTTTTTCTTTATTGTCACTACCTATGTCCATGTATTATGTGGCAATAAGAACAAACTTGTGGCCTATTGAGGAGTTAGGATTAATGACTCATACAAAATCTAGTCCCCATTGGGTAAATGGTGTTCCATATATAATTGGTTGCAATAGCATTACAACATGGATTTATTTTTTGGCAAATGTTTGGCATGAATGGCATGTCCTGACATGTGCATGAACATATTTGAATATGGTTGGCCAATAATATCCTATCTAAAGTATCTTGTGTGTTATTAGAATTATTTTAGGATGGCCAACTCCTAATTTCTCATGGAAATTTATCATCACTTCCTTGACTTTAGCATCTGACAGGCATCTAGGATAGACTCTATAATTTTTACTGAAGATGACTCCTTTCTTTAGAATATATTGTGTGGCCTTCAACCCGAGGGATATTTTATATTTTTGATTGAGTCTAATAGGTGGTCTCTTATAGAGAAGGTAATAGATAATTGGAGAATACCAATTCTATTATAACCTTTGCTCTTGGTCTAGTTGATGCATAATGATCCTAACATCGATCTCAGTTATTAGTTGAGTAAGACCTTATCCTCTAAATAACTTGGTAAGATTTATCTCCAAGTCAAACTCTTGTATTACAGTCATCCATCATCCCCTAAATTTCCCTATCTTTTTTTCCCCCAACATAAGCTTCATAGTTGGGTCTAGTATGATTTCATGCACTTTATTCCTAAGAATATAGTGCCTAAATTTCTTTTTATATTTGAATAGAGCATAGACATGTTTATCCAATGTCAATTATATTATCTATGCATCATTCATATTGGTTCTCATAAAACCCATGAGGTTTTCATCTCCATCAAATCTTTAAATGAGACATGCAACAATGGTGTGTTCAAAGGCAAATATGTAGATGTAGAAGTCTTCGACATAGTCTAGACTGGCTAGCACTAGTGCTTGTATTATGGACTATTTGATGTCATGAAATGATTTATTTTAGTCATCATGCCACTCCATTTGGCATCCTATTTCAACATAGTGTTTAAAGGTTTTAAAATTTTATAAAATACATAAATGAGCTTGTGAACAAAATTAAGTTTGCCAAATAAATATTTTAATACTTTTTTAATATTTGACTAAGGTAATTTAGAGATTAATTAAGATCACTTAGGGTCAATTAAAATACCTTATTTTATGAAGTTATGAATAATAATATTACCTTCACTAACACCAAATATACTATTTTTTAGTTCAATGAAATGTCATAACTTCTACATCTATTAAACATTTTCTGCAGATGGAAGGTATGATCTAACCCACATTTTGAAAATATAGTTGAATCATCCATGTAAATCAATATGCACTTACAAATTAAACCTTCAAATACAAAATGCATATCCCTTTGAAAAGTTAGTCCATCATTGATCAATCCAAATGGGATTCATTTAAAGGAAAATGTGTCCCATATCATTGTGAATGTGGTTTTGATTTTATCCTCTAAATTAACAAAGAATTGGTTATATCCAGAGAATCTATCCAAGAAGGACATCACCTGGGAACCATTAATTATCTATATCACTTCAAGGGAAGGCAATGGATAATTTTCTTTATCTAAAGATTTGTTCAAATTTTTAAAGTCTATGCATACTCTAATTTAACTTTTTTTCTTTCAAATGGGTACCAAGTTTTATTACCAAGTAGAATGGAGAACTAGGAATATTATTCCAACTAAATTAGTTTGTTAACTTCTTTATGTATCAATGGTTCTAAGATTAGGTTCACAAGCCTCTATTTTTATTAGAATGGACTTTGGTCTAGTTTAAGTGGAATAGTATGAGTAATGACCTTTGGTTAAATGAATTTAAAGTCTAAATAGGCCCAATTAATTACATATTTATATCTTAGAAGTAAATTTCAAAGCTGATCAACTTTTGTGTTTGTCTAATTAGGACCTATGTTGATAAGTCGGGGTCTTTCTAGAGTTCTAAGGTTAATGGTTTGATATTTTTGATTTGTAAATTTGGGTTTATCAATTTAGGGAGCATGGTTGAATGTGTCAAATGCCTTATATGGATAAATCATCCCCTTTGGGATTTGATTCTATTGGATATTGAGAATCCCATCTTTGTCAAGTTTACTCTTAGGATCATCCCTATCTAATTCATCAATTATTTGGGCTTTTAATTCCTCAACATTATTAATGAATTCAATGAGATTCTAATTATCCTCAAAGACCTGTAAATTTTATGCATTGTTAGGGACATAAGGACAAATGACAAATTCAATTTATAACTCTTCTAGTTTTGTGTTGTCAAGGGGGGTTAACTTTATAGCTGAGGATGCTAGTGATTCATCCAATTAGCTTCCTACCCTAGGGATAGGTATGACATTGAATGAATTAAAAATTTACATTAAGTCACATGCTCTATGCTTATACTTTTTAAGGTATGAAAACTTGCAGTGAAATTTAATTTTTACCTAATTGACAACTAGTTTAGAATCATTGAATACCTTTAGTTCCTTTGCCTTATGTTTCAATACAAATTTTAATCCTAGAATCAATGTCTCATACTCTACTAAGTTATTAGTGCGTGGAAATTGTAATATGTACGCATTTAGACATTTCTTACTTTCCATATCAATTAGTAGGACTCCTGATCTTAAGCCTTATTTAGAGTGAGCACCATCAGCATATAATGACAATAAACATGATAATTTAATACTATATCTAGTCTTATTACCTTCAATAAGATTTTTTTCCAAAGTATAGACTCCTAAATTTGAATCCACTAAATTGACTTTCTCAATGTTTGCATTATATTTAGTTTTTATATGCCTCATCTTGGGTTCTCTCTCTACTCTTATTTGGTTGGTTATATCTCTCTAGGGTAACCATATATTATATAAATCAGTGGTCATGTATCCATTCAAATATATGTACGAATTTTAGCTAAGTAACATTATGTATGCTTCAAGAATGTATACAACTTGGATATCCATTAATTGTTGGATCCTAGGCTCTGATTCTAATTGCATGTGTATATTGAGAAACTCACCCACTACTTTGACCTCAGACTTATCTAGTAAAACTAAAACCTTATCTAACTTTATGGGGACCAGACCTAGTTTATCATAAATACTTGAGAACATTACATTTCTAAAACTATTGAATATGTAAAGTAATTGTGAAGGTTATTAATGAATAACATAATAGTTAGGAGAAAGGGATGGACTTAAATCTTATTCTTATGTATAAACACATTGTTTTTAGTTCTTTTATTCTTATGTTAGACTAGTTTTTCAATAAATGACTTTAATATAAGATGATGATTCTTAGTGATTTGAGCAAGTTCTTGAAGAGTGATATTTGATTTAAATTTTTTCATGTCTTCTACTATATTGTATCCATTTTTATTTTTAGGTTGTTTATTTTCCATTTGGGCTTTGAATTCACAAGGACTTAGAGATGGAGGATCATTCCTAGACTTAGGGTTAGGAGGAGTTACACCATTATTTAGGGGGTTGAGGTAGTGAGAGGATGGTGTTTATATCAATTCTTAAGGGTGTAGTTACTTTTTTGAAATTGTTGTAAAGTGTGCACCTGAATAGTGCTCTCCTTAGTTTCATTCTCTTTATGTCTAGGTAAATCCATGTTTTATAATACCATAGCCATAATTTGGGTCTTATCAACATTAGATGAATCAGGTTGGTTTAGGACAACCTCATATTCCCCCATATCTCTTTGGAATATCTCAAAGGTGCTACATAATTCAATTCATTCTAGTTCACCATGAATGGATGTGTTATGTACAATAAACTAATTAGGAAGAGCTATTTCACAAATGTTAATCTCAATAAGCTTATTGGGATAAGGCTTTGGCTAACTATGGGGGTGGTTGTAATTCCTATATTTCCTCTAGTAAGTGAAGTTCCTATTTGAGATCTTCTCACCAAATGTGCCCGTTTTCCTTTGTAGACTAAGGAAGTCATTATTTAGTCTTTACACCATTCATTAGATGGTATTCAACTCATTTTTTTGGAATCTTGGGGTATGATATGGGTATTGTTAGTTGTTAATTTTATATGTATTTATGAATGGATAACTAACTCATTATTAATCGGGCTAACAAAACCCAAGTGTTAGTTTGGAGAAGCATGCCTCAAAGGGATTTGATTAGTTATTGGCAATAGGTGACATATATGAAAGTTTTTATTTACATTTGGAAGAAGGATTAATGTTAGCATGTTAGATAATGCATTAGGGATGGGAGGCATAATTTGGACTTGTGAATTAATAAATATATCACCCTTGATAGATTCATCATATGTCAAAGATAAGGTTATTACTATAGGGTCTTGTCTCAATAACATAGTAATCCATGGGTCCAAAGAATTTTTATACATTTATACATCTAGTGGAGCATCCAGATTGTAAAGGGTGGTGAATTTATTATATATTTTTTAGAAATGATAATTAAAATTTATAATGAGATAAATGGGTTCTCATTTGATACACATGATGATATATTACACTGGGATCTACAAACTACCCAAATTGGGCAAATAAAGTACTACTCAATTGGTCTCAACTTGTGATGTAATCCTTGGGAAGGTTTAGGAATTATTCATATTATGTATCCATGAGTGTGAAATGGAAAGGCCTACAAGCTATGTCCTTGTACTCAACATTGATAAGTCTGAGAGTAGTTTTGTAGGATTTTATATGTTCTTTGATAGTTATTCCCACACTAGGAGTAAATATAAGAAAGTACATTTTGAGATTCCTAGGTAAGTCACAAAAAACTCTAGGTACGTTTATGTAGGACTTGAAAATCCAAGCCAATGGTAAAGTGATGGGTTTATTTTGGTTTGGTGAAGTTTGAGATGAAAAACTAATTAACACTAGGTTTAGTATGGGTTTAGGCTACTTCCACCAAATCAAACACTTCTATGCATTTTTAGTGGAAATATAATCGATCTCCTATGTATAGATTGGGATCAGGTAATGTAGACACTAGGATTCAAATTAGTTTATCATGCATAATTTAGCTATTTGTTGTTAGTGTTTCACATTTAAACTTGTAATAGGATAATGAAACAAACAAATCAAATTCTAGTGAACACACACACACACACACACACACACACACACACACACACACACACACACACACACACACACACACACACACACACACAACACACACACACACACACACACACACACACACACACACACACACACACACACACACACACACACACACACACACAAATATATATATATATATATATATATATATATATATATATATATATATATATATATATATATATATATATATGCATAACAAATATTAGACATATTTCACAACCTCTTAGTAGTTTACAATTATTCTAGTGATCAATCAAATATTAAACTATAATTATTCTACCTTCCTTCTATCACTAGTTATTGTTCAGTCTAAAATCTTGCTCAAAATGCATTCATGATATTGAGTGATCTAGAGAGAAAGGTGGGAGCAATAAGGGACATTTATCCTTTGTTTTAGGACTAATACTAGATTAATGCATGGCATGGTTATAGGTATATGGCTTCATGATATATCATATGTAGAATAGATTCCAATAGATGCAATGATACAATAAGAAACTCAATACTAATTTATATTTTCAATTAAATATTCATATTTTTATGCTATAGTTAATATGCTTCACTTTTACAATTTATAAAATAGGGGAAGGTAGTTTAGTTCCAAAATAAACATAAAAAGAGAGGGAAGGGAGAGAATTAAATAAGATTTTTAATCAAGTGGATGTCAATGCCTCAAGAACTGAAATATGTCAAATCATAGTTATACCATTGTGTTCATGGCTTAGCAATTGTACAAACTTATAGAAACACAATAGGAAAGCTTATAGGGAAAAAATGAATGTTGAACTTAAGAATCCTTAACCAAAGATGAACACATAAAATATTTATAGCTATTACACATAGAGCTTTCAGATCAATTTATAGCTACAAGCACATAAAGTAAATAATGTACTAAAGGAAATGAAAAAAATGCAAAAGAAAATTAGACTAACTATTACATAATCTAATTCATACATTCAGTTTTAAATTAAACATAAAATCAATCCCTTTAGCATAAGCATAGACTTTACTAGAAATAATGGACAAAAACAAGTAAAATTATATTATAGTCTTGATAACATTTATTTACATAAAGTGTTGACCCCTTCAAAAGGAAAGCAACGTCCCTTGTATAGGTATATTTTTCCCATGAAGCTCATTCAACCCAGTACTAGGGTGGTTAAAAAAATCATTGGTTATTGAAAATGTAGTTGGGATTCTTACAGAATCGCCTACCAAAGTATGATTTGTAATTAGAATCCATGCCTTTTTAAGGTAAATATTTATCTTTAATACCATTTATCTCTTTTGACTCTTTATATTATGCATGCTAAGTAATGACTAACATCATATTGAGTAATTTACAATCAATTATGGTGGCTAATTATGAATAGATTAAAATGTTGGTGGTAAATTTTCACTAGGATATTGTTGGGATGGCCATCCTACCATGCTTTGTGTATATTTTGTAATCAAATTTAGGAGATAATTAAATGAAACCATAGAATCATCCTGACTTTATTAATTTAGAGTCAAATTTACCATTACTCATCTTGAAATATTTCTCTTTTGGGCCTTTTAGTTGGTGAGAAACCATCTATAAATTAATTCCATTATTTAAATTGGATATGTAATCCCTTTTTGGGCTCTGACAATTTTGATGGCCTGACAAGCCATCAAAACTATGCTTACACTATGTTTGGTTGCATAGCCATAGAGTCTTCTTGATCCAAAAATAGAAAACATTAGTTGAAAGATAATTCAAGAAACAAGAACAAGGCAATTCAAATAATGTTATCTCTGAGAAAAGATGTTTTATTGATCAAATTTGCAGACCCAAACATATGCTTATCTTTGAAAAGAGATGTCTGATTTCCATTTTGGGTTACATATTCATTTATACATGTTTTTAAGGTGGGGGGAGGATGTGGAAGGTCACCAATCTTGAGGGAAATGAATTGGTTCAACTTTCATGATTTAAAACAATACAAAATTCAAGGAATTACTATTTTTAGACTACACTACTAAAATTGAAATTTGGGACACTTTCATTGGGTTTCTAAGGTCAAAATTCATCAAGTGGATCTCTATGCCATCTCATTATGTTATCCTCATTCTTATCTTTCCAATGGTTCAAATGGTGAGTCAATTGGAGCTATAGTTCAAAAGTTATGGCTCTCGTAAGTTTCATCATCAATTGGGTTAGACCCGTCACCTGAATTATTGCCCAGATCATTCCTCCCCCTTGAGAAGCAATGGTCCCTATTGCATCAATATTTTTCATCAAGTGTGATAGTTTTACTTTGATTTTATTCCTGATGTAAACTTGGAATAGACTATGATTTATGGAACTGTGCAGGGCTTGATTGTTCACCATTTCTATCTGACCATTAGTCTGTGGATGGAAGGCCATGAAATTCTTTAGCTTGGTATCTATTTTATTCTATTGTTATTTTTTTTTTATGTATTTAGGGCTACAACATCAGCCCTTTTGGATTCTTGTGGCTTGACCACCATGAGAACAAATTTCTTGGCACTAATCAGAGAGACAGATGTAAAAGGTGGTGCCTCTGGTACCCTATAGCACCATGTTCCAAGAGGGAGAGTAATCCTTTGAGTTCTTGATTCATAGATGCCATGTCGATCATACATGAATGGTTGACCAAAGAGTACATCACAAACATCTATATTGATGACATCACATAATACCTCATCTTGGAAAGGTTTTATTACATATGAGAGAAGACATAGGTGGGTGACACAGAGGTTTCTCCTTAAACTCAGACATCCAATATTGTATGGATTTTGGTGAGACTTCATGGATAGATTTAGGATTTTCACAACATTAGCAGAGATTAAATTCTTTTGACTTCCACTATCAAGAATGAAATGCAGAGGCTTACCTTTCACCCATAAATTAGAGTGAAACAACCTTTCCTTGTCATCTAACCTCTCCTCATGGGTATGTGATAAAGAAACAATGGATTCGAGATCAACATCTATAATATATTCTTCAACCTCTTCAATTATAGGGTCTATATGAGGCAGAGTAGTGGATGTTGAGGATTGTGACTTAGAAATCAAGGACTTGATGGCTCGACATTATTCTTTAGAGTGAGTCCCAAATTTGTGATAATCATACCACTTCCCAGTCTTTCCTTCCTTTTTCTTCCAATTTTGGCCTCGTGTTTGACCTTCTTTATCACTTTTCCATTTTGAAGGCTAACTCTTCGTATTCATTCTTCCATGCTTTTGCTCAATCTTCACTGTGAACTTGTATGCTTCACCAAGCATTTCCAAATTGAAGATTTTTATTTCTCACCATATGTACCATTGTAGTCCACCACGATATTTGATAACCTTATGTTTCTCACTTTCTTGGATGCCCAATCTCACAAATAGAGAATGAAAAATGTCAGTGTAATCTTAAACAGACTATTCCTTACCTTGGTGAAGTTATTTCCACTCTATATACAGATCATCATATGCTCCAATGAGGTAGTATTCTTCCTTTACAGCTTCTATGAAATCATCCTAGGTAGGTTCCATCTCAAAGCCAATAGCATTTGCACTGAATCTCATTTTGTACACTTCCCACCAATTTTTGATAGGCAATGATTCTTTCAAAAGAGCAAAAGTGATCTTCTATTTATCGATGAATTTATTTATAAAAAAAATAAGATGACAATTGATCCAACCAATTTTCTACTACATCATCATTGATTTTTCCTTCAAATGTAGGGATATCAAAATTCACCTAAACCTTGAACTGTGTTGGGTCACTAAAAGGATGTGGGGGTGCAGATGAGGAGCCAAAATTTCCCATCGAGATTTGTTGGAGAATTTGAGAGAATTGTTGTAGCATCTACACTTGCTACTATTGGAGGGCTTCATTCACCATTTCCTTGAAAGGATCGGATGTCTCGGTGTTGTCTGCCATTTGAAGTCATTTGGAGTGAATATGTGGATAGTCTGTTGGTTTTATTTTCTACCCAAGCTTCTTGTAATTTGGCCTCATCCTTAGGATCATACACTCTAAATACAAACTGCTTTGATACCACTAATCCAAAACTCAAAAACATTGGTTGAAAGATAATTCAAGAAACAAGAACAAGACAATTCAAATAATGTTATCTCTGAGAAGAGATGTTTTATTGATCAAATTTGTAGACCCAAACATATGCTTATCTCTGAGAAGAGATGTCTAATTTCCATTTTAGGTTACATATTCATTTATACATGTTTTTAAGGTGGGGTGAGGATGTGTAAGGTCACCAATCTTGAGGGAGATGAATTGGTTCAACTTCCATGATTTAAAACAATACAGAATTCAAGGAATTACTATTTTTAAAAACTTACTATTTTTAGACTACACTACTAAAATTGAAATTTGGGGAACTTCCACTAGGTTTTTTAGGTTAAAATTTTATTGAGAAAATATTCATGTCATCTCACCATGTTCTCCTCATTTTTAGCTTTCCAATGGTTCAAACGGTGAGTCAATTGGAGGTACGGTGCAAAATTTATGGCTCCCAGAAGTTTCATCATCAATTGGGGTAGACCTGTCACCTGAATTATCACCTAAATTGTTGCCCAAATCATTCCTCCCTCCTTGAGAAGAAATGTTCCCCATTAAATCAATATTTTTCATCAATTATGGTATTTTTACTTTGATCTTATTCCTGATGCAAACTTGGAATGGACTATGATTTATGAAACTATGCAGGGCTCGATTGTTCACCATTTCTATTTGACCATCAGTCTGTGGATGGAAGGCCATGAACTTATTTAGCTTGGTATCTATTTGCTTCGATTATTGTGTTGTTTGTGTAGTCATAGCTGCAACATCATCCATTTTGGATTCTTGTGGCTTGACCACCATGAGAACAAATTTCTTGGTAGTAATCAGAGAGACATATGTAGAAGGTGGTACCTCTGGTACCCTATAGCATTGTGTTATAAGAGTGAGAGTAATCCTTCAAGTTCTTGATTCATAGATGCCATGTCGATCATGCATGAATGGCTAACCAAAGATTACATCACAAACATCTAGATTGACAACATCACATAAGACCTCATCTTGGAAAGGTTCTATTGCATATGAGAGAGGACATTGGTGGGTGACACAGAGGTTTCTCCCTAGACTCAACCATCCAATATTGTATGGCTTTGGGTGAGGCTTCATGGATAGATTTAGGCTTTTCAAAACATTAGCAGAGATTAAATTCTTTTGACTTCCACTATCAAGAATGAAATGTAGAGGCTTACCTTTCACCTATAAATTAGAGTGAAACAACCTTTCCTTGTCATCTAGCTTCTCCTTATGGGTCTGTGATGAAGCAACAATGGCTTTGGGCTTAGCATCTATAATTTCTTCTTCAACCTCTTCAACTATAGGGTCTATATGAGGTAGAGTAGTGTATGTTGAGGATTGTGACTTAGAAAGCAAGGACTTGATGGCTTGACATTATTCTTTCGAGTGAGTTCCAAATTTGTGATAATCACACCACTTCCTAGTCTTTCCTTCCTTTTGCTTCCAATTTTGGCCTCATGTTTGACCTTCTTTATTACTTTTCCATTTTGAAGGCTAACTCTTCGTATTCATTTTTCCATGCTTCTACTCAATCTTCACTACGAACTTGTATGCTTCACCAAGGGTTTCCAAATTGAAGAGTTCTATTTATCCCCATATGTACCATTGTTGTTTGCCACAATATTTTAGAACCTTGTGTTTCTCACTTTCTTGGACTCTCAATCTCGAAAATAGAGAATGAAAAATGTTAGTGTAATCTTGAAAACACTATTCCTTACCTTGGAAAAGTTGTTGCTACTCTATATAAAAATCATCATATGCTCTAATGGGGTAGTATTCTTCCTTTACAGCTTCTATGAAATCATCCCAGGTAGGTTCCATCTCAAGGCCAATATCATTTGCACTGAATCTCTTTTTGTACACTTCCCACCAATTTTTGACAGGCAATGATTCTTTCAAAAGAGCAAAAGTGATCTTCTATTTATCGGTGAATTTATTTACAAAAAAATAAGATGACAATTGATCCAACCAATTTTCTACTTTATTATCATTGATTTTACCTTCAAATGTAGGGAAATCAAAAGTCACTTGAACCTTGAAGGGTGTTAGGGCACTAAAAGGATGTGGGGGTGCAGATGAGGAGCCAAATTTTCCCATCATGGTTTGTTAGAGAATTTTAGCTAATTTTTTTATCATCTATGCTTGCTACTATTGGAGGGATTCATTCACCATTTCCTTGAAAGGGTCGGATGTCTCAGTGTTGTCCACCATTTGAAGTCATTTGAAGTGAATAGGTGGATAGTCTACTAGTTCTATTTTCCACCCAAGCTTCTTGTAATCTGACCTCATCCTTGGGATTATACACTCTAAATACAAACCACTCTAATACCACTGATCTAAAACTTGAAAACTTTGGTTGAAATATAATTTAAGAAACAAGAACAAGACAATTCAAATAATGCTATCTCTGAGAAGAGATATTTTATTTATCAAATTTGCAAACCCAAACATATGCTTGTCTATGAGAAGAGATGTTTGATTTCAATTTTTGGTTACATCTTCATTTATACATGTTTTTAAGGTGGGGGTAGGATGTGTAAGGTCACCAATCTAAAGGGATATGAATTGGTTTGACTTCCACGATTTAAAACAATACAGAATTCAAGGAATTACTATTTTTAGAAACTTAATATTTTTGAATTTAACTAATAAAATTGAAATAAAATAAAATTTTAATGCCATCTCAACACATTCTTCTCATTCTTAGCTTTCCAATGTTTTAAATGGTGAGTCAATTGGAGCTACGGTGCAAAAGTTATGGCTCTCGAAAGTTCTATCATCAATTGGGGTAGACCCGTCACCTGAATTGTCGCCTAAATTGTTGCCTGGATCACTTCTACCTATTAGGCCTTTACCACATGTACTATATTCACTCTTTTACTACTTGTATGAGACCTCAAGTAGATGTTTATTATGTTTTAGTTACAATATAATGAGATCATGGCACATTGTGTAATCTCACTCCCCTAGAGATTGACTACATTTTAAAGTTGTACAAACTACCCCAGGGATGTAGAGAAGTGGGATTTCACCACATGGTACCATCCTACTCACCCACTTTCCTAAATCTTATTGACATCATTGATGCTTTGTATAGATAGTTCAAGGATGCTAGGTCACCAAGATGATTCCACATGGTAACATCCTACTAACCCACTTGTTTGAAGGCTTTTATACTTGTACAAATGGTTCCAAGATGTCAATTCATTGGGATGATACCATATGGAAACATCCCATTAACCCACTTGATAAACTATTTTATGATTTCACTACCCATTGGACAAACTTTGAAGAACATTGACTAAGTCTTGAAATAATTTTGAATGCAACTGAGACCATTAGGAGATCAACATATGGCATTGGATGAAACTTTTCAAAATCTACTAAATGTTGATAGTCTCTTTAATAAGTTGGAGTTGTCAAGATATTTTCACATGGTACCAAGCTAAATTTAGACACCTATGGGTATAAAATTAAAACACACAACCAATAATATTTGAATTAAAAAGTAATGACTAAGTATATTTGAATCAAAATGGTTATCTTTTGAAATGAAATAAAAGGCCTAAAAAATTAGTGAAATAAAACCACTTCAAAGCCAATTCCATCTATTTTATTGAAATTGAATATGGGGAAAGATGAACAAAATCAAACTCTTAGTCAATATAGATTGAATTGGAATCATGAATGAAGCAAATTACTTAGAAAAAGAAGAAAAAAACACTAAAAATTTATATAACTTGCACAAACCTAAGGCAAAACGGTTTAAAGGGAGGCTTGAAATGTGTTTTACTACATAAACACAAAATATACTAATACTTAACATACCAATGAAGATTTCAAATTTTAAATTAATGTATTCTTAAATATTATTTCTAAACCAATTTCAAGGATGAAGATTTGGTTAATAGACTTGGTCAATATCAATGAAGTTTCAGGAAACAAAAATTTACATCCAAAACTGGCTGAACCAAAGGTGAAAATAAAATGAGAGGGTCCCTATTTGAATAACTTAAAATTAGATGTGTTAGTGGAGGAAACAATAATACCTATGTTTTTCATTTATTATTATATAAATCTTTAATTCACATATTCTAGATTTATAAGATGTCACATCTTTTTTATCCCATTTGAATGGAATCTTGGAGTTTTATGTCACATGTAACTAACTTTATACTTGTCACATACTTCCTCCTCATCGCATGGGGATTACTGACACTAGGCATACACTAAGAAGGTTACTATTATCACTCAAACCCTACACCTGCTAAATTGGAAAGTTCGGTTCAGTGAGATAATAGGAACATCCCTACGGCATGGGACCCTTGCGCTCCTTGGGATGAACCTCTAGATTAGGATAGATTTATTCTATTCTAAATACACCTATTTTAAGACCATCACAAAGGAATAAAGAATATAAAGGTAAACTAACACTAATTTTAACTTATGATCTTTGAGGAAAAGGGGATGGAGAAGGTAAGAAATGTTGAAACATAAAGAGGTGATGCACCCAAAATATAACAAGCACTCTACTACCATAAACATAATATAGACCTTTATGGACAAGACAAAATCATATATATTCAGCCAAGGATACTCCATGTGCATAAGTATTTTTCATGGAGGCATGGGAATATAGTGCAACACTGTGAGGGATGATAAATAGTCCATAGATAGTATCAACACAGACCTGAGTGAACATAGAATATGACCTGCAAGTGAGTTCCAAGTTTGATGTGGAGGTATTAGGAATGGACAATGGTGAGAGGGGAAAACATTACCCATAGTCAATGATCAACAAACACAAATAACACATAGATTATCAGAATAACAAAAGGAGGTGAAGTTGATTCTCATTAGTCTACAAGATTTAGCCAATACAAGTGCTCATAGAGGGCAATTTTAGTAGCATAAGGTTGTTAAAATGTGTCCACCATTTTTTTAATGAAAATTCATTATTTCAAAGAGAATAAACCTACTTTTAAAATTAATGTACCACTTGGGGTGATGGGTATAGATTTTAATTCTTTTGGAATTCTATAGCCATGATTTCTATAGTTTGCCTGAAAAATCAAACCTAGAAATCATAGTAGGAACATTACGTGTGCATAGGGAGGAGGAATATTTGCCTTAAAATATTAGACAATGGTGTGAAGTTGTATTACGATGTCTAGTGGCTGCTTATGCATTCAACTATTCTATCAATACCTTAAGCTCATGCATATTAATGTCATATTTATTGAAGTACAAAATCACCATGCTTATGAATCTGACAGAGTCATGGTGACATCTTATTTTGGGCAGCTACTTACTAAAAGGATGGTTTAGATAATCCTCCATTAATTTAACACTAGAATGATTAGTTTTCCTATAGTTTATATAGGTGTTACTCTACTCAACACTTGGTCCCTTTTACAACAAGTTACCACTCCTTTAGCTTAAACAAACCTATTTTACCTCTACAAAGCTCTGCTAGCAATCCTTGGTCCCTATTGAAAATCTTGGTTCAACTTAGGTTGCTTGAGCTTAGTTCCATATATTTTCCATTAGCTTAGGTCTATTCATTTGTTCTACTCAAGTCAAACTACTCCATCAACCTTAATTGAAAATGTCCCAGCTTGATCCTTTATTCATTGGTTGTCAATAAACCAACTTGGGTTCCATTGACCTTGACCCCCACTCATACCATCAGATCTCTTTGACAAGTTGAATGATTATCATTATATCTATTTCTTGGGCTTATACATTATTGACACTTACCACCCACATGCTTGGTCTTTGGATTTGCTCACCAATTAATCTGCTCTTGCACTTATGCCACATGTTAGTTCCTTGAATTATTGACTCTTCCCATGTGTCATTGATCTACCTTTGTATGCTCAAATGAATTTTATTAGATCTAGCTATACCCACTGACCTACCGATCACTACCCATCATTGGATTTGATTTGGGCTTCTGAGATATGGACACCTTTCAATCCCACATCTAGTTAGGGACCCTTTGATAGTTTTTGAATGCCAATAGCTACTTTATGAGGACTAAATTTTACATTTACATGAATGTACTTGGATTTTTAAATTCAAATAATTAGTTTTAGGGGCCCAAACTTGATGTCCACTCACCTATCATGGGATATTTGAATCCTAACAACTATCTATTGTGTTAAATTTGACATTTGCATGACCATCTTGGACCTTTTGAATCAACTTTATTGAAATAATTTGTCTAAAATAATTCATCTACAGGTTTTGCCTCAAAAAATTTATCCAAAAGAAATTAATCTTCATGGAAATTATTGTAGAACAACTTCCTCAAAAAAATTCATGCCTTAGCCAAATTTCACAAGTAGTTTTCTTGACACAATTCATGCCCTTATACCTTTTGTCAAAAAATTTGTTAAGGACACTTACCTTATATAATTTCATTTTAGCTCTTTCAAAATGGCCCTTTTTTCCTTGAGATTACCATTCAAGATTTTTGAAAGTTCCCTTTAGGAATTTTGAATGGACCACTTTGGCTAGAAAACACCCTTCAAACTTTTTGTTTGGTACACTTTTCGATAGATGATCAAAACAATTCTTGACACTTGTCCCAAAAGACTCGAAATTAAAATTCTAAAAGAAATAACACTTATCCAAATAAAAGCACAGAAAAAATGAAATTATAAAAAGGAAAGCCCAAAATATTTCCCAATTAAGGATTCACTTGAAAAGATCTAAATTATAGCTTAATCCTTGAAGGCTTAAACATTATGAAAATATGTTCATAAAACTATTAATTTTCTCTATAGATCTATTCCTTAGAAATATTTAGGACATGTCATTGCATCTAGGCAAACTTCGTATGTGGGCCGAAAATGGCTAACATTTCTGGAGACTCATAGAGAAGCATGCCTACTATGATTGAGAACCCAGACCATGAAAAATTCAATAGGCACATAGTAATTAAGGCTAAAACTTTATTATCCTATGCCTAAATAGATTGAATTGAGTTTTACCCCCTAACAAAGTAAAAGAGAGAACAAACAACTAATGTGTAAAATGCACTTAGAGGAAAACAAATCTAAACTAAGACTATATAATGTGCATGTAGACACTTAGGAAAATATAATGCAAGCTAATGTAATTTACTATATACAAACTAAAAAAATGGGCCTTCACCCTCCTGGGTCAAAATATAATCCTCTTAAGTCCTTCACATTGTGCACCTCCCTATTGTTGGCATGTGATGAAAGGAGGTGAGGTGGCATCTATTTATTCTAAAGGAGGTACACCCTGATTACTTCTAAAGAGCACTTAGGGAATTTCATTTGAATAAGTTCCCCTTCAATAAATGAATCCATCAAACTTTATAGGAGCTCTCTTTGAATATTATTGAAGTCTTCAATGTCAAGTCACTCCTACATGTATCCTTTAGTACCTAGCTACACTCTTTACTCAAACCGAGCCTCCTAGAGATTAGGATACATGTGATTGATACTTAGAGAGCTCATGAAATTGATAAGCTACTCTTGTGAGCTAGTTATATCTTCTTTAAACTCCCCTATAAGGTGCTCAAGATAAGATACCTAGAGTCCACATTCTACTATAGCCTCCCACTCATCTTTTTGATGCTTATTAGGAGGCTGAGGCTAAAACCTACCTGCAATGTCTTCAAGGGATGTAAAAGCATATGTAAGGTTATCAAAGAGTCAATAACCATATTTAAGTATGTTAAATACATCAAAATTCAACTATTAAGAAAGTTTACTTAATGGGATGCCTCCTTCTTATCCCCTAACCTTTCTAATAAAGGTGCAGTCCTTGACCTTGGTCATATTGCAGTCTGCTTATAGAGGAGCATAACCTGTGCATAGGATTCTGAACAAATCCTGCATCTCCTCATCTCTTTTTATCACCTACACATTATTTTCAAATTATTTATGGGGTTCCTCTTGAATCAAGAATTCTCCTTGATTAGTTTGTTTTCACCTGAGGTATTCTTCCAGCTGCTCTTTTCTCTTCTATATAAGAGGCCTCATTATAACTTCATGATCGACTTCATCTTCTTCCATATTGAATTAAATCTCATCTCTCGAAGAGAGAACCTCATCATCTTACTCTTGTACACTTCCTTATGCATAGGCTTATTTTTTTCATCCTCTTCCTATAGTATCTCTAAACTTTTTGACTTCCTAGTGCAAAAGAGGTTGTTAATGATGATTTATTCATCATACTCACTTGAAGTATCATCTTCTTCATCCAAATGGTCTTCACTTGCCTTTCATAAAAATGGTCCTCCTAAAAAAGGATATGGTGGGAGGGAAAGAGGTTTTGATTGGCATGGAAGAAGGGGATTCCAAAAGGTTAGGCATCATGAAGTCAAGATGCATTGTCTAGGAAGGCTTCCATGGTTGTGCTTGAGGCTCTTGAGGGAGGATGGATCCTTGATTTATCATAGATACATGCTCTTTTAAATGGGGGACTTTAAATTTTGGTAGTTTAAAGTTGAAATATTTATTAGAAGGTATAGGGGGTTTACCTTGATTGAAGGTAGGGACTTTGGGTATAGAATTTTTATGTGCACAGGGGGGGCTGCTTGGAGCTAGGAAAGGAAGGAGTAGAGGTGGTTGGATGTGATTCAATTTTTTACATCTACATAAGTACCTGATGCATTTACTATCCCTTGGTTCTAATCTAACTATCTAAGCATTCTTCTTCAAATCTTTGTTACTTTATCATCTCCTACTGCTAGGCATTATCTTGATGAGTAATCTCCTCTTGTTACCTATCATAATCTTGCTCTCTTTCAATCTCCCTTAGATATCTCTAAAAATCAAGATGTATATCATTGATGCTCTTCTAAGGCAAATCTAGAGGGTAGTAATGCTGATTAGGAATAAGGTAGATTGCATAGGTCTGATTAGAAGCATAAGAAAGTTGTTATAAGGGTTGAATTAGGGGAAGGTTACAGGCACTCACATGAGCTTGATATAAGAAATGGGAAGGCAAAAACATAGAATTTTCATGGAATGGGGGGTGGAAAGACATATATTTAATCACTTAAAATACTTAAACTAGTATATTTTGGTCATTCAAAAATTTTAGGTGCTCTATAGAGTGTCTTCAACACTTGATAGTTAAGGGTAGCATCAATTCCTTAGCTTTGATTCAATCAAGTCCCATCGAGCATGCTATAAACTATTATCACTCAAACCCTACACTTGATGAATTAGAGGATTGGTTTAATGATATAATAGGAACATCCCCAAGGTGTGGGACCCTTATGCTCCTTAGGATGAGCCCCTAAATGAGGCCAAATTCCTTATATTCTAAATGTACCTAGTTTAAGACTAGAATGTTAGCCTAAATACTAGAAAGGTAAACGACTGCTTATCTAAATATAGGATCTTTGATGAAAAAGGGAGGGAAAAGGTAACAAATTTTGAAATATAAAGAGGAGATGCACCCAAAATAGAGTTAGTGCTCCTACTATCATAAACACAATATATAAATTTAAGGAAAGACTAAATCACATAGCTTTAGCCAAGGATACTCCAAGTACATAAGTGTTTTACATGGAGGCATAAGAATGTAGTGCAACACTGAGAAGGATGACAAATGGTCCACATATATTATCAACATAGACCCGAGTACAGATATAATATGACCTATAAGTGAGTTCTAAGTTTAATGAAGAGGTGTTGAGAATGGAAAATGATGAGAGGCAAAAATATTACCCACAGTCAATGATCAAAACACAAATAACACATAGATTATTATAATAATAGAAAGAGGTGAACTTAAATCTCATTAGCCTGCAAGATTTAGCTAATAAAAGTGCTTATGGAGAGAAATTTTAGTAGCATGAGGTTGCTAAAATATGTTCACCCTTTTTTCAATGGAAAGTTAGGATTTTATAGAGAACAATCTTTCTCTTACAATTAATGTGCCACTTGGGTTGATGGGTACAACTTTTAATTCCTTTATAGTATTGAAACCATACTTTTTGTAGTTTGTCTAACAAATCAGACCTAGAAATCATAGAAAAAACCTTACGTGTGCATGGGAAGGAGGAAGATTTATTTGAAAAGATCATAGAGTGGAATGAACTTGTGTTTTTATGTCTAATGGTTGCTTATGCCTTCAACTATTCTGGAAATACCTTGAGATCTTGTATATTAATGTCCTATTTACTAAAGGATAAAATCACCATGCTTATGAATCTGATAGATCCATGGAAACATCCTGGTTTGGGTGGTTACTTGATAAAAGGATAGATTGGATGCTCCTCCATTAATTATGCACATCTTCCTTTGCTTTAAAACCTAGACCTGAGCCTACTATAGATGAAAACCAATCTAGGATAATTGGTTTTTTTATAGTTTATATAAGTGGCACTCTTCTTGATGGTTGGTCCCTTTTACAACAAGTTACCACCCCTTTGGCTTAAATAGACCTATCTTGCCTCTCTGAAGATATGTTGGTGATGCTTGGTCCTTATTGACAATCCTAGTTCAACTCAAGTTGCTCAAGCTCAGTTTCATATACTCTTTGTCAACTCAAGTCCATTCATTTGTTCTAATCAATTCAAACTGCTCCATCAACCTTAATAAAAATGTCTTGTCTTGGTCCTTTATTTATTGGTTATCAGTAAATCAACTTGGGCTCCATTTACCTTGACCCTTGCTCGCACCATTAGATCTCTTTGATAGGTTAAATGCATGTCATTAAATATATTGCTTGAGATTATGCACTATTGACACTTAACACCTATGCACTTGGTCTTTAGATATTCTCACCAGTTTATCTACTCTCATGGTTACACCACATGTCATCTCTTCAGATTATTGACTCTTTGACTCTTCTTACATGTCATTTATCTACCTTTGTATGCTCAAATGTACTCCATTAGATCTTCTTTCACCTACTGATCACTGCTCATTATTGGATTTGACTCGAGCTCCTGAGATATGGACACTTGTCAAGCTTACATTTAGTTGGGGACCCTTCGATGGTTTTTAAATGCCAATGGATACGTTGTGAGGACTAGCTTTGACAT
This sequence comes from Torreya grandis, assembly GCA_037957365.1. Classification (NCBI taxonomy): domain Eukaryota; kingdom Viridiplantae; phylum Streptophyta; class Pinopsida; order Cupressales; family Taxaceae; genus Torreya; species Torreya grandis. Next base: position 1,886,852 of record JARHVA010002285.1, on the reverse strand, counting down.
CTGTGTGAATGTCTTTGGATTTTCAAATTCAAACAATTACTTTTAGGGGCTCAAACTTGAATTCCACATGCCTATTATTAGAGATTTAAATATTAATGACTATCTTTTGTGCTTAAATTTGACATTTGTGAGACCATCTTGGACATTTTGAATCAAATTTATCAAAATAATTTTTCCAAAATAATTTATCTACAGGGTTTGCCTCGGATAGTTTATCTAAAAGAAATTGGTCTTTAGGGAAATTGTTGTGGAACAATTTCCTTGAAAGAATTATTCTCTTATCCAAATTTTAGAAATAGTTTTCCTAAAATAATTTGTGCCCTTGTACCTTTTTTCATAATTTTTTTAAGGACACTTTCCCTACAAAATTACCTTTCAGCTCTTTCTAAATTTTCCTTTGCTCCTCAAGATTACCCTTCAGGATTTCTAAAAGCACCCTTTAAGAATTTTGAATGGACCACTTTAGCTGGAAAAGACCCTTTGGACTTTTTGTTTGGTACACTTTTCGAGAGATGATCCTTTGGGTTTTTAATTTTAGATAAAATGTCTAAAATAATTCCTAACACTTAGCCTAAAAGATCCAAAATAATTTTTTTGAAATAAATAACACTTAGCCAAATAAAAGGGTAGAAAGAAATGAACTTATCAAATGGAAAGCCCAAAATATTTCCCAAGTAAATATTTACCCGAAAAGGCCTAAACTATATCTTGATCCTTGAAGGCTCAAACATTATGAAAATCTATTCATAAACCTATTTATTTGCTCTACAAACCTATTTCTTAGAAATATTTAAGACATGGCATTGCATCTAGGTAAACTTTGTATTTGGCCCAAAAATGGTTAATAGTTACACAAGGTTATGATGGATTTTCTTAATAACTCATTCTATCTCACTATATCTATTTAAATAGCTTTTTCCTCTCTTATTCTAGAACTTGAGACACATCTTGAGATAACAATTGATGTTCATTCTTATTTCTTATTCTCTCATGTCTTCTCCTCTATTTGTGAATATTTTTATCTATATAATATTTTTGTAAGTCTTCCTACTTAATGCACATGGAGTGCTCTTTCATTGATTTAATTTCCCCATTTATCATTTTTCATTTTCATATTGTTTGGCTTACTTTTGAGGTGATATTTTACCTTTTTTGAATTCCTTTGCTTATACTCTCAATGTTATTTGCATAATTCCTATTATTTTTTATAGTAATATATGACTATAGTGTGGTGATAGTTCACTTATAACCATACACTAATTTTTTTAAAAATAGTCCAATAAACTTGATTTATAGTTTAAAGAACTAAGAAATCTAAAAAATTACAAAGAGTTGGGAAAGGAAGGTTTAGACATAAAAAAATTAGTTAGATCACCATAAATATCTTATAGATAATCATCCTTATAAAAATAAATATTCAATGAAAACTATACTACATGATAATGAGATATTGTTGTTGAGATATTGAACAGCAAGAAAAGGTTATTTTCCATCATCCTCTGACTCTATGGCCTATTGAGAATCATGTATGCCCATCATCCTCTGAGTCTACATCCTATTGAGAATCACGTATTCTAGTATTCATTTAATATTGTAAATCCAATTGAGTGGAGTATGAATTTGGGATCCATGAGTTTGTATTGGCACATCCCAATCAATGGTTTATGCCTATATGGTGTTAAAACTAGCTACATGATCCATTTTATGCTCAATTATTTACTAATGGAGTTTTCATTTTTGGATGACTTCCTTTATTATAGGTCTGATGGAATCATACAATAGGAATTTATTGATGGTGTGTATACAAATAGAAATGCAATTGATCTATTAATAAATCCTAGATCAGATAAGATAAATCTTACTTACACTTTCGATCATTGATACATTAGATATTTAAGGTCATGACCAAGATGGACATACTAGACCTAACTAAGGGATGTCCTAAAAAATAATATCATTAGAGAGGGTTCAAAAGTCTCTAGTTAAGAAACACCATGTAATAACCCTAGTTAGGCCATATGTTTTCATATTCACAAATTAAGTGCAAAGGAAAGTAAAATCTAACCTAGTGCTCACCAAAGATTATGGCAAAAATTGGGGGTAATAAACATAAAAAATATACATGTATATAATAAATACTAATTAAGCTATGTATAGGTAAAACCCTAATGCATAGAGATCAATATATTCAAAATCTATTACTTATGCTACTTCTATATACTAAAATAGAGGAGTAAATTTAGAAATACTTACCTTGAATATGAACCCATCGAGACTTAATCTCTCGCTTTCTCAAAGGTGCTTCACAAGACGTAATTTTGGTTTGTAAGGATCAATAAAGAAAGGCCTAAGCATCCAACACTTTTCCACAAGATAAGAATCTTCTCTAAGTATAAACCCTAAGAAATAATTCCTCAAGTAGAATGGTAGAAGATCATATTATAAAGAAGCACAATGAGTAATTAACTCTTTTTATTCCTAGGAAATGGAAAATTTAATGTGTATATATAGTTGGATCTAACCCTAAAACTTTCTAAAAGTTTAGCCAATAGGGTCAACCTAATCAACTCTATATCATTAATTTATTAAAATAAATTAGGTCTCGGTCTAAGTTGGGTAGAGCCAACTTATACCCATAACATGATTTTAAAAAATCTAATATAGGGTTGACTCAGGCCACTAGTGTAATGTAAACTATCAAAAAGGGTTTTAAGCTTAGGTAGGTGCTAATGAAGGTGGTGAAATTCTTGGAAGAGTGTGCAAGAAAGGAGGCAAGGATTAGGGAAGTACATGGGATAAGGTTATGTAGATATCAAGTAGTGTTATAGGGTATACCAACCATATGAAGTACCAATGGTCTATCCACCCCTTTCTTGGTGTACCTTTTAAGGTGTGCACTTAGGGAGATTGAGAATTGATAGGTTCTTGTAAGAGAGAAAGCATCATTAATTGATAAAGTTTGAAAATATTATGTGTATACATATTCTCTGCTTGAATTTCATCACGTGTCACTCAGGTGCAATAGGAAATGGTGCTTTGGGAAAAGAATATATCACAACAAAATGTTAGATCGAAGTAAATTACATTATTTTAAAGCATAAAATAACTAAAAGTAAATTCCTAGAAGGTAAATAATTGAAAATAAATGTAATGTATGCATAACTTGACTTACCTTTATCTTGGGATGCTTGTCTGTTGTGTTATTAGTTTTGATCATGGAGGGTATGAAGATTATTTTGGATAAACCCAAGGATACAAAACTAAAGAACAAAATCAAAAAAATGTAGGAAAGTCAAGATAACTAACGTGGTGTAGGCATGATGTACTTAGAAATTTGGTAAGCTAGGGTGCCAAATGCTAAGTTAGGACCGAATAACCATTTCAAAAAAATTAGAGTAAATCAGATAACCAAAAATCCAAGGCTACTAAAATAACCAAAAAACTCAAACAAGTAAATCTTAAGTAAGAAATCCAAACAAACCAAGGTATACAAGTAAAAATGGTAATCAAACATCAATGTAAAAGTAGTAATAATCCTTACTTAAACAAATGTGGGAAAGCAATATTATAACAACATTGATGAGTGAGCAGTAATAATCCTTACTAAACCTAAAATAAATAAAAAGTGCATAAAAGGGAGAAAATATTGGTGATTGAGAAGTAACAAGCCAACCTCACTCAACAGTTGAAAAATTACATAAAAAATAGAAATGGACATAATTTCCCATAAAATGAGGTATAAAAATGGAATTTTTAAAAAATAAACCAAGTCAATTCTACAAATGTAAAGCAATGGCATAAATAAAATAATCCATAGTTGACCAAACATATTATTTTATTCTAAAGATAGATTAAAAAAAAAAAAGTGCTAGCATATTTTTAAGATAGGAAGAAGAGGGAATATAGAAGGGGGAAATATATTTAGAATCAAACTTTCTTGTCAAGGGGGGAAATGAAATGGGTAAAGGGTAAAAAGAAGGAAAAATCAAAGTAGAAAAACTCTTTATCTAAGTCAAGACACTTAAATTATGTTTGTCAAAATAAGAGGACTTTCAACATTAAGGACTCTAAAGAACTTTTCTTAGCCATACAAATATTATGTCATCAAATGAAGTATGAATATCATCCCATGAAGGCTATATGTATGAAAAGTAAATGGACCTACCTTCCCACAACATGTTCTCCATTCCTCAAGACCCCTTATAGAGTTGTCAGTCTACTTCAAAGATTGGGTACTTATGTGACAAAGTAGGTAGTACCATATATTATTTTTAAATAATCCTATCCCAATCTACTCACCTAATATTTCTCAATGGACCTCGGTTCTATCATGAGGTAGACTATGGAGTTTTATCTTCAATTAGAGATAGAAGATGTGATATTAATCATGTCTTTTAGTGTGATTTTGACTTTTGACTTTTTATGTTGAATTTTGATCATTTAATTTTGTTTTAATTGATTGGGATTCTAAATTTTGAATGATTTTTATATTCATCCTTCATACATATTAGGATAACCAACCATGGGTGCTAAAGATGACTATCATTTGAAAACATTAGACTTGGTTGTTAAAAAAGGGAACTTAGAGATCATGGTGTCTAAGAGTCTTATTTATTCATGTGAAATAAAAGTGTTATATTGATTCCAAACTTGGTTCATTCAAATTGAAATGGAAGGAAATGAAATCAAGGGGAACAAACATGAAATTTTTTAAATGACTTCAATTTAAAAATAAATTGAAAATAGTGAAAAGGGGATACAATGACAGTTAAGTTTGATTCCTTATCATAAAAATGGTATAAGATTAGGAAAACATGATAGCATAGTTTATTGTATAAATTTTATCTACAAAGGAAACAAAAAACAAAGTCAAGAACAAGGGATCACAAGTGTGTAACCATTTCTTAACATTATACAAAAGGAACACTGAATGAATTGGAGATGGTGATTTTATGATGAGATCCTGGTCGTATCCACGGTCTTACACTGTAACTCATAAAATAGAAACCCAAGAGGGTAAACAAAGCATGTGAAAAATAACAATGAGAAAGATGGTATTTTTAAGGAAGTGTTGTCATTGATGTCATTTGATGTAAAGGTTAATGTCATTAATGTTAAGATACATCTAATGAAGATGCATGGTGAGTGGTCTATGAGATATGAGCCATGTGACATGAGAGAATTTGAAGGAAACATAATGTTTTTCTATTGATGAGAATTTGAAGGAAACCTAATGATTCTTCTAAGGTTGATGTCAAGTTTAAGGTCAAGGACAAGTTAAACATGTTTGAGTACTAATCTTTGAGTACAATGTGTCTTGATAAGTTTAGTCATACCAATCATAGTGATTTCATGAGCATGTTCTTGGTAAACATGATGAATTATGTGTAGAGGTATGATATTGTCCAAAGAGCTTGACAGGTATGTGAATAATGTGTATACGCATTAAGGAGTGTTTTAGGGTTAGTTGTCAAAATTATCAAGTATTTGAACATTGTGAGAGACTTGAGAAGCTTATGCATAAGATGCCTAGTCTTGTGCATGAAGTAGCATGACAGCCTAGTAAGATGGATGCACATAAGCATAATATTATGTATGAGGTTATTTAATCATTCATATGAGCCATTATATCACTCATGAGTGTCTCAGAGTAAGCATATAGGGGTAAGACCTACAGACCTAGTATGCAACTAAGACTAGTTTTAGATTATACTTGACCCAATGAGAGGTCATGAGATGTTTTCAAGACCTATGAAGGATAAAAATTAGTGTTAGATAATGTGATAAGTTTTTTGAGCATGTGAGTGAGGTGGAGAGTACATGGACATTGGATAGAAGGCCATTTTCAAGGCCTAATGTGACTTGCCTAATGTGAGTATTTAGTAATCATATTGAAGAATGTTTTGCCATCAATGAAAAATGGGTAGTTTGTTGAGAATTATTATCATTGATGTCAATTTTGATGTCATTGATGTTAAGGTGCATCTTCTAAAGATGCATTGTGAGTGGTCTATAAAGTATGAGCCATGTGACATGAGAGAATATGAATGCAACCTGATGTTTTTCTGTTGAGTGATAATTTTATGGTAACCTAATTATTATTCTAATTTTGATGTCATGTTTTAGGTCAAGGTCAAGGTAAGCATGTTTGAACACTAATCTTTGAGTACAAGGTGTCTTAAGAAACTTAGTCATAATAAGCATAGTAATTTCATGAGCATGTACCTGGTAAGCATGAATAAGTATGTGTATAGGTATGATATTGTCCAAAGAGATTGATAGGTATGTGAAAAATTTGTACAAGCATCAAGGAGTGTTTTAGGGTTAGTTATAAAAATTGTCAAGTGTTTGAAGCTTGTAAGAGACTTGAGAAGGCTTGTGCATATGATGCCTAGTCTTGTGCATGAAGGAGCATGGTTGCCTGGTGATATGGATGCAGAAAGGCATAAGAGTATTATTATGTTATTTAATTATTTATATGAGGCATTAGATCACTCATGAGTGTCTCAGAGTAAGCCTATAGGGGCAAGATCTACAGACCTAACATGCAACTAAGACTAGTTCTAGACTCTACTAGACCTACTAAGGGGTCATGATGTGTTGTCAAGAATTATGAAGGATGAAAATAATTTTTAGATCATGTGAGAAGTTTATTTATCATTTGAGTGAGGTGGAGAGTGCATGGATGATGGTTATAAGGTCAATTTCAAGGCCTAATGTGACTTATTGGTCAAAAGCCTAGAGAGCAAAGAGAGAGATGGTGGCCTAACGGGGTATCAAGATTCATTTACAAGGTAATAATTAACACATGAGAATTTTTTAGTGGTGTGATAGATTTTTATAGGTGTGTTGATGAAGTTTGAGTTCAAAGTTTCTGAGAAAAGGCAAGAAAAAGTGTTTCAAGGTCTCTCAAGTGCACAAAATGAAGGGTTATCAACTCAAGAAGGACTTTCATGTGTTTATTGGCATGTTTAACCTCTAAATGAGAACCTAATCCATTCATGGTAGATGTTTTAGGGTCCTAAATCAATTTTCTAAGCATTGGTTTCTATAATAAGGGGCTAAGTTTTATGAATGATCATTAAGACTATAAGGTGGTTTAAACGTCTCTAAAACCCTAACATTGACCCAATGAGAAAGATATTGATAAAAACATCCAAGAATGGTTTGGAATGGCTATGTAATTGATTTAAGGTTGTATTTAACTCTCTTAGGCATCTCTAGGTGTGATTTTTTTATCTAGGGGATTTCTAGCTCATGATTCTGATCAATTATTACCAAAATTTAATTATTATTGTGAATATAGGCGGGACATTATCTATCCAATAATGCCACACCTCCACCCATAATGTTTATAATTAATTTTGAAAAATTGGTACCAATAAAATATATTTTGATATATTTACTATTTACTGACAAAAATATATTTTTATATTTTTTTAAAAATATTTATTTAAATATTTATATGTTTTAATGTGTTTATTGAAAATTAATAAATATATTTTAATATATTTTTTAATTAAATATTTATTCCCATTTAAAAAAATAAAGAACCTATACCTTTTTACCATGCCATTTATTTAGAATTCATGCATATTAGATCTTTATTTTTTTTAAAATATCCTCACGGTACATGCATGTTAAGTCTTTGTGTAAAAGGAGTTTCAGTAGACACATGTATTTATAATGGCATAATTTAGTGCCAAGTTAAATGGGTGGTAATTTTATTTAAATAAGTGTGGCGTGGAACTTTAAAATGCATGTTTATAACACAAAAGACTACATGGAGTTAGTGATACTTGGTTTTAGCCCCCTTTTATAAATGTAAGCATGATAATCTTTTTTTTAAAAATTAAAAAGTGCATGTTTTTATATAGTGTGGACTCCATAAATAAAGAATTGGATGTTAAAATTGAAAGCAATTTTTTGATAAGTGTTGCAATATTGATTTTTGATAACCTTAAATTAATCAATAAATACAAATCTTGTTTTCTTGATCTTAGAATCTTAAATTGAACAAAGAAAGAAGACATATGTCATTATCAAAGCATTGGATCTTGGGTAATAGTATGGCATGAAATGTTCACCGTTTTGGGCATTAATTATTTATTTATATGGGGAAGTTTAATTATTCAATGGATTGGATCAGCTTTGGCACTGATTCTATGCTATTATCCACACTTAGTTATATGTCAACAATGTTGAATTCTATGTTGAGATTTTTGGTTTTGATCAATTGCAGAGCAAAACTGAATACAAGTAGCAAAAAATCCCAAAGAGCCAATGCCATGCTATCAAAATGGGACAAACCCAATTTGGGTCAATTGTTAGTACCTTCAGTAAATTTATTATTGCCCAACCAATGCCAAGTAGCATTGATAAATATATAACTATAGGTTATTTTATAGAGATGATAACAAGATTTTGGTAGAGAAGTAGTGGATTTTCACAAAGAAAATTATAAACAGAGATATCTAGATACAAAGGTAGCAAAACCTCCTAGAGGTTTATTTTATTGCACAAATAGATATCTAGTATGAAAATAATTATTTACTCAGAGATATTTTTTATAATCAGTCTCAAAGAGTATTAATAAGATAAGAAAACTCATAGAGTGGACTTGGGGATGTGTCCATTTGGTGAACCCTATAAACAAATTTTCTATGTTATATTTCATTTTTAAGTTCCTCTCTATGATCATAAATCCTTTCAATTTCTTTTATTAAAATTATAGAATTTTTATAAATTAATTTATTTTATTTTATTTAAAGAGGAAATTGGAAACTAAAATATTTCATTTTATTTTAAATCTAATCCAAAAAAACTATAAAAGTTTTTATAACTTGGATTTCTAGACCAGTTTGGTATTAGACCCTATGATCAAGACCATTTAACACATTGTCTGGTAATTTCAATAGCATTTTATGTTAACCAGGTCTTGATCAATATGTTGTGAAGGGAAACTTGTAGAGTTTGAACCTGAAATTGGTGCAAGAGATGCAAGATAGTAGACAAATATGGGATCATACATGTTTGATGCATAATTCTAGCATGCCTTTCTCAACATGAAAAATATGGTTGAGGAAATCTACGAAGAACATAGAAAGGGGAAAGAAGCAAAGGAAGATCAAGCTAAAAGATAATAAATTCCTCTTTCACCTTTGTCTTCTAAGAAGGCCTCCTCTTTTGTAGATGGTAAAACTATCCCACATTTAAAAATAGATGTTTAATTTGATTTGCCAATTTATAATGGTGAGTTCAGTGCAGATAAATTAGATAACTGGGTCAAGTAGATTGAGATATATTGTAGGATTTAGAACATTCTCAATGAGGAAGCCAATATTTAGTTGGCTACTCTCTGTATGAGTGGCACAACACTCATCTAGTGGGAGAGTAAGATTTAGAAAGACCTCAAGCAACATGGTAAGGTTATTTCTTCTTAGAATGATTTTGTTTCTAAACTGAGAATTCAATTTTATCCTTTGGGTTATATGAAACAAGCTAATATAGATTGGTATACTTTAAGATAGAATAAAGGTCAGAGTGTGTAGGAGTACACTCAAGAGTTTATAAATAAGGCATTATTGTTGGGCATTCCTCTGTATAGTTTAGAAACATTGCTAAAGTATATTAGAGGTTTGAATAGTTATTTGACACATATTATTCTCATGTTTAATCCTTATAACATTGATGAAGTTTGTGTGAAAGCTACACATATGGAATCCAAGGGTAAGATGACAATGAAGGCTATGGAAAGAAATCTCTCAAGCCAGTTAAAAATAGAGGAAAAGGTAAAGGTAAGGGTAAGGGTAAGTCTAATTACACTATTAAGAAAGAGGAAGGAAAACCTTTCTATAATCACTACAAGAAGAATCATGATGAGGCTAAGTATTGGAAACTCCATCCATAACTCAAGACAAATAATTTTTGTAATAAAAAGGAAAAGAAGGCTAATGTTGTTATCTAATAGGACTTGGGATCATATTTTGGTGATGAAACAAAAGTGACTGCTATGGGTCATCAAACTTTAACTTCTTCATCTTCTAACCTTAAACCTTTTGTTATTTCTTCATCTTCTAAAACTAAATCTAAACATGCTAAAATAAAAATAAATGAGTTTTTCCACATAAGAGTCATATCTAAGCATACTAAAATAGATACTCTTTTTCATAGTGGATCACAAGCTAATCTTAATTTTGAAGAGGTTGTTAAAAAAAAAGATCCAAAACCAAACCACATCTAAAACCATATCTTTTAGGATGTGTGTGTGATGATGCAAAATTATAGGTCACAAAAACATGCACTTTGAGGTTTGCTATTACTTTTAAATTCATTGATGAAGTAGAGCTAGATGTAGTTCCTTTGGATATTTGTGCAAGTGTTTTGGGAAGTCCTTACTTATATGATAAAAAGGTAATATTTTATAGAGAAGAGAACAAATATTTTCTTGTAAAGGATAGGATTGAATACATAGTAAGATCCCATCATGTCAAAACCAATTTGACTCTTGTCTCTATAGGACAAATGAAAAGACTGTAAAATCAAGTAAGAGTTTTGTTCCCATAATTGTGAAAACCAAGGATAGTGAAAAATCCAAGGATTTAGAGGGTTCTGATCTTGAACATCAATTTGAAATAGAAATATTATCTCTAACTAAAATGGTGTTTTTTTAGGAATGACAAGGTTTACCCCCTAAGAGGGAAATCCAGCATGAGATTCAATTGAAATAGGATGCCTCTCTCCCTAATATTGACATGTATCGATTGTCAGCAGTAGAGAATGAAGAAATAAATAATCAATTGATGGAGTTACTTGAGAAAGGAGTCATTTAGCCAAGCACCTCTCCATGTGGTTTGCCTATTGTCTTGGTACCAAATAAAGATGGTACATGTTAGATGTGTGTGGATTTCTAAGCTTTGAATAAAATCACAGTTAAAAACCACTGCCCTCTTCCTCGTATTGATGATTTGTTAGATTGATTAAAACATGCAAATTATTTTACTAAGTTATATTTAAGAAGTGGTTATCACCAAATAAGAGTAAGTGATGGTGATAGTTGGAAAACTGCTTTAAAAACTAAGCAACATCTTTTTGAGTGGCTTGTTATGTCTTTTGGGATTTGTAATGCACTTGCCACAATTATGTGGGTTATGAATGATGTGTTAAGACTATTTCTTGATGATTTTGTAAATGTGTACTTGGATGACATCTTAATTGTTAGTAACACATGTGAAGATCATATTAAACACATCAAAAAAGTCTTAGATACTTTACAAAAGGATAAACTATTCTTAAAGATGTCAAAATGTGAATTTGCAAAAACATTTTTAGTTTACTTAGGATATGTTGTAGGGAATGGCTCATTAGAAATAAACCCTGCAAAAGTTTCAGCCATATTAAATTGGTCAAGGCATAATAATGCAATAGAAGTTAGAAGTTTTATTGGAGCAGTTCAATTTTGGAGAATTTTTTTTTGCTAACTTCTCTTACATTGCATCTCCTTTACATGTTTTAACAAGTGTTAAGCGGGCCTTTCAATGGGCAAGAAAGCATGAAAAATATTTCAATACCTTGAAATAAAAGATAAGTACAATCCCAATTCTTGCACTCCTTAATTTATGATAATCTTTTGAGATAGAAATTGATGCTAGTGGGTATGCAAGGGAGGCAGTATTAATGCCAAACCAAAAACTAGTGTGTTTTCATTTGGAAACCTTAACAAGTGCAATTAAAAATTATCATAATTATGATAAAGAGTTGTATGCTTTGATATAGAGTGTGAAAAATTGGAAACACTATTTGATGGGCAAAGAGACAATCATCCATACAGATCATCATCCTTTGCAATACCTTCAATCATAATCCAAGCTACAATAACCATGACACTTTTGATGGGTGGAATTTTTGTAGCAGTTCCATTTTGTTATAGGGTATAAAAAGGGAACACATAATAAGGTTTTAGATGTGCTTTCTAGACCTCCTATTGTAGCATCTACTATTTTACAGCATATTCCTTTTGTTAATGAGAGTTATAGTGAACAATATGCTAGAGATGTTCATTTTAAGGATGTGTATGAATATTTGATAAATGGTAAATCAATAGAAGAATTTGACTATCATGTGCATAATGTAATGTTATATCATCTTGGAAAAATATATATTCCACAAGATGAAAGAGTTCACATGATTAGAGAAGCACACACTTTTCTTGTTTCAGGTCATTTTGGCATTGGTAAAATAGTTGCATAGTTAAAAAGATATTGGTATTATCCCCGTATGATAGAAAATGTATCTAAATATATTAAATGTTGCATTATTTGTTTCATAATTAAACCTAGAAACTAAAAGTTAGGATTGTATACACCTCTTTCTATTCCTAAAGGTCCTTTAAAAATTATTTCTATTGATTTTTTAGGAGGTTTACCTATGTCACAAAGAAAACATGATTATTTGTATGTGGTTGTGGATAGGTTCAACAAAATGTGTGTTTTGGTTCCTTGTACTAAATAGGTTAAAAGTGAGGATACTACACATTTATTCTTCAAAAATGTTTAGATCCATTTTGGGTTACCCACTTCTATTATATTTGATCGTGATGCTCAGTTTGTTGGTGAGTTTTGGTTAGCATTGTGGGATTTGATGGATATTAAGCTAAATAAAATTATAATGTTTCGTCCACAAACTAATGGATAAATAGAAGCGGTCAACCGAATAATGGTACATTTACTCAGGGGTTATTATGGTAAACATACTAAATTATGGGATGAACATTTATATTATGTGTAACATTCTTATAACCATGCTTTGCATTCTTCTACTTTAAAGTCTCTTTTTGAGACTTGTTCTGGTTATTTGCCTAAGTCTCCTTTGGAATTCTCTTTTGAAAATAAATCTAACTCAGTGGTGGATGGAAATAGTGATGTTGACAAGGTTAAAAATTTCATTTAGATGATTTATAAAGCTATTCAATAATAGTTAGAGAAGAGCCAAGTTAAATATAAGGCTAGGCATGACAAACACATAATTGATCATCAATTCAAAGTAGGTGATTAGGTTTGACTTAACATCAGTAAAGAAAGAATGAAAGGTGATGGAAGAAAATTAAAACCAATTAGGTATGGTCCTTTCAAGATTTTAGAAAAGATTGGTATAAATGCTTTCTAATTGGATTGGACTTCTTATATGCAGATTTATTCAGTGGTTAATGTAGAAAACTTGGAATTGTTTGAACCTCCTATGATCATGGATCAAGATGAGGGTATTCAAGTTCCTAATGTTGATGATTTTGTTCCTGAGTCTCTTAATGATTTGCATGAAAATGTTATTATTGATAGGAAAACCAAAACTACATGAAGGGGTGATACAAAATATCTTCATGTTAGTTTGAAAGGGCTAAATTTGAATAAGTCAAAATGGATGGAAATCAAGAAAGTGAGAGAAAAATACCATCACCTGGTTGATAATTAAATCCAACTTTTGGAGATCCAAAATCTCTTAGTGGGGAGGAATGATCTAGGGGATTTCCATTCCATGATTTTGATCAATTATTGGCAATAATTAGTTATTGTTGCAAATGTAGGTAGGGCATTATCTTTCCAATAATGCCACACCTCCACCCACAATATTTATAATTAATTTTGAAAAATTGCTACCAATAAAATATATTTTTAATAAAATGTTTATATATTTTAATATGTTTATTGAAAATTAATAAATATATGTTAATATATTTTTTAAACTAAATATTTATTCCTATTTAAAAATAAATAAATAATCCCTACCTTTTTATTATTCCATTTATTTAGAATTCATGCATATTAAATCTTTATTTTAAAAAAAAGATCCTCATGGTACATGCAAGTTAAATCTTTGTTTAAAAGGAGTTTAAGTGGACACATGTTAATGTCATAGTTTAGTGCCAAGTTAAATGGGTAGTAATATTATTTAAATAAATGTGGCGTGGAACTTTAGAATGCATGTTTATTCTACAAAAGACTATGTGGAGTTAGTGATACTTGGTTTTAGCACCCTTTTAGGAATGGTAGCATGATAGTTTTATTTTTATCAAGAAGTGCATGTTTTTATACAATGTGGAATCCATAAATAAAGTGTTGGATGTTAAAATTGAATGAAAGCTTTTGATAAGTATTGTAATCTTGATTCTTGATAATCGTGAATTAATCAAGAAATATAAATTTTGTTTTCTTAATTTTGGAATCTTGAATGTAGAGAATAAAGAATATATATGTCATTATCAAAGCATTAGATATTGGGTAATAGTATGGCATGGAACCATTCACAATTCTGGGCATTAATTATCTATTTATGTGGGGAAGTTTAATTATTCAATGGATTGGATCAGCTTTGGCATTAATTCTACGTCATTATCTATGATCAGATATACACCAATGATGTTGAATTCCATTTTGGGATTTTTGGTTTTGATTGGTTGTAGATCAAAACTGAATATAGGTAGTATCAAATCCTAGAGATCCAACGTCATGCTATCAAAATGGGGAAAAAACCAATTTAGGGAAATTGTTAGTACCTCAAGGAAATTTGTTATTGCCTAAGCAACACCAAGTAGCATTGAGAAATATATAATTATAGCTTATTTTACAAAGGTGGTAATAGGATTTTTGTAGAGACTAAGTGGATTTTAATAGATAAAATTACAAATAGAGATATCTAGATAGAGAAGGATAAGAACCTCTAGGAGGTTTATTTTGTTGCACAGATAGATATCTGGTATAGAAATAATTATTTACTCATAGAGATTTTTTGTAATCAGTATCAAAGAGTTTTAATAAGATCAAAACACTCATAGAGTGGACTCAGGGATGTTTCCATTTGGTTAACCTTGTAAATAAATCTTTTATGTTATATTTTGTTTTTAATTTTCTCTTTATGATCAGAAATCCTTTCAGTTTCCTTTGTTAAAATTATGGAAGTTTTATAAATTAATTTTTGGATTTTATTTAAATGGAAAATTGGAATTAAAATATTCCATTTTATTTTAAATCTAATCTAATTATAATGTAAAGGTTTTTATAACTTGGATTTTTGGATCATTTTTTTTTCAGAAGAGTGAGTGGACCCTACAAAAAAGGTATTGTTTCTCAGAAATTTACTATAGCAAGTATAGTTGACCAAGTCAAAGTTGATAATTACATGAAGGTTGAAGTTTGATACTTTTATTTGATGACCATGGTAGTTTTTGAGTAGTTTATATACCTCATGGGTGCTAAACTGGTCATGCAAATTGACCTATCGCTAAAAGGCCTAATGGTGCAGACAATGAGAAACTAGGTAAAAGTGAGGAGTTGATTAGGGAAGTGTTATCATGGACTAAGGATGAATAAAAGTGCATGGATAATTTTTTCAAGACATTTAATACATTTTCATGTTGCATAGATGTTTTTAAGGTTAGTGGATATGATTAAGTTATTGCTCATAAGCTGACCTATCTTGTGCAGACGAGACAGTGAAGGTGTAAGGTTGTGAGATTGGTTTGTGAGATCAATATTTTCTCTTAAAAATAAAATTTTTATATATGAAAGTTACCTAATTATATCATAGGATCACCCAAATACATCAAAAGTCTCTAAAAATTTCTGCATAGGTGTTAAAGGTCATTATTACCATGACTATGTTTGAAGGTAAATTGATAGATCTAGGTAAGCAAGTTGTAGTGATGAGCTAGAGGATATCTACCATTAGGTAAATAATCTAATGAATATGATGTTTCTAATACATTAATTTCCTATTCATTCTTTTTATAATCTTTTAAATCATTAAAAATTATTTAAATAGTGAAACCAAAATGGGTTGACTAGTTTAGGTCTGACTGTGTCTACTGAAGACAAAAGATTGGTCTGCAAGACCAATATTTGGCATTACACATTAAAATATTTGTATTACAGTGAAGGTGTAAGGTTGTGAGATTGGTTTGTGAGATCAATATTTTCTCTTAAAAATAAAATTTTTATATATGAAAGTTACCTAATTATATCATAGGATCACCCAAATACATCAAAAGTCTCTAAAAATTTCTGCATAGGTGTTAAAGGTCATTATTACCATGACTATGTTTGAAGTTAAATTGATAGATCTAGGTAAGCAAGTTGTAGTGATGAGCTAGAGGATATCTACCATTAGGTAAATAATCTAATGCATTTGATGTTTCTAATACATTAATGTCCTATTCATTTTTTTAATAATCTTTTAAATCATTAAAAATTATTTAAGTAGTGAAACCAAAATGGGTTGACTAGTTTAGGTCTGACTGTGTCTACTGAAGACAAAAGATTGGTCTGCAAGACCAATATTTGGCATTACACATTAAAATATTTGTTTTTGAGAGTTATACACACACACACACACACACACATATATATACACACACACACACACATATATATATATATGTATATATATATATATATATATATATATATATATATATATACATACATACATACATATATATATATACATATATATATATATATATATATATATATATATATATACATATACATATACATATATACATACATACATATATATATATACATATATATATATATACATATATATATATATATATACATATACATATACATATACATATACATATACATATACACACACACACACACACACACATATACATACATACATATATATATATACATACATATATATATATATATACATATATACATATACATATATATATATATATATATATATATATATATATATATACATATATACATATACATATATATATATATATATATATATATATATATATATATACATATATACATATACATATACATATACATATACATATATACATATATATATATATATATATATATATATATATATATATATATATGAAAAAAAATATCTTGAATGTTTCATAGGTCATATTAATTATTATATCAGGGATTAAATTTCAACTATTTATGACTGTGTTTTGAGACCCATTGGCCATTCTGAGTGGGATACTTTTATAGAAGGATTTGAGTCTTTTTACATTGAGTTATGAAGTATAGTGCACATGTTGTTGAACCTAAGGTCATTTTGATTTTTTATATGTATTTTTTTTCTATGTTTGTTTGTAGAATTTGTGTTTTTGCTTCAATTATTCAAAATAGACTTTTTGGGTATACATAGGCCTACTATGAACAGTACTAAAGATGTGCTCTAAGTAGTGGTTTGAGCTAAAAATTATTATGGAGACTATATGATATTATCATGGGTCTATTGGTATGGAATATGATGTGTCTCTATCATTTAAAGTGTTTAAATTTTCTTCAAGAAGATCATAGAGTAATGTGTGATAAGTAGGCCTAATGGGATTAGGTCTCTATGAGACCTAAAAGAAGAAATAAGGCCTATTTGAGGAAGTTAAGACCTAAAGGGACTCAAATAAAATTTTATCCATGTTTATTAAATGTCCCAATAACCATTACATGGCTGATATAAGAGGATAAAAGTGTTTGGTTGAATAAGAAGGATATGAAAAAGTAAGTCTTGTATATATACTAGGTGATTTTAGCCATATTTATGTGTCTGAAGAGGAAGAAAACAAGAAAGTATATGATAGAGTATAAGGATTTATTGTATAACATAAAAAGGGGATATAGGATTAGTTATGAACATTTTATATAGGTTTTGTGTGTGAGGATCAAGGTTATATGACCTAATCAAGTTAAGAAGAGGGATAGTTGAGCGAAGAAGGCTAAAGACCAGTTTGAGAGGGATAGAAGTCTGTGAAGAGAATAAGGAGATCATCATATATTTAATTAGAAACATAGTTTTACAAATGTGATCATGTGTTTTATGTGGTTGATATGTTGTTGAGTCATCTAGGGGTTTGGTGCCTCCTTACAAGTGGGTGCTTGATAAAGCCTAACTAAGTTGGTACTTAGCTAATTGGAGTTGATGCTCCATGTGAAGTTGGTAATTAACTAAATTTTATATTTGTCTTAAATTATTATATTCCATTTGCATCATCATTTATTTTTCTTCCCCTTTAGGGTTCCCCACATACATATTCTATTCATGTGTTTCATACTCTTGTGAATTGATGCTTATGCTTGCTAAGATGTACATGTTTGTCTAAATGATCTATGATTGCTTAAGCAAGATTGTATGAATTTTTTTTTGAATATTTATTCAACCCCCTCTCAATTGTTTTACTTCCAAAATTTGGTATCAAACCCTGTTCTTTTGAATCAAGTCTAAAATCCTAAAGGAGATCTTACAAGTAAGGATGATTAGTTAGCATGCTCAAGGTGGTTTCTCTACCAGTAAGGATATATTATTTAATGGATATAAATATGACTTTTGTAATTATATAATTAATATATATTTTATGTCACAAAGATATGATATTTGGAATTCATTTATGGATGGTTATACTACTCCTCCTATTCCACCAATAGATGTTGTAGGTAAAAAGTCTAGTGAAAACAACTCCAAAGCAATGAATGACATTCTTTGTGGCATATGAAAGGAAAATATTGTGAAGGTGATGTTGTCACTTGGGTGAAACCTATTATGATATTTTTTCTAGTCCTCTAATCTAAGTTCAAAAATGGGGACATCTCACATGTTGTGGGTGAGCAAACTTGTGAGATGAGCCTTTAGATTAGGGGCTAGCTCCCCTTGATGCACATTTTAAGTTCATGATTATAATACTATAAAATTGGGGGATTGAAAAGGGTTGAGAATAAAATAAATCAAAACTAATATAAAAATGTGATACACTATATCAGTTTGATGACTTCCAACCACTTGTATTTCACACTTAAAACCAAGAAACCAACTAGACATACACTTTCTCAAATTCATGTCTTCTTGCATCAATATTAAATTATGGGGTCCTATATGATGTGAAATATTAGGAGGAATATAAAATATGTATTTAATGACTATAATGAAAATACTAATATATTCAACCATGAACATCTCTTTAACACGTCACATGCCCTGCAAGAAGAGACTGAAAATAGGTGAAAGAATGAATTACAATGCTAAGGAATTCATCATCTTCACTAAGAAAATTAAACATTAAAGTAGAGAAAAATATGAAATTTAATGATATAGGTATAAAATTAATCATTTTATTGATCAAAAGGTGTAAAATTGAGTAGGGCTTTGCCATACTCAGGTGGAGCATCCATACAATGCCAAAATGGCCAACTCTTATAGAGTTTAATAGGAGAGAGAGAAAGAAGTCCAAGGGTCACTTGTAAATGTGTCACCAAGTGGAAATAAGTTAAATTGTCATTTTAAATATGAATTAGGTGAACCATTCTAAGTTATGAGGTACACTTGTCAAAATAACTCACAAGGAAGGTGAAAAGTGGCACAAAACTACCAATTTTTCATAAGAAACTACCTACTTGAGTTGCCTTCCAAAACTCTTATTTTCCATAAAAAACTTAAAGTCTAATGGTTTTATATGATATGAGTTAAAATCAACATAATCCATGCATTTTTATGGTCTTTTATCATTCCTATTGTTGTGGACATGCACAATCATTTCAAGAAGTTTTAAAAGCCTCTTTTCCATGCACCTTCTCCACTTGGCATTCAAAACTCCTCAAACCTAAAAAATTATCCATGCACAAGATGGAATTAAATTTTTCAAAGACTCTAAAATCAAAATTTTCATTAAAAAAAAACCTTTAAAATGCCTTCCTAATTATTTTTCATCACTTTTTCAAATGTTCACTATTTTAGCTCACTAGATTGGCTGAAAGTGAGGGCAATGTTGGGGAAATTATAGGATGACTCATGAAATAATATGAATTTTTGGAGTTATCTAAATAGTATATATTTCTCTCAAAGTTGGTTTAATCTCCTAATTGTTTCTCTAGATTGCACACCACTAAAAATGGCCAAAATAAGCCCTATTTTCCCTTGTTCCATACAATTATGTACAAAAGAAAAACATTTTTGTAATAATATAAGAATCCTATAAAATTTTTATTTTATATCCCTGGTCCAATTCATCTATTTTATTGCACTTCTGGCTTGATTTCCACCATCGGGTCAGGAATCAGGGTTTGTAGGGGTTTTTAAGTGATCTAAGCTCTTAACAATTAATCATAAAGAATAGAAGTTGGAGTCATTTATAAATTTCACTAATTGATTCTTATGGATCCTCCATAACTCTTATAAACATCTCCATATCCCATGCAAATGCTTATTAAAGTTCTAATCTCTTTAAGTTGACATCTAAGCTATTTTTGAGCATTTTGATAGGGTCTAAGCACCTCCCAAGCCAAGAATGACTCCTTGATTAGTTAATTTTCCAAATAATAGTTGTATAAATTCTTATTATTACCTATAAACATGTTTAAACACTTTTTATAACTCATCAAGACCCCAAAATCAAAGTCGCCCCTATTTTAGAACAAGGAACATGCCATGTCAATAGGCCTACTTGCCTTTTGAGACCCAAATTGACACTCTCATTGATTTATTTGACCTCTGATGGATTTATCATATCTAATAAATCCCTTAAATCATTAATAAAACAATTTTAAATATTATATTAGGCCAAAACACATATTTCCCCTCAAATTGGCCTCTTGTTCTTGGGTCTGCCTATGGGGTTTGACTGTAACCCTTATTGTGTATGATGCCTTGTTTGCTTTCCAGCTTCATAGAAATTTTTATTAGGTTTCCATAAATTTATTCCAGATTATCCAATCCTTAATTTTTCTTTTATTGGCCTCTGGTTCATGATTTGACCTCTTTTCCTCAAAGTTGTCCCCTTGTGCAAGGCAAAAGTGACCCTTCTCTGAGATAAAATAGAGAGGGTTTACCTATATATATAATAAATTACAATAATTATGGAGTATTTTATTCTTCAAAATTATTATTCCTAACAAATTTTATCTTATAAATCCTCCATTGTTCCCCTCAACTCTCTAAATCTGTAAAGCAGACCTTTTGAAGGTGCATGACTATGAGGGTAAGCAAGGTTGGCTTGTGTTTGGGGTTTAAATGAATGGTTTGGGTTTTATTATGAATTTTTAGGGATAATTTATTATATAAAAAAACTATTTAAACCACTTATATTTAAATTTATCTTCAAAAACCTCATCCCATGCTTCACATGGCCTCATTTCATGTATTTCCTTACCATGACTGAGTGTACGGACTGAGACACTTTTTGCTTAGGTGAAAGGTTTTTTGTGCATGGAAATGTGTTTTAGGCATGTAATATCCATAATTTTATCATGAGGGATCCACCTCACATTGTTTTAAACCATCATTTTGTTTCTAAGGCACCAAACTTTCACAAGTTCATATCTTGCTTATGACCCTGTTTAGTTATGATAGTGTGTAGGGGATCTCCTTTCTTTGTTTTAGGTACCTTTCCTTGGATATTTTTATCAAGGTTTCAACACATTATATAGTTATTTTTTTACTCAAATTTATATTCCAATGTGATCCATCTTTCAAATCTATCCCTTTTGACACTTTTAGGCCTTTTAATTACTCACTGTCCTCTTAGACTAAAGCAGTCTTTAAGACCTTGTCTATAGGTACTTCTTGGCTCTATTTTATGGATGTGGAATTATTTATAATGTTATTATGTAATTATACTTCATTCATTATTTTATTTTATATGGTAAACCTCCAAACCCTGTCAATACATGCTTTGGTCCTCAAGGAGGATTCCTCTATCTTGACTATGGCAGAGACCATTTGTCATGCATGTGGGTCCATTCTTTTGATCTTAGAATTAGGGTGAGTGTTTACCAAGTCTCACACAATAATTTTTAACTAAATTTATATTTTTTATCTTCATTTTTCACCTTACCAAGCTTCATATGTCCTTTTGGACCTGAAACTACCCACTGTCTCATCAGTATTATTGTAAGTAGCAATTTATAGGCCTATGGGTATTTTGGGATGGGAATGACATGAATTTGTCTTGATGGATGATTTTTAAATTACTTTATATTACCCAATTCATTAGGTTTTTATTTTAAACCTTTTTTTAGACCTAAAATGCTCTAAGACTCCTCTGAATGCCATAATCTTCATCCCACTATTTGCCCAACTGTAGGTGGCTATTTTTCATTCCTTCTAGGCCTATAGGTGTTCAAAGTGAAGTTAAAGCCTCAGAAAATGTGTACTAGGTCTTTTATGATCTCTATATCATCTCATTTCCTTTATATATCTCATCCACATGTCTCATTTGAGCTCAAATACTCCTTACCACCTTGATTGAGACTAACGTCATAAGCAGGGTATAGGTGTGCACTCCTAGGCATGTAGGTTGGTTTTTAGGCCATTTGAAGTATGCTTGGGAGATTTGTATCTCATTTGGATTTCATTTATTTTAGGTATGATCCACACTTAGGCTCTATATTCTCTTTAGGAACCTTCTATACCATCTTTTGTACCAATTTCTCAAAATTTGCTTTTACTGCCTCTTTGTACCCTGTTTACGGACATGGGATGGTCTAAAGAAAGGTCATCTCATGAAATATAACTCTCCTTTATGAACTAAGTTCTCAAGGTTGATTTATGTATAATTTTTAATTCTTTCCTCCTAATAGATAAGTCTTATAACTTTCACACATAGTGTAGACATCAAATTTCTCTTGGAATCAAGTAGATAACACTGCTTACTTGTAGTGCCTTTTTGCCATTTTGGAGGATCTCAAAACCAACCTTTTGTTTACCCTAGAAAAATAAATGATCCTAATGGGGTCTTCAATTTATGAAATTTTTGAGAACATCTAGGATCATTGTTTGGCCATTTTAGAGCCATTAGGCCTAACTTAATCCTTACTCCATTTTGATGTTTTACCACTTTTCTTGTCAACTAGGATCATCAATAGGCTTGTTTAAGAATTACATATGGTAAGGAACCTCAAAATTGATTGATTATCCCATTAGAACACTTCCAAAAGAGCTATCTATGGCATCAACTATAGATGACATTCTCCTTTCATAAGCATAACTGAGACCTTTCTCCAAATTTGCTAGTTTGTAACATATATGTTCCTTTTCCCAACACTTCAATGCATTAAAGACGTCTCCCAATATTTAAATACCATGTCATAACCTTTATATCCCATTGATGGTGTTAGCATACTCCTATAGGTGGAGATTTGTGACTGTGTTATGCAAGGAGGTCATGAAGAAGTAAGAAAATGTAAGGAAAAGGTTGTCCAAGCACCAAAAAACAAGATATCAACTCTTATATTCATGGAAAATGTATGGATAATCCCAAAAACATATCAAAACACTCTTACCAACATGAAGGCAATGTTTCCAAAGTAGGTGAAGTGACTGTTAGTGAAAATTCAAGCCTTTTGCAAGCCTATAAGAGGCTTTCTCATAAGATTGAAACCTCCAAAGCAAAAAGGAGAAATAGAACATAATAAAAACCATGTTGGGACACTTTAAACATCAAAACACATCAATCCTAGGCAAATAAGGCTAAAACAGGTTCAAAAAGAGACCCCCTCTTGGATGTAAACTTTCAAAAAGCTACGTGAGGTGTTGAAGATTGTTTATAGAGGAGGATGTACCATATTTTAAAATTATTATTATGGATGTGGAGTAGAATCAAAGACCTATCCACCCCAAAAATAGTTTCCTCTAACTTGAATTGTACGGCTCATGATGAGTGTTTGAAGTTGAGCCTTCTTTGTATGTCAATGGAGAAAACATGAAAAATGAGTTGCAGAAGAGATTTTTGCATTCTCCTTGAATTAAAAATGTGTAAATGAGTTTGAGGAGGTGAAGAGACACCCCATCCACGTTTTTGGCTGATGATGGACTTGGGAAGTCTGTACAAGTGCCCAAAATCTCCTATTTTTGAGGAAAAACTACTCTTTCTTGATCAACCTACCAAATTTCAGTTAGGGATAGATATTTGAGACTCCTTAGGATACATGGAACGTGATATGACCTTTTTACACTTGTACACTTCCTAAAAAATCTGTACAAATCATTAAATGCACTTAAAATGACCTCTAAAAGACATACAAATGATAAATAGACCTAGGGAAATAATAACTAAAGGTATTATAACATGAAATGACATTAATTGAGCCTTTATAATCCTTATAACATCTATTTAAACCCCATATAGACCCAAAAAATCAAGTTTTTGCCTATAGGTGCTCTAATTTGACTAGAAAGTCAAACTTGGTCAACAAGTAATTCACTATAAATCAGCTAAAGAGATATAGGAAAAATTAAATACCATATATGAAGGAGACACAAAGTAAATATGGATAATTTTTAGACCCATCGGAGATATTTTGAAAGTATGAAGATGAATGAAGATGAAACAATTGCCTCTTACCTACTGAAGGTTGATGAAGTTGTCATAATCATTAGAGGATTAAGAGAAGAGGTGAAAGAATCTATAGTTGTTCAAAAAAAATTGATATCACTAACTCCTAAGTTTTAGTCTAAGGTTTCTCTATTAGAAGATATGCAAGAATTAGATAAGCTAGAGATGGATTGATTTCATGGAATTTTGATTGCCTATGAGATGAGAACTAATGAAGGAATACCTTCCAAGAAGTATCTTTCAAAGTTGAGACTAATTCAAAAGCCAAGAGGGTCGAGGATGAGGAATGATTAGATGTTTGTGATTATCAATTGATAGCCATGATTGCAAGGAAGTTGAGGTTTCAATCTAGTAAGTACAAAGGTAATTTTCCCTTCAAATGTTTCAACTTTAGAAAGATTAGTCACTTTGCATCCAAGTGTCCTAATAAAGATAAATATGAGCATAATGAAGAACATGATAAATGTTATGGAGATGACAAGAACACATATAAGCTTGATAACAATAAGGAGTTCAAGAAATATGAAGGCAAAAAAAAAACCTTTAAGAACAAAAGAAGCTTATATACTAAAGAAGATGACTCTTTTAATCTAAGTGACTCAAGTGCATCTGATATTGATGGTGGCAGTCATGAACCTAAACATGACAATAATGAAACCTTGTTTATGGCCATAGAATCAAACAATGAGGGTTATTCAAGTGGGAAAGGCATTATGGTTGATGTAAAATCAAATTAAGAAGAAGTTGAAGTAGATCTTGAAGCAGAATTGGTAAGTCCCTTAGAGGAATTGAAGTTCCAAACGAAAAAGAATCACAAACTATGATCATTAGTTAAGGAATATGAGGAGCAGATTGGCTTGTTTGAGGAAAGGTTGAGTAATGCTTCCAAGGAGTATGATGAGATCATAAATCAAGTTGTGGCATAGATGGAGGTAGTCAATGCAATTATAAAGGCTAAAGAGGAAGATTGCATCAGGTATGAAACTGAAGTGAAATCCTTGAAATTTGAGTTGAATAATCCTCTAGCAAGGTGAGGACCTTTGTAAAGTTTTAAAAGAGCACTAATGCATTAGATGACATCTTGAGTATTTAAAATTATGCATGTGACAAAATAGGTCTTGGTTGCAAAGAAGACCAAAAGGAGGCACCTCAAGTCAAGGAGAAGACTATTGAATATAAGAAGGTCAACATGAAAAGATCTATCAAACATCCCAATGTTATAAAGCATGTCAATTCATTCAATGGTTATCATTTTGTGTAATCAGTTTGGTTATAGAATAAGAGATTGTAGAAGACACTCTAATAATTAGTACTTATAAGACTATGGAAGGAGGCATAGATCATATCAATCAATAGGTATGTATAAGCTAGTTTTTTATAATTGTCATGATGTAGGATAGATTGAAATATTATATCCTAACAAGGTTAGGAGGTCATCAAATCAAAACGTGAGGTTTGAAGCCTCTAGAATGTTAGAGAGAATACGAATGAATGTATGGAAACCAAAGTTAATGAAGATTGGTCATGATCAGTATACAAGCTCAAGTTGAATATTTGTTGTGATAAAGCATGTTTTAGATGTAAAAACTAGTCAAGAATTCATGTTATCAACCCACATTTATGATAAAATGGTTGATGAAGAGATCAAGCCTATAGTGCCAATCAAGCCTAAAAGGGTATTGAAACATAATTAATCATATTAGATCATAGAGATTTTGTAATCTCCTACACTTGTAATGTTTTAGTTGTCTATGGAAAGAGGTGACTCCATCAGTCTTCTTGGAGACACTATTCAGTTTGTAGAAGCATGATTAATGCTTTGTTTGAGGGGGAGCTATTTAGGTTTGTGACTAAATCTGATCTACATTAATAACTAGTCTTGTAATTAGAATTCATCTAAAGGAGGTATGCTTGGAGTAAGGGGGAATATGTTAACTTAATGCTTCATATTCTATGTATTGAGATCCTGTAGTAAGAAGGTATGTTTCCATATGGAAGTATATCTAGGTGTGACTCCACATGATAGTTAGGTAGGACCCTTTATCATTAATGTTGAAGGGGGAGAAAGTTCTAGAAGGGAGATTGACTAGTTTTAGGAAGATGTGAGTATTCAATGATCAGATTGAAGAATGTTTTGCCATCAATGATAAAGGGGGAGTTTTTTGATAAGTGTTATCATTGATGTGAAGATTGATGTCAAGTTTGATGTCATTGATGTCAAGGTACATATTTTGAAGATGCTTGGTGAGTGGTCTATAAGATATGAGCCATGTGACATGAGAGAATATGAAGGAAGCTTCATGTTTTTCTATTGAGTGGTAATTTTAAGGTAGCCTAATGATTATTCTAATGTTTATGTCAAGTTTTAGGTCAAGGTAAGCATGTTTGAGCAATAATCTTTCATTACAAGGTGTCTTAAGAAGATTAGTCATAACAAACATAGTGATACCATGATCATGTGATTGGTAAGCATGAATAATTATGTGTAGAAGTATGATATTATCCAAATATATTGGCAGGTATGTAAACAAGGTGTACAAGCATCAAGGACTATTTTAGGGTTAGTTCTAAAAATTATCAAGTGTTTAAACCTTGCAAGAGACTTGAGAAGGCTTATGCATAGGATGCTTAGTATTGTATATGAAGGAGCATGGTGGCTGAGTAAGATGGATTCACTTAGGCATAATAGGATTTATGAATCTATTTAATTATTCATATGAGGTATTAGATCACTCATGAGTGTCTCAGAGTAATCCTATAGGGGCAAGCTCTATAAACCTAGAATGCAACTAAGACTAGTTATGGGTTCTACCTGACCTAATGAGGGGTCATGAGGTATTTTTGAAACCTATGAAGAATTAAAATCATTATTAAATAATTTTATAATGTTCTTGAGAATGTGAGTGAATTAGAGAGTGTGTGGATAATGGATAGAAGGTCAGTTTCAAGGCCTAATATGATTTGTTGGTCAAAAGACTAGAGAGTAAAGAGAGATGGTGGCCTAATGGAGTATCAAGATCAGTTTCCAAGTTAATAATGAATATATGAGAATTTTTAGTGGTGTTATAGGTTTTCGTAGGTGTGTTTACCAAGTATAAGGTCAAAGTTTGAAATAAAAGGCAAGAAAAAGTGTTTCAAGGTCTCTCGAGTGCACAAAATGAAGGGTTCTCAACTCAAGAAGGAATTTCATGTGTTCATTGGCATGTGTAACCTATGCATGATAACATAATCCATTCATGGTAGATGGGTAATGGTCATATCTCAATTTTCCAATCATTGGTTTCTAGAATAAGGGGCTAAGTTTTATGAATGATCATTAAAACTGTAAGGTGGTTTAAACCTCTATAAAACCCTAACATTGACTTGATGAGAAATATATTGATAAAATCAGCCCAAAATTGTTTAAGATAAATATTTAATTTA
This sequence comes from Torreya grandis, assembly GCA_037957365.1. NCBI lineage: Eukaryota > Viridiplantae > Streptophyta > Pinopsida > Cupressales > Taxaceae > Torreya > Torreya grandis. The sequence goes on along the minus strand of JARHVA010002285.1, from coordinate 1,859,068 downwards.
TTTAATATTGTATTCAACTCTCTCAGGTGTCTCCAGGTGTGATTTGTTTGTTAGAAGAGTGAGTGGACCCTACAAGAAAGGCCTTATTTCTCATAAATTTACTATAGCAAATAAAGTTGACCAAGTAAAATATTCTAATTAAATTAATTTTTAATATTTAGACTTTTATTTGATAACCATGGTGTTTTTTAAGAATTTTCTTTACCTTAGATGTGTTAAAATGATCATTCAAGTTGACCTATCGCTAAAAGGCCTAATGGTGCAGATAGTGAGAAAACCAAGAAGAAGTGATAAGTTTATTAGGGAAATGTTATCATAGACTAGGTTTAAATACAAGTTCATGGATAAGGTTTTAAATACATTTAATAAATTTTTATGTTGGATAGATGTTTTTGAGGTTAGTGGATGTAATGGAATTGTTTCTCATAAGTTGACCTATCTTGTGTAAATGAGATAGTGAAGGTGTAAGGTTATGAGATTGGTTTGAAAGACAAATATTTTCACTCAAACATGGAATATTTATATATTATAATTACCTAATGATCTCATAGGATCATCCAAATACATCAAGAGTCTTTGAAAGTGTCTACACAGGTGTTAAAGGTCATTATCACCATGATTGTGTTTGAAGCTAAACTGGCATATCTAGGTAAACATGTTGCAAAGATGAGTTAGAGGCTCTATGACATTTGAAAAATCATATAATGCATATGATGTTTTTGTTTAAGACATTAATTTTTTATTAATTATTTTTATAATATTGTAAATTAGTAAAAGTTATTGAAATAGTGAATCCAAAATGGGTTGACTAGTTCAAGTCTAACTCTGTGTACTGAAGACAAAAGATTGGTCTGAAAGATTAATATTTGCCATTATAAATTGAAATATTTTTACTTGAGAGTGATATAGAGATGTAACATAATCTATTTTATATGTCATAGGTCATATGAAGTACTCTATTAGGTATTAAAGTTGACGTCTTCATGACTATGTTTTGAAACTAGTTGGCAGATCTAAGTGGGCTACTTGTAAAGAAGGGTTTGAGTATTCGTACCATAATTTATGAAGTGTAGTGAAAATTGTGATTAACCTAAGATATTTTTTATTTTATATATATGTATTTTTTTTCATGGTTGTTTGTAAAATTTGTGTTTGTGATTCAATTGTTCAAAACATACTTTCTGGGTATGCATAGGCCTAATATGAATAATATTAATGATTTGCTCCAAGTAGTGGTTTGAGATAAAAGGTGTTATGGAGCCTAGATGATATTGTCAGTGGTATATAAGGATGGAATATGATGTGTATCTATCATTTAAAGTGTATACATCCAATTCCTAACACCATTTGTGTTGAAATTGTCAATCTTACTTGAATTACACTCAAATGCACATTTTAGGTCAAAATCCATAAAATGCCCTAAATGGTTTGAAATTGTCAGTTACAAGTGATAGTTTAGGTAAAATCATCCCTAAATATGGAAATGAATTTTATGGGCCAATTAACTTTAATTAGATTAGTTCGAGTTAAAATGACAATTTCACCTTTTAGTGCTTTGGATCACTCTTTTTTTCTAATTCATTGGTACACATCATGTACCATTTTTGTTTGGTGTTGGCAACATCCTAAATGGGAATACAGATCCAAAACATCTAACATCACCTTTCAGTTCCTCTCTATTCAAATTATGACCCAATAATATGATTTTTTGACCATTTTGGTTAATTGAGGACCAGTTTTCAAATAATTGCACAAATGTTGATTAACCTTGTTTAAGGCTAATTAATCCAAATCAAGAGCTCAAGTGGATTTTCCATGAGAGTTGTTAAATATTTATTTTTGAATTGTGATTCTTATTATCCGCATCACCTAGTGACATCATCTATGGGGTGGCATCCATTAAGCCATAAGTGCATAAAATATCAGGATTATGGGTCACCCATGCCTAGTTAATGCCTCCCATACCTATTTAATGCTTATTTATCTTGAGGACATTTATGTATTTAATTCAAAATATTAGGATTATCCTCAACCACACATTTTCATCTCAAGATGGATGGTTTAGGTTGATCGTAACCAATCTCAAAAATCTATAAATAGAGAGGCCATGAAAATCATTTCTAAGATATTTTGGTGTAAGGTTATTATGCTCAAATATCTTCAAATCTTGAATATTGTAAAGTTATAATGCTAAATTATTTTCACAAAGCTTCATTAATAGGCTAGTTTAGTGATTTACAATCAAGATCCTAGGTTTTATGGAGTGTTCTTGAGGCATTGGAGGAGCTTACCACCATTGTTGACAAAGACAAGGATGCTTAATCAAGGGAGAACATGTTTTTGAGCTACATGGGTATGGTGAATCCATTTGGGAAGGTAATATGGTGTTTCTTTCTTTCATTTGTTTCTTGTTATCCTTTGTAATTCCCATAGGAATAAATAGGCTTAGTTAGTTAGTTATTTATGCATGTTTCATTATTTATAGATTAATTCTTGACTAACTTGTTCTGTAATCCTCGCTACATAAAGTGTTTTAATTTTCTCCAATAATATCAAAGGTTAACATGTGCTATGTAATTGTAATGGGATTACGTCTCCATGAGATCTAAAAGGAGAGATAAGACTTACTTGAGGAAGGTTAGACCTAAAGGTACTCAAGGAACATTTGAACCATGTCTATTAGATGTCCTAAGAACCATTACATGGCCTAACTAAGAGGATAAAAGTGTTTATCTAACCAGTAAGGATATTAATAAGTCTTGTATATATATTAGGCCTATTTATATGTCTAAAGAGGAAGCAAATAGGAAAGTATATTGAAAAGTAGAAGGAGGTATTTTATACCATTATAAGGGGATAGAGGATTAGTTATGAATATTTTATATAGGTTATATGTGTGAGGATCAAGGTCATGTGACCTAATCAAGTCAAAAAGAGGGATAGTTGAGTGAAGGATAGAGGCCAATTTAAGAGGGATAGGAGTGTGTGAAGAGATAAAGAACAAGATCATCCTTTGTTGTATGAGTAACATAGTGTCCTAAAGGTGATCAAGTGTTTTAGGTGGTTGATTTTGTGTTGAGTCATCTAGGGGGTTGGTACCTCTTTGCAAATGGGTGCTTGTTAAATCTTAGTTGAGTTGGTACTTAGATAGTTGGGGTTGGTGCTTCACTATAGTTGTTATTTTTCTTATAAGATCATAGTACATTTGCATCATCAGTGGGTTTCTTCCTTTTGAGGGTTTCCCACATACATATTATGTTCATGTGTTTCATACTCTTATGAATTAATGCATATGCTTACTAAGATGTGCATGCTTGTCTAAATGATCTATGATTTCTTAAGTAGGATTGTATAATAATGTTTTTAAAGAATAATTCACCCTCCTATTAGTCATTTTACTTCCAATAGAAAGTTTTGGTCCTATCCATAGTCTTACACTGTAACTCATGAAATAAAAACCCAAGATGGTGTAAAATGCATTGGAAAATAACAAAGTTGATATGAAATCAAAATTAATTCATTAGGAATATGAAGTCCTCTCCATGGTTTTATAAATAAAATCATGAGAAAGAGAAACCAAAGGACCAAAAGAAGGAACTAAGGTTTGTGGAAATCAAAACTGCTACAGAGGGTGAGACCCATGTAGAAATCTTGTACAAAGTGTTAGTAGGATAACTTATAAAAGGCATGATAATAAGAGAAATATCTAAGAAAATTACTTTTTAAATAATTGTGCATTAGTCGTATCTTTGAAAACATGGCCTTCATTAGTTTGGATGTGATAGGTGCTATGACCAAGAATATATTTTGCTAAATAAGGGCCCCACCATTTTTTTGTATATTTGCCTTCTTTATCATGGGTATAGTCTAATATAAGGACTAGATCACCAATATTGAAAGTGTGGACTTTAACCTTTTTGATATGTTACTTGGTGATATGAGCCTTATAATGGTGATTATCTTACAAAGTAGCTAAATGGTGTTCATCAAGAAGATAAAGAGCATAAAGGTGAACTTCACATAATTATTCATCAAGTATGATACCATGAAGAGATATACATAATTATGAAATCTTAACTTCTAATGGTATGACATACTTAAAACCATATATTAGTGAGAACGGTGTTGCCATAGTGATAGTGTGTATGCTAGTGTGATAGGCCCAAAGTGAAGGATATAAATGAAGATGCCAATTAGTGTGGGTTTCATGGATTATCTTTTGGAGGATTTTATTGAGAATTTTGTTAGTGGTCTCAGCTTGGCCATTACACTATGGATGATAAGGTGTGGAAAATATATGGGATGTTTTGAATTTAACACAGTTATTTCACATCTTTATTTTTGAAATTACCACCATTATTGGAAATGATAGTATGGGGAACTCCAAAATAACAAATGATTTGATTGAGGATGTGATTTTTAAAGGAGAGGAGAAACCTCTTCTTTGATTACATAGTGGAGTAGGGTACCTTTGGCATTAATATAATAAAGGGTGCTATATCAAAATAAATATTTGAATTCTTGTTTGTAAATTTAAGTCTTTTCATGAGAATCTATATTCAAAGGATAAGTTTAATGCTCAAGGAATTGGATAATATATTTATACCATGGACTACGTTGAATGGTGACAATCTCAATATGACAAATAAGTGAATATTGTGTTTGAATGAAAGATGGGGACTTTCTTATTTGAATAATAAATTTAGAATCAATGAGAACTTGGTATAGATGAAATAAGTATGTTCAAGAATAAAATGAATCAACAATAGAGTTTTGATCTCTAAGGATGGGCTCGATGGTAAAAGAATAAAATTATTTGGAAAGGGTAGTGGTCATTTGATGATAAGAAATAATCTTTTCACTTTTACTTTTATAATCACCATTAACCTATCAAAATATGTTTTGGGAGTCACCTAAAGTGTGTATATATGTAATATCTAAGTCAAGTGTCACTCTCATGCCTAGGATCAATGATTCATATTCCTCCGTGTTATTAGTGACATCAAAGGTAAGTTAAAATGCCAAACGGATAATTTTACCATGAATACTAGTGAGTATACAACCTACCTTATCTCCTTGGAGACATTTGGATCCATCAAAATGAAGGGTCTAGGTGTCTTTACGTAAATCAATGTTGATTTTGGGATGATATTCGATAACTAATTTAGATTTAAACGTATCAGGAAAGGCATATGAATCTTCTTGATTACTTGATTCTAAATTAACAATGAAGTTACAAAAGTAATATTTAAGAGAGATAGCCTAATTTAAACCTTCAATATAGAGGATGTTATCATTAGGGAGACAATCTTGAAGATGATTGGTAGTGGGTATGGGTTTTGTTGTGATTTGATCAGTAATGACATATCCTTTGACAACTTTTTGCATGATGATGTGGAGATAAAATTCCATTAAAATAACCATCCACTTGTCAATTTTATCTCTAGGGAGAAAGAATTTATATATAAAGTAATGAAGTGGGCCAAAATCAAGTATTACATAAGTTGTTTGATAAAGCATGTAATGACTAAGATTTTCAGTTGTGAAATAGATAGAAAAACAAACACATTTGACTTTAGTATAATAATTTTGGTAATCAATGAGACCTAAAATGATATAGTAGATAGCATAGTATCTTCCATTATCATCTTGTTAGGAAAGGATTGCCCAAATGATACGAGTGTGTAACAAGTGTACAAAATTAAATGATGGTTATTCGAAGGTGGACAAAGAGTGGCCAAATGTAGTAAAGATGCTTTCATATTATCAAATGATTTATGACAAGGATCAGTCCATTTGAGAGAATTACCTTTATTAATAAGGTAATTAATATAATAAATATCATAAACCATTTTAGGGATAAATCATTGTATTTCCCAAAGCTTACAAAGGCAAGTCCAAATGTCTAAAATGAAATGTGGAATGGGCATGTTGACAATAGGGCTGATTTTAATCGTATTGACATAAATTAAAATGAATAAAGATTAATAACCCTATCAATTTAGTGATGCCAAAAACACATTTGTATGGGTTTAGTCTAACTTTATATTTGATGAGTCAATCAAAGATGATGTAAGATCAAAAAAGAACAGGGCCCATGTTGGGCTAGTTGTGCCATGGTACAACTCTATCCTCTAGGGACTTTGGTTTATGAAATTATAGTGGTGTATTCATGGGAAAAAGCCTTTGGTTTCCTTTTATTAGCATTATTTAGGTGCTTGGAGGGTTCATGGGGTATTTAAATGAGGGACTTTGGCTTGGGTTCGTGTTGTGGTACAAGTATCATTGAGAGGCATGGGGTATTTTCTATAGTTAGATAATTTTATATATAGGGTGATGATGTCATCATGAAATATAAGAAAACCATTAATGGGCTAGTTCAAAGACTTACAAGATCCTAACATAAATAATATAAATTTAAGCATTCACTCTACTAAAACATTGCACAATCCATTCTTATTACAAACTTATAATTATAGCCACATAAACTAGATTGAAATTCGTTAGGCACAACACTATCCATCATTAATAGGGTTCAATTACATAATACACATATATTAATGTAAATAGATCAAGTGCTCCTTATAGATACTAGAGGCCCAGAGGCTCACAAGTGAGCTTGGGCATTATAATGGGGAGCTTCAAAGGCATCCTGAACTAAATTTGAATCTATAATGGTGAAATATCATCTTGAACTAATCCTCCAAGGCTTCATTACTCTAATTTCCTCCTCCCTTTCCTAACTAGACTCATCTCCCCTTTATAGCAATTTGGGGCATCTTAGTGCGATGGGGAATGTAGTATGCCACTTGCTAAGTTGGTGTTCAATGTAATCATTTTTCCATCTCCACTACCTTGATTCCAATGAGTTGTGATTGTCCTATGTGATTCCTTCTTCATGATGATTGAGTCAAAAGGGAGTTAGTTTCCTATTAGCTAGTGCTACAAGATGATAAAACATCAATCATGATAAGTGATCACCTCACACGCAAGTGTCTGATATGTTAATTCATATCCTATACTTAGATGGATTTGGGGCCCAACATTACCTCATAAAAAATTGTTATTCCACCATTCGAATAATATTCTAGTGCTTTAGGTGCACAAAAATCAAGCATGCACTCCTTTAGTTTTGATTTGAAGTCCTCAACCCTAGATTATGAGCTTGATTTATTCTACGGTGCTATCTAGTTTTGTGGAGGTGACATTGACGTAAAGCATGTTAGTTTTATCCAACTCTTTCCTAAATCCATGAAATATTTCCTTTGAATTTTTTATTCCTCAATTGAGGATCACTACTTGTTCATAGTCATTTATTTATAAGGCATAGACAAGTTCTTCTAGTTCTTACTCCTAGGTATTTATTTGGGCACTCAAAGTATTGACCTACACCATTATTTGTACACACACAGCCCTACTCATAGTGTATGCATGTGCCATTAGTGCATCCTTCTCCCATTTTGATTTTTTGAGATGCACATCGATGACTAATGTCTAGGTGGAGAATTTGAAAAATATTGCATCAATTTCCTCTATGCCTTCTTCAAGCTTCATGAATAGGTCTTCCACTTCTTTAAGTTTTACAAAAATCTCTTACTTTATGGTGGTGAAAGGGTCCTTATCTTCTTATGGCACTAATTTTTCCTTTAATCTTATGAGTATCTACTCCATTAGTGTACACACCTTATCGATCTCCAAAAAAAATTTAGTGTTGATGTCATATAGGAGGGATGGCTCAACTTCCTTCATTCACTCAACCAGTTGTTGCAACTTGAATTTTATAGCCTTGATCTCTTCCTCTTCATCTATCATGATCTTATTCTATCTTCAATATCTAACATCATTAATGATGCTCTTTCATGCTACATCAAAGGTCATTTAGATTAGGGTGTTAGCTAATCATATTAGATTCATTATGTGGGGGTTGATAATAAGTGATTCATGCCCTTCCTCTAGTTGATCTATGTTGAGGACTACCTTCTGTGGTACCTTGAAATGAGGATCATCCATATAACTATCAAAATCAAAGGAAAGTTTCTAGCATGTCAGTGTCATGGTAGTTCTGGAGTGCATGTACTCCATCATATAAAAATCATCATTTGTGAACCCATTTTTTGCCTTCTCTCATAGGCTTGGCTCAACTTCTTCTCCTTGGACAAATAGCTCCATCTGCTCTGCCTCTTATTCATCAGATCTAGCACATTATTTAGTGCTTCCCTCTAATGTGTCCTCTTTCTCTAAGAGGGATTCTTCCTTGAAATCATCCCCTTCATCCACTTGTTCTTTTTCATAAACACTAGTTTCACCCTCTCAAGTCTGCTAGGTTTTTATTACACTCTTTATTTGTTTTTTTAAGGTGGCAGTATCACCTTCATTATATCCAAGTTCCCCTTCACTACTTGGGCATGCTTGTGGTGGAACTTCTTCCACTATGCTAGTGGGGGCATGAGGCACCTCTGCTACTTTCTTCTTTATGGGTTTCATGATTGTGATAACCCTATTTTATTTTATTTCTATCTTGGCCTTTTCCTTTTGGGCCTATTTTATCTTAGTTTTCTTATTGTTCACTATTTTAGCTATCTTTTCTTCCTCAACCCTTATTTATTCAACTTCAGCCTTTCAATATCCACCTGGGTCATGTCCTTGGCCTTCATAGCCTCTCTTTTTTGATATAACTCAAGTGTTTCCTCTATATAGTCCTTATTAAGGCCCATTTCCATCCATCAGTCCCTCTTTTCCTCCTTAATTTGTGGATGTTGCATCATGAGTTATGTGGTTGGGGCATTTGATGGTTTTTATGCTTCCCCAAGCATATCAGTAGTGCCACCTTATAGAGCTTCATGAATTTATACAACATTGGGATTTTCTTCTATTTATTTTTCTTGGATGATGTACACCTTTGTCCCTCCATATTCTTCCTCTTCCTCATCTTCCCATGCCTTCCTTACCTCTGCTTCTTACTACACCTCTTACGCTTCCATCTCTACTAAGTTTTTCATGGGCATTGTCACTATCCCCTTGGACTTCTTTTTTTCTTCTCCCTAGGCTTGGTAAATGCAATCTCTAGTGTAAATACCATGCAATTATTTTTTGGCATAGAGGGGGTAGCTTCATCACTGGAGGTGATCTGAAATTAGAGACACTCTTGTATTTCCTCTAGGATTTATCCCTACTTCTTCTAAAGGGATTTTTATAGTGCCATTATCACCAACTCTCCTTCTTTGCCAACTCAAAGGGGGAATTCATTGTCTTTCTCCATATGTGGGCCCTTATTCCTTGGTTTCATCTCATAAAAGAGCCTATGGATGTGCCCAAGGATGACTTATCTTTTGAAGGTATTGATGTTAGTAGCATCCAAGTTGGTCTCCTCATCTTTGGTTGCTTTGCCTCTTAGGTGCACGTATTGGTACCTCAATCTATGTATTTATACATCCATGACCTTCACCAGGATGTCTACCTACTACACATTGGGGATTCTTCTCAGTGCATTTCTAAAATACTTGGCTGAAAATGTATAAGGAAGTTTCAGCTAGCTGGAGTGATTACCATATTTGACCACCAATTGAATGATGTATAAGTGTTTCATAATGATGAAAGTTGTCATTCCAAATACACTTTGGTGGGTTTTCTTAGGGATACATCATTCCTCTCTGAATGATTTGATATACCACATGCACCATCCCATTAGTCAAGATTTGTACTTTAGGGTGAAGGAAGGGGGAAAGTATAATTTTGTTATTTTAGCGTTGGGGAGTCATTATGCATTAGGAAGACCCATAGGTTATACTCATTGCCATTAGGCAAACTGATCTCCTCCATGATTTTCAATATAAATATGGACCCCCATTGGAAGTTCTCTCATTCTATATGACATTCGATCATGTTTTTTATTATGTCTTCTATGATGAACTTGGTGATATTAAATTTCACCCCTGCATCATGCAGTAGGTAATGCATAAGTAGGTCTTTATTATATCCACCCACCAACCATTGAAACATTATTTTAAACTCACCAGGTATGCAGTTACCCTCATCCTTGGATCATTAATGTCCTTTATTAAGAATGAAACCCTCCTTTGTAGTAACCTAGGAATTTCTTGACCATTTCAACTTTATCATCATCTACCTTCATCTAGAGGATGTCTTAGTCAGGGTTTGGGAGTCTGATGATTTAGTCAAAAAGGCTTGTAAATAGCCTCATATGCCTCACTATAAATTATAAATAGTCTTTGTGGACATGTAAGAGGATGAACTACATAAGTTATTCTAGCTTCATAAAACTTAGTAAGTCATATAGTTAAGTCATGCTGGTGGTCACCATTTTATCCCAGATTGAGACATCCAACATTATTGCACCTTTTACAGCCTTTTCCTTTGTGTCTACCATTGATTTTTATGTTGGGTATTGCATATTATTTGATGTACATTGGTTATATTCCTTTAGTAGTATTTGTGAATGAACAATGCACAGGTTTCTCCCATCAATACCTCTTTAGGAAACTACATGTCCTGATATGATATCTTCTCAAGTGCCTCTAGATAAAATTCAACAACACTTACTCTTACTATCATTGCTACTATTTTCACAATAATGACTTTTGATTATATTCTTTCTTTCTTGGCTTCTTTCTGTGCTTGTTACGAGCCTAAACTCATTTACTTTTTCCACATCATGAACCTACTAGTGTTAAAGCATGCTCTATTTATATTTCCAAATCCTTAAATCTTTGTTGGTGCTTCTCACAATCACAAGGTTTGTGAGTATGTATTTGGCTCTTGAGCTTTATGTGCTACAAATGGTGGCCTCATTTTTTCTTTAATTTTATGTTGCTTTTTTCTCACCCAAATCATGACCCTTACGTTCCTATGCCAATCTCATAGGGAACATAGTTCATTTATTTACACAATCATTCACTTTTGGCATCTAAGGGTGCTTAGATTTTCACTATAGTAAGGCCTCCTTGCTTTGTCTCTCTAGGTCACTGGTCTTACTCTAGTTTTATATTTTAATCATAAGGTTTGTAACTAGAAACATTCAAATTTTCACTATTTTATACCTCTACTCTCATCCAATGCCTTAATTTTGTTTCATTAATAGTGTGATGGCACTTATATTATTTGGGATTCACTATGACCTATAAAATCCATAAAAAACTGCATCTAATATGGATCTTTGTACCTCCACTATCACCTCATTAAATTATTCTAATGGATTTTTGGTGAAGTGACATGTAGTTTAAATGGTCACTTGACACCTCTCTTTGGGTGGATTCCATCTTGTCCTAATGATATTATCCTACACTTTGTTCTCTTAGTGTGACCTTCACTTTCAATATGGTAACCTAGGTATAGTGCCTCACATGCACATGATTCAACCTCCTCGGTCCCATTTCCTTTTCTTGTTGTGCTTCTATTTAAAGCATACTTGTCTTTCTTGGTCGATTTATCTTCACTTTCATATTATTTCCTTGGCCTTTCCTACCCCATACAAATCCCTTGTGTTGGCCCTCTAGCATGACATTCTCATCTAATCTCTTGTACATGATCATGTTATGCATCTTCACTCTACCTTTTATGCACTTGTATCTTGTGTGAATCTCTTAGTTCATATATTATCTAAGTTTGATTAGTTCTATGCACCTAAAATAGTAATTTTGATGTAGGTTCTTAGGAAGTAACCTCACTTCACTCACCTAATTGGTATTATGCTTGAAAGCATCAAACTAGCCCTTCTATCAGCCTAATAATGCCTTGCTTCTTAAATATTACACATGAAGATCTGGTTTACCTTGTGTCTAACTCTAGAAACCTTCACACACACATAACTTAGGTTTTTAGCCTCAAGTTATTATACTCAATCCATGCTCAACTCACTCAATCGAAATTATGCCTAAAAATGTTAGAAACATTTTACTAGCAACCTTAATGCACTATTTATTCACTCACCACGTCAAAATTACAAACAATGCACATAAAAGGAAATTATTTAGATTGTGTCAAACTTTATTTTTGTCACTCAATACATCTAACTCATGACCAGGAAGTTAGTGTCTGATGGTGCAAGCATGACCCTATTGTTGATATAACTTCAATCAGTTGTCATTAAAATGCCTAGGGAGAATTTTAACTGATAATATGCATAGCTTGCATGTAACAGTCTATAATATATTGTGGATGATATATGGACCCATCCACCTTATATTCACCTTTTCTAGGTTCTTGATATACTTGGAGTCATAGATCCAAACTAATGCCCCTTTTGTTAGCACCTTGTGCTTTATATGTCTATCATATTAGAGCTTCTAGCATTCCTTTTCTATCTATTGGCTCTACCTTTGCTTGGGTGTGTACCTCATCTAAGTACTCAAAATCCTCTAGTATTGAATTTAATGATTCTTGGTCATCTAATAAACCAATTTGCATGATGGACAATGATGGCACCAAGAAATCCATTAGTAGAATCACCTCAGTACTACACACCAACTGAAATAGTGTAGCCTTATTCAGACACTTATAAGTTGTACAATATTCCCATAGTACTACTGATACTTGATCATCCTAATATTTGTGACCAACATCACATATATTTGTGAGTTATGTCCCTAGGATCTTATTGAATGCCTCCAATATGCCATTTACTTAGGGATGATAAGGCATTATCTTATGATGCACCACCATGTATTTTATCAACATGATCTACATAGTTTCATTAAAGAAGTGTGTGCTCATGTCTCTATTCAAGATTATTAGGAACCCATAGTGGATTATGATGTTCTCCCAAATAAACCTTGTAGTTGTGGCAGTTGTGTAGTTTATGGTTGGTACATTCTCAGCCAACTTGGTGAAATAGTAATTAGCCACAAGAATGTATCTCATATCTGTGCGTTGTATGGTGGGAGTAATTGGTTTAAAATTTTAATGGCCCATTTTTTTAATGGTGTTTGGGAAATAATGGGGATGAGAGGAATCTCATCTTAATGGTTGAGATTCCTAATGTGTTGGCATATGTTGCATGCATTAGTGTAATCCTTTGTATCCTAAAACAGACTTGGCAACCACAAGCCTAACTACAACACCTTAGGCACTATTGTATCTCATGTGTAATGACCTATTTCTATTCCCTCATGTTCCTCATGTAGTATGGATTCCATTTCATTCTATAATACACATTGACACAAAACTTCATCTTGGCCTAGTTTGTATAGTTCCCCATTAATGAGCTAAAAAGGGGTGGTGCAAACTATGAGCTATTTTTTCCCTTGGTTTTCATTGTTTGGGGCACATATCCAGATGTTAAAAAAGTGGATATCTCCACCAAGTCTTTAGGGGTACACTAGATTATATAAATTTTTGCATCCAACATATCATCCCTAATAGGTGTTGTTGCATTGCTAAAATATATAAAGGATAAATGGTCTAGGCCGAAGTTCTATTTTGTAGGCTTGATGACGATGGAGAATTAGAACTATTGAAATAGAATGATCCATATACAAATGTGTCCATAGAGAATGGGATTATTCACAAGGTACTTAAGTCTCTCATGGCCTATAAAGAAGATGAATGGGGTCACCAATAAATATTATCTAAATTTTTATAGGGTGTAAACCATGTTGGGTGCCTCATGCTTAGTCATGGTATAGTTCTACTTTGCCTTTGTTAATTTTTTACTAGTGAAGGAGATGGGGTGATACATTTTGCATTCACCAAGATATGCCAGGTTGTGCCAATCATAGAGTTAGATGAATCAATATGGATGTGTCATGGGGTCATCTAGTCAATAAATTATAAAATAGGCATGCTATCCAATCTGAGCTTCAAAGACTCAAAGGCATTTTCTTTTATTTTGCCCCATTAGAATGGACCATCATTGTGTAATATTTCTTCTAGTAGTTTCAAAATATTTACATAGCTCCTTATAAACATTATATAATACCCATAGTGGCCAAGAAAGGCACAAACATATTTCTATGTGAAAGGAGTCTAAAGTTGAATGATGATCACAATCTTCATGGGATCGATGAATAGACCATCTTTATAGATGATGTGCTAAGCAGGGTTCCAAATGGTGTCATGAAGATGCACTTCTTCAAGTTCAAGGATATTTAAAGCTTCATAGACCTCTCAAACCTTAGGCACAGGTTATCATAATGGTCCTTCATGAGGCCATACATTATCTAGTCATCTAGGTAAACTTGGAAGAACATGTGGATGAAGTATTTAAATGTGTTGATCACCACTCTAGAGAACACAATTAGCACATTATTGAGTCTAAAATCACATTATAAGCAAAATATCACCAGTTAGCTAAAAATTTGATCTTGGGCTTATCCTCCTCCTTAATTTGGACTTGGTGGTATCCATAAAACTCATCTGTGAAGGTGTAGATCTCATAGCCTATGATGCCTTTCAGGACTTCATTAGTGAATGGATTTGAGAAGGGGTCATTGATGCAGGTGGCATTCAACATTATAAAATAAACATAAATGTGAATGTAGCCATCCTTATTAATGCTTATCACCATCAAGCTTACCCACTTACTCTTTTATACGGTAACTAGCCCCTACAACTAGTATTGTGTCAATCTCTATTTTAACCTTAGCATGGAGGTTTGGATTCATTTTATAGGAGTGCTTCTTGATTGATCTTTCACCATTGATTATCTGTATGCTCATCTTCTCAAGGGATGTGTAGGTTACCATCATATATTGATAAGTCTTGGGGAACAAGTCTTAAAATTTCTTTAGGAGGCCTCTGATGCATGCCAATTCTATGTTAGACCAATAAGCACCCAGAGTAGACATCTTTGGCTCTCCTTTTGCACTAATGTCCACTTTAATGGTCTGTAGTGGTGCATAGTATGGTTCATTATTTTCTTAGTGTGAGTCCTCAACTTGTCAAGTTCTCACAATTATTTATATGTAAATATGAGTGGGGTCTTCTTCACTAGTAAAACTATCATCTATTTAGCATACGAGCTTTCTTTTGTCGATCAACATTTTATAGTAGCACTGCTTCCAAGTTTCATCATCTTTTTCTTTAAAGTCACTATTAAACATATGTTCCTCAAATAAAGTCAAGAGTGCCATCCATTTTTACCAAAATACATCTTTTAGGTACTCCTAAATGATGGAGGTGTTCTTGAACACTACCCTCCAAATTACTTATAGTGGTTCAATTAATTTCAAGTTCTGTGAAGAAAAGGAGAAGGTGTGAACAAACTTATCCTTAAGGTCATTCCAATTGGTTTTATTTTGGTGCATCTCATTGACCACATACCATGCTCTTATCTATGTCTTTAGAGTCATATAAAAGGTGTACACCCATAAGTTCTTTGGGACATTTGCACAGTAGTCAGTCCATGTTTCTTCACATAAGCACACATGCACCATGGGATCAAAGTCATCAGAGTATGATGATATATCCAAGTCTTTATTATTCCTATTGAATATTATGCAAATGGATACTTTCACCTTTGTCTAGGTTCAAAAGTTATACTTTTGTACTACCCAACAATGTGTGATAGTGCTTCTTAAAGTATACACTAGTGCACCCATTCTATCTATTTCTTTAAGGATACATGATCCAAGATCATGAACATATTTTTCCACTAGGTTTTTCCCTTAAAATTTTGGGAGTGATACAAGATTACCTTTTCTTAGGTAAAGTATCCTCTTTCCTTTACTCCCATTACGAGTAGTCTATCATTTCAAAGTGAGATCAATTTGGACCCATCTAGTCCTCACAGGCTTTGATGCCTTTATGTGCACTAAGAAACATTTATGACTAGTGGCCTTATAAGATTCTTTGACCCATTGATTTAAAGTGATATTGGTGGTGTCTAAGGTTGATTTCCCATCCTCCTAAGAGAGCAATCCTTGATTAGTGAGGTTGATATTCTAGATACTTTACACCATGATGTTATATATATGGTTGATCTCATCCTCTTGATTAATTATTTCCACATATGGGGGTCCTTGATCACTTAAGAGGAGAATCACTACCCTTTCCTTTCAATTTTTTAATGTCATATATCAATTCTTGAAGTGCATATTAGCATTGTTTACATAGCACCATGACCTTCCTAAAGGCACTAGATAATTATCTTATTCAGCCAAATCAATTAAATTGAAGTTAGTGTGAAATTTGGTACCCATAATATATAAAATGGCACATTTCATAATTCTAATCAGATGAACTTAGATATTTTTGGCCTTGAAGAGTACATGGTGAGAAGGCCTGAAGGTTGGCCTACCCATCTTTTCCTATGCATTCTTTTTGAGGATATTAACCTTGGTGCCTGTGTTGATAAAGACCTCACAAATGGAACATCCATCAATGGTGATATTTACCAATAGTTCTTGGTCATACTCTGCATTCTATGTATGCCTAACCTCTCACTCCCTTTCCATGTGTGGCATGGAAACTTCAGTTGATTGCTTCCTTTCATGTTATAGAATAAATTTATTTAATAGGGATAACATCCCTTCTATTTATAGGAGGTGTAAGATATCCATTAGCTCTTTTATTTTAACCTCCTAGCCATCCTACATTTTGTGAAAGGTGGCAGCCTATGCCTCTAGGTCTCAAGTCATTTGGATCTCTCCTTTTAGGTTATAGATCACACTCATAGGTTGTTGTAATACATCTTTTTGAAGCATAGGGTCTAGATAAGGTGTAACTTTAGGTTTTAGCTATGTAATGCACTAAGTGTGGCTTAGCTCCCCATGTTCTAGGCAAAAATTTGGTACTATCATAACTAGCAGTTGAGTGGCAAGCCCACTTTGCGTAGTTACCTACACTTTGATTGACTCCATGTAGACTGGTTGTACCTTTGGAGTCCATTTCATCTCTTTAGACTCACACTTGATCATGTCTTCACCCTTGTCAGAACCAAGCTTGCCTTGGGTTAATTTCTTGTATTATTCAAGGCATTTTTTTACCTTATGTGTTCCTTGAAAATACCCACATGTTATATACATATGGAAGTCATGTTGATAGTGCTCAATCAAACCATACTTATAACATGATCATAGTGGGAACTTTCCTCTACCACATCTACCACCTCACCCTTAGGATCCTCTTTGCATCCCATATCCTACATTATACTAGCCATAACCCTCATTTCCTTAGGCTCCTTACCCTCCTACCATTATCATTGCTTTTCATCTATCTCTCCCCCTATTCTTGTGCATCTCATCGATTACACAATAATCAACTATGGTATGGTTATAGGAATTACATAACCAAAAATAAATAGTTGTGTTGATTTGACTGGTACATTATAATAAAGGGTAGTTGTAAAAATAATGCACCTCATGCCAAACTTCATAGTTGAGAATTAGTGTACACACATTCCTTCAAGGGTAGTTATTTCTATTATGGCCTTTTACCTTATAATTAGTGCACCACAACCCACTTCAAGTGTTTTACAATGAACTAATAGTCAAATTTTGTAGTTGAGAGTCCATAGATGTAATTTTCAAATCCATGAAAAGGCTAATTCCTATATTGGCTCTCCCAACTACCTCATATCTAAGTATGAATTTAATCACTTCTCAAGGGTCTATGAATATTTTCATGAATAACACCCTTTTGAATGGTACTAGTAATCCTCCAACAAAACATTATGCATGATATGAGGGGTGAATATCATAAGGGAGCTTGTAAAGGAGAGTCTTTAATCTAACATCATACATCCACACATTCTCTGATAATCCTTGGTTGATCTCATTGAGTGTAGTGATGATTTGTTTCTCAAATTCAGGTATATCTAACTCTTTCAAGAAGGCTTATTTTAGGGTCTCATAATCAACCATAGCTTGGTTAGGATCAAAATTCCTATACCAAGTATGGGTGAAATCAAGCAATGTCATCATGAATTGGGTTACCTTATTCTTAGACTATGTTATTCTTTTAATGTGCCATTGTAAGTCACACTTGAGCACATGCTCTATAGTGTTCTCCACACCTTTATACTTTTAGGCAGACACATGGCCATCTCATAGTAAATATGGGGTGTGGGAGCAGCCAATGTCTATGATGTTTATCCCCCTAGTACTTATCCTGGTAGTGGTCCTCCAATGCCTCCGGCCACTAGGCCAGGCACTAGTCCTATCATTATCACTGGTACCACAAAAGATGATGGTTTTGTAATACCAACTAGAGACATGGGGCCACTTCATATAGGCTATTACCTTGGATGTATAACTAACATTGGTTATACTGGGGTTCTTACATTCATTTTCTATTTGGTTTAGCTATCAATTTTAGGTCTAGAGGTATCCTCACTTATCTCCTCATAAGGAACAACCTGTTCAATCATAAAATTCATGTCCAAGTCTATAAAATAGTCAAAGTCTAATTTGACAATGGGGTTAGTTATCAATCTCCTATCTTCATATAGGGGATCCAACACATGATCTCACAATGTAGGTACAAAGGGGGTAAGTTCACCTAACACATCTCTAATTTTCAAATTTTATAGGTACCTTAAACATTCACCTATCAACTATGGAGCTTGTTACATGGTTTCATGGTTTCCTTTCTTTGGGAAATGCTACCATTCAAAATATCCTTCCTCATGCCCTTCTTTCTCGTTATGGGTCCTCTCAACACTTCCATGTTCTAGATATTCCATCAACATGTACCTCTTCTTATTACAAGCTTATTTTTTGAGCTCTTGGGTGTCAAAATACTCATCCCCCTCTATTTCACCTCACCTACATCTCCCCTTCTTCCCCGTTACATTGCTCATATGTGAGATGACTTTTTCCTTCCATCCTCATGGTTTCAAAGCCATAATCCACCATTCACTTCTTGAGTTTGGTGCCAAACTCTTTCAAAAACATGCCTCTAGGTTCATCAAAGAACTAATATTATACTTCTTCAAGGTAGGAGTACGTTGATACAATGAATTCAAGCATGTATCTATTTAGCACCCTTGGCCACCATTTGTCTACATCTCTAGTCCAAGTGGTGTCTAAGTTATCAATCCTTTCTAGGTTTTTTTTAATCCACTCGATGTGTTGTCCATAACTTCAAATTTTATGTATTGCATAAGCAGCTAACCATTGATACACCTGCTCTAGTAGTTCATAAAAAAAAACCTTGTATAGGGCATCATACAAGTGGTTCTAGACCCACTTGTTTGGTTATTATCCTCTACACATTGAATTCCTTGGTGAAAAGCTATCTTCCACTAATTCTAGCCAGTGCTCAATATTTTCAATGGAGAGCTAGAGTATTGTTCTAATGTACCATTACAATAACAAAATTCAATAGGTCCTGACAATGAAACCAAAATGTTGTCAAAAAGTAAGTGTCTTGAGTTATGCACTTATCTAACTATCCAAGTCATATCTAGACTTGTTACAATGTGGTACAAGCCTTGAATAATACTATAGTGATTCACAATTTGACACTTGATTGTGCTGACATCATTTCACATAAGACACAAGCCTTATGCTCTTACCCAAAGTGCAATATAAAAGGGAACGGGTCCTGTGTTGAGATAGTTATGCCATGGTGTAACTCTATCCTCTAGGGAATTTGGTTTGTGTAATGGTGGTGGTGTATTCATGGGCATAAACCTTTGGTTTCCTTAACTTAGCATCATTCAGTCACTTGTAGGCTTTATAGGGTACTTAGATGAGGGATTTTGGCTTAGGTTTGTGCTATGGTGCAAGTATCATTATGAGGCATGACATTTTTTCTATACTTATAACATTTTATATATAGGGTGTTGATGTCATCATGAACTAAAAAAACACCATGAATGGTCTAGGTTGAAGACTTACAAGATCCCAACATACATACTATATATCTAAGCATTTAATCTACTAAAACATTCAACAACACATTCTTATTTTAAAAATATAATTATAGCCACATAAACTAGATTGGCATTCATTGGGTGAAACACTATCCATCATTAACATGGTTTAATTACATAATACATATATATTAATGGAAATAGAGAAAGCACTCATTACAATTGTTAGAGGCCTAGAGGTTCATAAGTGAGCTTGGGCATTACAATGGGGAACATCAAAGGCATCCTAAACTAAATTTTAAGCTCTAATGGCAAACATAACATCTAAAACCAATCCTACAAGACTTCACTACTCCAATTTACTCTTCCCTTTCCTAAGTATACTTATCTCCCCTTTATATCAATTTAGGGCATCTTAGTTCCATGGGGAATGGAACACACTGGTTGTTGATCTGGCACTGGATGTAATCATTTTTTCATCTCTACTACCTTACTTCCAATTAGCTATAATTGTCTCATGTGCCTAATTATAGATTATGATTGAGAAAAAAAGGAGTTAGTTAGCCACCTGCTAGCTTATGCCACAAGATGACAAAATAGTAATCATGACAAGTTATTGCCTCACACACAAGTGTCTATTATGTTGGTTTGGATCCTATACTTAGATAGATTTAGGGCCCAACACAAACACATGAACTACTTATCCTATAAGGTGCTACAAACATGATATTTTAGTGGAACACCCATTCCATAAGGAGAACCTTCCCCTAGGATGGTCAAGTCCTTCTAACTTAGATTTAGTGAAACACCTTATTTATAAGGATCACCTATCCCTAGGATCATCAATTACTTCTAACTAGAATTTAGTGAAACACCTATTCCACAAAGAGTACCTTCCCCTAGGATGGTCAAGTTTTTATGACCTAGATATTGAACACCCTCCCAACACCTATGAAATAAACATCTCTTGGACACTGATTGCCTACCAATATAATGGATATACAATGTATATCATCCCCCTTCACTTCTTCACATAGCCACAAACATCCAAATAAACCTTTTGGATTACTCTACACTTCTCAACAACATCTCTATCACAATATTAACAACATGACCACATGGTCATACACATAGTACACACTCTAATTTTCCTCTCAAATCAACTATAAATCTTACATAGACATCATTTATCCTTTCACTCACACTCAAGGCATCCAAAACATCCTTTTAGATCATTCTAAACCTATTTGCTCATCCTCAATATTCAAACCTAAAAGATCACTATTTATGACATCAAAAATATGACCTATAAGTCATACACACAATCATAAACCTAATCTTATCTATAACCCATCCATTGGTCACACTCCCTTTCTTCTATCCTTCACTCCATAACTCTCACATGCAACTCTCCTCACAAGTCTCACACATCTAGAAATCATCATCTTTGATTTCACCATTTATAGACATTTCATGATTATTATCTTCTTGGTTGGCCTTTAGACTTTCCTTAACCATTAAGACATATTACACAACTCAATACTATCCTCATAGGTTGGCCATAGTAACTATGGGTCACACTTAAGCAGCTATGCCTTTCAATTAGGCCTTAGTAGCCCTTATAGGTCTCATGGAGACCTATTCCCCCATTTAGATCTCCATTGAGAAAATTGTAAACACATGACAACTTCAAAATGCATAGGTCCACTCCACATGACCCCTTCGACATCTTAAAATTATCATAGTCATCACAACACTCCTCTACTAAAGCCAAATAGATCAATCTTTGACCTTATATAGAGAAACACCATGAATGAATAAATAGTCAAATTCTAAGAATTTTTTAATACTGAATATGGATTTTTAAAATCTCTAAAATCCATAAAAATCATCTTCTAGGATTATAAAACACTCATCAATATCTAAGTCCCCTTGAAATATCCAAATACCATCATAACAACTCAAAATATCCTTCTTGGGTTACTTACAGAACATGGTTAAACACACAGTCAACTTTATAGCTCAATAACTTTGATTTTACAAACATTCTAACATTATAACTAGGTTTTTTGGATGTGCCTTGAAGTCCTCTAAAAAATTTCTTTTTAACGGACCTTATAATTCATTTTAGATAAATTGATATGAGCAAAATACTAAAAACTAGTTTTTCTCATTATTAATTTAAATATTCAAATTCAAACTGTTACTATTAAACATCAAACACTATGTCAACATGTTGTTTCCTTACATCACTTGAATGAATATGTATCACTGATCTCCCTCAAAAGTAGCCTGATCTTTAGCTATGGTAAACAACTGTCACTTTGACCTCATCTTGTGCTCCCTGGCAACTTCGACAAAATACACATCATCAATCTTGTTAGAAGTACCTTGGATTTTAACCTACTTAAACATTAGACAATTTGACCTCTTTAACTTAATATGCATCATAGATTTGCATGTACAAAAACCTGCTCACCGTTGATCTCTATCTAATAGGTTAATTTCATGTTGTAGATCTGTGATGTGATTAAACTTACATCATTAGATCTCCCTTTGTAAAATTGGCTACATATGGGAACTTAGTGAACTTTTGTCTGAGAAGCCAACTTTGCACCTTAATAAATTTTCCTATGCTCAATATCATGAATTGAAATTTGAACCTTATGATCTCCTTACATAGGGGAATCCATCCATGTAAAAAAATTATCCTCAAAAATTTATGTGTGTGAAATATAATGCCATAAAAATTCTTACTTGGCTCTTCTTGAACTTAGACATTAAGATCAGATTCATTTTGTGTCATTACTATGTGATGCGATTAAACATGCACCATTAGATCTCCCTTGAAATTTTGGCTACTTATGGGAATACATTGAAAAATTACTAAGAATCTAACTTTGCATTGTTAAATATTTTACTCCACTCAACTGCATGACCTAAAACTTGGACCATATCAAATTGGGACTAATGTGACACACCCATATGTTGAACTCCCCTTGACTCATCAATACATGGAAATGGTGAAGTCAATAAACTGCCTACTTATATTTTTCTATCAAATAAATACCTATGCCAAGATGTACATAATGAAGAACTAGATGAATACCATGCACTTTCACAAGCTCTCTAATCATATTTTCCCTTTGATAAGACTTGTCATACATGTTTAATAATTCAGACCCATCTCTAATCATTCCAAAACTATAGATCAACCAAGCCTACTTCAAGCATACTAGAACAAGCACAGTACACACTTTTTCATTGATACTTAGACTATCAAGACACTTCATCCACTCACCTAGACACCTCTATGACATCATTGATAAATCTCTAAAAATATCCCCCTTTTTCATTGATGTCAACCCCCATCATATAACTCACCTTCCTTTTCTCTCTTCAAGCACTCTCATAATATAAAGCCTTCTCCCCCTTTGACACAATGATAAAGTGGGCATAAACTGATTGTGAGGACCTAAAAAACCACCAACAAGAAAGGACCACCTTAGAAATATGATACAAACTCCCCATTACCTTGATCCTACCTCTTCTTTCCTTGACACTTCCTCTTGATACATGTCAATACTCTCTTCAACCAATCACTACAATCAATGAAGAAAGAAACATCTGAGAGGAACTTCCCCTAAGATCTATAAACCACTGCACCTCTTGAGCATCTTTAGATCTCCACAAACCATGAAGAACCACCACATAGGCTTACTATCATTATCTCAAGCCACCTCAGGATCAATCTCATGAACTTATTGCTCCAACTTAGCCAAAAGACCTTCTATTGATTCATAAAGAAATAAATGACATCCAAGCTTTGTCTTAGATACTAAAATGTAGCATTTGACAATGGTTTGGTCATAATATCTTTACGTTTCTTTTTTGTAGGCACATACTCCAACTTAACACTTTGATTACTCACTTATTAATTTTAAGGACATTTTTGAATTTCCCTAATCCTCCCTAAACTTATACCATTGATTAGTCAAAGTTTTGGTCAAAGTTGGTTAATTGATGATGTGGCATGTTTTGGGCACATGGAAAAAAATGGGTTTGCATGACTCTAGTCTTCAACGATAAAAAAATGGATGGCTATGGGGACCATAGCTAGTAGGCTCATGATATATTAGTGTAATTTTAATATTATCAATTACACTATAGTTTTATATCATATTATCTTGTGTTTCTAGTGGCAGGTAAAGAGGTAGTCTATGTGGAAATTATCGAGAGGTCCACATGACAAAACCTCAGGCCACCATGTGACCTACCACCATTGACATTCTTTAAGTCACAAAGTTTTAGTATCAACTCATACAACCCAACTCGATAGTGGAACCCAATTTTTAATGTCAACCTAAATTGATAGTACAACCCAACCTGGCATGTCAACCTAACTCGGTAATACAACATTACTCGGTAGTTCAACCCAACTCAAATACCAACCCAAGCCAACTCATATCCATCTGAAGGTTCCTAGCAACCAAATCCTAAGTTTTGGGCATAGAAAATGGGTTATAATATGGCTAAAGCCACATCAATATTAGTGGATTAAGGATATAAAAAGCCTTTTCAAGCCTTATCCTATGAATATGGGATTTAAAACCATGAACCCACCAAATAAAAGGTAAGATGGTTGAGGAGGATTGAACCCCAAACATTTTATTCTCCATTTTAATACCTGTGGCATTTCACCAAATGTGGATGGTTGGAACGTAAATGGAGGTTATTTTATTTAAATAAGGACGTGGCATGATTTTTGGTGATATAGAGGGATTTGACCCTATAACCTCCATGTAAAAAGATAAATTTCTTTACCACTATTCTCATATTTGAATTGTGTATATAAAGGCATGAATTTGCATTTGAACAACACACAAGAAAACAACTTTGGATTTTCTATGCATTGTAAGGATTTTTAAGCCAAGACTATTTAGTGTTTTTTTATAAGCCTATGGATATTTTGTAAATGGCTTAGAATACATTATTGGAGGCAAATATTGGAGGATTTTTTTATATATGTAATTATTTTATTTTGAATTATAGAGGAATCATTCTGTTTTAAAGGCCAAATGCCTATGGGAGACCTCATGTGATATATTTTATTGGAGTTTTTTATATTCTAATTGTAAATGGGGTTATTTTCCATTGTAAAGGCAAACACCTATGGAAACCTAATATACTATTTTATCAAAGTAACCATTACTATTATGGAGTTGAGTCATATTCCTTGGTGATGAGATATTGATCCATTTTGGAGAGTTGTTTTAGTCTTATAAAGAGAATTATGGCCAGATTCTAGAGATGATGCATAGGTGTTGTAGACAAAGGGAAGATGAGTTCTTGATCAGATCAAGTCTTCATGTAGTCTAATTTTAGTACTATTGTAGATTATTGATCCATGGATGTAAGTTTCATAAAATTTTACTTTCATGTATTATGAATGGATCATTTCATGGTTGTAGTGAACCCAGAGATGTAGCCCTAAAAAGGTGAACTCCATTATCACTTTGGTGTTAATGTGTCACTATTTTCCCTTCTACTTTTAATTTTATTTACAATATTGAAAGGTGAATGTTTAAAATGCAAAATTAATTTAAATAGGGTTTTCTATTCACTCTATATTGATTTTAGATGCTAATTATATTTTTAAGTATGGGGGATAATTGAGATGGATATCTATTTAAAAACTATCTGATTAAGTAGGGGGTCCCTATTAGTTTATGGATCAAATTTTGGTAAGATCAAGTTGATTGCATCCATTTTTTTGCTTTTGTGCTTCATGTTCTTCTATTTGATTTGGCAATGTAGGATTGGCTAGTGATATGGGAAATTGGAAGATGTTCCAATCTGCTAGAATAAGACAAGCTTCTAATAGCCAAGAGTTCAAAACCACTAGTCTTATAGGGATCAATCCATAAGAGGAGAAAACACACCATCACTAGAGGATGATGAGATTATGTGCTAGATGATGTTGTAATGAGATTAGTCCTTCTTCTTGGAATCATCCAGATAAAATTCTAGGCATTTTTAGTGGTGTATATCCGATAACAATGAGTTTGATCTTATTATCATACTAGCATGATTTGAGGTAAAAATGGTTTTCTATTTGAAGCAAAAATTTTGGACTTGTATGTTATTCTACAGTTGTGTGTAGGGAAGTACAAGTTGTATGTAGGGTAAACCATAGGTAAAGCTTTAGAATCTATGCCAATGAGAGACTAGTAGATTGCTCTTATGAAACTTGCTTATAGGGTATTGAAGGTATGGAGATGGATCTGATTAGTATTGGTATTTGACACAATGTTTTGATAATCATGTTGTGTAGCCTTCCTTTTTAGTGAAGTGACTATATTTTTAAAACCTATGTTCTTAGAAATAGTAATCAAGTGAAAACACCACTTTTCATGGTAAGATATGGAGAATGGAAATATGGAATTATTCTTGAAGTTAAACAAGTTTGGGTACTTTAGTTTGGGTATTAATTAGTTGTTTAAAATTTAAATTTTGATTAATAGAGTGTGTAGTTCACAGTTTTGAATGAAGGTAAAACTATTCCAATGATTCTTGTCTATGAGAAAATGGCTATTTACATAGTATAATGGTTGATATCCATGTTTGATTGGATAACCTTGTATGTCTTGTTGGAAATAGAACGTACCTTATTTCAAAATTATTATAGAACTTATCAAAAAACAAGAGGTTTCAACATTACCTCATACTAAATGAGGTTTGATGTGGTATAGCCTTCTATTCAAGTTGTGGAAACCATGAAAGGGGATAACCCTTGATTTGGTTAAAATGGTTTTTGGGATAGTTTTATTTTGCATTGTTACAAGTTTGATAAGCATTTTATTTCTCATCATTAACACTTTTTGGGATTCCTTATTTATCATATGGAGTAATTTTTAACCAATGTTGAAGACAAATATATACCACTTGTTATAGTGGATTTGGAGCAATCAATCAATGGGAAGAACTTTGAGATAAGTTTATAATTCTTAGTTTGTCTTCTCATGTTTATGATATTTTATTAATGATTACTTGTAGAAGATGGTGAGTTTGGTAAAGAAACTCTATTTATAAATTCTCTAAGTTTAATTCTTGGAGTTTTGAAAGGGATTTCATTTTCCTTCTTCACAAAAGTTTATAGAATCTAGTTGGTGATAGCCTTTAGGAGAGAAATTGGTATGGGTAAACTTGTGTTTTTTTTGTCTCATTGTTGAGATATTACCCATGTTCAAGAGATAACCCCTTTATGGAGAAACTATACCTCATTATTAGAGAGAAGATGACATTGCAGAGCTAGAGTTACGTGTAGTAGGAAATACTTCATGATAGGTTTATCATGATTAGTATTTCTTCATATGTTTTTGGTTTTCAAGATCTATTGTGAAATTCTCCAAGATGGATTTGGAATTTTGGCAACAGTTTATGATATTTTTTGATACTTATAGTTTTATAGCATATTGAATTCAAGCTCCTTCTATTATATTTTCTCCTCTATATATGTTGATGTGTGTAGGAAGATGTGGATAGAAGAGATGCATTACCCTTAGTTGGAGAGTTGACCATGATCGAGATATTTTTGAACCTATATAGAGAAGCACATATAGTTATTGTTAGCTCTTGTATATTTTCATCAGTACAAGAAGATGTCTTTTATAATGAAGAGAATTCATGGAGGAGGTGTACCTTTATTTTCAAATAATTTAGAGATTGTGCCTTTTGGAGGCCAAAAGGACTTTATGGGGAGGTTTGATATGAAGGAAATTTTTGAATGTCCCTAATATTCCCTAAAATATCACCTTTTCATAAGGATCATTAAGAGCTTTTCAATGGTATGCAAAACTCAAGAAATAGAGCTCATTTGCTCCAGTTATGAGTAGTCAAAGTTATGGTCAAAGTTGGTCAACTGATGACATGAAACATGGAAAAAATGGGTTTATGCACCTCCATTCTTCAAAAGTATAGAAAGGGATGCTATCGGGACCATTGCAGGTGGAGCCCACTTTTGTGATGGAAGGGGACTCTGTCACCATGATATAGTAGTGTAATTTTAATATTTTCAATTATGCTATAAATTTATATCATATTGTATGTGAATAAGTAGTCTACATCGAAATTATCAAAAGGTCCACATGGTATAACCTTATGCTATCATGTGGCCTACTACCATTTACATTCCTTAAGTCGCAATGTTCAAGTAAGAACTCATTCAACCCAACTTGATAGTGCATCCCAACTTGGCATGTCAACCCAACTATAGTAGTGAAACCCAACTCAACATGTCAACCCTACTCGGTAGTGAAACCCAACTAGACTTTTGTTAACCCAACTTGATAATGTAACCCAACTCAGCATGTCAATCCAACTTAGTATTGCAACCCAACTTGGTAGTTTGACCCAACTTGAATGCCATCTAGAGGTTCCCAGTAACCAAAGCCTATGTTTTGGGTGTATAAAAATGGGTTGTAACGTGGCCAAATCCACACCAATATTGGTGGCTTAAGGCTATAAAAATCCTTATCTCATTAATATGGGATTTAAACCATGAACCCACCAAACAAAAGGCAATATGGTTGTGGAAGATCAAACCCCCAACATCTTATTCTCCATTTTAAGCCCTTTGCCATTCCACCAAACATGGATGATTGGAATGTAAATGGAGGTTATTCCATTTAAACAAGGATGTGGAATGATTTTTGGTGATACAGAGGGATTTAACCCCGTAACCTCTATGTAAAAATATAAGCATATTTATCGCTATGCCCAAAGTTAAATCATGTATATAAAGTCATGAATTTTGATTTAAGTAGCATACGAGAAAATAACTTCAGATTCTCTATGCATTATAAGGCTTTTTAAGCCAAGATTATTTAGTGTGTTTTTTTTAAGCCTATGGATATTTTTTAAAGGGCTTATAATACATTCTTGGAGACCAATATTGGAGGATTATTTTGGAGATGTAATTATTTTATTTTGAATTATAGAGGAATCATTCTATTGTAAAGGTAAAATACCTACAAGAGACCTCATGTGATATATTTTATTAGATTTTTTTATAGTCTAATTGTAAATGGGGTTATTTTCTGTTATAAAGGCAAACACCTACAAAACCCTCATATACTATTTTATTAGAGTATTTGTCACTATTATGGAATCAAGTCATATTCCTGGGAATTGAGATATTGATCCATTTTGGAGATTTGTTTTACTCTTCTATGGAGAATTATGCCCAAATTCTAGAGATATGCATAGGTGTTGTGGATGAAGGGAAGATGAGTTCTTGATTAGATCAAGTCTTTATGTAGTCTGATTTTAGTACTATTATAGATTATTGATCCATGGATGTAAGTTTTGTAAAATTATACTTTCATCTATTATGAATGGATCGGTTCACATTTGTAGTGAACTCGGAGACGTAGCCATAAAAAGGTGAACTCTATTATCACTTTAGTGTCATTGCGTCACTATTTTTCATTATGCTTTCAGATTTATTTATAGTATTGAAAGGTGAATGTTTACAATACATAATCAGTTTAAATAGGGTTTTATATTCACTATATATTAATTTTATAATCTAATTATCTATTTAATTATGGGGAGATAATTGAGGTGGATATCCATTTAAAAACTATTTGATTAAGTAGGGGGTCTTATTGGTTTATAGATTACTTATTCTCTAAAGAAATGATATCTAATAGGAGTGTGATTAATTTTTGAGTGCATAACAAGATTCTTTGAGATAATGATTACATTAGTATTATCAGAATAGATAGGACAAGGTCCATTTTGTCTTACCTTATTATCTTCCAAAGTTTTTTTCATCCACATGACTTGCATGCAACAAGAGGTAATTGCTATATACTGAGCTTCTACAATTGATAGAGACATTGAGGCTTGATTTTTACTTATCCAAGACACCAAGAATTATCCCATGAAGAAGACCCACCATTGGTACTCCTCCTATCATCCACACATCCTACCCAATCTACATTAGTATATGATTTCAAAGTGAATTATTTACTCCTAGGATACCATAAACCAGACTCTATGGTGCCTTTGAGATACCTCAAGACCCTTTTGATTGATTTCAAGTGAGATTCTCTAGGATTAACTTGAAACCTTCCTACAAGAATAACTACTTGCATGATATTAGGCCTAGAAGTAGTAGATTACAAAAGACTTCCAATCATAGATCTATACAAAGTTTGATTCTACTTTTGGTGAGTCATCTAGTTTACTTAACTTGCATCCTATGATCATTGGAGTACCCATTGGATTATAATCCATCATGTCAAACTTCCTTATCATATATTTGATGTATTTCGCTTGTGAAATGAATATCCCTACATTACGTTGGTTAATCTACAATCCTAAGAAGAAATAAATTTTTCCAAACATTGACATTTCAAACTTAGTCCTTATAGTATATGCAAACTCTCTACTCATATTATCATTGTTAGATCCAAAAAATATGCCATGAACATATACAACCACTATCAATTGATGATTACCTTCTGTCTTAATGTATACATTGCTATCATCTACCCCTTTTTTAAAACCTTAACTCAAAAATATACTTATCTAACTTGTCATACAAAGCTCTAGGAGCTTATTTAAGACCGTAAAGAGACTTATTCAGCTTACACACAAAATATTGATTATTTTACATGAAGTATCCTTAAGTTAACTCAATTTAGACTTATTCTTCTAAGTTTTCATTTAGTAATGCATATTTCACATCCATTTGATATACCATAAAACCTTTGAAACTTGCATATGCCAAGAACAGTCTAATTGCTTCCATTATTTCCACATTAGTAGAAGTCTCATCAAAATCTATGCCTTCAACCTAAGAATATCTTTTACACACCAATCTATATTTTTTCCTTATGACTTAACCTTTTTCATTCATTTTGTTTTTTAAAATCCACTTGGTACCTATCACATTTTTATCTTTTAGCCTAGGAACTAAATCCCATGTTTCATTCTTTACTATTTGATCAAGTCCATCTATTTCACCATTCCAAATTTCATCTTTGCTAGCCTCCATGAATGTTTTGGGTTTGATCATGTTAACATAACTGAGTCTTGTTGATTTTGATTGATCAACATTCTCCTTCTAGTTTGCAAACTTGCATTAACATTTCTAATAACTTGAGAGATTAGATGATCTTTCTGAATTCTTCTAGATGGAGATTTAGAGTCTTATCTTTCTTCCTTCTCTTCATCTTCATAATTCATTTTAATAGATAACTCATTATTGTTTGTAATAGAATTCTGAATTGAGTTACTTACCTGTAATTTTGGCTTCTTGAATCTACTTGTCTCATATATCCTTACCTTTGAA
Organism: Torreya grandis; assembly: GCA_037957365.1. Lineage (NCBI taxonomy): Eukaryota > Viridiplantae > Streptophyta > Pinopsida > Cupressales > Taxaceae > Torreya > Torreya grandis. Next base: position 1,827,935 of record JARHVA010002285.1, on the reverse strand, counting down.
CTTTCAAAATTTTGGTCAAGTCTCTTGTTGAAGTACCTATAAGCATTATTGATAGAAGAGTAACCTAAAAATATGCCCTCATCATACCTTGAATCAAATTTTCCAAGATTCTCTTCATCTCATTTGATGAAGCACCTACTCCCTAACACTCTAAAATGTTTGACATTAGTTTCTCTATTCTTAGATAAATCATAAGTATTCTTATCACCGTTTACTCTAATTTAACACATTTTTAAGATGTAAACTAAAGTGTTGGATACCTCTTTCCAATAACCATCTGATAATTTGGAATTTTGAAGCATGGTTCTACTCATCTCTTAAACATTTAAATTCTTTCTTTTAACAACACCATTCTATTATTGTGTTCTAATAGAAAAATATTATCTCTTTATCCCTTGTTTCTCACAAAAATCATCAAATTCATGAGACCAAAACTCACCTCCTCTATCTGATCTTACACACTTTATCTTTGACCTTTTATCATTTTACATAATCACTTTGAATGTCATAAATCTTGCAAAATATTTTGATTTTTCTTTAAGAAAAAAAATCCAAGTCATCCTAGTAAAATCATTAATGAGAAGCATGATGTATCTAGTACCTTAAATAATTTGATTTATCATAGGTCCACATAGATCAGTGTGTATCAACTCTAATGGCCTTATAGTGGAGAAATCCTTGGATTTGTATCTTATTTATTTTGCTTCCCATGAATGAATGCCTTGCAAAGAAAATGAGAAATCTTAGAAATCTTGGGCATATGACTTACCAACCCATTTAAACTAATCTTTACCATATTATCAAAATTTATATGTCTAAGCCTTCTATGTCAAAGCTAGTTTCCTTTTAATTAAATTATGAAGAACTTTTCCATCTTGGATTCATGGAATACATACATGTTGTTATATGTTTTATAAACATTTGCAACTAATTTACCATATTTTGCCTTTTTTACTTCACATACATCATCATGAAAAGTTACAATATTTCCTTGCTTACATATTTTGCTCACACTTAAAAGATTATGTTTCAAACCTTTTACATATAAGACATTCTAAGTCTTAGTATGACCAATGTCCAAAATCATAGTTCCTTTACCAACTATGTTAGTAGATTTATTGTCACTAAATGTTATTGAACTTGGGTTGGTCTTATTGAGAGAGATAAACTTGATCTTGTCTACTATCATATGATTTGAGCATCCACTATCTATGAACCATCTCTTGTTCCCATATTCTTGAGTATGAAAGGATTTTTGAACAAACATTGACTCTTCTTTTGATGGACCACTTGAATTCTACTTATTTTCTTATTTAATCTTTGACTTAGTCTCGTTGAACCATTTGATGGTGTCAATGACTTGTATATCCTTTTTCTAAAAATCTCTTTTATAGTTTGTGGCTATATGACCTTGGTTACAATTGTATCATATGATATCCATTTTCATATCTATATAGAAAGCACAATCCCTATATCTATGGCCGAATTTATTATAGGAGAAGCAATACCTATTAAAGACATTATTCACATTTGACCTTCTTTTCTCTTGACCATTACTGATCCATGAATTTTCATTCTTGACCCTTTCGGTGGAGCTAAAATCCCTTTTTCCTTGGATAAGAGCACATTTGAGTAAGTCACAACTTTATTTTCCAATTATTCCATCCTTTGGTTGAGACATTTATCCATCATAACCTAAAAATTCTTGATTTTTGCTTCTAGGTCTTATACTTGTGTCTTTACATCATCCATGCTTGCATTGATGTTTGATAAAGCACATATTAGTTTGTATTGAAGACAAGACACAAGATATTTATCAACCATTATAACTTTAATCACCTTCAATTTGTTAAACTTGCAAGAAGGACTTGCTCTGATACTGATTATTAGAGGTATAAACCATTGAGAGGGGGGTAAATCAATGGTGGTAAATAATCCAATTCAATTTCCAAATCCTTCAAACACTTAGGAATTCAATAAAACTATTCATGAAGCATTCAAGATGTTTATATTACTGAATAATATATAATTTAATATCACACACATAGCACAAGATCTATATGGGAAACCCTCTTTGGGAACAAAATGCATGCTCAAGCCTATAAAAACATAGATTACTTGTCTTATAAGGTATTACAAACATGAGACTTTAGTGGAACACCCATTCCATAAGGAACACCTACCCCTAAGATGGTCAAGTATTTTTGACCTAAATTTAATGAAACACGTACTTCACAAGGAACACCTGCCCCCATGATGGTCATGTCCTTCTGACCAAAATTTAGTGAAACACCTATTCCACAAGAAGCACCTACCCCTAGGATGGTCAAATCCTTATGACCTAGATGTTGAACACCCTCCCAACACCTATAAAATAAACATATCCTAAATATTTATTTCCTTCTAATCTAATGGAGATAAAATGTATAGCAATCCCCTTCACTGCTTCACACATCCACAAACATCTAAAACCACCTTTTGGATCACTTTACACCTATCATTAAAAACTTTGTCACAATGTCAAAAACATGACTAAATTGTCATACACATAGTCCACACTTTGATATGCCTCTCAAATAAACCACCAATATTACACAAACATCATCTACCCTTCATTCACACTCAAGGCATCTAAAACATCCTTAAGTATCACTCTAGACCTCTTCACTCATCCTCAATCTTTAAACCTATAAGAGCAATATTTATGACATTAGAAATATGGCCTATAGGTCATACACATAATAATTAACTTGCTCTACTCTATAACTCATCCACTAGGCACATTCCATTTATTCTATCCTTCTCTCCACAACTCTCACATGCACCTCTTCTCACAAGTCTCACACATATAGAAATCATCATATTTGATTTCACCATTTATAGAGCCTTCATGGTTAATATCTTCTTGGTCAGCCTTTATACTTTCCTTAACCTTTAATACATATTACATAGCTCAATACTATCCTCACAGGTCAGCCATAATAAATATGGGTCACACTTAAGTAGCTACACCTTTCAATAGGCCTTAGTAGCCCTTATAGGTCTCATAGAGACCTATTCCCCATTTAGCACTCCATTACACAAATTATAAACATAGGGCCACTTCCAATTCCATAGGCCCAATCCACATGACCCCTTCAACATCCTTAAATTATCATAGTCATCACAACACTCCTCTACTAAATCCAACTAGATCAATCTTTGAACTTATACATAGAAACACCATAAATAAATAACTAGTCAACTTATAATCATTTGTTCATACTGAATATAGATTGGGAAAACCTCAAAAATTCATAAAAATCACACTTATGGAGTCTACAAAACCCTCCAATATCTAAGTCCCCTTTATATATCCAAATACCATTAGAACATCTCAAATCATCCTTCTCAGGTCACCTATAAAACATGGTCAAATACACAATCAACTTTGGATCTTAATAATTTTGACTATAAAAACACTCATAACTTATAACTACATTCTATGGATGTGCCTTGAATTCTTATACAACTTTTATTTTTACTACACCTTTGAGTTCATCATGGATCAATACATATGAGCAAACTACTATAGACTAATTTTTCCCTTTGTCAATCTAAATATTTAAATTTCAACAGTCACTGTTAAACATCAAAAACTATGCCAACATCTCATGTACTCACATCACTTGAAAAAATATGCATCATTAATCTCCCTCAAAAGTATCTTTATCTTTAACTATGCTAAACAACTTTCACTTTGACCTCATCTCATGATCCTTGCTAAGTTTGACCAAATACGCATCATCAATCTTCTTAGAAATAGCCTGGACTTTAACCTAATTAAATGTTAGACACTTTGACCTCTTTGAATCAATATGCATCATATATTTGCATGTATGGACACTCACTCATCATTGATCTCTATGTAATAGGTTAATTTCATGTCATAGATCTATGATGCAATTAAATGTGCACCATTAGATCTCCCTTTAAAAAAGTATATAAGTATGGGAACTTAGTGAAATTTTATCTAAGAAGCCAAATTTTCACATTAATAATTTTTTCTATGCTCAATCTCATGACCTAAATTTTTAACCATGTGATCTCCTCACATAGGAGAATCAATCTATATAACAAATTACTCCTAGAAATTTAATGCATGTGAAATATAATTCCATAAAATTGATTACTTGGCTCTTCTTGAACTAAAAAATTAATTTCAAATTCATTACATGTCATCTCTCTATGATGTAATTAAAATCCCATCATTAGATCTCCCTTGAAAATTTGGATAAGTATGGGAGAACATTGCAAACTTTTTGGGAAGCCAACTTTGTATAGTTATATCTTTTGCTTCATTTAGCCGCATGAACTAAAACTTGGACCATCACAACCTGGGACTAATTTGGTCACACCTATATGAACAAATCCCCTGACTCATCCATACATGGTAATGGTGATGTTATCAAAATATCTAGTCAAATTTTTTTATCATAGAACAAACTATGCCAAGATACACATAATGAATAACTATATGAATACCATGCACTTCCACAAGCTCTCCAATCATATTTAACCTCTGATAGGATGCCTCACACATGATAAATACTTTAGAACCATCCCTAATCATTCAAAAACTAAATATCAACCAAGCCTACTTCAATAATACTAGGTCAATCACACTACACACTTTGTCATTACTACTTAGACTATCAAAACACTTGTTACACTCACTTGGACACCTCCTTGACATCAATGAAAACTATCCAATAATAAGAAATTTTCCTTGGGATAAGTGATATTGAGATTATAAAAATAGATGAAAATAATAATGACCATGATGATGTTTTCACAAATGGTGATAATGTTAGAGACCCATTCATAGTAGTCTATGGGTTTGATAAATTTGGCAAATAAAAATTTAATAATTTATTTATGACATAAGTTGGAAACTTCAAGGGGAGATTTTTATTGTTTGTACTGAATGGGTTCGGCATCAAGATATGTTATGATGTTGTGCACCATGATACTAGGATCAATGGTAAACATATCTTCATATGACTAAGTGAAAGTCTCATGATATTTATTGAATAATAAACTAAAGTTATTATGTTCAGATGAAGTTAGTTCTTTATAAAATATTATAGGTCATGGGCATGTGGGGTTACCATATTTGATTATTATAGTTTCCTCGATAAGCATAGCATTTCCATCTTGAAAATGATATGGCACATTAGGAAGAAAGGAAATGGGATTGATTTTAGTATCAATGAAATTGTTAAAATGAGGGGCATTTCACTTAAAATTCCCAAGTTTTTGATGTTGTCAAGGAAGTTGAGGTTCTTGAGCATGGAACAATTCAAGGATGGATTTGTTGCTAGGTAACATATGTAGAGGTCCATAATATTCCAAATTTACTTCAGGATCAATAATTTTGTTACCATGGTGGTCATATTCATAATGTATCTAGCATACATATGTGGGCTTGGCATCAAGGATGATCTTAGGATTAGGTGGAATTCTAGAGTAAGGTTGATCAGATTAAATTGATTTATCTTTATCATTATTGATGGGAAGATGATTAGGAAGATTAATGAGTGTGATAGGAGGTATAAAAGGTTTTGAAAGTTTTGAATATGTGAGGGGAAGGATTTTTTCAACCACCCAAGGGGTATTGAGAAATGGAGAATAAATTGTAGGTACGTGACCTTCAAGTTCTAACTCAAAATATATGGAAATGGTATGAAAATTATGGTTAAAATAATGTATTTTGGATAAATTTTTTTCTCATAATGTTGAACATCTAATTCTTATGATTAATTTTTAGACATAATGAGGTTATCATCAATAAGTTAGAGAAATAATACATGTAACTTAGAAGGAACTTCGAAAGGTGAAATGTCTAAATCATTAAATTTACATGGTGAAATATTTAAAGTACATTAAAATAATTTATCCACTCCATAATCATTACATGTGAAATAATATTCTACATAAGATGCTTGATGGGCATTACATGGAGGAGGGAAATCAGTGATCTCATCAATAAAAGGGATGGTATGATCACAAGGTAACAAGGAAGGAGGAAGCCATTCTAAAATGTAAGGAGGTAGCTTGGTATTATTGCATTTATTTTATAAATCATTGGAATCATCATCATCATCATCATCATAATCAACAAGAGTGAAATGTAAATTTGGATTCATATTGATGAATTTGGGTAAAGGGGCACTATTAATCTTTAGAATAGTGTAAATTCAATATTAAGATTTAGGATTAAGACGATGAATACTCCATGGGTTAGGATTAGCCTCATGTTTATACCATATACCATTATGAATGAACTTGATACATTGGATTCTTTAAGAGGTGATATCCCTCATGCAATGATCCATGGGCATCCTAGGAGTATATTGTAAGATAATGGTAAATCAAGGACCATAATCTTTATACATATAGTTTTGGGTTGAAAGGTAAGAAGGATCCACATGCCACCAAGAGGCTTTTGATTGGTCTTGATGAATCCATGGCATGCCAAAAAAGTTTACTTGGGATTATATTATCTATATTTGAGTTGTTGAATGATCTAAAGAGATGTCACATTAATGCTTGACCCCTTATATACTAATATTTTGCAAATGAGGGTGGTATTAATGTATATTTTAATAAGTAATGGTGTATCATCGTCTTAAAAGAGGATTTCATCATTGATCATGTCTTCTTCGAGGAACTATATGAAAGGATTTAAATACGTACAAATAGATTCAATGGTATGAAATTTTGTTGGTTGAGGCTCATAAAAATATTATTCCTCTTCTAAGGGAGATGGTATCAGAGTTGTTGTCAGAATATAGATAATGTGAGTGCAATAGAGACGTGATCACATGAGATGAAGCAAGTGCACACCACATAGATGCTAAAGCAATTTGAAAATTACACAAAAAGATAAATTGCACAAGACAAAATGGAGAAAACCAAAATCTGATTAACATGAGATGGCTAAAGTGAAGAATACATATAAGAGAGCACGTAAGTAACTCCTCCATAAAAGGTGGCCAAGGCACCCCAAGAATAGACTGTAACTCCTCCATGAAAGGTGGTGACAAGGTGATAAGAATAGAGAAGTAACTCCCATCAAAGGAGTTACTTATGACATTCTTATGACACCTATGACGCATCTATGACACACATCTCCACATAAGCTAGCCTATCCCACAAATGTAGGAAAACTCCATGTAAGCACAAGAAATACAATTTCCCTAATTAAAAAATAGGGAAAAATAAAAACCTACACTAATAACCCCCCATAAGCGCAACTTAGGTGGGCAGTGTGGAAATATAAAATGGGTCCCGACAACTAGGCCTGATGAGGTACCCATGTACAAATGCAGTCTCTCATAAGATAGAGAAAATGAGAAAACCCATAGGAAAAAATGCCCCCCCAAAAGAGAGACATAAAAGAAAAGAAGAGGCTAAAAGGCCCCCTCTAAAGATGATGCTGCTGTAGATGTAGACTGCACCCCAAGAAGAGCTCGTAGATGAATGAACTTGCTCTTAGTGAAAGGTTTGGTGAAGATGTCTGCAACCTACTCTGAAGACTAGAAAAATATCAAGTCAATGTATTGAATATGAATAAGCTCCCGAATGAAATGCATGTGAATCTCTATGTGCTCGGTCTGTTGGCGCTGAACTGGATTCCTAAAAATCTGAATGGTACTTTGGTTGTCACAATAAATGATGGTGGGCTGCCTGATAGGAATGAAAAAACTCAAAAAGAATTCCTTGAAGCCAAATAGCCTCACTAGATGCATTAATAGCTCCCATATACTCTGCCTCTATAGATGATATAGCAATAGCATTCTGCTTCTTGCTAGACCAACTGATAGGACTAGAACCTAAAGAGAAACTGTAACCAAAAGTGGACTTGTGAGTCTGTGAATTGCTAGCCCAGTCTAAATCTGTATATCCAACCAAGTTAACCTCTATTCTAAATCTATAATGAATCTCATATTTATGTGAACCCTGTATATAATGCAAGATCCTCTTAGCTACTTTCTAATGTAGCTCATGAGGTTCCTGCATGAATTTGGAGACAAGTCCCACTATATATAATATGTTGGGCCTAGTGTGAGTCAAGTAGATGAGACTACCAATAAGTTTTCAATACCGAGTGGCATCAACCAATTGTGAAGAATAGTCAGCCTCAAGTTTGACTCCTGATAGAAAGGGAGTCAGAGATGGCTTGCAATCAGCCATGTGAAACTGAGCCAATAAGTCAAGAGCATACTTAGGCTGTGCAAGAGAAATCCCTAAATCTAACTATGAGATCTCAATGCCAAGGAAGTAGTGAAACAAACCTAATTCTATCATGTCAAATATATCCTAGAGAGATGCCTTCACCACTGTAATAGCTGATGAAGAACTCCCAGTGATCAAAAGGTCATCAACATATAGAACCAAAATTAGGAGCGAATCATCCTACCACAAGAAGTAGACATTGGGGTCAGAATGGCACCTAGTGAAATCTGTTGTGAGAAGAAAGGAATCCATCTTAGCATACCAAGCCCAAGGGGCCTATTTGAGGCCATAGATATATTTCTTAAGTCTACATACTAAGGAAGAATCCTAAACAAATCTTGGCAGTTACTCCATATAGATCTCCTCCTCTAGGTCTTTGTGAAGAAAGGCACTCTTCACATCCATCTGGTGTACATCCCAACCATGTGTTGTGGCAATAGCCAAGGTGAGTCTGATAGAAGTCATCTTTGCAATAGGTGTAAAGGTCTCTGAGTAGTCAATTCCTGCCACCTGTGAGAAACTCTTGGTGACCAATCGCACCTTGTACTTATCATCCGACCCATCTGCTGCAAACTTGGTCTGATATATCCACCTACATCAAACCATCTTTCATCCCTTAGGAAGTGAAGTCAAATCCCATGTGTGATTTTTGATTAAGGAAGAATATTCTTCCTCCATAGCATTATCCCACTCAGGTACCTCTGATGCTTCTCATAAAGTCTATGGATTTGAAACTGAAGCAAAGAAGGCATGTGGATCTCTCTAAAAATCCCCCCTAGTATGTCTATCATCTGTGGGATCTCTTGCCCAAGTGCCAACACTCTCAAGTGTTTGTTTGGCTCAAAGTGGCCCAAAAGTGGGTGAGTCAGGTGCAAACTCCTCATCCTCTAACTGACTAGAGGTGGATGACTCTGCATCACTATCCTCACTGTCTAAACTCAAAGAAGAAGAAGATGTCTCTATCTCAAGAACCTATTTTGGATGATCTGAATCTGATGAGGAATCATCATGAAGAAGTAGATCCAATGAGGGAGAATAAGTGTCAAGTGTTGAGTCTTTAGGATTCTCCTAAAAATGGACACTTCTCTCGATGAACAACTCATGAGTGACAGGATATAGAAGATGATACCCCTTAATACCATTTGGATATCCTATAAAGATGCAAGGCTTGGACTGATATTCTATAGCTTTGCATTTCTTCTTCAAAATGTGGGCCATGGCTAGGGATCTGAAAACCTTAAGGTGCTCAACATCAGGTTTCCTTTTATGCCAAGCTTTAAAGGGTGTTATCCCTTTCAAAGCTTTGTGAGGAATCATGTTTTGAATGTAGCAAGCACAATTGATGGTTTCAACCTAGTACTATGGTGCTAAGGATTTGGAGTGAATCATATAGCTACCCATCTCTTTCAAGAACCTATTCTTGCATTCTACAACCCCATTTTGTGAAGGACTATAAGTGACTGTGAACTACAAATCAATCCCTTTTGTGGTGCAAAATTGCTCAAACCTGATGCTGACATACTCCCCTCCATTATCAATTCAAAGAACCTTGATGGATTTCTCACTATGTTTCTCAACAAGAGCCTTGAAGTCTAGAAAATTTTCAAACACTTCAGACTTTTATTTGAGAAAATATATTCAAGTGTACCTAGAGAAATCATCAATGAAAGTGAGGATGTACTTAGCCCTTGTGAAAGATGGTTTGGGAAAGGGTCTTGATACATCACTGTGGACTAACTCCAAAGGTTGTGAAGCCCTCCAAGCTTTGCCTTTGTCAAATTTTGCTTCGGGATGCTTCCTAAGGGAGCACCCCTCGCAAAGTCCTTTTGAGAATTGGACACGAGGCAAGCCAATGACCATGTCATTTTTGTTAAGTTGTTCAAGGTAGTAGTAGTTAAGGTGGCCAAACCACTCATGCCACAATTTTATAACTTCATCTGAATGAGTTAACAATGCTGTTGGAGAAGAATCTGGTGCAAAATGTGAGAAGATGTATAACCTTGCTTGGTGATCTACCCTACCCACTACCACTGTAGTATCACTATGTAACTCCTTAATAGCCACTGAATCTGGAGAAAACTTAACTCTCATGCCCTGACCAATGTGAGTGATTTGGTACACTGATAGGAGATTGGTTGAAAGAGAAGGAACACTTAGAACATTATTGAATGTTCCTCCTTCCATTTCAACTGACCCTCTCCCTGTAATAGAAATTGATGTGTCATCGCCCAAACTAATTGAAGTCATGCTACAAGGCTCTAAAGATGAAAACTCAACTAGTGAAGAGCCCATGTGGTGAGAAGCACCCGAATCAGTGACCCATGATGTTGTAGAAGTTATAGTAGCTACAAGGGCCTTGCCCTTTTCTTTCTCCTTACCCTTACCTTTTGCCTTGGTAGAATTTTGGGTAGATGAATTATGCTTGATGGACTCAGGAACACCTATGTTGTGCTTCTCTAGAAGATGAGTTAGGTGATCTATTTGTTTCTTCATGCATTTGTGTTCATCATGCCCTATATTTTTACAATAGGCACACTTAACCTTCTCCTTTTTAGGTTTAGTATTGGAGGAGGAAGACTCAGTGTTATTTTTGGCAGGATTGTTGTTTTCTTTTTTCTTCTCCTCGTCCTTGTTCTTTTTCTTCTTCTCCTTTGTTGAACTCTTATCCTTACCATTTCCAGCTATCAAATCTTGGGGTTGAGTAGACTTCATTATGCCCATTTGAATTAGCTTATCTTGCTCCCTAGTCAAGTCGGCAATGAATGAATCCAAAGAAGGCATTTTCCATGTAGTGCCAAGGGCACTTTTTGTGGCATGGAACGTGGAGACAAAGACTGACTAGCCTGGACCTAACTTTGCTAGAATATAAAGGATGAGTTGATCATCTTTATTCTCTATCCTACATTATTTCAATTACAATCTAAGGGCCTTAAACTTAGTGAAGAAGTCCTGAAGGGTGTCAAAGTTGCTAGGACTTAGACTTATGAGTTTGTTTTCAAGCTCATGTCCTCTCATCTCATCAAGCTTCTCAAATAAGAGTTCTAAGGTGTCCCATATGTCTTTGGGAGTCTTAGAAGTTTATAAATGGAAGAGAAGTTCTAGAGACATAGACAAGCTCAGTAATCCATAAGCTTCATCACTACGGTTGTACCACTTGACCTTTTCAGCATCAGTGTTGGGTTCTACTTCAGTACCCATGGTGATCCTATACAACCCTTTGCTTCTAAGAATGATTGAAATTTTAACCTTCCATTCATGATATTTGAAGGGTGTTAGGGGTTTAATTTGAAAATAATCCATTTTAAGCTGAATTTAGGTGAAGTTGTGTTTAATTGCAAGTTGTAAAATTGTGCAGAAAGGAAAATGAAAGCAAAGATTTGTAAGTTGTGAAAAGCAATCACACCCCCCCCCAAAAATGTTGAGCCCACCCAAATGTGTAATTGCATGCTCAAAAGATGTCGGGCTCAGCCGAGAATGCGTCTTAGAGCAATCAGTGCAAGACTTAAAGCAAACAGGATGTTAGACTCAACCGAAAATGCATCTCAGGAGACCCAAATTTTAGGCACTTTATAAAATAGTGTGTTTTTGACAAATAACAAGCCTACACTATGGATAATTGAATTACAAACACTTTTTCAAAAAATGGCACCCAAATTTGAGTTACTGTTTGTAAGATATTAAAGGTTCAATTTTCTCGTAAACTAGTGTTTTTGCAAAAAAAAGCACTAAAATATTTAAAAAATGTCTATTTTGAGAGAAAAAGTGGCCTTCCAACCACTTGTTAGATTTAGCACAGAATGAGGAATCCAAAGGAGGTTTGTGTGAGGGGGAATTGGCCTCCTGCCAACCTGAGCCTCACCCTTCATCTTCGTAGGTTGAAGATACAAGTTTTAAAAAACATCTAAACTATTTTTTTTTGAATGCTAATTTTCAATTTGTCTTTAATTAAAAAAATAAAATTAATGATTTATGAATATCAGAACAATTATTGGACAAAAGCAGAATTATCAATTAAACAGCAAGAGAGAGAGAGAAAGGGAGGGCCCACCACATGGGCGTTGAAAACCAAAAAGGAGTGCCATTTTTAAGAAAACAGATGTTGGACGTGGTTGTCTATCGCGTTACAAATAGAAAAAGGTCAGCTAGAAGGATTTCCTGAGGCACAATGTTAGAATACTATTGGAGAGTGCATGGGTCTGCAGGCTGAGCGCGTGGACTGAGAGCACTTGGACTGATTGCGTGGAGTACTGCTGAGCACGTGGAGTTGCAAAAGCTTGGCATGGCATTGTAGAAAGTATACTGACCAGAAGAGTTTCTAGTGCCCTAAAAAAAAAACTAAACTTAGCAAAGACAACAACAAAGAAGGCCCCACGCAAGCAGCTTACAACAGAGGTGGCACACAAGTCAGAGGTATGAAGAAGCTTGCAATAAGGGTGGCCCCAACAGCTTGCAACAAGGTCAGCACCCTACAGCTTGCAACAAAGTTATCCCCTCCAACACCCAAGAAGTAGAACCAAATTGTAGAGATCTATCTTTTCTTATAGAATGACCAGAAAAAAAAATTCCACTACCTTGCTGAAGCCACAACAGATCTAAACAAGATGTCTTGGCAAATTTTAACTCAGAAGTAATTTTTTGAACAAGTTTCCATATGAATTTGCATGAGTTTTCAAAAAAACTCTACTAAAAATCTCAAATGCAATGGAGTTAAACAAAAAAACTACTAAGGAAGCAATGTAAGAATTTTAGAATAAACTAGTAGCATAACCAGACACACGATTACCGGAGTGGCTCTGATACCATATCGGAGTTGTTGTCAGAATCTAGATAATGCAAGTGCAATGGAGACATGATCACACGAGATGAAGCAAGTGCACATCACATAGATGCTAAAGCAATTTGAAAATTACACAAGAAGATAAATTGCACAAGACAAAATGGAGAAAACCAAAATCTGATTAACATGAGATGGCTAAAGTAAAGAATACATATAGGAGAGCACGTAAGTAACTCCTCCACAAAAGGTGGCCAAGGCACCCCAAGAATAAACTATAACTCCTCCATGAAAGGTGGTGACAAGGTGCTAAGAATAGAGAAGTAACTCCCATCAAGGGAGTTACTTATGACACCTATGACACATTTATGACACACATCTCTACATAAGCTAGCCTATCCCACAAATATAGGAAAACTCCATGTAAGCACAAGAAATACAATTTCCCTAATTAAAAAATAGGGAAAAATAAAAACCTACACTAATAGATGGTTCTTTGATTTCTTAGAGTTTTTGTATAATGAACTTATGATGATAAGGAGGGGTATGAACTAAATCCATGAGAAGAATTTTTCAAGGCATAGATTTGAGTTCATCTAAGAGGTTTCAATGATTTTTTGAAGAAGAATTAACACGAGGTTTAGAGGATAAAATAGGTTTAGGAGGAAGAGAAGTGGTTGGAGGTTTGGATTTTCTCATTGATTTTTGAAGATAAGTGACTAGCAGTATATTTTATAACTTGCTCATCTAAATACATTTTTTTGGGTTTGGTGACAAGATCTTTGTGGGTTAGTTTGCATCAATAATTGACCTTGGCTATATTTATGTATTTGGAATTGGTGTAGTATTGATCATAATTAGTGTTAATCACATAAATATCCTTGTTTTCTTGTTGAGGGTTAGATGCAAATAAATATTTTAGGTTATTAGAAGAAGAAACTTTAGAAACTTGTTTCTTTTGAGAAGAGTTAATGTAATCTTGATGATGGATTTTGATCATGGCATCATGATTGAATGAATTTTTAAGCATAAAAGAAATAACAAATTTTTTAATCCCTCAACATGTTTTATGAGAATGACCTATATCAGTGTGAAACCAACAAAATTGATTAGGATAATACCATTTAGGGGGATTATTGGGGTACATGAATGGTTTAGAGTGCACTAAAAATTATTTTATTTGTTGCATGGTTAATGACATATGAGAATGTTGGGGATTTATTGATTTGGCTACTCTTGGTTTGATTTGAGGAAGATTTCTAGTTATCGCATTGGTTGAATGTTGAAAATATCCCTTAATGATATTAGTATTAGGTTCAAACTATTTTATTAAGAAGTCTTTGTGCTTAACTTGGTTATGAGCCTCATTTAACATTTATGGAGTGAAAATTTGAACCTTGTATTGGAATGAAGTTGCTAATGTTGTTATAAAGAGTTTAAATAATTTATCATCAGTCATGTTATGATCAGTCTTATGAGCCAAATATTTCCATTTTTTGATAAAATCATGAGCTGATTATGTATGAAATTTCTTAAAATTGATGAAATGACTAAGGCAATTTTTGGGAAGATCATTGTGTTAGAATTCTTTATCTAAAGGATTGACTAAATTGTCTAGTTGCCATATAGAATGTTGGGGAAGTTAGTTATACCATTATAATACATCATTGGTGAATGTTTTAACTAAAATATTGGTTGTGGTAAAAGTATTAGTTTGGATCCACTCTTTATAAATATTGTCAAATGCCTTAAGAAAAGATGCAAGGTCTTTAGTCTCATCATATTTAATAGTTGGAGATATATTACCAATATCAATAAAAATAATGAAAGGGGATAAAGGCTCATTTTGGATGTGTTGAATCATATTATTGTGCATGATAGGTTGGGAGATAACATTATTCACAAAATCTCCAAAAGGTGGAGGAATAAATTTTTAATTATTTTGAAGGAGAAGAATGGGAGGTTGATTAGCCATGTTGATCAAATGATGTTGTAATTAAATCATTTGAGAGGTGTTAGATGTTTACATTATGTTATTTTATTGCACTATTTGTGAAATAATTTGAGTTGTATCAATTTGTGGATTAGTGTTGGTAGGAGGATTCTTCAAATTGGTATTATGGGGTGGGTTGTTAGGTCATAGATTCCCTATGGGGTGATTGGATAGGCTTAGTATCAATTTCCCCCACATTATGGTGAGATGTTTGAAGATGGGAATTATCTTGATAAGTATGAAAAGGATCTGAAACACCAATCTCATCTTTTAGAGTGATTTGAACCATGTTACAATTAAAATATGAGGAAGGATAAGAGGTGCTCTAATGAGAGTCATTTTTACCCCTTCATTTAACCAACCTTTGCTGGTGTCAATTCTTACTAGGGCTAGTGTCCAAGGCTCTCTATAATAAGGTACTTTATTGTTTTAGTTAATAGTATTGTTTGTTTGTTTGTTTTTTTTTGTGGGGGGGGAAGAGAGGGTGGGTGTTTGATGTTGTACTAACCTAATGTCTATTTATAATAATATAAACTAATGATGAAAATAAATAATCTTGTAGGAAATGTAAACAAACCAAATTGTACTAGATGGAATAATCTAAAATCAATCACATAATGCTGCAAAGTAAACTCACTAAAACCAAACCTCAAATCCATACTTTCAAAATGAAATTTATAGGAATTAAAAGAATGATTAAATTCTTATGAAAATCTAAAAGTAACACATTAATTATTTATTATATCCTACAGGTTATAAGTATAATCACACAAAACATGTGTGTGTGTGTGTGTGTATCAATTTCAATTAAAACAAACAAAAAAGTAACTTTATAATTATAAAATAAAGTCTCATGTCTCTGTGGGAAGTGGGCCCTTGTTCACCCTTGGATTTAGTTTTGAATCAATTCAGTCTTAAAATGCTATCTTAACACATGGATTGAAAGAGTAACTATTGTGAGTCTTCTTATATTAAAAAATAACCAAAATAACAATATCTATGTATATATATGTTTTTAGATCCAACATGGATTTGTCCTTTTATTTTATGCAAAATAAACTATCCTAAAAATAAGGAAACAACTTAACTAACTTAAAACTAGAAGATATTTAAAGAGATTGGAAGATATAGCCAAAATAGAGAAATGTGCAATAAGATCTATAGGGAATTAGAAAGATCCACATGAGATTACAACTATTATGTTTAGCTATATCTACTTACCATATATTTATGTATAACATATCCATATCTTCTAACTTTAGAGTTGCAACCTCAAATGATAACTTCCATAAATGGAAGACCATACAGAAATATGAGTCTATATATACGTGTAAAAAAATAGAAAATATCAAAAGGAGTCTCTAGATCATCATGGATAAGGTGGAAAAGCTTCCTGAATACTTTGAAACATGTTATGACCAAATCTAGAGTGAACTATGATAATTCGTAGCACAACTATGGTAATCTATACTTGACTATTCTAATCTATAGCTAATTAGTAGAATCTATAACTGACTAATGTAATATGTAGCTAGTTGATAACATATGTAGCTAACTTATAGAATTTGTAGCGCGCTAATAGAATCCATAGCTATGCTTCAAGTGATCTGTTTTATGTCTTGAAACATCCTTATCTTCATGAGATCTTGTTAAAACTTTTATAAGATGTTATTATGCATGTACATATAAAAATATGAATACTAAACATGCAAATGCTCATAACATCATGCACAGAAATTTAACTTAGACTCACACAAGTTTATAGAGATAAAAAAATCAACTTTCTACCTTAGACTAGTTCTAAATCCTAAGACTACATGAAATGCTCAACTAAATGACATGTTTAATTCTATGAACTATGTAAATACTAAATCATAATGTGGACTCATCACCTCCCCCACACCTTAGCTTTTACAATCCCCATTGCAAACTAACTCTCTAGATCCTCATAATTATGAACCCTCTTCTCTAGCTTGAGAATCAGATCATATATGGAATACAAATCTTGAAGTATACTTTGATGGTGAGGAGTAAATCCCATATCTCTCTTTAAAAAGTGGATCTAAATAGCAAACTTTTCATCAAATTGAGGTCCTATATTTTACCATGGAGAAATAGGGGAGGGTAATAAGGGAGGTCTGAATCTCATCTCTATCCATGGTTTCTATCCATCCCCTTGAATTATATCTATAATTATCTGAATGATGATCTTAGCCCTCCTAAGATTCCATTAGATAGTGGTAGGGGATAAAAATTCTCTTTATATTAAGGTGATTGGTAACATATGCCAACATTGTTTGAAAATAATCATCACTTGATCAAAGAAGTGTTGAATAAACAATTCAAAATTGGCGAGACCATCTTGAAAATTCTAGAGATAATCATCATATATCCTAGGCTATTGATAAAAACTTTGGAATTTATCAAATATGTGGTGTGCATCACTGAACTAGGGTCTAATACATAGACTAACATCTCTTGAAGTATTTATATGATCATCATATTTATCTTGCCATGCAATCTAATTTTTATATGCAAAAAGAATATCCCTTAACTATAATCCTCCCAAAAATAAATTCACCAAAAAATATTTGTAATCCCCAAAATGATATCATATAAATATAATTCACATAATAAATCTTGCCTATCAGGGGTATTGTTTTGAAAAATTATCATGAATTCATCATTTGTATTAATTTTAAGGGGTAAACCACAAGAAATTTGTAGTAACTACCATATGAAAAAAATCTCATGAAAAAATAAACTATATGAGGAAGAAGGGCTCCTACAATCTAACAATTTTTCACCTAGTTGATAGGTGTATTGAAGGGTTTGTTTAGCTTGTTCTTCTTTTTGTTGTGTTTGTGCCAACTCCTATTTTAATTATTACTTATCTTTCCCAAAAAGGTGGTTTTACCTCTTTAAATCCTTAAGCTTAGAATAAACTTTCTCACATTGGTTTCTTACATTAGGAATAGACAGATTAAATTGACAACCCTACTCTTGCATGACTTTAGGAGGTATATTAGAGGAGCTAGAACCTATTTGAGCTCTTAATCTAGAATTTTCTTGTTTAGACTTTAGAAGATTTTTTATCAAAGAGATGTTATCCTCCTCAAGTATTTTAGTATAGCTCCATAAATCAATAATATCATTTTTTGATCCATCCAATTTCTTCAAAGACTGAATTTCAATATTTTCTATTTATTTCATTAGAAGGGAAATGACAAAATCTTTATTTTGGGCTCAAGAGATTAACTTAGTAATATCTTTTACATTTTTTTTAACTATGGCCTCTAGCTAGGATAATGTTAAAGCATGTTATAACTCTACATCATCTACTCCTTTATAAGGTTGAGCTTCTTATTCAGTCATTAGAGCCTTTCCTTTATCTATTGATTTCTATGTGGAGGGACTATGAACATCCTCAAAAATATTTTATGCAAAATCATCCTATGGAAAATGGGTTTTTACTTCCTCTCTATTTTGTGCCTCACTAGCAGAGGCAGTAGTGTCCTATCTTAGGCTATCCAGGGTTTTTGTAGGTATAGTTTAATCATTTTCAATAGCTAATATCAATTTCCTCCTCTTCTAAGGGAGAGAAATAATTTATGTACATGAGTTTATTTGAGGTGTAGGTTATGAGATAAGGTCTACTGATGATTCATCCTCAATAATTTGGATAGGTTCCTATATAGGGGAAATTTGGGGAGTTTGCTTAGGATTTATAGTGGAAGATCTAAGCCTCAACTTTTTCCTTGGCTTAGGTGGTGAAATCACATTAAGATGGCTTGGTGGTTTAAGTGCATGTACTCTGATTATGGATCATGTACTTTGAGTGGATTTAGGAACAATTATTTTAGAAGAAGTTTTGGGTGGATCCCTAGAAATTGTAAAATGAGGTTATAGAGGTATTTTCTTAGAAATTCTAGGGTTTTTCTCTTTTTACCCTCATGGAAGGCATTTCAGGCTTCTGTGTTATTTTCTTGTTGCATAAAATGGTATTGGATGATTAATTAGATTATTTTATGATGGTGAATGGTAAATGAGTTTTTAGTGTATCTCATGTCCATAACTTGAATGGATCCTAACAAGAATGAGGTTAGATTAATTTAGTACTAGGTTTGTTGCATACCATACCTTAGATGTATTAGAATTCTCTTTACTATGCAAATTTAGGACACTACATTGACCCTCACATGTTAGATATTTTATAAACCAAAAAGAAACTAACCTCCAATGTTTAGGTAAAGAATCCCTACTAACTCCCTTGATCCTACCTTTGACATCTTGGATATAAAATAGAACTAGTTTCCCTTTGCTACTGAAGATTTGAATGAGGTCATTAAAGGAAGATATACCTACAATTCATTCCCCCTCATCTAGAACTCCAGAAATATCACTAAGAACCTAAGTAGAGAATGAAATTTGCACACCTCAAATAGTAGAGAAGTCTATTTTTAAATGGAGGATAAAATTGATAACAAGTGCCTCATCGTAACCCTAAAATTTTAGGAGGAATTCAAGCCACCCAACTTCTACAAGTACCTAATTTGTTGGCTCATTCCTTCAAATGTCATTTGCAGTCTCTCATTTAGACTTTTTCTTTTGCCCCATCATAAGTTCTAATTTTGCACAAAACACAGTCAACCCTCAATTTTGTTTGAAAAATAAATATGCTTCAATGGAAAACAAATGGACAAAAATATATATTTTGGTTATTTATTGTGGACAAAACTTGGAGCATGTCAAATAATTATGACAATGCCAATTTAAAATAACAATGATTATGTAATTTGCTCCTTTCATTCATTTATAATTATTATGCCACTAAATCTTTAGCCATTATTTTATCCACATGAATGTAATATGATGACAAGGACATGTCATCATAAAGTGACTTATATATTGAAAGGACAATGTTCGTAGAATATGATTAAGTGTTCAAAATGTGATTTTTTAAAATGATTTTTTGCTAACATGATGGGAATATTCTCCTTTTAAAAATTAATAGGAATTTTTGTCAAAGATTTGAGCATCTACATGTAAACTCAAAAATTCAAAACTAATGTTTCATATAAAAATAGATATTATACCTTAAAAACCATGATATTGTCCTTGTTCAACTTCTTTACTTGTTCTAACAAAGAAAATTACATGAATTAGTTGTGAGGAATAGTACAAAAAATAATAACATCAAATTTTATTTCTTTAGAACAAAGATAATCAATCATGACTCTCTAAATTTTTAAACTCACTTTTTTGATTTATTTTTAGTTTTTACCCTTGACCAACCATTTATTGGTTTTTTGATCAAGGTTCATCATTTAGCACATGAATAAACAACAAGATAGTTTTCTGAACATGACTATCAACAATGTCCCTAAAAATTTTCATTGTTGAATATATATATATATATATATATAAAGAAGTGGTGGATCCTCTTCTTTTATTCAGGCCATCTTGTTTTCAAGGAATAATAGCTATGAAATATTCTGAGTTATTCCATGGGGCCAAACTCATTTTGTACTAGCTGAATGAATTTTTATTTTCTAGAAGATTTTTAGTACAACTTTAATCGATGTCCATTAACAGGAAGTGTTTTTTGATTTCTATCTATAGGTACTAACCGTACTAAACCATTGTCAAAAATCCTTTCTATCTAAAATGGTTATAACCATCTAGTGCTTAACTTGACTTTGAAGTGTTGATACTTATAATCATACAAAAGTACCCAATCTCCTTCTTTGAACTGTCTTTCCTTGATGTGCAAATCATACCATTATTTCTTCTAGTATTACTTCATCTCTATTTATTTTAAAGCTTATGTTTTCATCTCATCCAACTCATTCAATTGTAAAATTATCTCTCTTTATGCTTCATCTAGGTAAATTCCTACTTCTAGTGTAGTTCTTAAATTTTACATTTTAAATTCAACTAAAAAGAGAGGTTTCTTACCAAATACCAGTTCATATGGTGAAAAATTAGTAGTGGTCTTCCATGTAGTGTCATATGCTCAAACAGCTTGTAGAAACTTGGTTGTCCAATTCTTTTTATTTCTACTGACCATCTTGGTAAGGATATTCTCTAATTCTCTACTAGTAACCTCTACCTATCAATTTGCTTGAGGGTGGTATGGAGAAGACTTTCTATGATTGAATTGGTAATCTTTGTGAATGCTTGGATCATCTTAGACATGAACTGAGGTCCCTAATTAGACACTATCTCTTTTAGTGCTCCAAAATGTTACATGATCTTGGAATATAGGAAATCTTCTACTACCTCTTCTCTTACAAAGGAAAGATCTTGTACTTTATCCTATTTAGTCACATAATCCATACATAACAACAAGTATTATTTACCTTGAGAAGGTCAATGTATGGGCCTAATAAAGTCCATGCACCATTTCTAAAAAGGTTATAGAACTACTTGAGGATATAGGGGCATCTCAGAGGATAATGTAGGTTTCCCCATTCTCTAACATGGATCACATTGCCGAACATATACCTTGACCTGCTTATGAAGAGTTGGTCAAAAGTAACTAGATCTAAGGATCTTATGTATTTTTTTTAATTGAATAGTGTCATCCATGAGGTTCATAATAACAAGCATGAATGATTCCATGCATTTTATTCTCCTTTACACACTTGAGGAAAACATGATCAGGTCCAAGTTTAAACAATATACCATCAATCCATTTATAACAAGAACTAACTTTAATCAAACATTTTATTTCCCTTTTTGTAAACTAAAAAAGAAACTTCCCTATAGCCATTTTTTTTCTATATCTTCAAACTAAAGTGATTATGTTGCAATAACAAATAATTTTTCATCAAGAAAAATATCTTCTATAGGTTTCTCTTCATCTGTATTATTCAATCTAGAAATAAATCCAACAACCACATTAAATTTACCTATTTTATCAACAATTTTTATATCAAATTCCTATAATAGTAACAACCACCTAATAATTATTCCTCCTACCACTGGTTTGTTCATAAAATACCTGACAGCTACATGATTAGTATATACAAAGATTTTATAACTAGTAATATAGTATCTAAATTTATTTATGGCATAAAGTACAACAAGAAATTCTTTCTCAATGGTTGTGTAGTTCCTTTTAGTTGAATTTAAGTTCTTGCTAATGTAATATATGGCATACATCTTTCCATCTTCATATTTTTATCCTAGAAAATATCCCATAGCATTATTAGATGCATCAGTTTAAATATGGAAGGGATGTGACCAATTAGGTCCTCTTAGGACTGGTGTAGTACTCAACTTTTCCTTGATGGTTTAAAAGGCTTGTTGGTAGTCTGAATTCTAGATAAAATCACTCTCTTTTATCAGTAAAACAAACATTAGAACAAAAATCTTTTTGAAATCTTCTATAATCCTTCTGTATTATCTTGCATGGCCTAAGAAACTCTTAATATAAATTTAATTTTGAGGAATAGGTAAGTTTGAAATAACTTTAAATTTTTTTGGATCCACTTGGATTCCTTTTGTATAAATATGATGTTCTCAAGCTATACCATCTTCTACCATGATCAAACACTTTTCATGACTTAAAGACAAATGGTGATCCTCACATATTTTTAGTAATTTTCTAAGATATCTCAAAATTTCATCAAAGGACTCTCCATGAATAGTAAAATCATCCATATAAACCTCCACATAGTCATTGGTCTTAAATCTAAAAATATGGCTAGTACTACTCATTGGAAAGTGGTAGGTACATTACATAAACTAAAAGTAAATAAACTACATGAAAATGTTCCCCATGTAAAAGTGAAGGTTATTTTGTCTTGGTCTTTAGGTGCCACTTATATCTTGTTGTATCCAATAAAGCCATCCAAGAAAGAAAAATATCTTTTCCCTACCAAGTTATCAAGTACTTGGTCAATAAAGGGTAAAAATAAGTAATCTATCAAGGTTTATTTGTTCAATTCCCTGTAGTATACACATACTCTCCATTTACCTTTTTTATTGGGAACAATAACCAAAAGAGAGATGCATTGGCTATCATAAATAAGTTAAATGAATCCCACTTCTAACAACTTTTCAATTTTAGTTTTCACAATGTCTCTTAAGGCAATATTAATTCTTATTTAGGGTTGCCTTACTAGTTTAATGTTCCATGTATATATATGGTATGTGGATAATATTGGATGGATTCCATTCATGTATTAATAATCCCAAGAAAAATCTTAAGTATGGTCTTTGAGTACATCAAATACTTTCATTTCCTGATCATCTGTCAACCAACTATTTATGTTGAGTGTCTTCCCTAGTTCTATTATGATTTGTTTAATACCTAGATGAGAATAGTATATTTGTTTAAATTCACTCATAAATGAGTTCAGAGGAAAAGTATGTGGTATAAATATATGTAATGTGATAGTATCTTTGACAAATTTATCTCCTATAAGAATAACTCCATCTAAAGGACAATGGAAGGCTATTAAGAATGAATTTTGGCCTTCATGTACCCACTACATAACACTATTTTGAATGTCTTTATGGTCATACAACATGTTAGAAGAGATGTAGAAGGATGGGTGATCATAAGGATAGGAAATTGCCATCATGAAAGGACTTTTTATCAAAATTTGTAGTTGGACTAATGTAATCGTAATAGGACTATCAAGATATGTAGCTTGACTATCAAGATCTGTAGCTAGACTATCAAGATCTATAGCAGTTCTGATACTTCTTGATAACTCATCCTCTACATATTTCACATGATCAGTGATTTTGACCATAACTCGAGAGGATATACTATCACATTTTTCATTAGGTTGATCTACCCACAAATGTTTGATAGAATTGGTTGATGGTTGAGTAGGTGGAATAAAGAAATATGTTTTTCTTTAAGACCATTTGAAATGGTCAAGTCCATTCATCTAAAATGTTTCAATGCTACTCCTTTTGCTAACCAAGGTCTTATTAGAATCAATGGTTATTCAATTTATTAGTTTTTGGGCTAGAGTATAATAAATTCAATAGGATATTCCCATGACTCTATAGTCAATGTTATATCTTCAATGACACTTTCTAGTTTGGTAGTGGAATGATCTATCATCTATAACATTATGGTAGTAAGTTTTATATCTTTCAAATAAATATTTTTCATGGTTTCCATAGTCATTAAATTAATAGTAGCTCCTAAATCCACCAATACATTTTGTATCTCCTACTTTCTAATCTTTAAAGAAATGACAAAACTTTCTATATCCCTCTATTTAGACAAAATTAGCTTACCTACTAATAAATTAGCAAGATTTCCATCTACCTATATGGTCTTAAGATATTGTGTTTTTATACCAAGTGTCTTGATACATAGATTTTTATCACCCTATTTAATTTTGGATTATCCCTAATGTCTTGTAACAATGGAATTTTTATATTGAGTTTCCTGAGTTCTTGAATTAATTCATATTCCTTGTTGTCTTCCACTTCAATATTTATGAAAAAGGAATACATGGAGGAGTTATTATGACTTCCTCTGACTTTCCATATTTCTCTCTTAATTCTTATTCTTTCTTTGGTTGAGTTTATGAACATGTTTTTCTTGAAGTACTTCTATAATGATGATCTAAGGTTTTTGTAACATTTTTCCTAACCTAAGATGTATGTATGCACATTAAATAGCACTTACCCCTATGGTTTTACCTTGTTCATTTACATAAACCTATCTATTTTTTGGATTTGCTACTAGTTGAGTAGGCAATTAAGGTTAGTTTATTTGATTTGTAGGGGTTTCTTGATTTCCATGAGGAGCCATTAATGATTAATTTTATTGTTGTTGTGGATATCTTATTTATTCTTTTTGGTTATAGTTTGGACTAGGATTCTAATGTTGATTTTTTCATGGCTGATGGTGACCTTGGTGTATCCAATTTTTATGAAAAGGTTGGGACATCATCCATTGTTGTGGCATCCATTATTGGGTGCCCCATGGTGGTACTGGCAATACTTGTGGAGGTGCATTCCATTGTGTAAAATGAATCCTTGAGCCAAACTGATGTGGTTGATTTTGTTGAAAGATTTCCTTATCTCTAAACATAGTTAATTTCTTCTATGGTCTGTGTATTCTTTTTAACTAGTTCTTAAGATTAGGCAGGTGACTACAATTCTTTGTGTCATGATCTTGAGCATCACATATTCCACATATTTCTATTTTATCTAGAGGGCAATCCTTGGGTGCATGTTTTAATCTACTCTTTGGACAAAAGTTTTCTAGCGGTTCAATGTTAGATTTAGTCTTAGCTTATAACCCATCTAATGTTGAATTTAGTTGAACGAATATATTTTTTTTTGAAGTTTTCTAGTTCCCATGAGTTGTCTTACATCACTAGATTTCCCTAGTTGTCCTTTTCTAT